>OZ020517.1:30920144-31261288 GCA_963971425.1 Bryoerythrophyllum caledonicum | reverse complement strand
CCGCCCGATCGGTCGGCCCTAAAGCCGTCGGCCTAATCGGACGGCCGTCGTGCGCCCCCGCGATCAAATCGGGGCCGTACGATCTGTCCATCGGCCGTCCGATCACGCGGACGGCCGAGGTGCCGTCCGATCTCTCCGACGGCGGGGTCCGGTCGGACGACTCGACGCATTTCGACGGCTGAGATCTCGCCGCGTCGCACTTCGTCGAATCTGACGGTCCAGAAAACTTACTACGGCCTTCGGTAAATGCATTTTACCCCCCCCGAACGCTGCGTCCGACGTGACGTCAGGACGTCCTCGTCCTAGGACGCCCTAGGACGCTCTCAGACCCCCAAGGACGTCGGATTGGTAACCCTGTTTTTTCCATGATATTTTGTATGTATCAATTACATAGTTCTTTGACATTATATCTAATTATATACTACTTATAACCATATTTCACACTTTTAAAGCAATATATGTTTCATGTACTTTCTTTATAAAATTTATCCTAAGTGAATGTATTTGCCCCTATTTCTTTATCGTACGTCGTTTCTACAATATATGCCAGTGGCCCCTTCGAGATTACTTTTTTTCCCAACTTCCCCAAAAAGTATAAACGTGCTCTACTTGGGTTAAAATGTATTTTAACAACAAAGAAAATACTTTGTTTTTGGAATCTTAGAAGAAGGTAATACTCTTTATATATAAGTATTCTACAATTGAATCCAATGTTAAGAAGGGGCATGGAAAGATAAACAAAAAAGTTAAGAAACATATAAATAGTTTGCACATGTTAGGGGAAATGTAATAGTTTCCATTTGAACATAAAGAAATTGACATTCCCAATTTATAAATACGGCATATATATTTATATTACAAAACAATATCAAAATTATATTTATTTAGGAAAAGAATTTCATACAAACCATACAAAGTTCTATCATTATTGTATATAGACATGAGTTCAAGAAAGAAGTTAGTAGTTATGTTCTATATTGCTAGAAATTTTACTAGAGCTTCTATTGACATTTATATTTTTTGTACATCTATATGTATACTAAAAAACATTTGGTCGTGTGTCTCTCCCCTACATCCATAGCTTTTACAATAGACATGTTTAATGTGACCTTTTGAAGGTGTTACCCTTAGAAGCAAAGCCTTTTGGAGTTTCATCTAACCTTTGCAAGGTTTAATCAATTTAAAGTTAAATTGACACCATTTAGTAAGAAGTGTTGTGAGAGAACCACTTTGACTTTGGAACATTGTGGCCTTTAGAGAATGCTTTTATTTGCATCATCTTTCTTTATGATTGAATAAAGTGATAAATAATCATAACCCCAACAATTTAAAGATAGATATTTCATCAACCCTATGGTTATGAAGAGTAATTTGTGGATTGTTCCAAAGGGGTTGTTACACATTGGATGATTCGACATTATGCTTCATAAATTTGAATATGACCTCAAGATGAGTCATTTAAGAACACATCTTTACATTAAATTACATTGCTCAATGGTATTTGTCCGTCGATAATAAAGGAGGTATCACTTGTGCAAAGAATATTACCTTCTTTGAAAATGTCAAAAAGAATTTGTTGTTTATAGCGTAACACAACATTCTAATTCAAGTACCACCATAGTCCGTCCAATTATGGTAGGAGATCCCACGGCCTCGTTGTATGGGGACCCACAAAGCCCTTGGGGGAGATGACATGTCAGTTATCTTTAATGCAATTAGTGTAGGGAAGCACTTAGTGTGGAAAAGTGTTTACCCTCGAGAGGGGGAAGTAGTTCTTTATACACTAGCCTCTCTCCCGTGGCCATATGCTTAGTGAAGAGAATGAACAAACACTACATTCACGCCAGTCCCATTATAAGACCGTAGTTCTTCTTCTTCTCCTAATTCAAGTCCAATAGAATCATTTAGAGCAAAAAGTTGCTATATTTGGTTCCGACAAGATCTTTGCATTCCTCAATCATCACGGCAATCATGTCATTCCCTAGAAGTTGGAAGGAAAACTAAATTTACATTAAAAATATCGTTTCTCTAACGCATGGGAAGGAGGAAGGCCTTTGCCAAGGCGAGAATGGAGTTTGCCCAACTTTGTTCCTCTACAACCTTCAAAGGGTTGAGTCCTCGCCCTCACGTCTCCGCCCCTAACATCCCCGCCCCTTCCCCGCCTAAATTTGGAGCCAAAATATTTGAATGGGTATACCTCACTTAAAAATAGCCCAAATCAAGCGTTTAAGTTGCGACTTGACACCTAAATTTTTTGTAGATGCCAAAAAACATATCACACGCTTATTTTGGACTAATTTTGAGTGAGATATGGCCTTTCAAAGATCCTGATTCCAAAATTGGGCGGGGAGGGGTGGTGACGTCTCCGCCCCTACCATTTTGGGGTGGAGACGTCCCCGCCCTAGTGCCACGGTGGCGTGACACGTCCGAATGTGACGTGGCGATCCTAGTAAAACTTTCTTACTTGCAAAAAATTACTGGGCACACTTCGGGCAATCCGTTCGAACCGTCCGTCTGTGCGGTCCGGACCACCCATCCGGTTGTCCCGTGTGATCACCTTAACCTGTCCGTTATAATAGCCTTGCGTACGGGGTGTTTTTGCAAAGCACTATTTGATGAGATCCCGGTGGAGAATAGGAAAGGGATTCGGCCTACCTACAACAAAGAAACGGGGAGGATTGAGCAGCTATTTGTCATTGAGATGGACCACATTTGGCGCAATAGCTGGGAGGTGATGAAGGCAAGGGGCCTTATTCTCGAGCTGCATGGACCGGACTCGCCCATCGTACCGGCTAGACAAACCGGCCCCAAGCAGATACTGTGCATACATCGCAACACGACGCACCAGAAGCATAGGTTCAACCTCCACCGCAACCATGCATTGTGCGAAGGGAAGGAGAAGGTGGGTGTGAAGATGCCGTCGTATCCCAATTTGGCCGTCAGGGATGTGGCAAACTTTGTGGCACGACTTCGGAATTGCGCGTCGGTGGAAGAAGCCATAGAGGTTTCCTCCACCATAGAGGCGATAGCCACAAAGAGGAGGCCTCGAAAGGCTGCCGATAATGAGGAGGAATCGATCAATCGAGTCCCAATTCAGCGCGGCAAGAGGGTGGCACAGGCGGTAGAGGAGGGCTGTCCACAGAAGCGTACCGCGTTGGCTTCTGAGAAAAGACCTCCGCCCCCAAAAGCGGAGTCCAGTGACGATACTTCTTCGTCGGCAGAGTCGGGCGGAGATCACAACACTGATCATGAGGCCGATACCGATAACGTAGGCACTCTGGTTGTTTTCGCCGAGAAGGACAATCTTTGGTCCGGAAATGATGCCTTCAAGAATTCCGGTCCCGAGAACCCGATATCGAGGGTCCGGAAGGCCGCACTCGCACAAGCGCTCAAGAGCCATTCCTCCATCGTCCTCAGGAAGACCGTGCCTGCAAAGCAAGCTGTACTGAAGAAGAAGGTGGAAAAAGCTGAAGAGGCAAGGAAGAAGGCAAAAGCTGAAGAGTCCACGAAGAAGACCGCTATGGCGAGAAAGCCTCGATCCCCGCCAACTTTAGAGCGGTTGAGAGAGACAACTCTGACATTGGCCCGCCGATAACCTCGCGCAAATGCCCCCCGATAACCTCGTCATTCATCTAACTGTTTTCTTCTGCATTCTTGGTATCTCCGTTATTTCCCTGTGACTAAACGATAAGCCTTGTGCAGGCACTGTAGATCCTACCGAGGCATGCGAAAGGGAACTTGCAGAGGCAGATTGCAAGACCGCTACAATGCGTGTGGTGACGATGGAGTGGGGTCGACGAGAAGGGCATCCAGTGACCTCCGTCGAGGAAATTTCCCGGGAGACATCTATCCAAACAAGGGACCTCGAGGGTGCAGATGCCCTTCTTCACATGGACGAGGGAACCTCAAATGAATTCCGCGTCTAGAATCGATATCCGAGGGGTCACGACGACGAAGAATTTCCCGATAAGTCGCTAGAGGAAATTACGGAGGAAGCACAAGAGGGGGCTTGCAAAAAAAAACCTCAGGGAGGTGTTCCCGACTTACCTAAGGAAGAGCCAGCTACTACAGCGGTGAAGTCACCGGTGAGTCCCACCGATAATCCACCTCACATAGAGTTTTCTTGGACACAAGCAATGGATGACCCTACCCTCGGCATTGCGGTGTCTTCACAATGGCCGGTGGGGCTAATTCAACTCGGCACCCCTCGTCTTCATGTTGTGTTTGGGGGTACAAGGGAGACGGAACATAACATGAAACCCCAACGTCTATCATTCCCTCTGTCAAATCAAGGTATTGAAAACCTGGACTCTACTGACAATCCCCCGATTGTTCCCGAGGAGCCTTGCCTGGCACCCTTGGAAACTCATCCAATCTCCGAGAATCCTCCCTCTTCGGAGTCCGATAATGCTTCTCCACCAGAGCCCGATAACCTTGCTCCTCCGCCAGAGCCCGATAGCCCTGCTCCAAAGGAGATGGACCCCGAGGAGATCAGACTGGCTTTGCACTTTATCAAGGAAGCACATGAATCTTGCTTGACCAGTATTTGGGTTTATCCTGGACTTGTGGAGCGTGTTCAGAACGGAAGAGAAGGACAGAAGGCGGCGTATACGTGCATGTTGTCGTCGAATCGCAGAGTATGTACGTCAGACTGTGTGTCTTGGGAGAAAGAGCCCTTGCTCTGTTACGAAGCCGAGGAGTATGACACATCGACGATAGAAAAGAACCTCGGTATTATTGTGGAGGTCCTAAAACTCAGGTGAGTGTCGTCGTCTACTGTTATCGTGTTCTCCAACACTTGTTGTTTATCGACACCTACTATTTAACATCCCCTTTCTTCTGAATTGTAGGCCTCGTTTTATTCATCCAAAGGATCTGACTGGAGGTATGAGATTTTTCGGTCCAGACCTTCGACAAGTTGTGGATGTCTCGCTTGCACTAGTGG
Source organism: Bryoerythrophyllum caledonicum (assembly GCA_963971425.1). NCBI lineage: Eukaryota > Viridiplantae > Streptophyta > Bryopsida > Pottiales > Pottiaceae > Bryoerythrophyllum > Bryoerythrophyllum caledonicum. Next base: position 31,256,343 of record OZ020517.1, on the reverse strand, counting down.
ACTGGCATTGCGTGCTAAAGGATAAGCGGAAAATAGAAGGGACATTTCTGGATTTCCTCCTTAGGCATGTCGTCTACCGTGCGAAGGAGCATGTTCGAATCCAGTATCATCACACGCACAACTAGTTATCGGCGACGTTGCAATGCTATATGGCAAACTCTGAGAAGGACTGGGATGACATCGTGAGCTTTCTCAGCCGCTCGTTTTGTACCACCAACGAGTCGCCCAATACCCTTATCGTCCCTTACCACGATAAGGGTCACTGAAGCGTTTTTGTCCTGGAGCAAAGCCGAACGTATCACCTGGACCGAGCGAAAGGTTTGCACAAGGGTCGGGAAGTGGACAACTTTCTCTTCCTTGTGCACATGGGATGGGCAAACGCGAAGGACGTAAAGGTCGAATCTCGAAGTTGGCGAGAATGGCTGAGTCAAGAGCCGATGAGATTGCCTCTGCCTAATCAGCAAGAAAGATGGGAGTGTGGTTTCATGGCATGCTTGGGCTTCTGGCAGTACCTTATTGCATGTGGTGGGCGTGACGAGGCGGAGGAGAAGACCGTGACAATGGGGACACAATATTTGAACTGGGACAGGAAGAAGGCGTACCGATGGTTCATGTAAGCGCTGTACATAGAGATTATCGCACCGCTTCCATTCCACGATGCTCTCAATCTATGTGGACATGATAAAGGTGGAGTTTAGAAGCGAAAGTCCAGACGTTGTTTTTGTGGAAGTCGGTACTGGGACGGCGAAGAAGAAGGAAGTCCCAGTTCTCGGTATTTCGGAGACAGTGGGGAAAGGTGAACTTCAGGGCTTCAACATGCTCAAGGACCCACCAGTTCATCTCAGAAGGAGGAAGAAGGCAATAGCGCACGAAGGGGCGAAAAAACCAAGAAAACCGAAGGGCACCACCAAGACGAAGAAGTAGGCGATAAGGGGGGGAGGCTCTTGTACACAGCCGATAGGCATTAGAATTTGTATAGATTAATAGGTTGCCGAGGTTGTACATTTCATTCATTGTAAATGACAAATTTTTCGATAATATACTAGAACGGAATTTGAAATCCACTTGAGGCCTGTAAGCGGAACTTAAAATCCAATCTTTGCCGATTATATTGAAGGTTGAGTTTTAACTTCATAACTAAAGACTTAGCCGATATACATCTTCACTAGAAATATCAGGAGATGCATGGAACTTCATCTAAGGGCATCTTATCGGCAGTATTCCTTCAAGAGATTACTAATGATTATCGGCGCAAATAACCACCAAAAATCCTCTGCCCTTTATCCTCAACCTCATCAAAACTGATAATCTAAGTCGTATCTTGAGTTTGTCTTTCGCTAGCTAGAATGATCCTCACCCGAAAACCTCTAGAATCCAGGAAGTCATGCAATCTTCGGAGCCTCATTCCAAGACCGTCTTCATTTGTGGGGAGCGGTGCAGCTATCTCCTGGAGTGGATGAAGCATTCCGGCTTCAATTTCAGCCTCCAACCTTGAGAGGGTGGCGTCGGTGTTGCGCAAAGCTGCATCGAAGTGCCTCGCCAACAACGGTTGCTGATAAGCCTTGTCGAATAGCTTCAGGACAAGCTCATGCATACGATCAAAGTCGCATACCCATGTCTCGCCTTATTCTCGATGGTTGGAAGCCACTGGGATTACATCTCCGGTGTCGGATTCGGAGGGGACATCATTATCGGGGAAGCCCTCGGTATTCCGGTGTCGACCATTGTCTTGAAGGAGGAGATTCGTCATTCCACCTTGGATTGTGCTACGAAGAAAGCCCAAATATCTAGCAATTTTTTCCTCCGCCAGGTCAGGTCTTGTCATTTTCAGGACCTTAACCTGGTGCTTACAGATATTTCCTTTCTGGGAATGAACACATTGGCAAACGGCCCATTTGGTGCATGGGTTGTATACCGCATACGTAAGGTGTCTCCTATTTGAGGATTTAACATATTGCAGGACCTCCCGACCACTCGGGCAAGGTGACCACATTATCGGGAATTGTATTTGTTTGCTTGATTGCATTGACCATGATTTTCCACTGCCTCTTGTTCTTTATAAAACCGTTCAGCTTACACCAGTGACTGTAATCATACTTCTCGATGACATTTCCAGTGAGCTCATAAATAAGCCAGTCCATCCTTCGGCCAATAAGCTTCCTTTTGGATTGCCAGAGCACTGCTTTCATGTTAGAATGATATGATTCGATTGCTGCAGTGGTGTCTTGGCCAGTATGGGGGATTTTCCGGTCTCCCACAACCCACATTTTGATTTTCAGGAGCCATTCCTAGTCGAAGTACTTCCAGTATGCATCAGCGGCTGGCAAGAGAGCCTTAGCTTCGCCGTAGACATGCTGCACCCACTCTAACAAATTCCACACCTTATCGCCGGGAGCTCTCGTCGAAGGGTCTTGGAAGTCACTTGGTGTCTCCGATACGTACATAAGTGAGCCACAATTCGCAAGGCTCCGGCCCTCATCTCCATGTCTTTCAACTTGGCACATGCATTCTTCTGCCATGCTCGACAAACATGCCAGAGACATAGAAAAAGATGTGAGTGCGGCCAAACCTCCCTGCGATAACCCGACAAGCCGATAAGTACAACTCGCTGAAGACCCGTCACCCGATAACATAAGAATGCTAAATCGCTTACCAAAGAGAGTTGATCTCATTATCGGCGTCATCAAGAACAAAGGCACTGGGTCTCCAATCCGGCCTTACCTGCACCAACTTCTGCTTCAGAACGGGCATCCAAGGCACGAGATCTATTTGTTTGGATTTCACAATGATCACGAACGCCACTAGAACCCCGTTTCTCCACTCGTCGAATACCATTATCGTGAAGAGCAGATACTGGACACGCAAACAAGAAATTAATCGGTAGGGGAGTGAGTGCTCCTAAATTCTAGACGAACCCTAAATGGACCACGGTATAGGTATGAGTACGTTTTTGTTGTTCGTTGCGAATGTCCTGTCTATAGCAATAATGCTTTCGTGACTGTATTTCAGCATCATATGCATCTGAAATGGGGTTTGAATCCCAATTACGAAGGGTACGTTATCGGCATTCAGTACTCCGTCAATCTTGTTGCTCGGGTCTTGGTAGTAAAAAACCATACCTCGGTTTTCTCTTACCCACATTCTCACTCTCAGCGTCGTTGTCGTGTTTCTTGTATAGTTCCTGCGCACGGACGCCGCATATGTTGCGGATGTCCTCCATGCTAAGGAAACAATCCCAAAAAGACGTAAGAGTGCCCTCATTGGGTGCCTTCAGTACCAGCTTCTGGTGCTTCTGTATTATAGCTGCCATCGGAACGTGCTCCTCAAATTGCCTGAGAACCCAAAGCCTTACTTCCTCCGACATGTACTTCCAAAAGCGGAGCTTTCCCCTCTGCACATTGTCCTTATCGTGGACGATGAGGGACTGTGTGTCGACATGTTCCGAGCAAAAGTACCCTATCTCAGCGATATATGGAAGTAAATAGTACCTCTTTACGTAGAATCGACATTGGCAGCCCACCTTCATAGACCCCCCCTCCTTCGCATCGGTGGCACGAGGCCCTTTCTGGCCAATGCCGGAAGTAAGTTGTTTCCCTTTGTGATTGTATTTCGATGGCGTTGGTGTCATTTTGGGCGTGATCGCTTGGATCTTGTCCCTGTTGTCTTCGGGACCGTATTGACAACGCCATCTGCAATCGGCTATGACCATTAGAGATACGTGCAATACTGAAGAGATATTACGGCACAGCCGATAATATGATCTATTGTCCATATCGTGATATCAGAGGTCAAGATTCACTTACCGTTGGTACTCGATGTGGCAGTTCCACCGATAGTGCGTCTTCTCGCCGACGTTTGTGAGGTCGTTCTTGTCGCGGACGAAGGTAGCCTCTACATCCTTTCAGCCAAACTGTTCACCCTCCACAAAATCCAAGATCCTATCCCAGGGAATGTAGGCGATTAGCTTGGATTGCTTCATCTTCGATGATTGCGGATCCTCTACTAACCTCGTATCATTCTCGGCCTCTATGTTCCACCTAAGACATTTCCATGTTAAAATTCCTGGAGGAGGGTTCTGTAATGAATCGCGCATCCGAAGATCCTTGTCACCGTGTTTCTTCAGGTAGTCTGCATGCAGGCCTTCTCGGAACGCGGCATCAATGTCCTCCACCCCCTTCTCACGCACGTTAGCCGATTTTTTTGTCCCTTGACGCCTCCATTTCCTCCTTGCTGCCCCGTTATCGGCAACGGTTGGTGGCACTGTCTGGCCAGAATTCTCATTCGGCCTGTCTTGTATGGGGAGATTGAGATCGAGGAACTCCATTCACGCGGAGACAAGCACAACCCTTCCGGCAGTGTACTAGACGGCACACTGGATTGTGCCAAAGACGGCGCCAAACGCAAACGATGTGGATGTCACTTCGTGCCGGCAGCCGCCGAGAAGGCCGGGTCCCCCCTGGAGTACACGTGTCGGGGCGAGAAGAGGCTTTTGGTGATCCGAAGAAGGCGCGGAGAGAAGGGGCTTTCGGCGAGAATGTTGATAAGAGATATGGGCAGCGCGAAAAATATTTGGGCAAATGTGGTCGTTATCGTGGAAAGAAGGGCGCAAGGAGGCAAAAAGGCTCGCGGGGAGAAGGGCCGCTCTTCGCGGTGTCAGGGCTAAAACCGGGCAGTGACACCTCGAACCCGGATTGACTGTAGTGAGCGGGGTATTAAGCGGGGTTTAAGGTCCATCTTGGCCACGCCGATCGCAAATAATTTTGCGTCGCCGCCACCATCTCCATCTCCCCCCCACCATCTCCGTCGCCCGATTTTCTTGATTGTGTCGCAATGGCGGAGTCTGCGAAGGTAGGTTTCGTGAGCCCGATTTCGTGTGCTTGGGACTGGGATTTCAAATGAACGTTTGTGTTGTGTCAAAGATGGCGATTGGACATCGGGCGGCGTTTGCGCCGAGGCTATTGTAGCGGCGGCGTGGACACGCCACGCTTCATGAGCGCGCAGAGAAGTTCTTGGTTTGATTTTCTTGTTTTTTTATTCTAGTTTTGCTAAGTGTATTTGTTTTTGATATGCAGGATTTTCCAAGCTTGCGTCTCTTATCGAAGGTTGCTGGGGTGGCTTTACTCGCGTTGGGGGCCAACCAAAATATCATGGGTCCTAGATTCGAAGGCTTGGAGAGCCACTTGAAGGCAGTAGATTCACAGGTGGATGTTGTTAACAAAACGGTGGAGGCACGCCGTGTGGGACTCGAGGCACGCATTGCGGGAATCGAGGCCAAGATTGATGCGCTTTTGCTGCTTTTGACTGATCTGCGACGGGAGATGAAGGAGACCAAAAAGAAATAAGCGGCGCTGGCATGAAGGGCAACATCACCCCTGTTGTTCCATTTTGTTGTTCCATTTGTGGACTTTTTCAAGGACGACGAATTCGAGGTCTTGCAGTGATTAGGATTTCGGATTATTGGTGGCGGTCTCTCTCTCTTTCCAGTTTAGAATTCCGCTTTGTACTTTTGTGTGATCCTAGCTTAGGTGCGTAGTCGTGGATTCAATGTAATTTTGGAGTCCTGTACACTAAGGAAATAGTTCTTCTCCCTCTCGGTGATGAGTTTTCGTGCGCATTGGATTTGGCATGTTTCGTAGTTGGTAGATTGGATGTGTAAGATGCAAGTTATCATCACCTTTGGGTCTGGTGATTTTGTAAACATGGACTCGATTATGCTGTTGCTCGGTTTGCTTTTTGTTAGGGTTTAGTGCCTCATGCAAGTTAGTGCGCATTCTGCACGGAAGGCCTGTAGTTATGCTGATGTCTTATGTCAGAATGGCTTTAAGTTTCAGCTTGCAATGCATGTTGAAGAGTTCTTGTGTTTGTGCAAGAGAATCATGCCATGTCCCAGCCTCAGGTTTACCTGAAAATGTTTTCAGATGGTTTTCGTGAACACGCCTGCTGATAAGATGCTGCTAATGTCTTCTTTGCTCCTACTCTGGTTGATGTTTCCCAGGGAGTTTTGTCAAATTCCACCAAAGCCCTTGGTGTGTCCCCGGCATCATTGTGATGCTTGCCTGTCAGTAAAGAAGAACGCAAAGCTATACCGGTGTTTACACTGTCCAGTGGCCTACCATGAGTCCCGCTCACCAGAGGGCACCAACTTGCTTGTCGAATTCCACCAAAGCACGATGATGAATGGAAAAATGAACATAAGGAACGTGTTGTAATGCCCTAACAAGGTATTATACCACTCTATTTTGTCTTGCCTGACTTGTAAGATGCGGATTTCTAGGATGCAAAACTGGTTAGTGATCCCAAGACGTCGTTGGAGCGGTTGCCGTTGCCGAACACTGCACATGATTTTCAGCTTCCGGGTGCTGTTTTTTGAGGCTGTTCGCCGCATGCCGAACAAGCCGCCTTCCTATTGCCACATCAAGCGCAGTATCCTCTATCTGGATTGATAGTAATGTATTTTCTTGTTATCCGTGCTGATGATGTTTCGTGCTCACTTAACTTGGTCCTTTAGTGGTTAAGCCCAAATACTCCCCAAACCATTTTCTCCACTATTAATACAAGAAACGCTCTCTTGTCCAGTAGGAACATGGGTCATAACAATTTTTGGCTTCCCATCATACCATGAGTTGTGTTGTGGTGACTCTCGGATGATTCTCGGCTGACTCACATGCTTTGCAAACCAGGCAACTTTCCAACCTGTTCTTATTATTTCTATTTGCCCTTTACCTTGCCACGAGGAGAAAATGATTCCATTTCACACACCCACTTACACATTCTGTTGCAATAAATTGCCTCCCTGTTGGAATGAAAGGAGTATGGCAACAAGTTTGAGATAGTGCTGTTTGTTTTGCTTACACATTCTGTTACAATAAATTGCCTCCCTATTGCAATGGGAGACAAAACTTGGATTTTCTCACCTTGGAATCATCAAGTTGACTGCTACAAGATGACATTGAAAACATCTCATAAAATTTGACCGCAAAGATTGTAAGATAATTACATTTGAACTTCAAAGTAGAAACATTCACCACTTTGTAGAACCACAACCGTCGTAATTACCCTTTCCAAAAATTGCTCTAGGTAGCAAATTATTTTCCTACAAAGCCAAATTTGAAAAGAAAAAAGTGTACTTCCAGCAAGCTTCTACTAATGCAAATCTACATCGAAAGTTCCAAAGAGAACTCTTATAAATTGACAACATCCAAACCAAAATAAATCGTTAAAGAGCCCACTGCACGACAGAACATTCTGTCAAAGTTAACCCCCAAATCACCTTGACAATTTCACACCAAAAGCACTTCAAAACTTTTGGCTCTATTGCAATGAGTAAGGAAGGAAACAAAAATGTTTATTTCTAGTTCAAACTGTAAGTTCTCAATTAAGACCCATTGAGTAACATACTCACACGATTCCATCAACTTTGACCGTACTAATTGAAAGATTATAGTGTTTGAAGTTGAGAAAGTGGTCTATTTTCATCCTTGCATTGAGTGGATTGGTAGACTTTGACTTCACTTGGTATCATATTTTTGCACTACTCATGGCCTAAATTCATTACCATCATGTTAGGCATGATATTAGTTCTTTGTACACCAATTTTTAGAGATAGAAAAGGGGTGTAGCATATTTTGTAAAAATTGTACAAGGAGAGGAGGTTCAAAAAGTGCCAATTCACGTTTTGTTTTCTTGTGAATCTAATATGTGTTAGAATGATAATCCAAATGGTTAATAAGAAGGTAGCCACCATAAGTTGTTTTGGAAAAAATGAGAAGTTGAAAAAATGAAGATCTCTAAGTTTTATGTGGACAAGAAGAAGTTTCTTTGGTCCCTTGCCCAACAAAATGTGACAATGTGTGAAAATGTTTGACTTGGGTTGATATGCTATTTTTCACCACGGACGAGAATTTTTTTCACAATATGAAAGGAAATTATATCACTTTCTAGTATTGAAAACCTCACATTGAATACAGTGTCCTAGTGAAAGTTTTTGGAGTTGCCCGACTTGCCCGCACTCGGAAAGTTTTTATTTGAGATGGCACGACTTTTTTTCATAGCTCCAATGAGAATAAAAATTAGATTCCCATGCACCTCTTGTCTTCTTGCGTCTATGTAAAAAAATTCAAGAATTTCTTATACAAGCTGCAACTATGGGAACGTGCCCGAGATTTGCAGAAACCCACCTTAAGACTTTTTTCATTTAGGGATGGAGGACCATGAAGTTTGTCCCAAAGAAAATCAAATTTTCTATGTGCTCTCACAATAGTAAAGTTAAATTCAGTCCTTTTGTTATCGACTTGATATCAAAAAGACCAACAATCTATGAACGCACTCATTATTCATACATTTAACTAGCAGTAAGTTAATGTTATTTGTGCACTTATTATTATGATATAAGGTCGACAAAATGTCTAGTCAACATTGATTTGATGCTATCTTGATACTTTGTAATTATTTGGAGCATAATATCTTGATGAAATTCTAATATGATTTTGATGTCATTCTTACTACTATCTATGTCATGTCATATTTGTTTTATGTTAATGTCATTCTAACTCATGTCGATTTACGTCATTTAGATGAAATTTTATGCCATTGCAACGTGAATGTTACATCATTAGAATATGTGTTTTTGTCACATGTTATGGTGATACCATTTTGACATGAATTCAACTTCAAATTCACTTTTGTCAATCATTTCTTTTATGTAAACTATTTGTTAATAAAACATGTGTTATTTTCATGTCAAACAGATACCTAACTAATATATTGTAACAAAATTAGAAAAGAAGAGTGTTCAGTTCAAAAAGAATATGAAACAGGATCTGACTTGAAAAAATAAACTTTCATCTTAAGAAAAAACAAAAAAAAAGATTAGATAATAACATCTTGAGTCATACAAAAACAGTGACCAATGTGGAACCCACCAAATAATAACAACAAGAATGGACTCATACATTCAATGTGAAAGATATTTCAAAATATTGTAATATATGTGTATGGCAGGTCCCATGTGGGCCCCATTTACTATTTATATCTACTAGATTTTCACACACCAATAATCATATTTGCATTGTTGGAATTTTGTTTCACAAAGCGTCCATGTGGTGGGACCCACCATAGCATACTTCATCTTTGTTCCAAAGTTATCAGTTATTCCATTTGGATATAAGTTATGATGATACGAAGTTATGGGAAAATTAAGTTAATATGAACTTTGTGTGGGATCCACATACAGAAGAACTTGTCATGACGAAATATCTTGATTCTATTTGTATTATCTATTTTGACCTTCTGATAATGACTCAAATAAGTACAATGTTCAAATGATGGATTATAGGATTTTTTAAGTGTTTATTGGACAATATTATTCAATATGGATTCAATTTGGAAGTATATAAGGATCCAAGCTAACCTCGAGGATTCATTTGGTAGAAGAGTGTTTTGCTTCATAGGATTTCCGCATAGAATTGAAGGTCGTTTTGTTTTTTTTTTTGAAGCGGTGGATGAAAGGATGCGGTGGTTGAGGAGGGCAAAATTGGTGTTCCGCGATCTTTGGGATTTTCTATCAAGACATGTGCAAGGTATGTGAGCTTTCTCTTTGTTGCATGGCAAGAGGGGTCGAGGGCCTTGACCCCCTCCCTTTGTTGCATTGATTTTTCTTAACACCTAGAGTTTCTTGACAAATTTGCACCAAAACCGCCTTAATAATGTAGATTCTGTTGTAGGGTGTAAAGGAGAAGTTCCGGTTTTTTTTTTCAAGTTTTGACCGTAGGATCTTGAACACGACTGAGTCATTAACATGTTTGCTAAATTTCACATTTTTTGACCGTACGGATCGGAAGATTATAGCGTTTGAAATGTAGGAAGTTGTCATTTTCTTTACTGCTTTGAGAGGATCAGCTGACTTCGACATCACTTGTTGTGAAGTTTTTGCACCACGCAATATGTTAATCTATTACAATCATGTTGGACATGCAATAAGCTCCTTGTACGCAAAGTTTTAGAGGTTGAGGAGAGTTGTAGCATTTTCAAAAAAATTGTGCTACTAGTGGAGGTTTAAAAACTGCCAATTCGTGATTCTATTTTCTTTTTTTCCCAATGAGTTTGATACTTTGTTTTTGAATGAGAACTCAATCGATCAATGTATTGGAGCATTTTAACATGTCTTGAGGTTGTGAGATTAAGTTGTAAGCAACATCATGAGTCGTAGTTTCGATGTGGAGCATAAGATGTTTTCTAATTGATTATTTGACATTGTGTAACTTGGGGTTAAGGGGTTTTCTATGTCGAAGGGAAGTTTCACTATTCTTTTCTTTTGTTTTAAAAAATTAAAGAGGATGTAGATATTTTGTTCTTGGATCAAGCATCTTTGATTTGACATGAAGTTGTGCAAGCCATTTGTGAGTTCTTTGTCGTGCTTGCCCTCAACAACTATGTTTGAAGATGGCTTGAATTTCTTTTCGTGGGTCCAATGAGAATAGAAATTTATAGTACCATAAGTTCTTACATTGTCGCATCTATGTTCAAAGTTTTAAGACCCGGATGTATAAATTCCAAGCTTGGAAACGTGTCCAAGATGTGCAAAAATCCACCTCAGGAGTTATGGTCTTTGGAAGATGAAAAAGAGTGAACAATTTGGGAATTAATGTAGGAAAATCAAATTGCGTTGAATATGTGCAAGGGGTGAAGGCAATGGTGTATATGAATTTTGGTGCTAATTGGAGGAGATAGTTTTTTTTATACATTAAAAGATGGTCTTCCGTTGTTTTTGGACAGAGAGGTAGTCATCGTTATCATGGATGGAAGAGCATCAACAAATTAGCCAAGTTGTGCGTGACGCACGGTGATGGGAGAAGGCCATCTCTTGTCAATTGGAGCTCGTCTTTTTCGCGTTGGAAGCACTTCATCAACTCAACGGATAAGAGCGTCAACATTGTCTGAAATGGATAAGGATGTAGAAATGGTATGTAGCCAAGAATTTATATATATATATATAGAAATTTTTGCATCATATTTTAGGCAGAATCTGACGGTGTTTGGTTCCGAATCGTGGATTTAAGTATTTTTAGGAAGAGTAGATCAAAGTTGTAATTTTGTTTAGAATCCAATGATACAATATAAAGAATGACCTAAAAATGGCTATATAAGATGCAAGATGTATGGAGAAGAATTGAAAAAACTGATGTTGTGTCTTACCTTAAATTAAACAGTGGCTTTTATGTATGTGGTTTCCCATGTCCTATATTTAGAAAATTCCATGTTTGTAGTGAAATCACCGTAAAGGCACTGTTGTCCCCGCTCCTCCCGGGCATTTTTTTGCCTTGGCCTGGAATTTCTCTCGTCAGAGGTGGAGATGCTCTCAACCTATGTTCATAAGACACTAAGTTAGCGCTCAGGGCCAATTGACCCCTCGTTCGTACTTACCCGAGGGGCCACGAGGTGGTGGGGCCAAACCTAGCCCCTATTTTGTTTTGGATGGGGACCTAATGATACCAAGGAAAGGACCTCTTGAGTTAACAATAGCCGTAGGCCCCAAAAATGTTTTAAAATATTCCAAAAATAGCCTTCCAAACGGTGGTATCTCGCAAATACACTTTACTGGTCTCCACCTGGAAAAAAAATGGTCATCAGTCTCAGGAATCCCAGATATTACGCAGTCCGTCCACAACACTCTATTTTACCTAGCACTTTAATTATAACAAGAAAACGGTAGGACCTGTCTTTACACACGATTTGTACTTTAATTATGTACAACATGATATCTATTCTATGTATAATGTTCAATGCCTAATGTTTAATTCTAATCTTGTATGTAAACTGGTATTTAATGTTCAAAGTCAAATCTATAGTTTAAAATATGATTGAACATGATTAGATATAAGCATTTCATATTTTAATTTTATTTTAATATTTATATAGTGTACGTATTACAAAATCCATATTTAGATTATTTATGATTGTTTCCAATCAAAATATCCATCATTGAAGAAATTATGGATCATTTCTTATTTTATTTTCCTTGAAGTATTTTTGTTTAAATAAAACGAAATGAGGTTGAATTTTTTAAAAACTTTGGTAATGTAGTTGGTAGTTTAAAAGCACAATATATAGGTTTATGATAATCCGGCCAATATGCATCTGTAACTCCATACTTAGCATCTACTCCAGGGATGTTTGTCCAAATATGATCTATCAAAGAATTATTCTTTGTAGTACTTGTTAATATTTTTTGATGTAAACAATGGTTATGCATATAATTTAAAATCTCATTAGCATCATATTTTTGGGTTGTATTTTCTAAAATATCAACATTGAAATCTCCCAGAATAATAATTGGACATTCGTTTGGTGCTTTACATATCAGTAGTTGTAGAATTTCTAGAAATTTTTTTAATTTGGTTGAATGGGATCTATATATAGTAATAACATGTATAGCATTTCGAGTTCCCAAATTAAATGAAGCAGCAATAAATTCACTACCATTGTATGTTTCGATGTTGCAAGATCCACATGTCATACGATTTTCGTACATTAATAATATTCCGTGTTTATCATAAGCATGTATATATTTATATCGAGAAGTATCAATGTAATTTATGATTTCATTTGCATGTTCTACTCTGGTTTCTTGAAAACATAAAATATGAGCTGCTTGCATATTATGATCACTTTTATAATCAATGTGATGTTTTTGTAATGAATTTATATTGATACTCTGGATAATTATATGTGAATGACGCATTGTTTGTAATCTTGGTACAAGAAATTCCCATTTTGCAATTGAATTTAATGTGTTCATTTCATCAGTGACACATGCATCTACACGAAAATTGGAAATAGTTAATGGAGCAAGTAAATATAATTTTTCTTTGGTGCACACACGAGATAATGTTGTATAAGTTAATCCGTGTTTATTAATATTACTTGGATTAAAAGCTACATCATCCAATGATAAACCTTGTGAGCGATGAATTGTTCGTGCTGCGGCTAATTGAATAGGAAATTGTATACGTGTTAAAAGATACTTGTTATTCTTGCTAAGATTTATTTCTTTTGAAACTAACTCTATAGGAGTCCAAGTAGAATCTACATTTTGATCTTCATATAATTGAGCATTTGCGAACCTTGCAGTTTTACCAATTTTTTCATTGAAAATTTTTATCTATACATATGTTTTATTGTTAATTGATGTGGCTGTTTTGAATAATCCATCTGCTCCATGAACAAGTCCATCTGAGGTGGCATAATTGTGGGTGAGTTCCACCAACATATTTTTTTTAACTTTGATTGTAGTTTGAAGTCCGGCAGTTTTAATTGGATTGTCTGGAATTTTAAATGTTGATGGTAGTGAATGATGTCAAATATCAATTGCTTCAAAATTAAATGTAGGTTCCGTAGATTTCATAAACTCTCTATTATTATGAGCAGATGTTTCCGTATTAGTGTAATATAAATAAGGAATTATTGAACTTTCTGGAGGTTTTTTCAAACATAAATTATTTATGAATTCCACATCTTCTACTGTATGAGTTGCCTTTCGGAATCTATTTAATATATTTATAAATATGGGATCATTTTTACGCACAATGGTTTGTAGCTCGTAGCATTTCATATATTGATGCCAAAAATTTGGAGCTATAGCATTAAGACCAAAGTCAAGTTGTTGAAAAACCCATTTATCTCTTACTGGAGGAGCTTGATAAAAATCACCAGTGACTATAATATCTAAACCTCCAAAAACTTTATTTTGTACATGCATAATTGAACGAAGTCGTTGATCAATAGCATGTAACATTCTAGCACCTACTAGTGATACTTCATCAAGTACAATAAATCGCAATTCTTCATATTGATCTGTTAATTTATTCAGCATTTCTGAAGATAAATTATTAAGATTTTCAAGTGATTGATTGATAGGAATATGTAAAGCTGAGTGAATAGTAGTTCCATTGATATTAAAAGCTGCTTTTCCTGTGTAAGCCATAAGTAAGGCTTTTGCTTTTAACGGATTGGAATGTAGGTCTTTATGATAAATACGTAACAATCCTTGAATTATGGCATGAAGTGTGTATGTTTTTCCTGATCCTGCACCTCCAGTAAGAAACAAATATAATGATTCATTTGGAAAAGTTCTTTTCCTATACATTATATCATCATAAATTGATCTTTGCTCTTCATTAAGAGATCTTAGTATTCCAAAATATTCGTCATTTTTCATAAGTTCCAAAACATTATTGTTATCTATTGATGTATTTTTGTACGTATTTGTAGACTTTGGTTTTATATAAATATCACTAGCTAAGTCATATTTTTCAGTATTCATGCTCATTATAATCGATTCCGTTTCTTCAATAGATGCATCTTTCCAAATATCAAAATCCTGACATAAAACCAATTCATTTGCAAAATCTTGAAGATCTATCCATTCATCACCACAATCTTCTAATGCATTTTTTTGTATTTGGTAGTTAAATTTTTTTCGATTACATGAAACCATTTCTACTTGTTCGTCATATGCTTCTTTCCATGTTTCCTTTCCAATCTTTTGAGACTCTTCAGATACATTGAAAGGAACATATAGTAATAATTGTTCACGACACCAATTTTCTATATCTTTTATTTTATTGTAATGAACAAATCTTATTATTTTAGACTTTTTTCGGATCGAGATTTTATTTTTATAATAGTTATAGTCTGCTACAAAGGCAGCCAAACATATGTTTTCTAAATTACTTGGTCTATCAATGTATTTATCTATAATAGATTTGCACATAACTTCTGTGCAATCTTTATCTAATTTAAGTAATTGGTTTTGAGGTTTTAAAATAAATGCACGCTCTTGTGATGGTGATGTATTTATAAAACTAAATGAACGAGAGCAATGATATAATGGTATTGATAAAATAAGATGTATTGCTAACTGAGCTGACATTTGTTGGACATTTAAAAAGGCATTTCCTAGTTTCAAAATTCTTAAATTAGCATCTGTTTTTTCTGCAATACATTTTTGTAAAATTGATTTTAACTCTACAGTAATAGTTTTATCAACTTTTGTCATATAGGATGTACAATAAGTGGCAGCAGCATATGGATCTAATATAAATTGAACATCTGTATTTGCATACCAATTATGAGCTATAATTTTGTTAAAAGCATTGGTACATATATTATTTAATGAGCGCTTTAGAAACACTTGTGGTCTTTTAAGTTGGCTACATAACACCAACATGTAAGTTTGTTCATCAATTTCAAATTTTGATAGAAATTCATCAAATTCAACCTCAGTTCCTACCTCTACATTTTGCAAATATGTAAAAATTTCTTTAGCCTTCTTTTTTAAGAATGATAGTATAGAGTCGTTTGTCTCAGCGAGAGGTTCCAATACCATTGTACGATTCATTGGAGGAAGTGGGTAATGAAATCTACATAAAGATTGTCCTTTCTTTTTGCATGTTCGTGAATGTTTATGGGTTTGGGCTTCTTGTAAAGCTGCAGGTAACAAACTCTTATCACTGGATATGTATTTATCAACAAAACTTTCAATTTCTTTGTTGGAATTAGTTCTAAATTGAGGTGCATTTTTTACCCAAATTACAGCATGCTCATGTTCACTTCCACGATGTTGAAATTCGGTTATAAAAAAAAAATCCAAAACTTCTCCTAAAATAGATGATTCTTTTTTGAGCAAATCTCGAAAAGCTTTTGTACGATGATTATAGTATAAAGCGCAAGTCACCGGATCAAACCTTATTAACTCAGCAATATGACTAGATTCCAATAAATCAAAATGTGGTAAATTGAGTCGTTTAGAGTTTAGCTTATACAAAGCTTCAATTAATGGTGTCCACAATCGTTCTGCACTTGTCAAAGTAATAAAAAAAGTTGGAGGTCCCAATTGTCTAATCATAGCAAACAAATTTTTCCTTAATCCTTCAACATAATCTGGTGATGTGCGTAATTTCTCTAAATCTCGAAACCCTATATGAGATTGTAAAAGTTTATCAAGATTGGGTTCATCAACAACTTGCCCGGCCGTTAATCTTCTTCCTGAAAGCTTACCTTTTCGAATTCGAATCCAACTAGAATTCCTTATTTTTTGTATACAGATTTTAATTGCTTTGAAGAAAATATTTTCGATGTTTGTAGCAAAATCATGATCCTTGTGCAAAATCTCCCAACTTGCTATTTGATGATAAGAAAAGTTTTCATTAATGTTTTCATTTCTAGGATGTCCATAAAATAATGTTGGATGATTCAATTCTTCACTAAACTTGTCTTTAAAAATTCCTATAGGAGAATATTCTTGACCGGGAGCAACAGATAACATCTTATCAAAATCATGAATTTTATCAGATTCTAAGAAATTATGTACTAAAGTTTCACTTGGTGGATTATCAATTTCTTCTTCAAAGTCATTTTCATTTATAGTATCACATTGAATATCTAAATTCATACTTGCTTTTAGGTGTAAAGAAAATAAACTATACCACTGTGGACGAATTCTAACATTACATTCTTCATAAAGGGGTGTTTTTATTAAATCCTACAATGCTAACATTGTCTTATTTGGTCGTATGCTTCCTGCCATATATGGGGACTTATATTCTAATCGGCGTTTTAATAACACCCCAATTGTTGTTCCATCTTTAGGTAAACGTGGAAGAATGGATTGTGTTAAATCAATATTTGCAGGCACATTTACAATACTTCCATGTAATTTGAATTGACCATAATTGTACAATCTATGTATTTGTGCAAATGCTAAGCGTGGTGATATTAATCTTTCTTCTAGTGATGTCAATTCTTTCACACTTGTAATGATAGAATTTCTTGAAATGTTATTTGGAACACAAAAAACTGGAATCTTCTCATTTTTAACACAATTTAAACAAATATTGCATACATATAAATTTTCATCTTGTTCTAATACAAGACTTCGATGAAGAAAATTGTTTATTTGGTATAGAAGCTTTTCATTTATCAAAGTAGATGATGAAAGAAAATTATATCTTTCACACAATTCACATACAAAGGTTGGGGTATCATTTAATTTATCATGAAATTTAACAAAAGGGTCATTTTTTCTTTTTTGTAACTTTTGAATTAAAGCGGAATTGGCTTTTGCTTTGGATGATAGAAGTTTCATTCGCTTAACTATTTGTACTGCAGTTTTATTGAGGGTTGGATTTTTGATAACAAATGAATTTGCTTTATCAACATAAGTGATATTGACATCATTGTTTATAATTTTTTCTAATTCAACATCCATCTCTTTCCATCTAGTATATGATCGTTTTTTTGGTGATGTATAACATTGGGTTGAATGTAAAGTAACATCAATTGGAGTGATGTGAGAATCTATTACTTGTGATTTTTTCAATATGGGGGTCTTAGGTTTTAAATTTCCAGATTTCAAGTTTCTAATGTGACGCATTACTTGATTCATTGTTAAATCAAGTTCGTTTTTCTGAAACAAAAAATTTGTAGCAATTTCGGAAGTCGTTGAATACTTTGACATTAAAGTTCTTAAAAGGTCATCTAAATCTACAGTCCAAAACATTCGTTTAGTTTTTTTGGTTTATATTTCCTACCAAATTTTGATCCATGTCTAATTTCGGTTTGGATTTTATAATTGTTTCACTAGCTACACTAAGAAATGAGCCCATGTACATTTCATTGTTGAACACAACATCATTTCTATTTTTTTGTTAATAAGTCTTTGGAGTTAAAAATATCATGGTCAAATGTTTTAGTTGAAGTACTTGAATTTAAACATTGTTCATTGAAATTTGATTGCCAACTAGAGAGATATGTTTGATTTGATTCATCCTGAATCAATGTCTCTTGTGAACTTAGAACCTCAATTTCATGTGAAGAACTTGAATCTAAATCAATCACATCATTATGACATTTGTTTGTATTATTAGTATTACAACTATTATCATTGGATAAAATTACCGGCATTGATTGGTGTATTTTTTCAATAGGTTCGTAATGAGAGTTTCCAAATGCTAAATGTAATGGTTCCAATTCAAATTCTTGTCCAGATATCCTAATGATTTTTGCACTATTATTAAACCAAACATAAATGGGTTTTTGTAAATAGTCGGAGATCCATTTGATGGCTGTAAAGTCCCCCCAAAGTCCACCATTACTTGCACTAAGAGCCATTTTTCTTATATAGTCATGCTCATTATATACACCTTCATGTAAATCATGCAACCATTGAGGATTTAGTTCTTGATTTCGTGTTTGTAGTGCTTTTGGTGTATTTAAAACTAAGCATTGGGCAAGATGATTCATAGAATTTTTTCTTAAGATAGTAGATGAAATCTCATAGTCCAAGAGATATGAAATAGAGTCGAATAAACAATCACCAACGATGAATTTATAAGTAGTAACTCGACGTAAATTACACTCTTTTAATTTCTCATCTATAAGAGCCATTATATCAATTTATATATATATATTAATTGAAACAAATCTATAGTGATAAATGTTTGATAAAAAGTATCTACAAAGTCTAATTTTTTAATTTACAAATAAATTTTGAAATAATGAAATTAATAATGGTAGGAAATTCTATATTGTAAAACAAGTTGATAAAAATGAATGCTACAAAGTGAAATAATAAAGGTGAGAAAAGGTTTTTGAGTTTATGCTTTTGAGATCATGCTTTTGAGTTCATGCTTTTGAAATCATGTTTTTGAGTAATTTGAGTAATTTGAGTAATTTGAGTAGTTTGAGTAATTTGAGTAATTTAAGTAGTTTGAGTAATTTGAGTAATTTAAGTAGTTTGAGTAATTTGAGTAATTTAAGTAGTTTGAGTAATTTGAGTTTTTGAGTTCATGATTTTGAGTTCATGCTTTTGAGATCATGTTTTTGAGTTCATGTTTTTGAGTTCATGCTTTTGAGTTCATATTTTTGAGTTCATGCTTTTGAAATCATGTTTTTGAGTAATTTGAGTAATTTGAGTAATTTGAGTAGTTTGAGTAATTTGAGTAATTTAAGTAGTTTGAGTAATTTGAGTATTTTGAAAGTTTGGAGGATAGATACCCCTTTGGAACGTCCATCATTCTGCAGACGGAATGTAAACTGTTACAGCAGCCATTGAAGTTCACATTGAACCAACCATACTCTTTCCAAGCAGAATTGTGCACTATAAAGTTCTGAAAAAACTTTAAGCATTTCACATTTGATTTTCCCACGAACATGCCAACGGTACTAATTTGTCGTGAGAGAACGAAGGGCCAACTCACCGAATTCCTTCCATCCAACCAGGGAAGGGATCTGCAAGAGTACTCTCCACCACACTAGGTCGTAATACAACCACTGGAATATCGCCACGCAGAGAATCAACTAGCATTTCACCCATGGCAAGACGTACAGTGGTCAGCAGAAGTGTTCGGACAGGACGCTTCCACTTCCAATATGAGCTAGTTTTCTTACGTAACTCACATTCAAGTTGTAAAAATTTAAACATACAATCACATAGTTACAAAAAACATGTAACATAACATTCATAATAAAAAATGTCAATCAAGAAATCAATCAAAAATAAAACACATGATGTGGGTGTCCAATTCTTTATGCAAAAAGTGAAGTGGTTATCTATTTACATTGGAAACAAAGCCATGAGCTACAAAATCAAGCTAAAAACTTGAATGTAGAATCATGAGGACTACCTAAAAACTTGAATGTACAATCATAATGACTACCATCGTGTATAGCCACCTTTTGCTTGATAAACATCTGCAGCTCTCTCAGGCATAGACATGATCAATTTCCTCACGGTATCAATCTCAATGCTATACCAAATTTCTTGCAATTTCTCCCACAAATCCTTCTTGTTAGTGGGTTTCTTCTTTGACATTCTCATACGACGATCTACTTCATTCCAAAGGTGTTCTATAGGATTCAAGTCAGGAGATTGAGCCGGATGCCAAATTAGTTGAAACTTCTGTGCTAACAACCAATCTGTAACATACTTAGAAGTATGTTTGGGATCGTTGTCGTGCTGAAAAATAACATTCTCCTCTCCTAAATCATACATGTGTATAGTATTCATGAGCTCCATCTCCAAAATTTCACGATACACAAACTTATCCATGTTTCCTTCTATAAGACGAAGGTTGCCAATTCCCTCCCAAGTCATACATCCCCAAACCATAATGTTTCCACCTCCAAATTTGATAGTAGGTTGCACATGCTGATCTAAAAGATGCTCTCCTCTCTTCCTCCAACAATACTGCCTCCCATCTGAGCCAAACAAATTGAATTTTGACTCATCTGAAAAAACCACATAACTCCAGTCCATCCAACTTGCATGCCTACACTTCTTTGCCCATGCATATCGACGTGCTTTGTGTTTCTTTGACAAGAATGGCTTCTTAGTTTTCACTCGTGCTCTCAATCCTTGCCTCTGAAGACATCTTCTAATTGTATCATCACTCAAATCCAATCCTTGAGATCGCATTTCTCTACCCACTGCTGCAGCTGTACCATTAGATGGTGCATTCAACAACCTTACAACCTCACGATCACCACGTTCATCAAGAATTCGAGGTCTCCCTTGTGAAGGAGCATCTCTCAAATGACCTCTCATTGTAAACCTCCGCACAATAGCATGGCAAGTGCTTCGAGAGATGCCTAGAACCGCTGAAATTTCGGAGTACGAATTCCCTCTCTCATGCATCTGAAGAACTAACTTACGTTCAGCAAGAGTCCTTCTAGGAGCCATAGCTAATCAAGAGCAATCTTATTCAATCACAATGTGTCTTGAAATGCAAGAGGTCTCCATAAATACATGTCGATTCTCAAGATTTTTCAGATGCACAACTTATGTGCATAATGAATTGGACACCCATGATTGACACATCATGAACTGCAGCCCATGCAAGTGGCTCAATGTGAATGATGGTACTCTTTCTAGTTTACAAGTGGCTCTTTAGTTATAATTAGCTGAAAAAATCAGCACCTACCTACCAAACTCGACAAGTGTTACTATTAAATTGAGATTGTAATTACTGTCCGAACACTTCTGCTGACCACTGTATGTGTCTTGCCACCCAAAAAGTTTAGCCCTGCTCGACATTGTCATAAAAGGAGAAACTTGAGTATACAATGATGAATAATATCATACAGTGTCAGTTTATTATTTGTAACAGCCGTCAAACCTTGTTTAGTGTAGTATTATCTTGAATAGAAAGAGTATCAGGATTCTGTCCAACTCAATGGCCAACCAGACATACCTGGCCATGCCCAACTCTTTCATTTTCTTGTCCAGAACTTGCTGCTGTTCTTCAGCTGGGATGCTGTCTTGGCTCATTTCAGCAGCCAATTTCTTCATCGTGTCCGCACAGAGCTCCATCTCGGATGCAACATCCAGCTCTGGAATGCTGTCTTTGGACATCTCCCTGGCGATGCTATCGCTCATCTTGAAATGCTTCTCTGGAGTGTGTCCTTGTCTCTGGCCGTTAACGAATGCTGAACGAACGGTAAATCATGAGTCAAAATCCTCTAATTGTGAGAGAAAGTTCAAAAGGATTTCAGAAAATAGCTTGACGCATGAATAAAATCACGAAAGAAGTACGAACCGTTTGCAAAAGGCCGAGTGAAGTGCGTTGAAATTGAACGACAGAGGTATTTCCTTTATTGTCCTTTTTGAAAGTTATCATTTGCATTGGAAATGTCATTGTACACGAAACAAGCTTACCTGTGGAGACGTGAAGGAAAAGCTGAAGGTTGGGGCATCCTTTTGCGAAATCAAGTATCCTACGTGGACCCTGAGTGTTGATGTTCAGTGCAGTGTCGTATCTGACGATTCAAACAAGCACATATTTCAATAACAGGACCTTATGAATTCATGTGAAAAAACCATTACAATCCCATGATAGGGACCTAGATTCTCAGGCTCCTTGGAAGGAAGTATATGTCGCTTTACCTCTCATCGAAGGTGGTTGTTGCAACGGAATTTACTATAACATCGACATTCCTGGAAATCTCCGTCATCATATCATTTGAGATCCCAAGGCCATCAGAGGAAATGGTGTCACTGACCGCGGTTACCTTTCTGTTCATGAAATTCTCGTAGTTTCCTCCATGGGTAGCTTTCAGCACCTTGAACAGAGGAGACGCAATAACCTACAAGTTGACCCCAAAAACATTGGTGAGAATAGTCTAGAGCAGCTCTGCCGACCGAGGACCTTGTCAGTTGAATCCACATGAGATCACGTGTCACTGCACTCAAAGTCTGAACTGCTCGACCAAACCAGAGTAATACGATCAGGTAATATTACAAGCTCGAATAGAGAGGAATCTTACATTAATTTTCAGCCTCTCTTCGGTTGTCACATTTTTCTGCGGCTGGATGAGTAGATACAACTGGCCAACATCGGGTTGGACTCTCAAAATCTTCTCCACCATGACTGCATGCAAAGTTTCTTAGAGTAAATCAACAAGAACGGAAATATTTAAAATGAAATTGGACACATCTGTTATAACAGATCCAGAGAATCGTGTTCTAATGGCTACACAGAATTCAACAGCGATTTTTCGCTACTATCTGACCAGATTCAAAAATTTAAGCTATCTCCAACAGTTGAAATGGAAAGATGAAAGCTCAGTCAAGTTAAATGTACCCTTTGCAAGGAATCCCGTTGCTCCTGTCACAAGAAGATTCTTCCCCTTCAGGAATTTTAAGATTCCAAGTCCACTAGAGGTATCCGCACCGCTTGATTGTTGTTTGTCGGCATCCCGTACGTCGACTAAATCAGTAGCAGTTGTTGCTCTGTGAGGTCTCAGAGGTGTTAAGGTTGTAGACAATGCCATAGGATCCTCTAATTTGTGAATCAGCCCTATCAATGAGTCCATACTCCCACTCTGTTTCAGAGAGGCATTCACAGGCGCTTGAACAAGCCTCTCCAACTCTGGCACCACAGTGGAAACATCATCAACAAGAGCAGCCTTGGAATATCCATTGACAGCTCCGTTCATGGACGCCCCGTTGACAGCACGCGAGTTTCGATATCTGATTCCGTCGATGGAATGTGCCAAATCCAGGATACTTCCTTTCTCAGCATACACTGAGGTTCCATTCGGAGCGCCGTTGATCGCAGATCCATTGAGCGGCGGAACCACGGAGTAGGCGTGTCCATTAGAGGAACCCTTCCGTGAAGCTCTCATCAGTGCGTTACCGTTCGCCGATCCGATGCGTGAGGATCCGTCGACGGACTTTCTAACGGCACATGAGTTTGCGTCTCCGTTGCAGACGCCAACTTCCGTGTCCCCGTGACCTTTCTCTCCGCTGTCGGCATCTTCAACCGCCGAATACGCATTCAGATTGCCACGATGGCCGCCGGTCACAATCGCGTCGCGGCTTTTCCTAGCAACGACGTCAACATTCTTCTCGGAAATGGAGTCCTCAAAACCTGCCGCAGCTTCACCGCGAAAATCAAGGCTCCAGAGCTGACCTCCTCGCTTGATCCGGTTCAGGCGTTTGGCCGAAACCGTTTTTGGTTTGCACCGCAGAGGCTCGCGGACGAGTCCGCCTCCTAAAACGCATTCCAAGGAGGTCGTCATTACCGAGTTCATCTTGCGTGAACCCGCGGTGTTGCACTTGACAACCGGCACTGTAGCAGACTGACTGCAAACAGCCGCCATCTCGTACTACAAAATAAGCTAATCCGCCGGTAGCTCCTCCCGTACTCTGCTACCTCAACCGCTCTGCAAGTTTATCGAGTAGGAAATCTTGATCAGCGTACCTTACGAACCTTAGATCGTCTACAGACAACTCATATTGCACCGCGCACGACTAGAGTAAATCGGCTGTCCGAGACAAACTGCACCTCTGTTCACAAGTGACGCAAACTCCTAACACTAAAATCAAGAAGTCCGCTCTTAACACTAAACGAGGTAACCTGGCAATGGCAGTAATCCACGAAGCCGCAATACACTTCTACGCACCAATGCCGACGGTCGTTGACGCACAAAAGCTCGCCAGAAGTCCCCGATGCAGCCAGCCTAACCTCCACATGCTCAGCTCGTACCTGAGGCACACAACAACTACTTAGCAAATGTCATGCGTGCTCAACAAGTCCTAGACCTCGCCATTGACTTCTTAAATAACCTCCGCCTAAATTTCCATCCCTGCACCACTTCCAACGCAACAACAGTACACCAAACCACGCACCACATCACTACTCCAACAACTAAAAATTTACGCATAATTACACGCAACAAACAAGTCACCGTCGTATTCTCCTCACTCGGTTAACATGCCATACCTCACTCCCTCTCTCACAGACCTTCGTCTGACCCCTCCATCCCTCCAAATAAATTCCAGTAGTGAACAAATCAGGGAATAGATAAAAAGACTTCGTCGCCTCCACCAACACGAGCTACTCTCCTACAATCCCCGCAGCAATGACCACGAACTAACCTGGTAAAGTGGGAGCTTGGAAACCCCAGCCTTGCAGACAGCGAGTGAACCTGCCAAGATAGCGTTAGCTCTCAATTGCATAAAAAGAAACCAAAATCAGAATTTCACATCCTGTAGCAACCATTCAGTCCCGTCCCGAATGCAACATCAACACAAAAGACAAAACTCTCTACATTTCTAATCTTGAATTTCACAAAAAAAGTTACATCGACACCTTCTGCTGGCCTCTATCCCTCAACTCCAATGCCTCGTACACACCTTCACAAAACACAACCACAGCTAATCGTCAACACAACCATCAACCCTTGATCAATCCTCCAAAAATCCAATAACCGAACCACATGACAAATCGAAAGAAACAAAACACAAGCCCTCAGAAAACAAACGAGTATCTCACCACTGGAAGCACCGCTGGGCACCGCAACACGATACCATGACCCAACAAACCAGTAAATGAGGCACCTGAAGTAGACAATGAGGCACAATGAGGGATGGAGGCATGTTTATACTTCTATCAAACGCCAAAATGGGATGACCGAAAAATTGGGATCTGCGAAAAAGATGGATCTCCCTCTCTAGGGTTAGGTGTTACCGTTGAAATCATCGTGCTCTTCTTCTGATAACTCCATCGCCTGCCCTGGTTTTCTCACCTCCCGATAAACCGAATCTCTGCTGTCCCGAATCCAACGGTTTTCAACCACAATCCTTCGACTATCCAATGCGGTGATTTCACGCATCCTTGGGTGTTTTGTTTATTGACCACCCATCAACTCTTGAAATTCCATGAAATCCACAAATCCATGTGTAGCCCATGGTCACAATTCCCGATGGGTTTGCTGCTGGCTGAGGCTGGAAATAACTCGAGACATTCGCTGGTGTCATCTGCTGCGGTGGATAACCTTGCATCATGGTGGGCACCGTACCGGGCGCAGAGTTCGGGTTAAAATTCGGAGCTTGGTTCGACGAAGGATATGCCGACCATTGCTGGGTGTGCGATTGTTGTTGATAATATCCGTTTGTTTGGGAAACCTGCGCAGCTCCGTTACTTGCAACTTGCGTCGAGCATATCTCTTGGGTTTGAATATACGCGCCTTGGACGTTTCCCTAATTCAACCTGCACACCCCCGGCGACTTGGGTGACACAGCTCTGCTCCATCCACTCCGTTTATCCACGCTGCTAATCATCTGCTTACATACCTCAAGCCAGTGCCCCTTTCCCCGACTAACCAAGACCAATTGCAATTCGCTGGCCGAAATCTTACCTCTCATTGGATCATGCACAAACGATGCCTCCGCACTGACCGACGACACCGCGCTCGTTTGATGAAAATCAATAAATTCCGCCACACTTATAAACCCATCATCATCCTTATCAATCTGTATCAATCTGCTTCATCAGCTCCTGCACCTCCCCATCCGAAATCTCACCCCCGAGCGACGTCAACACCTTACTCAACTCTCTTTCTGCGGTTTCCTGTTTCTGGGGTTTCTGTTTCTGGGTTTTTCCATTCCACGTTCACATTCTGGATTTTTCCTGTTTCTGGGTTTTCTGGCCTACAGGTAAGTGTGAACGCAAAAGGAGATAGGTCATTGGACTTTTTGCGAAATCGTTGCGGGCCTCAATACAAAGCCTCTGTCTAGGACAGAGCCAATAAATATAGGGTTGATGATTTGGGCACTGACCTTTTCATGGAACACCAGAAATGGTTGGGTAAATTCTGAAACCATGTGGTTTACGGATGTGGGGTGGATGAAAACATCCCGGCGGCCATCTGACCACTGAGGGCGTTGGTCTGGAGAAAGGCCAGCCCGGCGACTAAGAGCGCTTGCATGCCCTGCTTGTATGCTATCTTTGCTCATGGCTGCTACATTTGGATACAATCCTGCACAAATGGATGCCTGGATTGCAATGCCAGCCAAAAATTATCAGTGTATGGGTTAATTGGTTTAAAGCAGATTCGGATAAAAGGAACTTATTGAGATGGACAGTTACAAACGAGGATCACATTGAAGAATCAGTTCAAACAGTAAGAAGTATGTAATGCACTTACCTTGACTACCGACGGTTGTAGGGAATTGAAATTGAAAGGCTGACGCATATCATCCACCCACTTCTCGAATCCTGACCCGTATTTGGATTTTCCGTCCTGATTACACAATCAACTGCTAATTTTAAACATGAAAAAAAAAAAACAAAGTAGGAACACGAATCCGATGTTTTGACGATTTTAGTGAAAAAGAGCAGGTTGCAAAACCAGCATACCTGAGGGAAAGACAAAAAGCCGATGTCGGCAAGCAAGCTGGCGAATTGAGTCCGTAGATCCCTGCCACAACACAAATTATCGTGATGAGTGCACCGTAATTTAAAAGTGTTCCATGCAACAAAAGTAATGATATGTCCGAAAAGTCTCACCTCAACATGATCAGAGTAGAAATACTAAGGAAATTCGCATGACAAAATTCACGCGCTGCTTTTGCTCCTTTCTGCACCAATGACAACCCTCATCAACACGATTAGATTATCATTGTACAACAAAATAACAGCACATCCCGAAGAGAAGACTTCAAACATATTGACACTAGGTTGGCAGCAAGGTATTCTTCCTCCTGATCGTTTACGAATGATATATGGGGCCTACATGCATTGAAAATAGTTCAACTCGAGCATTTTTTTTAATTTACCAAACGAGAGAAGAGTACAAAGAAGATCTAGCTCTCGGGCAAATCAGGCATCGAAAAATGTGCCATGGATTAGAATAAAAAAGGGTCTATAAACAAAGTGTTGGATGATTTCATACCACTGCAGCAAGATGACTCCACATGTTGTATGCCGCTACCATGCACAAGTGGTCGGAATGCTGTCCACTTGCAATACTCACAGGCAAGCTTTTATCGGTCCTCTCTGGTACAAGTGCTTGTTTGGCTCGCTCAGCAGCCTCCCTCTGCCACACAATCCCCCATCTTATGAGCATACTAAGACAGGTTCCAAGCTTAGATGAAGAGAAGGACGTGTTTCGATTATATGCGATACAGAAGGATCAAGTTAAATACCTGATCCTTGGGTGCCACGAAAGGTGACTTGTAACTCAAACAAGCTGCAACTGTAACACAGGACTCGCACATCCCAAGACTGCTCCATAGAGCATCATCTGCATTAGACAGGATCCAAGTTAGAGCTCTCTTGCTGTCCTTGTGAAAAATGCTGGCACCTAAACATCCCAAGATATGCTAAGAGATAACAATTATGATGTAGCAGATAGAATGGCCACTCGTGTGTATGAATTTCTATTGCATACCATTTTTCGCAGACTTCGCCTTAGCAGAAGCATTCTTGACGAGATGCTCCTCCAACTGGTTTGCTTCGTCAGCCCTTTCCAATGCAGTTGATTCACGAACTTCCCATGATGCAGGTACGCTCTGATTGCGCGACACTGCTGCATCTGCATAGCTTCGCACCGACGGTTGCGCAGGTATCTCATAATCTTTCTCCTTCAAACCTGCAGATGACACCAACGCCTGTCATTCGCCTCGCACTGCTGTGTGAACAGGCAGCAAAGAACGTGGATACAAAAGTGCACTGGGATCCAAAACCATTCTCCATACCGAAGACTACACAAAAATCTCCAGCATAGCTAGCACGATACCAGCTCAATTAATTACTCAACTTAAATCATCATTATGCATCTACCAAAGATATGATATCTTCCAATGATTATTCAAATGAGGGCTGAACATGTTTAGAGGAAAGGCACAGCATATTTATCCCAGTTTTCTGCCATACGATTTCCGGCATGGTACCCTGTATCATGATCAAATGAGACAAAAGTAACTCAAGCAACCGAGTCTCTGTTCGAAACCAAGGGCAGACCTAAGGCCGCGAGCTCAGACTTGAGTTCACGAATAAGGCGGCCTGAAGCTGCCTGACCATCCTTATTTCCTCTCGCTTTTGCATCTGAAGCTTCTTGCTTTGCAGCATGGTATCTTGCCACAGCCCTTTAGGCCCTTGCCTCTGGTTCAGCAGCCTGCAACGTAGGCCACTGTCCTACAGATTTTCAATCTTCTATCAAATATCGCATTAAGCAAGAATTGAACATAGCTGCGGAAGCCCAAAAACTCCAAGCAAACATGTTGCAAACCCGCCCAGAAAACTATCAAGAGGGAAATTATAATCCTTGAGGGAAATGAATTTGCACTTTGGTATCCATGAACCGACTGAAAAGGTTCCGATGAGGGCTTACTTACATTTTGAGCCTGCTGTTGCTTGCGCTTGTCTTGTTCACTAGAAGGTCCCCATACCTGATCACGAAACCATCAATACTGTGTGGAAATAACAAGGTAGATCAATAGCGCTTCCTTGCAAACTAAGCTCCAGCCATACTCAGATCGCAGGCGACTTCGCAACAGAATATTGATAATTCATCTACCTAAAACAGCAAAGAATTTAAGTACCTCCCAATTCAGATCGTCCTCGGAATCCTCCGACTCTTCTTCCTCAGAGTCCTGTAATGCCAACCCCAAGCAATATTTGCAATCAATATCACTGCCCATTCCCTTAATGTGACTGGAGATCAATAATCCTGAGAGAAATTACCTCGGCCTGCTGGGCCATGTACTGCTTAATCCAGTTCGCCTGTTCTGCTTTCACATCACTCTCAGATTTTTTCGGTTTCTGGGCTTTCGGAATCAAATTTCCAAAATTCTGAGGAGATTCAACTTTCTTCTCAACGTATGTGAAGTTCGGTCGAGCAACCGCCAGCACTTGTGCTTGTCCACCTAGGAACATGAAACCATCACCACGAACACCTCAAGGTCATGCAAATAATAAAAACTGATAAAACAAATGCTTACACATCGCTGCAGGTCCATAAGAGATGCAACTTAATATAAACCTACTCATCAACTTCCCAATGATGTCAAAGTCGTCGTGAGACTCCAGAGACAACCAAAAATATGACTTCATCACGCACAGTAAGGTTGTACCTTCAGGGTTTGCAACTTGAATGCCACTGCTGAACTTCGAAGGCAGCTCATTGGGGGGCAAATTCAAGCATAGCCAGTCGAGAGCAGCCTCTAATGTTGCGCCGCCCTACTCATACAAGAAGAAAAAAGGTTTTGAGAAAATCAGTCCTGTAAACGAGATCCTCACTAAACTTCCCAGAGACTCAACATCCATGTCACATCTCTTTCACCACCAATAACCTGATCCTTCATAAGGAGCATCCGATACTTCCATAATGATTCGAAAGACACAAGAGGAGACTGTTCAGGTGAGACTAAAATTCTTACACTTTTCACGCCCTATAACCTGATCCTCATGAGGAGCATTCTACACCTATGTAGTTCTTCTGAAGTCCAACTAGAGAAGTATCTCGACACAGATTTCATCACATCCGCCCAGGCAACATGCTCCATCAGAATCATCAGCAAACTTCGGGTTGAAAGGCAGTACCAAGGGGAGTTTGGAGAGCGCAGTTTCGCACTGCGAGGCAGTGAATCCTTCCGCAACGAGGTGATCGTAGATGCTCTTGAGGCGCTTCACGGCCTGCTTCTTCTGGCCCTCGGTGAGATTCTCCTCCACCTGCGGCACGGCCTGGCTGGCGCTCCCAGAGTTCAGCAGCAGCCTCCGCAACCGCACCTCGCTCCGACGACAAGTTCACCCTGGCAGCGCCACGAGCGGCCCCCTGGTTGCCCGTCGCCGCGGCTCCCTTGGCCTCCGGCACCTTGCCGCCGCTCTTCTTCTTCGGCGCCATGTCGTCTACCTCCCTACCATAACCCTAAACCCTAAACCCTAAGACTGGAGAGCGCCAAGGAACTGAATCAATACACTTGACGGTGTTGCGCAATCAATGTGATCCACAAACCTGAGCACTAATTCCTTCACATGTGAATCAAGAAACAAGAACCGAATCCGAAGTGAAACGAGAGAAAAAAAAACCGGATTCATTTCGTTCACATGTCCAATGAGAAAACCAAAAACCTAGGACCTGGAGAGCACCATAAAACTAGAGGACTGCACTTGACGTGGTTGCGCAGCCAATGTAATCCTCGAACCTGGCAACTGAATCGATCAACGGTGAATTGAGAAACAGAAACCGAACCTGAAAGATTTGCATCACGCACCTGCCTGATTGTTGATCGAAGCTCTATCCCTTTGGTGCTCGATTCACTAAATTTGGCTGTCGACACTCCACCAACGCCTCCTGCACCGCGCGCACGGGGACTGCAACTGGAGGCTGTGGCGCATTCTCGCATTGCGCCAGGCTGTGGAGGAGCGAACCACCCACTCGTGCCGCTCCCACCCACGACGACCTGCCCAGCAGCAGAGGCGCCATCGCCCCAATTCTCCGCAACCCACCCCGCCCTGCCATTGAAGATCGCAAACCCTAAATGGAAAACCCACTTGAAATTGAATCGATGCGCTTCCACCGCGTGCTTCCCAATGTGCCCCGCGTCGAAATGCACTCGCAATCGGTGTCATTGGTGTCATGATGATCAGTGACGTGACTTTTGTCTCCGAGTCCAGTGTTCGGAGCGTTTCAGAGTTTAGGGTTTAAGGCCCATCTCGCACCCAAACCCGTCAACCTGCGCTGTCCCTAGTTGTTGTAGACCTCGCCTTCCCAAATGTACGCCAGGAGTAGAGAACATCGGTTTACGGGTGCAGTGAGTCATCGTTGGCGTCGCCTTGGAGCATGATGCTGGCCACGCCGATCGCAATTTCCAATGGTAGCATGTTCCGCCGCATGCTACCATTGCTTGCAGGTCACAATCTATGTCCGGGTGACGCCGACAAGGTGAGGAGCTGCGCCGCCTGCGGTGGAAACTTCCAACCGAGCTTCCCAAGGTGCTTCAACGTCTTCAAGGTGATGTATGTTGGGTCCTATAAACCCACCCTCAGGTCCTTTTCGCAATTTCCTTGTTTTAGTAGATGCTTTTAATATGGACCAGGCCAATCTCCTTGCAGCGCCAATGATCGGACGAAGCAAGACAGCTGAAGAGCCGAACCGTCCTAACGAGGAGGAGGAGGCAGCCATTTTTCTCGACTTTTCGAATTGTCTACAACGTGGCTACTTGACAGGTGGTACCGGGAGGTCAAGTGGCGAAATTGTTTTTTTTTAAATTTCGTTTAGGGGAGAGAGTTCCTCCTTTTTTTCAAAAAATGTGGCATCTGGCCGGTTCAGAGTTTTAGCTGTGTGTGGCGACTAGTGTAGGAGATGGTGAGTTTGAATTGGCTACACATGTAGAAGCCAATGTCTAAGTCTGGCACCTTCAGTTTCATTTCTTTCTCAAAATAGCGAAAGCAACGATGAAATAATGGTTTTGTGTGCAACTATTGGCAACACGTACAAAGACAAGCAACACAGTTTTTGGAGTATAACTTCAAGTCTGGAAATTGTGAATTGAAATGAGCGGATCAAAACAACAGAACTTGTGACTACTAACTAGTAGCATCCGCACAGAGGAGCACAAAGATTCTTTATAATTCTCTCAGACGGCATCATTGTACACGGCTCTCTCCACCACTGTGACAGATAATGCAAAACAAGACCGGACAAACAAAAACGGGAAAAAATAAGAAGTCAAAGCAACAAAAATCAATTCACAAAAACAATCTAACCAAACCTAAATGAGTGCTTGAAATTCTGTAAGCAATTGACCATGACACTGAACGTCGACAACAATCCACACTCCATACAGCATGAACCAAAAAAAAAATCCAAAAACTAACTACTATTTGGAGAGCCGTGTACTTGGCCACAAGACTGTGATCATCATTGAGAATTAGGTGAGATACCTCAAGACTCAAGTTTCCGCTTCTTGTCTTTACGCCAAGCATCATAGGCAAGATCAAAAGGAAAGTCCTTCAAACTGTAGTACTTTTGCGAGTATACTCCCACCGCACACTCGAGGTGCTCGTCCAGTCGGTTCCTCAGCTTGCCCTTAGAAAAGGCGACAGAGGAGAAGATGCGCTCGTCTTCCACAGATCCTAAAACCTGGACGCACGCGATCTCCGCTAGCTTGATCCATTCCGATATCGCTGCCCTCAACCACGCGGAGGTTCCTACGTTCCGCCACAAACGAGTCAATGGGTTCACCAAGATTGGCTTTTCCATTGCATTGGCAGAGTTTGCCCTCATGGTGCTCTTGAAGACACTGCACTGCTGATTAAGTTTATCTTCATTCAGCACTGCCGCGCATGTGACTTCAAATGCCCTTCGTTCGTGACAGAATTGCTCTTTCAGCACAGCGAAATGGCGCTCGAAAATGGTTTCGGCAGAAGGTTGCAACCAATACTGGGGGTACATCACCCCCAACGAATCCATAACATTGGAGGCTGGGAATCTCCCACTCAGCTCATTGATAAGTGCTTGTGCTGCCTCTGCAATGAACCATACATGAAGTTAGAGAAGTGGAAACATATAAGACTCCTGTACAAAAAAGACCAATTCTTACCTGTGCAAAGGGACTTTACGCAGGAAATGATTTCCTCAAAACTCTCCTTCGTCACCTGCTCTGCAACTCCGAATTCATTACCAGTGACAGCGTCAAACCTTGCTTCACCACAGCTCCATTGGACGTGTTGAACTTCGTTTGAGTTCAAATCCAAACTTGATGGAATCCAAGTGATGGTCATGCTTGAGTGACGACCTGCAACAAAGTCATGAAACTCACGAAACACATCAGAAACGAAACATGTACTCGGGTTTAGATACAGCTCATAGAGCTGTGATTGGCACACTTTAACCGCAGCTACATAATCACACACAAAAACGTCACGCTGCTGAGAGAATTTTATGAGGGCATGCATAGTCTCTAGCGAAGGTAAAAAGCAAGTCAAGGCACATGGAACTGAGATGTCAGAGAGTAGATCATAATTCTTCCTGGCCGCCTCTCGAGCAGCTGGTCTTGAGTCCTTATCCACACGATCCTCCGACATCTTCAGTAACAATGTTTTATACTCGCCTATGACCCTCTTTAAAGGAGATAGCATACTCAGCCAACGCGTTTTGACCTGAATAAAAAACAAGGGAACACATTTAGAAAGGTAGAACAACTTGAATCATCTAGCACATTTCGTATCCATTTAGTACATCATGACTAGCATCCATGCAATATGCAATAAAGTACAATATCAAATCTCACCACTTAACACCTCACGTCTAGCATTGCAAAATTCATGCAACAAGCAGTGAAGTGCAAGTGAACAAGTAGGAGACTCTCACCTGGCCGACGATCTTCAATCCTTTCGTATGCATGAGTTCTGCCAGTTTTGTGAACTCGAGGTGACGCTTAGGGCTGGCTGAAAAGTAACTATGTAGTGTCTGTAAAAGCGTCTCAATCTTTGCAATTACTGGAAGATGAGAGAGAGCCCTCACGGCTAGATTTGTTCGGTGGCTGAAGCAATGAACACCTTCCATGAAGGGGCAGATTCTTTCCTGAAGGATCTTGGTGACACCTCCTCTAGCACCCTGCACACAGTATCCAAACAATAGCTTTGTACATCAGAATAAATTAGAGATGCTAGCCTGCTCACAGATCTCATTGAACCAAGGTCGAGCACAAACAAAGGTTGACACAGATTACATATACTTACAAGTTACACATCATCGATTCTTTTGTAGCAATTTATTCACGAGGACGTGATTTATTTACGGAGTCTCTGCTTCTCGTGGGTAAACGCAGCTGCCGATTCTTTATGGACTGTTGGCTGCATACGTTCAATAGAGAATCATCACAATGAAGACGTTTGTTCTTTCGGGGTTTGTTATTCCCTGTGAACTTCGAGGTAGGTTTGATCGAACTCCTCATTTTTGCTGGACCTTCGACCTCTTTTATCCACTTTCTGATTCCATTTTTTCCTCGATCCAATGCTCACTCATTGCATACACCCACAGAATTATTCACCCCACATGACCTCTTTTATCCACTTTCTGATTCCATTTTTTCCTCGATCCAATGCTCACTCATTGCATACACCTGAGATTTCCATACAAAAAGTTCCATATCGCAATCATATATGAATGAACAAACCCCCACATTCTTTCGTTTACTTTTTCAATTTCCTTCAAGCATGGATCACAGTGTTAGTGTATTTTATTCCAAGAAATGCAACAAACAGAATGTTCCAGTCGTCAAAGAGTGGCGTATCTCAATTTGCTGGTACCAATTGTGGGCGATTCCTCTCTCCACCAAGGAATGACAACCGTTGAGTCTTGGTTTTCTTTACACAGAATTATTCACCCCACACCAGATCAACCACCATTTTCAGAACATAGAAAGCATTAATCGGAGGACGGAAATGAATACCTGGAAGACGGCCGCGCCATCTGCCCCAAATGATATCCACTTTGATCTCATGTCACAGTGCGCCACACCGCCTTTCCCTACGACGGCGTCCATGATCTGGATTGCTAGCTTTGATGCTGTGGCACCATCGCTGACTTTCTCCAGAGATAGCAACATTGGGAGTCTGGCAAAATCATGAACGACATAAGCATGGATCGAAATCCAGGCCACATTGTCTACTGTCGTTACCTCGTCACACGTAATCGCAAAGTAGCCACAACCGGCCATGTTTTGCCTTGTCTTTCTTGTGATCTCCCTGTGAATGTACTCCGCCATGGTCCACCCGGCAGAGTCACTCCAATGCTTGCGGCTAGGGTGTGGGATCTTCAAGAAGCCGAAGAGCTCCTGTAAGCCTTCGTACTCCACCATGGGCCGACCACTCTGGAGGAGGTGAAAAACAGTAGCAAATTGTTGAATCTTTCTTGATCTTTCTCCCTTGAACTCGACGCACACTTGCTCCGCAATTGAAGGCCGGTTCAGCATCTGCTCGTTGTAAACTTTTACTGCCGCCAGGTGCCGACAACCCTTTCTCACGAACACCTCGCCCTTCTTTACTCCGAGATTGGGCATGTCTCTCTCTACAATCCGCTTACCAGCATGCTTCTCTAAGGTGTCTGTTTTCGGGCCCAATAGCACCTCCTCGCCCGTCACTTGAGTGCAGATTCGGCAACGCACTTTGTGCACTGTTGTATCTCGATCGCCCCGAATCATCTCTGCCCAGGGGTGTGTGATTGCCCACGCATCTTGGCATTTTCTGGAGACTTCATAACTCCGTTTCCGCGCCTTCCGCTCGTCCGCTGCACTGGAGTCCACATTGACTACCTCGACGATGTCCTCCGAATCCTCCTTCACAGGTGCATCCGGTAGATCTGGTAGCCCATCGGGACAAATCAATCGCACTGCCGCATTTGCTCGTTCTGGAGTACGCGCCGCTCCTGAGGAAGAGCTCTCAGCACCTCCCACCCCACTGGACATGGTGGACGCCGAGAAGACGCGCTTCGTGCCGCGCTGCGGAATCTCAATTGCGGACGGATCTGCAGCATTTCGGCTGCTCAAGAAATAGGACTCGAGCACAGTTGTGCGCCGCACCCTCTGAAGAATCACCGCCTTCGGCGCCATCCCCAAGGCCTCGCAAATCTCAAACAAAATACAGAGGTCACCCCAAGGGAGATTGCAAAACACAAATTGACACAAACAAGGCTCTGAAGCAAAGCAACTTGAATGGATAGAAACTTCACAATTGTGGCAGCAATGGCCATGCGCACAAAAATACAGGGGAAGGAAACTGTACCTCCGCTGCCAGCCCACAACGGCGCCATCATAAGCATTTCCTTGGGCAACCCTAATCCCACTCCACTACGCCCAGCAACTAACTACAAATCGGAGTGGTTTGTACAGATTCACAGAACAACATAATTGAAACAAATTCACAACTGATAGCACCCATTCTAGAATCAAGATCTGGCGACCACTATGGTACTTCACATTGATGCATATGGCGACAGGGAGGCGAGTACGAACGACTTGATCTGGCGAGATATCGTTAACAACTATGCGCGCCAATGGCGCCAACGCATACTGGGAGTGGGGTTGAATTGGCGATCGCCTATTTTCATAATGGTGTTGAGTGGCGAAGACCCACTCTGCCTTACTAGTTATTTTTCAAAAGGCTGGCGACAACTATAGGTTAGTGGGGTTGTCCATGTCGCTCAGAGGCGACACGACAGCGAGACAGGATGGCCAGCTGGCGAAAATGCAAAAGAAAATTCCATTCTTTTTCTTAAGAACGGTCGCACACTCTCTTTTTCAAGAGCTATTTGGCTACATGTAGCCTGTAAAAAAATGGCTGGGAGGAGGAGTTAACCCTTAATTGACATCACTGTTTTCCACAGGTTTGAGAAAAATGTGACCTCACTGTGGTTGGACCATATTTTAGCATAGATAATCAAATAAATTTGAAAATCCGAAATGGTGAGTGTCGAGCTAACTTGATTACGGAAATATTAAAAAAAAAACGACCACATCGGGTAAAATCTCGAAATTTGCCACCGTTGAGAACATGTAAGTTTCTGTTCAGATTCTTTGAAAAAATAAAAACCCTGCCCAGAGAATATTCCTTGCAGAGGGGAATCGGGCAGAGGGAAGCTGGAGTGGGGCAGAGGCGGAGGGAGAGGGTCGGGGCTGAGGGAGGTTGGGCTAGGGGAGTGGCTGCTTGCCGGCCAGAGCCCGGTGACCCCTCCCAGGGCACCCCACCGGCCACATCAAGGTTGGGGCCCTTGAGGGACAAGGAAGCTGTGGAAGTTCATTGGTAAACCGCTGGTTCTCTACTTCTACCCTGCCAATCAGACTCCTAGCTGTACCAAACAGGTGCTTCATATGCTCCCTCATCCCTATTCCCATTTCTAAATAATTCTATGATATTATGGCCATTTTACTTTCTAGCTTGCGGCAGCAATATATGCTTTCAAAAATGCAATTGCTCACTAAATCAAACTTCAGAAATTTCCAATCCCAGGATTTGAACCTGAGGAACCACCTAAAATTTGGCATTGGACCCCTATGCCCCCATACTAAACATGAACTATGTCAATAAATCAAAAAGTTTGTATAAAACATAAACCAAGCCAATTTCAACTGATATGACTACATCATAAGCGTCTTGAATGGTAATCCACAAAACATTTCCCCATACACATTGATTTATTGCAGGTTGGACAATAAAAATTCATTTTCTTGCCACATAAAACACATTGTTGCCTCTTACGCTTATCTGCAACCCACTTATCAGTGTAATGCAATTTTGTGGGTCGTAGAACCACTGCATCAACAACTGTGGTCCTTGGGAGCTCACGCTTGGTATATCCTGCCATCAATGCATTAGCAACAATCAAATTGAACTTCACATGGCTTAGACATTTCTTACCAAAATGAGCCATATGAGATTTGTAAATGATGTATGAATTCACAAAAGAAGTGTCTAAGATGTGAAATAGGATACGGTGCCACCATTTGTGGTCTTTCCGTTGCACGCTGTAGTATCCTCGTAATTGATCTTGTACATCTACTCCTCTCATGGTTTCCTGGTAGTGGATTAGTATGGGACTACAAGGGACTGAAACAAACTCTCCACTATGCCACCTAGACACATAGACTTGACCATTACCATCCAAGGGAGAGAATGCCGTGGACAATAAGTTGACCGGTTTGTTATCAAACCAACAAATGGCAGCCATTCTACCACTAGCATGCATTCTAAACCACAATTGACATCTACTCCCTGTTCGTGGATTTATGGTGAGTGCATTAGGCCAACCTATACGATTAGACCTACATGTACCGGTTGCATAAATCCCTTTCTGTAGTAGAC
Organism: Bryoerythrophyllum caledonicum; assembly: GCA_963971425.1. Lineage (NCBI taxonomy): Eukaryota > Viridiplantae > Streptophyta > Bryopsida > Pottiales > Pottiaceae > Bryoerythrophyllum > Bryoerythrophyllum caledonicum. Next base: position 31,218,196 of record OZ020517.1, on the reverse strand, counting down.
ACCAAAACAATTTAGGACTAGTAAAAAAATTATCACAAGTCACAATATGACCCTTACCTTCATGGCCCCGCATTAATTGGTTCACTATTTTGAACCCCGTTGCATGGTTATCATCTTTGGACGTCGATGCCCCACAATATACCTCCATGTGTTGAACATATTTTGATTTACTATTTGCTAAACACCAAATTTTGATACCATATTGGGTAGGCTTTGCCTTCATGTATTTCCTTATAGGGGAATACTTACCCGTATATGGTACCATCATTTCATCTACAGTCAAGTTCTTCTCAGCATCCCACATTTCAGAGCACAAAACATTGAAGTCATCCACAAGCCATTGTGTCTTAGTAATTTTACTATATGCAGGATCTGATTTATCAGTCACTACAGTTTCATTATCAACCAAGTGCACACATTTTCCAATTGACTCAAAGCGGTTACGACTCATGCAATTTGCAATGGCTGGAGTTCTCCATACCTCATTGTCCCTGGACCAATGGAATCGCGTTTGTGGTACTTTCTTCAATGCCATGACCATGAGCACTCCAAACCACGCTCGTAATTCAGACACTACCAATGGAGTCCATCGCTGGCCACCCTTGCTTCTCCCATTCTCATCCACACTTGTTGCATACAAATTAGTTTGCATACAAATCTTTGTCAAAGTTGAATGAGGCCAATACAGTGAAAAGAATTGTAAAGGTTCAGTGCAACCTAGAGTGGCATGGCTGAATCCCTCATGCTCACCAAGGAAATCCACAGCTGGTAACTCTGTCAATGTAGAATTCCACATAGTCTCACTAAACCTGTCAGTATCAGACATATTGCAGATTTGCTCATAATCATCATAGCCTAAACCAATTTCATTCTGCATCTCACTTGAGCTAAGCAACCACTTCCTGGTATTTGGACTCAAGAGCATGGAGTCTAATTTGTCCCCCATGTCATCTTCATCTTCACCACCATGTGGGAAATATTCATCATCACTTGTGCTGACATCACTATGACTTCCTTCACCATCAACAGAATCAGGGACAACACCACCCCAAATTTGCAGAAGTGGCTCAACAATTAGACAGACAGGTTCAGGCACCTCAAAAGTCCCCCAAGGTCCATACAAAGTCACTGTAAGCATTTGAATACCATAAACCACATCAAAACTATCATGGACCACAATACCCCAAAATTCAATTAGACCAGAACATGGAGAATCAGGATCAATATGTAGCAATGGTATTTCACTTATAGGGACAATCACAGTCTTTCCTCTAAATCCAAGATCATAATGCGAAGATGGTGCAGTCAATACCCCATCAGACCTCAATCTAACATTCCTATCACGCATCTTCAACACATTCTCAAAATCAGTTAGACCTTGTGAATCTAATTCCCCCCCCACACCGCTGTTCACCAAAGCCAACAAAGCATCCAATTCATGCGATGTCGCGTGTAGGTCCTCCTGATCAAACAAATTGACAGCATGAGAATTTTCCATACTCCCACAGTCAGTCAAGGGTGGGGGAGAATTTATTGTCAAGTGGCACTCACCTGGAGCTCTTGTCCCTCGGCCTCCCGTCGCCCTTGCACCTCGCACTGCTGCTGCGGCGTTGGAGGCCCCTCCAACCCTGGCAGCGCCTCCTCCATTGAAATCCTCCGTCGAAGTAGACAGGCGCTGTCTCACATGACGCTCACCACCAACTTCAACAGCAACCTCTACCCTCACAGACGCAGCATCCGAGTCTACCATCGTCTCCACCCTCACCAAACGTGACCCAGAGCTTGCAGTGCCGTCCATAACTTGGTTTGTCTCAAGAGGTTCCAATTTCTCTTGATCAGGCCACCACTCTTCTTTCAACAAGGTGTTCAAGAAATCAGGAAACGGTTTTCTCTCAATCCACCCCAATTGCCTTGCTACCAGGTGTCTAAACAGAAACCTCCAATTCCTACCAAGAGGTTTAGAAGGCCACACAACACTCTTGGGTCTCGGCTTGGAAGCCAGGTGACTCTCATCAAGCATCAAACAAATTTCATTTGCAACAATATCCTGAAAACACCCTAAATCCTCTTGCAACCACCTCCTGATCTCCCTTTCTAGCTTCATACGAGAATTGCTTCTATGGACACCCATCTTCACCAAACCCCAAATTCTAGAAAGGCCAAGCTTCTGTGGACACCCACCTAAAGCAAAGGGCAAATTCACCAACTGCCAAAGTGCAAGAAGAAACTAAAAATAAAAAACACCGTTGAAGGAAGCACCCAACGGTACTCTCCCACCCAACTGTGCCGTGGCTGCAAGTGCTCTCTCCCGCAATTGATGAGTCAAACCCATTATTCTCTTTGCAGCCCGCGTCTCGAAATTTTCACAAAGCCTCCTTGCCCGTGCTGCACTCAAGCTACCTCAAGCACCCTCTCTCATCGTCGCTGGAATCTCGCCTGAACAGTGCGAGGATTGTATTGTCGATCAGAATTTTCCAGGCGGAGGAGGCCAGAAATTGAGTAGGGGCCTGCGACTGCATGTTCAGCACCCTGTGCCTGCTCCGCCCCCCAAAGCCGTGCAAAGGGGGCTCGCGGACCAATTTGGTCCGTTGTGTCAATAAAGGGTTAACGGACAAAACCAAGTACCTCGCAGTGGTTGGAACCGTACTTTATCTTTCCACTTACACAAGACCAAATATATCATTTGCTACAACACACTTGTAGAAATAGATGTCAAGAAAATCGAATCAGCACACAACATATCAGACATGCTTACCAAGGCGCTACCTGCCTACAAGCACAAGGAACTGATAAAGAAAGCGGGAATGCGACCCCTGCATGATTTCATTTCTTGAACAGGTTATATTTTTTTCCTCCCTTGGGAATTTTCCTTCACAAGGTTTTCTCTGAGGTCAGTTTTTTAATGAGATAACCCTGGATCGAGGAGGAGTGTTGAGATAACCAATCCTAGGGTTACACCTCGGTTTATCCGCCTAGTTAACTCGTAGTTAAGTTAACTCGTAGTTAAGTTAACTCGTAGTTAAGTCTCGACAACTTCCTCTTTTACTTTTAGCATGTATCACACCAGACCAGTATATAAACAATTTGCTACCTCTGGTAGAAACACTTCTCTTTCATCTCGCTTGCTCTTCATCACAAAGCGTCGCCTCCACCATCCCCGTCCCCCCTAAGCGTGATTTCCTTGTGTGTATTCCGGGATTTCCTTCGCAATGGCGGAGTCTACTAAGGTACGTTTCGTAAGCTCTGTCTGAGCCCGATTTCGTGTGTTGTGTCAGGATTCGGATTGGGATTTCTAAAGTAACGTTTGTGCTGTGTCAGGGATTGGGATTGGCTATCGGATCGCATTTGCGCCAAGGCTATTGTAGCGGCGGCATGGACGCGCCACGCTTCATCACCGCGCAGGTAAGTTCTTGGTTTAATTTTTTAATTTTTTAATTTTAATTTTGCTAAGTGTATTTATTTTTGATATGTGGTTTGCAGGGTTATCACTGAGACCCTTGGCGTCTCTTATCGAAGGTAGCTGGGGTGGCCTCCCTCGCGGTGGGGGCCAACCAATATATCATGGCTACTAGATTCGTAGGCTTGGATACTAGATTCTCAGGCTTGGATACTAAATTCGTAGGCTTGGATACTAAATTCGCAGGCTTGGAGAGCCACTTGAAGGTAGTAGAATCGCAAGTGCATGTTCTTAACAAAACGGTGGAGGCACGCTTTGCGGGACTCGAGTCCAAGGTCGATGCGATTCTGCTACTTTTGACTGATCTGCGACGGGAGATGCAGGAGACCTAGAAGAAATAGGCGGCGCCGGCATGAAGGGTAGCATCACCGTCTATTAAGGTGTTGTTCCATTTTGTTGTTCCATTTGCGGACTATTTCAAGGACGACGAATTCGAGGTCTTGCAATGATTAGGGTTTCGGATTATTGGTGGCGGCCTCTCTCTCTTTCCAGTTTAGAATTCCGCTTTGTACTTTTGTGTGATCCTAGCGTAGGTGCGTAGTTGTGGATGCAATGTAATTTTGGAGTCCTGTACACTAAGGAAATAATTCTTCTCCCTCTCGGTGATGAGTTTTCGTGCGCATTGGATTTGGCGTGTTTCGTAGTTGGTGGATTGGCTACGTTGGATGTGGATATCAGATGTGTTTGCTGGCTACTAAACTGTGCAGGTGTGAGGGAGAGGGTGCGACTGTGTTGCCTGGTTTTATTAGCATTTTTTCTTCTGGTAGGTTTTTCTTTGATTCTTGTTGTGGAACTTTTTGGAAGTCTTCAGGATATTGCATAATCCTCAAGGTGTTTTCTGCTTGAAGTACTAGTACATGCAGTTGCCGAAGATCATGCGTAACCAAGTCTCATCTTCTCTTAAAAGGGCCAAGTATGCGGGTTAGTGCAAATCTTTACATTGCTTTTTTATTTTCATGCCTGTTTTTTTTTGTAGTGAAGTCATGCATTGGATGTCTAAGATGCAAGTTATCATCACCTTTGGGTCTGGTGATTTTGTGAACATGGACTCGATTTTGCCATTGCTCAGTTTGCTTTTTGTTAGGGTTTAGTGCCTCATACAGGTTAGTGCGCATTCTGCACGGAAGGCCTGTAGTTATGCTGATGTCTTATGTCAAAATGGCTTTAAGTTTCAGCTTGCAATGCATGTTGAAGAGTTCTTGTGTTTGTGCAAGAAAATCATGCCATGTCCCAGCCTCATGTTTACCTGAAAATTAATCTGGCATTGAGCATGGATCTATAAGTATCTGTGGATGCAATTCAATGTGGGGATTTTTTTGTGTGATATTTGCAATGTTCTGGAGTTCCTACATGTTTTGCATGGCTTTTTCTTGTAAATACTTTTTGGCGACCTTTAGGCAACTAATATTGTGCATCATAATAAAACCCTAATAATGCAACATTTAAATTCAAAATGTCATATTAACAATTATATGACAACTTGCTATTACAACACTTTTCTTGTTTTCCAAACCAGTCACATTAAAGAGGTTAGACTGTATATATAGACTACCATCAAATACTGTAAACATTTTTTTAAGACAACAATTGTGTTGTATACACCATATGCTCAATTACGCAATAGTCAAGTAGCCACATCCACTTCAAATCCTAGTTCATTTCAATGTTTATTAGAGTGTGTTAGTGAAGATTATTACACCTTTGTCAAGTTCATTGCATGCAAGATGTCAAATTTATCATACATAATAGTAATACTTTATATGAGATACTGTTAAATTTTTACATGTTCTATTATGCAAACAATGATTGATTTTTACATTAAATATAATTGTGATAGTTTGATGGTAAAGGACCTTAAAGCAGGAATCAACATGGAGAGCAGACTAACTTCATTACACATGCTACACTCCCTCAGAAAGGCATGTTGCCTACAGAAAGTCATGAAATTTGATTGCCTATAGCATTTAAAGATAGGGGAAATTACAACAAGATTTTGGAACAAACATACAATGAGATATCACACTGCATAATAAATAGCAACTATTGAGGAAAGAAGAACTGGATACCTTTCCCCACATTCAGCTGGTCGACGTAGCTATTGTTAGCATTGGGGCCGGCCATGGCGTCGCCCTCCGGTTGGTACCGTTGCTCCTGACCATACTCTGCCTCATAGCGATCGTATCTTGCATTGTGAGACACAGGTCTTGAGGCTTTTGGAGCCTGGCTTTCGAAGTATCTGAATTGCTCTGGCGCAGGTTGCCGTGGGGCCGGCTGCATGTACTGGGCAGAAGGCTCCATCCCAAAGCCTGGCTTCTGTTCCCCACTCAATCTGCAGAGAAGTACATTCTATTAAAATCCAAAACTTATTCTACTATAACCAGTGCAAAGGCGGCCTCTTGCAAGCATAGCAAACCATTATCAATGAACAGGAGGACCAGCAATTAAATTCAAAACATGATAATTGAACTTCTAAATATTTGGCTATCATGATGCTTGTGTTACTTGAGTCTATCCTAGATGATAAAATTCGTGTCCAACAGCAGTTTGCACTTTGGTTGTCCCATTAGCTGAGTCGCATCGATTCATTCATTATTAACTTAGCCATGCCCATTCCTTCATTGACACGTCCATTACTTTCCCCTGATAGCGACTTTAATTAGCTTAGTTGGATTCAAGAAGTTCAAAGCTTATTTAGAACGATTTGAAAACGGAAGGCATCCCTAGCACTGGTTGTAGGATGTGACGTATATCAAAATTCAGTGGATGAAGTGAGAAACTAGAATCGGAAAAAAAAACATTCTATTCAACAAGAAGGAACCACAGACCTTGGCTCTTTGGGGCCTGCGCCGCCATTCTGGATGTTGGCCTTGGCCATTTGCAATGCGCGCAACACATCACTGATGTTTTTGGTGAGTCCAACATTGGGAGTTTGTCGCACTGGAGACCCGTCCCTAGGAGCATCATAGGTAGGTCCATACCCAAGCGCCAGCGTGGGCTCAGGAGCGTTGGAGTAGCCGTTCCTGCCTGGATGAGCGGCATAAGGTGGTCCAGAAACATGGTCTACCTGTTTTACCAGAAATGCAAATAAAAAGAACATTAGTATCAAGCACTCGGTATTTAATACAACACAACAAGTCTCTGTCATCACAATAATGAACAAAATTGAATTAACCCCAGTGCCAAAGCTATAAGCAGAATTACTACTTCAAATCACGATATATAGAAGCAGAAGCTTTCTAAGCAATTTCAAACACGTTCACTTCTCCATTGATACACAATCCGACCCCTTCCTAAAAATATTGTGTGATTCATTTGAGGTTTGAGCAAAAAATGAACACTTAGGGAACTACAGTAAGATGAATGATATGGTTACATGATTCTAATTGAAGTAAGTAGTTCATTGCATCTGTATTGAAACTCCAAACACCATCTAACCTTGGAAGCAGGGTAGGATTGTCGTGTAGGCCCACGCGCCCCGTACAGCCTCTCGTCACTGTGACGAAGGTCGCCGTTGTTACCGGTGGCTTTATCAAAGCTATTGCGAGATAAATCTGGAGCCATCGCTGAAGGAAAACCATGATACGATTGCTGTCGTCTTCCTAGACCAAGACTCGGTTCGGGCATTTGATTCTGTAAGCCATACTCTTCCACAGCTGGCCAATCGGAGTTGTCAGAGTGAGATCTCCGGTGACGGTGCTTGGGAGTACTCTCAGGCTGTGAGGAGTTGTAAGATTCCTCCCTTTCGCTATCCCTGTGAAGTAAGAAATGTTACCAACACGAAACTGACAAATGTTTTTAAATTTTAAGAGACTCGAACTCAAACAACATAATGACAAAAAAAAACAGGATAATTAACAGCAGCTTACCTGTTGTAGCTGTCTCTTTCCAACCGACCACTATCATCACCATATTGACGCCCACTGTTCCGGCGATCCCCATCATCCCATGTGGGAAGTTGTCCAGCCCTGAAGTCCGATTGCGAGGTTCGAAATCCATCCTCCGCTGATCTGTTACTAGGCCACTGAGATCTGTCAGAAAGACCTCCTTCCACATATGGCTGATATCCAGATCGATTATCTATGTCCTGGTAATACCCGCCTGCCTCCTGATCCAGCTGCCTCCCAGACCATGCCTCCGGCCCTGATTCCTGCAAACTGGTGGCAGTATCAACAAAGATCTCAGCAAAGGATAAACTAGACAAGAAAAAACACTTCAAGTTCAGCATATCACAACTTGAAGCAGTTAGACATCTGCTCTAATAGATATGACCTTAAATGCATATAGTTAAGGAATCCAAAGAAACAGGAGTTCCAGAGCCAGAATTGTAAATGCATGTTTTCTATAAATCAAAGCAAAAATGACAAGGAACTTACGTAGAAGGAACAGCAGAGCGGTCTTGCTGCATTTGATTATGATTCAGGTGGGTATGTTCTTGAGGCATATGCCCATGTGCTGGTGTACTCTGGTTCACTAGATCATGACGTCGATTATCACTTCCCTGTCTCCGGGGCCCCTCTCTGTTCCATGAGTCTGATTCAGCATGTGATCCATCACGGTAAGGAGAAGTAATTTCTGAACTGTACCCATTGGGTTTGGCAGGAAGGTCCAGTGCACTTTTGCTTTTGGATATCCTCGCATGATGGGACCCCAAGAATGACGCACCATCTGCAACACCATTAGGCCCATGCACGTGATCTCCATGACGGTGGCCATTAGGCAAACGATCCCCATTCCGATCATTTCCCTGCCAAGACATGTATAACATATAGTTATGAACTATGCTGAAACAAAACTTACTGCGGTACATCAAAGGCCATTAGTGAACAAATGATGTGTCCTTACCTTCAACTTCAACTGCTCCAATTTGCGTTGAGACTCCTGGTAATTTCTTTCCCATTCTTCTTGCACAGTTTCCTGAGCTGCAAACTGTTCGTGAAACAATGCTGTCTTCTTTGCTTTTGCCTGGAGCTGACCATTATCTTGCAGAAGATGTGGAGGTGGTCCTGCATTTATCAAGTGATAAGAAGTTCGTAAATAGCTGAGGAATATCATCTAATCATCATTATCACACTAAAAAGGGGCCTGAACAATGCAGATTTGATATAATCAAGGTGTTGAAATGTTGGCTTTTTACTGTGCTCGCCTGAAGGACTCTCTGCCATCGGAGAGTCAGTTTCTGCCTTCAAGTGACTGAAGTTGACTAGTTTATTGGGTATGATGTCCTGGAGAACAGTAGGTACTTGACCCATCCAACTCATGAGCTCCTCTCTCACAGCATCTTCTTCGCTTCTCTCTTCAGCAAGAGCAGTCATCTCCTCACTGATCTTGGTCCACATGTTCCGTAGACGGCTCTCAATGGCACCCCTGTCCAAGGACATTTTAAGATATTTAAAATGCTATCCACATCAGAATCGAGAAGACTATTTGTTTGCATGAGCACATGAGAAGCTCGTATAAATCAAGTGAGAAAGCTACAATTACCTGCTATCCTGCTTCAGAGGTGAATCTTGGTTTCTCTCTGAGATATTCTGGAGAGATGGTCTCGCACCAGATAGGCCCAACTTGCTCACAGTTTCTGGCAGCGGCTTCTTAGTACTAGAATCCCTATCCTCAACAGAACTTCCATATGAATTCGTCCGTGACAAGTCTTCGTTACTGCTCATCTCTTGCTGCTGCAGATACTTGGTATCCTCTCGGCCAGCTCTAGACCGCGAAAGAGGTGAACCTTTGGTTGAATTCGAAATAGTCCTATCTAAAACCTCGCCAGAATTCCTCTCCGTCACTTGATTGGAGCTTTCTGAATCCATATAAATAAATTCACCGTGTCATGCTGCAATCCGCCATTATCATAAGACACTACAAATCTGTTTTCCTCCAACCCTGTAATTTAAAAAATCAAGTAAGAATACTCACCTGCCAATTTAAACTTGTTCAAAGCTTCATGTGCAGCAAGCTCCGCTTTCTTTCGATCTTCAATCGCCTGGTCCAACTTCTGTTCCAGTTCAGCCACCTGAAAACACATCGACACCACCGTAGTTAATATTTAACTAAGGATGCCATACATTCCCTGACAAAATATGTCTCTGTAACACACTCCATATCTAACCTTAGTAGCGAGATCCTGAACTCGCAACTTCGCAGCCTTAGAAGCAGAACGCTCAGACAGAAGTCTAGCTCGTAAGAACTCGATTGTCATCGTCATGACGTCATCCCCGGAAGACGGCTTCCTGTACAAACAATATGTCAAAAGATTCAAAACAGATGACCCAACATCACCAACAAATTGTTCTCAATCAATGAACATGTGAAGACAAACTTGTCTTCTAATATATGAAGTCGTGAAAACAGTGTTGAGATCGTCTACAATTGAATTAACAAAGCTGCACAATCTCAAAAAACAATAAAACATGGACAACATTTGATTTCAGAGAAACAGTGGCAATAGTATATACCTGTCGAGGTCCTCCGGGAGCAACTCATGACTAACGACCTCATCAACATTCTCTGCCTGTGCTTGCGGAGAGACCTCGGCTGCCCGATCATGTGCAGCAAATTCAGCTGCTTCCTGCTTCTCTTTCCCACTGTCAACGCCATTCGAAACCGACGAGCCTAACCTTGAGCGCTCCATAACTCTCTCTTCCTCTTCTTGCTCCCGGGGGTTCGACTTCCACCTTAACGGTGTGAGCGGCGTTAATGGCGTAATGTTCCTAGGTGTCATAGAAGGACTACCAGTACCACCTGGTTCCTTGTCGATCTCACCAGAAGGTCTTGACCTTCTGAAAGGACGCACAAGCATAGTCAGTTGCAACGCCACTCAACAACGGCACAGAATCATTCCAAGGATGGCGCACACACACAATACCTCATCGAAAGCTGTTTCAGGGGGGGAAATCCTGGCCCTCTCTCGACCCCTCCTTCCTTGGCCACAGAGACAGCGGGAGAATCCCCATCCGACAGTGCCAAAACAGCGGCATTCTGGGAGGATAAACTACTCAAGCTTCGCGTGAACCAGCTCTTAACCGCTAAGAGCTTCCTATCTTCAGCCAGAGGCTCCTCGCTTCTCATCAATCCAGAGACCCGCCTGCTACAGGCGGAAACTAACGATCCTTAACCCGGAACCCTCGCAAAACACTCAATTTCTCAAATACCCCTGCCGCGCTCACGAATCATCTAATCACACGTCTCCTATCTCCCCTCCACGGATCACAAAACCCGACACCGCAATGCACACTGTCACTCGCATTCACCTACAACGCCAGGTTCGCCACATCACTTCCGCCAAATAACAAGAACCAAACCTTCCCCGGAGAACTTCAACATCCGCCGATCGCTCCTAAGCAACTTCGCTCAACTCCAACCGCACAAACCTCTTCCCATTCACAAGAAAAAAATCCATCAAACTGAAATCCTCCACCGACATGCGGAGCCCGATCGATCGTATGAGTATGCAAAAGCCTCGCGACACGCAGCGTTTTCAAGAAACGACGGCTTTCAAGGGAATCCGGACAAGAATCTCCGGAGTGAGGGGAGGAAGCGGAGCGCGAGAGCGTGGATCTGAGGGGAGGGAGACGAGATGGCGGGATGCGGAGTGAAGCCCGGGTGGCGCAGGTGGAAAGCGATGAATGGATGGAAGGTAGGTTTGGTGAGGGAGGCAGGGAGCGGTAGTTTTCTTACCGAGACTAGCGCGCCGTCCAGACAATCGGGTGGTGACGACGACGACGCCGGTGGTGGTGGTGGTGGGAGATGGTAGGAGGTGGTGGTGCGGCGGGTGCTGCTGCAGCGCGCGAGCGCAAGGCGGAGCGGCCTCATGTCTATTTGACTCCACCATGGCCAGCAATAGCAAGCGCGTCCCGCGAGAGAAGCGAGCGTGAAGGGGAGCGAGGCCGTTTTGCCTGGGTTTTGCTTCGCCGGGTTTGCGCGGAGGAACCTTTCTATTCTCGACGTCTTACTTTTACCTCTGCGTTACTTTCCACCACGCCTTTCCACCCCTGTAACTTCTCCGGGTCCACGTTTTACTGCTCTCACCCTCCGCGGGAACCGGACGACCTAAAACCGCCTTCTGACCCCACTACCGCCAATTTCTATACTGTTCTTAGATTTTGACGTCATTTGACCCCAATACCTCAGACTTCTATACCTTTCTTAGATTTGACATCATTGACCCCGATATTGCCGACTTCTCTGAAGTTCTTAGATTTTGACATCAATGACCTCAATACCGCGGCTTCTATACCATTCTTGGGGCCGCTTGACACCTAACGCCCGAGTCGAGAGTCCGTCGGTTTCGACCAATGAGATTGCTTGAATGGCCAAAGTCCGGTCTCTCGGCCTTCACACCAAAGGCCAAAGTCTAAGGGGGGGTTTTACACTACGGTGGAGAACTCCACCGCCCGGTCAAGAAGTCTCGGCCAAGACATGGTTATTTGTGGCGAGCGGTGGATGTTGGACAAGACAAAAAAAAGAATAAAGTAATGCATGAAGAAGTCTTGACCGGTTCGTAGTGTAAACACCCAACGGTGAAGTCCACTGGCCAACTATTTAAGGTGAAGACCAACGGTGAACTTCACCACCAAGAAAGTTTATGCTAGCCAACGGAAACCACAATTTCTAATGGTCCCCATGGACATATTATGTAACAATATGGGCTCCGTTGAACTACAAAAATTTATATCTTTTGCATCTAATGTCCAAATGTAGTAACATTTGTTGGGAAGAAGCCCCTACTTGTCTAGTTTGTGTGGTAAAAATTTCACATGAATACTATATACATGCTGTTAGCACACCCAACCATGTTATAATTGATTTGTTTCAAACCTTTTAATTATTTGCTTGCTTGTCTTTTCTTCAATTACCACATTAAGCTTGTTGATGCTAACATTAGACTAAGTAACAACACATCTATGTGCTTACTGAAGGTTCTACTTTATAATTTTTATACTACAAAAAAAAATCGATTTGGTTGTTCAAAATTTATTTACCAAAAGTACATCAGGAAAATAGAAGACACTTTTGTTCATATGTAGATTACATCAGAGATATAAGTTTCTTATGGTCATATAGATTCCATATGGGTCATAATCGCATTCCATATCAGTATTGACATAAAATCAATATTGATTCAATCCTTCTTGAGATCATATTGTAAAAAGACAATATGAATCTGGTATAAAATATTTTCAATACAGTAATTCTAAAAATGAAATATGAAAAATAACACATAATTTGAAAAAAAAATTAGTACTGTATGAAACTTTAGGACATTGTTTTTATGTGGACAATAATTGACCCAATTAATAGAAAATGTAATGATTTTTGCACATTAAATGAATGTGTAAACGAAATCTCAAAAGATGTCAATATAAAAATAAGAATAAAGATAAGATATACCTTGACAACGATTGATGTCCAAATATAAGGTCAAACTCAAAAGCAACTATTCTAAATAAAACATGTACCATCAATGTAAGTTGTTTTTTTAATTTCCTTCCCGCTTTTTGCTAATGTCATCTTGTCTTTTCCTTCTAATTTCTTCAATGCGCCAAGTCTTTGTAGATGGAAAATCATTTTCCAAAATGGCTTTTGATTTCTTTGAACAAAGGATGGATATCTCCCATCTACTTAATGTTATAAGGTCCTCCATGCATTTTTGGCCACCATCACCTTTTGAAGTCTATACATTTTACATCAAGTGTAAAAATGTAGTAATACTTGTTGGAAAAATTGGTCCTACTTGTCTAGTTTGTGTGGTAAAAAGTTCACATGAATTCAACATACAATGTACTTTTGACAGCCATTTATTATACCGGGTTAACTCTACTTCTTATATAGAAAACATAATCTAGCACAGAGTTTTTGGGCCACAGTTAACTTTGAAAATCTAAGAAAGAGTAATAAGTAGTAAACTCCTACCTAAAACACAAGCCCCACAATCATGTCATTTACAATCAAAGAACAGTTGAAAATCAATAGCAATAAAAATTTGCAAATATGCAAAACCCCCTTCCACTAAAATGCACGTAACTTACTCAATACTAATTGAATTGACTTGAAATTTGTACCACACAAACAAGACACAAATTCACATCTTTAGTAATAACAAATGTTGGAAAAGGATTATCCACTAAGAAGTTACAGCACCCCGAAGTAGCAGTGTTCAAAACTGACCTTGAATTATTTGGCAGAACCCCCTTCCATTAAAATGCACGTATCACACTCAATACTAATCGAAATGACTTGAAATTTATACCACGTAAACTAGACAAAAAATTTCATCTCTTGAACAAACAATTGTTGGAAAAGAATCTTCCACCAAGAAGTTACAACACGCCGAAGTAGGAGTGTTCAAAACTGACCCTGATTCTCTTGGCAGAACCCCCTTCCACTAAAATGCACGTAACTCACTCAATACTAATTGAACTAACTTGAAATTTGTACCATATAAACTAGACAAAAACGTGCAGCTTATCCAACAATTTTTTTAATAAATAGACACTCATGGAAGAAGAAGCAAGTAATTGAATTGCTATAAAGTTCAGCGAATTTGCAAAGGGAAAGAATATTTTAAGTAAGTTCTTCTTCTCTAGTGGTTTGGTTTCTTGTCCGGGGGGTTGAGGCTGGACAAGAAACTAATCAAGAGGAGAAGAACTCTTCAAAAGGGCATTGTCACATAGGCATCCATGTCATTTTTTCATCCATGCTTGAAGTTCTTCACCGGTCAAGTCTTGGCCAGGTATAAACCCAATCCAGTGGAGAACAAATTGTTCTCCAATCATATTGCTTCATTTCCCTTGAATTCTTGGCCGGTGGAGTTCTCCACCATAGTGTAAAGCGGGCCTATAGGTCGTCGTCTTCCAATGTGCCTAGATGACACTACTTTTGGAGAGTTATGGCGCCAAAGCGACGGACTCTCGAGGAAAAACTTCGGTCGTCGTTTTTAGTCGACCCAAACTTCCTTCGAGAGTCCGTCGATTTTTTCAATATAATGATCAAAATCTGACAAGATTTGGACCGTTAGATGAAAGAGGCCGAATGTTTTGGCTGATATTTTTGGGCTTATTTTTTTTGGCGTAATGATATGGGATTTGGACTTTGGACTTGGGCCTTAAGGCTTCGCACCACAGTCGTCCAAAGGCATCAGTAAATATATTTTAATGTTTTTTTAATCCAAAAGTTTGGACTCTCGCCATAGTTTGGACATAAATTTTGACGGACGGACTCTCAATTTGGCCTGGTGTGAAGCGGTCCTTAGATTTAACATCATTTAACATCATTTAGTCTAGGTTGTCATAACATCACTTTTGTATTAACTGAAGTAAGGTGGAGGATGCTATTCTTCTTAGTTTGAGCCATGTAATATACAATGATTTCCGCAAAAATAAAACATCGACACTTAGAACTTTGAGTGACAAGTTTTTTTTAAAAAAATCTTAGAAGTTAGTTATTATGATTTTCTTATGAATTATTGAAGTAGATTCTTGTAGGCCTATGTGATTGTTGGGAGCATACGTTGTACTCGTATCATCTACTCATCATTTGTGAGATGTTTTACCCTAAACCTATACTTGGATGGATTGGTTTTATATTATATGTACCTTTTTATCATATTGTGATTTTTAGGGTATAGTTTAAGTGGGGCTGTAGGAACGGGCACGGGAACTAGGCTGCGGAAACGGCCAAATGAACGGGGAGTAGGATAACCCCATCCAACTCTGTTCCTCCCTTTGCAGGGGGAACAAGGGGGTTATTCCACCTTGGTCTCTAAGCAATCACTCAATGAATTTACAAGTGAAACCTTGCATAATAAACCTCTTGTCAGTTTGATTTGTGCAACTATATAAAGATCTATAGATTATTTTATTCATTGCAACTATATGAAGGCAATTGAAGTGTATTCTACAATCAAGCATAACTTTTTTGAAGTTTGTACTGCTATTTTTTAAATGAATGTTTAGAGGTCAAATTATCATCGGTTCCTCAGATGAAAGCCCCATTAAATGTTTCAAAATGATTTTACACGTAAAGAGAGTATTTTAATGATTAGAGACTCCAGCTTACTTTGCCCTAAGTTTCAGTTAGGCTGGGCACATTCAATAATGTTTCCACTGTCAGCATTCTGTCAATCTTTCCAAAGTTCATGCCAGTCACTGATAGAAACGTAGAATGTCTTCCTACCATAATAATGGATTGTGATTGAATGCAGTATTTTCACTTGGCTACTTAAAGCAATCCATGTAATAAGTTTGGTGGCAAGTCCGCGCAATGATAAAACAAACCATGCATTAAGTTTAGAAAAATTCCACATAAAGGCATGTAGAGTGGATGGTGTCACAACAACAAACGTCACAAACAATGTCCATCAAAAGATTCTCGGCATTCATGTCACCATCCATGACATAAAGGCAAAGTTTGCAGACAGCTTGGATCAGCATGGCATTCCAGCTTTGACATTTTCTTTTTCATGACCTGCCAGTGATTAGGCAACATTTGATGCACTGTTGCAGTGCATAGTAATCTCCTCGGAAGCAGGATTAGATGCAATAATACATTATTATCCCAATTGAAGCATAAGAATTTGGGATCATTTTCAATTGGAAATGACTTCATTACACCACGTTCATGTACATTACTTCCAGATGCACTTGGACACCATTCAATATATATTATAGTGTGGACGGGTGGGCATGGATTTAGTGGTGGAATGAACGGACACTTTATCCACGCCGGCCACCTTTGGGAACCGGCGTTCTTCTTCTTCTATAGTGTGGACTCATTATCTTATTGCTAACAATAATTTATATTAAACACATGCACATCAAGTTGTGATTGGGTATCCGTTTTCAAGCAATGTGTGTCAGTCGACGATTGCATGTAAATCTCCAATTAGTGTAGAAACTCCAACTACTATGATCAACAACTACATGTATTGAATGGTGTAGTTGTTTCATAATGGTAAAGATTTTTTCAACAAAGTGAATAATTCTACCAAGTTTGTTTAAATTCTCAAGACCAATATCTTTAGTCTCGAGACGTTTTGCATTTAACTCCTAAATGCAAAACGTCTCGAGGTGATTTAAGGTAGCAGACATTAGTGGCAATTTTGATCATGAATTTTTGAAATTTTTATCGTAGATGTGTTGTAGAGCCAAAATATGAAAAAGGGTTTTTTTCTTTAAAAAATAGCTTAAAGGGTTTGAAATAGTTCAAAAAGTAGATAGTTAGTGATAAAAGTTAAGAGAAACTTTAAAAATAAGTGAAAAAATTAAAATAGCTTAAAGGAAATAGTGCTAGTATGAAAGGACTTAAGGAAAAGACTTCAAAGAATAGTCACACCTTTTAATTAGTTGAAAGGATTTAAGCAAAACTTGAAGAGGTGGAAGGAAAAGGAAGACGCCCTTTAAGAAATAGTGTCTCTTCATAGTTTTAGCTTAAGTGGAGTAGGAATTCATTTTGAATTCACCACATTTGAAGAAGCAATTGTGAGTCCTAGCTTGGAGCTAGCAAATTCTTGCGATGGTTGTAAGAGTTTTTTTAAGTTAATACATATTGTGTTGTGTAAATTTGTATTGATTCTAATTGATTAAGTAACTTTGGACATGTGACTTGTGAAAGTGAGTCTTAATAATTAAGAAGTCGAATTTTAATTGATTGTAATATCTTAAATTGATAAACAATTTAAGAAGATTTAAATGTTGCACTTATTGAATAAGTGACATTGAAAGTAAATAAAATACATTCAAAAAACTAAAAATATTTATGACTAAGAATTCTTATAATAATAATTGAATTACAAGATAAGAGTTCTTATATTTGAAGTGCATTAATTAATCTTAAGGAATTAATTGCGTTCAAGAGAGTAATGTTATTTTAAAAGAATGCAATTACTTTAAGTTTAAGAGTAATTTATAGTGGATTAAATAAAAGGAATTAAATTTGATTGAAAGTGTATGTGTTAGAGTATTGATCTCAAAAATGATCATTCTTAAATTTCTAACAAGTGTGATTGTTGAAGTTAATGTGTTTTGATGTGGAATCCACTTGGAGCTTAAGAGATTAGCCGTGGACGTACGTGATTAAAGATGGAACAAATTGCATGAAGTAAGCTTTTGAATTATAAAGAAGAATTAATAAACGAACAAAGCAATGAGTTAAGGAATGGATAAATTCCATTCGCCTAGCAAGGCATAGTTAGAGGTTTGGGCACACACACAAGAAAGACAAGAGCAAGGCTCTTGTCGCAATCACTCTTTTTCTTGGGGTAACATAAAAATTCTCAATCCTTTAAGAGTGTAGATTGTTTAACCCATAAACCTTTAAAATGATGCATTATAGCTTTAAATTTATTATAGAAAACATTTTTATGTGATAATTAGATCAAAATTACTTAAACATTAGACGCCAGACCATCCCGGGAAGAATTTAGAATCATATGGAAACTTGTGTGAGTCTTGGGTGTTTTTCGTGAGTGTAAATTTACGGTTTACATGTGTATAAGTAATAGCTTCGTGGGGGAAACATTTAATTTATAGACAAATTCACAAAACTAAAGGTACTAAAATTTGAAGTTTGAAAAGGGAAGTGCGAACAGGGCGGGTAGGGTATTGTCGAGCTGAATTGTACTACTGTAAAGGTTGATTGGTACCATTGTAGAGCTGAATAGTGCACTTTAATGTGGCAGGAGCAATGAAGATAGTTCTTGGCAAACTTCATTATTTTTACTAAAAACGCATCGAAATTAAGGATTTCACTTTTTTTGAAGAAAAAAGTCTATTAATAGAATATGGCATGATAGTTCTATCCTCTGCTTGGGTTTTAGATCCAAAATTTATATTTCTATTTAAAAAATAAGATTGCTTTCCTAAGTAAATGGCTACTTTCTATACCCCTTGTCATTGCAAGTTTTTTTTCTTATCTTAAACACCTCCATTACTTGTAATTATTTGCATGCAATGACCTAACATAAGGTAGAACATAGATTCATAAAATTTATGCAATGAATAGTAAAAAAGTATGCAAATATCTTGAGTCAAAGTACGTTGACCCTATCCGGGCACGGAAGAAAAAAATCACACTGCACTTTTCAAATGCATATATCTTTCAATCTGTGCGGTCAAAGTTAATGAAATATTTTGAGTGTCACCTCGTAGTAGTTAAGTTGAAAGTAGTAAAAAGTTGTTTCAATCAATCCTGCAATGTTGCATCTTAGAGAGGTAGTTTTGAAGTGTTTTTGATGTGAAATTGTCAAGAAAATTTAGGGGTTAAATATTTGTATTTCCTACAAGTGTAGACCTCCAATAACTTGCAATTAAGCAATTTTGGCCTCACCAAATAAAAATGCACTTGGGTACAACGGCAACCATTGCAAACAAAGGTGTTAAAATTGCAAAAAAAAGGTTTTCAAAGAAAATTAAATTTGAGCCCATGCAACAATATTATGTACAATCATGGTTGTTATTATTGGAAGCAATTTTTTGGCATTTTCAACTAATTTGTAATGGCCCCTAGTTAATACTTGATAAATGTGTATTTAATATAGCTGCATAATATTTCAAAGATAGATTGTAAGGATTGTAGTATACGATCACGCGTAATCACAGAAAAAGAATCTTATGCTAGGGTTGGCAGCTGATTAAAAGATATTCTTTATAGTATGTAATGCATACAGTGATAGAAACTAAATATAGATGCTTCTACAAATGGACTCTTATTTCATGAAGCAATTCTACTGCCCTTTCCAATTCAAATGTCATGATCCTAACAAATCTCTGTTGAATCTGCCTTGTACGTGTTGCTCGTACTAATGGGGCCCCCACAAAGCTAATAGAAAGGATAATATTCTTTTGGATGTATGGCCGTACCGAAGGAATCTGAATTGTGCGGCTCTCTATTATCAGTATTAAAAAATAGGAACATTATAGTTGCACATTATTCAAAATACATGTACTAATTGTTAGCCTTCAAAGCACCATTCATCTGATAAAAAATATGTTTCTGAACACATATTTATTGTTTATAATATGATAATGATATTGGACCTTTTGATAAAACTACTTTGACATGAAAAAATTAAAAATTTGTAGAGCATCAACTCCTTGCAAGTTGCATAGTGTCTTTGAATATGCTACACCTATTCTCCATCTTTAAATATAAGTGTACAAAGAACTAATATCATTCTTGACATAATGGTAATGAATCTAGATCATGTGTGATGCAAACTTTTGAAACCAAGTGAATTGAAACTCTTGCAATCGACTCAATCTAGGGAAGAAATTGAACCATGTTGTCTACTTGCTATCACGGACACCATTGGAACTTGTTACAATTGCTAATAAAAGAAAGGGTTTGAACATCAACATAAAGGTTATTCTACATACAACATAGTACAAAAGATCAATGAAGAATCAATCTCAAATTTGTATAAAAGTAATTGTTTACCTCAAGATACGTTGCAAGTGTTAGTGGTACATACACCGGTGTTTGATGGCGTTGAACATTAAATCACCATTCCATTGTTGTCGTTGGACATGTTTTTCAACTCTTCCAAGAAACCTACAAAACATGCATAAAACTTATATGGTCATTTGTTAAAAATATGTGAGAAAAACTCCCAAGTATCTTTGTATTACATATAGCCCAAAAATTTAATATAATATGTAAAAAGTTTAAACATAAGGATAAAAAAGGTAAATGGTCCAAAGCTCTAAAGTTAAGTTTGGAGTAATCAGCTTGAGGCACAAGGTTCCAACATGGATGTAAGGTTTCTGTACAAATCCTAGAGTTCTCTTCTCTTCCCACTTTCTAAGGTGAGCTCTCTCGCAATTACAACATCAAAGCCATGTGCCTTGATTACTTCATTTACCAATTTCTGTTAGCTTTGTGTGTGATGTGTAGTTTGGAGGAGGAATTTACGATTCGGGGGAGTTTTTGTAAACTTGGTAAGCTTCTCTGACTTTGTTTCAATGCTAAATAAGAACTAGAGAACTCGAAGTTTAGGTTTGTGATGATTGAAGGTCAATCAAAGGATAGTTACGATAGTCTAAGGTGAGCCTGTACCAATCTTTGAGCACACAAATGAAGACCCTAACTTCAATATGTTCAAAGTTTCAAATTCAAGAAAAGTTGAATGTTTACACATGATAATTGACATCAACTAGTGAGTGCAGCTTGCGTACTACTAAAACAGAGACACCGAAACCTCTAAGAATTGAAGCCATGAGTGTAGCCCGTAGTGTGACACTAAATCCATGAGTGCAGCTTGACAAACCAAAACCCTAGGCGCGGCAATCACGAACCCAAACCCTTATCGCTGCATTCCTATAAGATCCTAAACAATCCCATGGAGTTCCCGTCACGCCTCATCTCAAAATCGTAGAGGTGTGTGCGCACACATGCCTAAGTGTTGTTGCTCCATCTAGTATCTCCGAAAATGTCCTCCTACACTATAGATCAGCACAAGCACCATTACCTCTCCTCCAAAATCCTATGAACGTTGACTCTCCACCATTTGCCTCACCTTCCTGAACCTCATAGCTACGTCTTCCTCCGAGCTTCCCTCTCAAAACCCTCCTCCCCGGATCCAGCACAAAACCCCCTCTTCCACCTCCCCCGTGCTGGGGGCCCTCAAGCCTTCGCCTCCGTGCGGCCAGAGCCCACGAAGCTGTGCTGTGCCTACTCCCGCGCTAGGCCAAGAGTGGCGCAAACGTTGCGCTCCCGATGTAGGCCGCCTACCGGCCAGGCACCGCGCGGGGCAGGCATATGCGCCACCCGGGCTTCCTCCCGCCCACACACCTCCCTTCCATCCTTCTCCCTCACAACTCCTCCCTCCTACCCTCCGCCCTCACTCCTACACCTTCATTATTTCCCTCCTTCAAACCCTAGGCTCTCACACTGACAGCCTCATTCACAACTACTGCCATGGGTGGACACGCGCACACCCCTCATAGAACTACCCAAAGGTGCCTGGATTGATATCCTTCATTGATACCCTCAATACCAAAATCCTAACTCTAAATCCTAAATTGATACCCTACTTTGATACCTTGGTTGATAACCGGGTATTGATATCCTAAAATCCATACCCTAGTGGTGATACCCTCGCTATTGTTACCCTAATACCTTAGGCCATAAATGATGTAGAGTATATCTCAACCTACACTCGTTAAAAATGCTCGTTTTAGTGCAATTAGCAAGGAAGACAAAATAAAGTTTTTTTGAAGTTTTAATCGTAGGATCCCAATTAAAATTTGTTAAGTTATATACTCACAAAATTTCATAAAGTTTTACCTCACGGATTGAAAGATTATAATGTTTAAAGTAGAGAAAAGGGTTCATTTTCTTCCCTGCGTTTTCTGGACTAGCAGACTTTGACTTCAATTGGTGTCCAATTTTCGCACTATAAAGGTCTCTATTAATTACCATAATGTTAAGCATGATGTTAGTTCCTTATATACTAATTTTTAGAGGTGAAAGAGGAGTGTAGCATATTCAAAAAAATTGTGCAATGAGTGGAGGTTCAAAAATTCTCAATTCATGTTATATTTTTTTGTGAACTTGATATTGCTTTAAATGAGAATCCAATTGGTTAATATAAAAACTTACAACACATAATGCCATAGGAAAAATCAAAAGTAAATGATACAAACATCTCAAAGTTTTATGTGGAAAGGTAGAAGATGTTTTGGTACCTTGGCCGAAAATGTGTGACATTGTGTGAAAATTATTGACTTGGATTAATATGCTATTTCACCAAAGAACTAACATCATGCTTAACATGATGGTATTGGTTTTAGATCTTGTGTAGTGCAAAATTTTGAGACAAAGTGAAGTTGAAGTCTACTTCAATACTACTTCTATTCCATTAAACACCCTTCCTGTATTTGAAAAAATGTATGTACAAATAACAAATATCATGCTTAACCCCTAAGGTACTATGACAGTTTAAATGAAAACCACTTCAAAATTGTTCAATTCTAGTGTAATGTATAAAAATGGAAACATAAACTTTGATCCGGTAAACATAGCGAAGAAAATGAACTATTTGATTTGCTTCAAACACTATAATCTTTTGATTCATGCGATCAAAGTTTATGAAATTTTGTGAATGTGTTATTTAACAAGTCTTCATTTAGATCCTACGATCAAAAGTAGAGATATAAGTTTATGTTTCCTTCTTTATTCATTGCACTAGAATTGAACGATTTTGAACTGGTTTTGATTTAAACTGTCATGGTACCTTAGGGCTTAAGCATGATATTTGTCATTTGTACATACATTTTTTCAAGTACAGGAAGGGTGTTTATTGGAATAGAAGTAGTATTGAATGGAAATTTAGGGTTGGAGATGGAAGTGGATTAATTTTTCAATAGTTAGTCTTCAACTAAAATGAACAACTTTGAAGTGTTTCTCAAAGATTACAAATAATGTATTTTTTGGCTTAACATATAATACATTCAAAGTATCCATAATATTGGTTCCACAATTGTGAATTTTTACAAGTAGAAAAATAGTGTAATATATTAAAACAATTGTCCCTAAAATCAAGGTATTACCCTAAACCAATACACATTTTCTATTCATGTCAAATGATCATCTTTTGATGTAAATGTGATATCTTTATGAAAAAAATCTATATAAACAAAAAGAATCTTATTCCATACTAATAGTGACTATTTTTTGGTAATGAAATACAAGTTTTTTGAGTGTAGCATTGTGGCACCACCAAAAATTGATAAAATTTGGGTGAGCCACGACTCGTGGATCGCGGAAGTGGATGAGTCAAAGGCTTTTTTGTAGGTGACGGATTTTCCCTTTGAACAGGGGAAGCGTACATCGGCGTTGGGGAAGAGTTATAGCAAAATCCATGCAATTACTCTTCGACGTGAAGATATGGTATACGTAACTTGCGTATTGGTCCACGTCAATTGGAGGTGGAGACTTCTCTTTTGAAGAAGTTTCTTCTTGCACATGTCCCTATGAATCTTCTTCAAAATCCAGATCAAGTGGAATTCCTCAAATCATTACAGACGTTTTGGTTAAAGATCTCTTGTACGGTACGTACTGCTCTACACAATAACATCTTAGCCTGTTCAGCATTATCACCGGAGATTCTGCTGAAGGCTAAGAAGATTATGGAGGAATATATTAGATATGAGGCAATACGGGAGAGTGATCCATTACGTGCGACAACTCAGGCTCCACTAGCGGAACCAGAAGGAACAGAAATTTATCGAATCCTTGCTGAGCCATTACAAATGGATTGGCGACCAATGGAGGGGGGGAAGAGAATTGGAGGCTAGCATCCCACGACAAATTCTGAGGTACAAATATTACACAATCCCCCATTAACGAGTAGACATCCTACGAAGCGGCCACTGCGTGATGAGAGGGATGTAGCTTCTGGTTTACAGGAAGTCCCATCAGGTTTGGGTCCAAGCGGGAGGAGATTGATTGGGAGAAGTTTAGGATCGAGTGGCAGGGTTCCCAGATTGGGGCTCAGAACGTCTGATAGTCAACGTAGGGCCCTTGCATCTACACCATGGGATTTAGCTGATTTGTCAGCCATGGCGCCGTAGGAAGAAGAATTTCACAACCTATCAGACAATCTATAAGAGGATTTTGAGGACAACGCAGAGATAGCACAAGATATACCAACTTCAAGGTATCTAAAAGCACCAGTGCCTAAAGTGGAGGAGATTGCAAAAGGATCAATGTGGGGGAATTTTGGGTTTAAGGCATACATAGACCGCATTGTCCCTATGCAGAATCCAGAAATAAACCACCAAGTTTCATGAAAGAAGAAGGTTTGAGAAGTATTTAACAGCTTTAGAGACCCATAATCTAGGACTCGGGTGAGTAGATTGGTACTTCGACCGATCAAATACATCGTGCATTTGATTACCAATGATGGTGTCGTTGTCATTTCCGTTGGTAGGAACAACACAAGAATTTGGACGCATGTTCATTGCACACGAGAGTGCTACCGCACATGGTGCTGTAGGATCCCCGTACACTTGGCTTCAAGATCATATCATTTCAGAACCATTGGATGGGCAACACATAGCAGCAACTTGTAAGTTTGCACAACAACAATGGAGAGATGATAATATGCCATTAAATGAGTACTTAGAAACGTTTAAGCGACGAGAGGCCATTTTTGTGGTGTATAATGATCGCCACCTTTACATTGAGAAGTCTGTGCGGAATGGGAGAGAAAATCATATTCTACCATGGAGGAGGATTTGAGGAAGCTCCGTAAGATATGGGATCTATACGGATGGCCTGATAGCTCACTACGTGTGGACGATGCACGCAGGGCTGTTGCTTTGGTGAGTGTGGCAAGTGCAGTGCATAGGTTGCTAAAGGGGGATGGAAATGTGACAATGAAGAAGTTGGCCAAAAACATGCAAGATCTAACCTATCATGCATGGAATCCGAGCAATGATTACTTTGAAGCTATCATTCAAGTATGCAAGGACTACGAAGACGGCATTCTCTTTTACAACTAGGAAGAAGAGGACAAGTGGAAAGTCATGGCGACGAAGAAAGAGTTGGATCCAAATGTGGACGTATGACCAACAAGAAAGATGATGATTCAAAATTGGTTGAGGCCAATAGGTAGGACTCTGGATTCGTATTATCTTCGGTTGGCAAAATTTTTTGCAACTAAGCCGGTGAAAGAGGACATAGTAAGACCTCATCAAGCATATTACTTCAACGGTGTAAAAGATCTGAATCCACATCCTCGTACTATTGCCGGTGAGTTGGACTGATATCAGAGACAAGAAGTTGTGATGAATACCATCCGTTGGTTGATTGTAGAGAATAAGGAAAGTACATTTGATTCCATGGAGGAGTTCATCTGTATTTGTATAGGGAAGTATTTTTAGAGGGGCAACGAACAACTTGATACCTTTGGAAAGCCTTTGAATACTATTACGAAAGTTGCTTGGACTGCTCCTCTGCGGGGGAAGGTGTCTAAATATTGAACGATGGAACGTCATCTTCTTGTTACCACCGGCCGTGTATGCCAATGAAGATTTTTTCACAAAGGTAAAGCTTCCAAAGAAATGTACTATGCAACGTGGATGTTGGGCATTTGATCCCAACTCGGTTAATCCCAATGCTCTAGATTTTATACAATGTGGGCGTCCGGAGCAAATAGTACAACCGGTTGGCGATGTTGTGATTTGTATGCAGCAAGCTATCGGTGCATCTCCTGGCCCAAACTATGTTTTTGGAGACCTTCCACTTCCACTTGTATTCTTGGATCACTAGAGTGAGGCACGCCAACCCTCTGAAGTTGATCCATTTGAAAGATCTCCATCAGAGCTAGCAAGTCTAGTGGGCTCATACTTGCCCGAGGTTGGGATTTAGTGGCATGTAACATATCTACGGCCATTCCCACAATCCTTCAAGGAGATTTCCAGGGATCTGAGATTTTTATCATTGACGATTATACGGACAAAATTTCAATCATGTACAATGAGTTGTCCGACAATTTCCAATGACAATTGTTAATGAGGACTGGTGGAACAAGTACTGGTTGCAATCTAGTACATGAGATCGAAGCGGCGGATGGTGGAGTGAGGAATGAAGACAACTATGAAGATGGAGGTGGTTTACAGGAGAGATTGCTACGTTCAGGTAGCACTGAAGATTCTTCATCTCATAGTAGCCCGAGGTACAGGACTTCAGACATCGATGAAGATGAAGTGAAACAATCTCCTCCAAAAGAGAGGATTCCATCAACGCAACGAACGGTGGAAGATAGTTCAGGGGAGACGTCTACAATTCCTATAGAGATGATGCAAAATATCAATGTAGGGGATGTTAATTTGGCGGCAGTGGCAGGAGGGGGTCGTTCATTTGATGGTCCTAGGCTGGAGATGGGGGAAGAAGAATCAGACTCAACGGAATTTTTTTTTAGTTTAGAAGACAATTCCACAATCTTCAATGCCTTCTCAATCAGAGCCAGTATCGGAGACACATGAGACGTTCAATGGTACTCAGAGTGATACCGAACCAAGTTTGCCTTCCGTTCCAAGATCTAGCGTATCCGAGGACATCATTGCATTTCAGGAGGCCTTCTCCTCAGAGCGAGAGATGTCCTTCAATATAGAGGATGACTTTTTCTACAATGATGATAGTGTAAGGCATACGCGGGAGGATGTTCTTGGCAATTATTGATATGTTGAGTGTGCGTCTATTAGCATTGAAGATGTGGAAGATCGTCCAGTGCAGGATCATGAACTATCCGCTATGGTAAGTAGCGCCATTGGACACGTGAAGGGATTCGTTGCGCTAGAAGATGAGCTCTGAGCCTAGAGCTATATACTATAATAGAGCATGCACACAGTTAAGGTGGCAAGTATGTTAGAATAATATAGTTTAAGATGTGTCTATCGTTTGGTGGGTGGTATATATTTATATATTGGATGGTCCATATGATATGTTTGATTTTAGAATCTCTCTGGAATAGTGTGGAATTGCTTGATTATGTATGTTTTTGCAATATAAAATATAGTGAGATACTTTACACTGTCTTAGGAAATTGCATATATATTTTTATATCTCTTACACATTGTATTTGTAGTGTAGTACTCTAAAATCCTATAATAACTCATAACACATTTATAATCTCTTTAGGTACATGATTATAATTTTGTAGCAGGAATTGCAAATTGGATTAGAAATCATATATTTTCTAAAAATTTGTAGAAAATGGAAAAAATATATATAATTTATATGAACATTAAGGTGCCAATGTTTGATACAACAAACACCAAAATTTTGTGACAAAAAACATACTAAACTCTTGCCAAATTTTGGTTTTTTAAAAGTTTGAGCAAATAACTTGCAGCTTTCTACTAGCAATCAGTGCACTTGGCTAAGTGCATAATTGCTTAATTGCATGTTCAATGTCTTGGATGGGGCAAGGGCAGCCCGTCAGACCTGTTGCAGAGCAATACCATGTCCCAAGTATACACCTTGTCCCAATGCTTCGTACCAATACATAGTCCTCAAACCTTGTCCCAATACCATGTCCCCATATCTTATCTTGATACATTGTCCCAATACTTTGTATCTACATTGTCTAATATGCCCTGCCAGTTCCACCCGATGAGTATGAGATTGTCTTTGTTTGAATATAGGAAAATTATTATATGGTTAAGTAAATAGTTAATATGGCATGGATTATTGAGAGTATTCAGAATAGAAGACAAAGAACTGTATTCCTCATCCTATTGCTATCTCACATTCTTGTCCATAGGCATTCTGAATACTTGTCCATAGTTAATATGGCATGGATTATTGAGAGTATTCAGACCTACACCTTTTATGAACACCTCAAGGACCAAGGTATTTTAGAGGAATCTCTACTCCATTAACTCCTAAAGGACCAAATCTCCTTTGGGGGGATTTCTAATTTTGGACAGGATTCTAAAATTCGAAAAAAATCCTTTTTCTCTGAATTTTTTATTCTAGATTGCCTCTGAGAAGAGCTTAGTGGAGATATTTTTATTTTATTTTTTGGATTTGTGGTTTGAAAGTTAGTACCACTTAAAGCCAAAAGTGGGGACTCCGGGCACCTCCAAAATTTTGACAAAAGTTTCTATTGACATTGAGATTTTCACACATATAAAGAATATTTCCTTCTTTGGAAATTTTCAAAATAAAAATCTTGTCTTTAGTGTAGAAAGGCATTTTATTCCGAATCAAACATTTTCACACATTGTCGGGCAACGGGGGGAAAAAAATTCATCTTTTCTACATAAAACCTAGAGATCTTCATATTTTTCACTTTTTATTTTTTCATCAACAGTATGTGGTGAAAACCTTCTTATTGACCGTTTGGATTATCATTCAAATACATACGTAATTCACAAAAAAAATAAAAAGTGAAATGGCAATTTTTGAACCTCCACTCCTTGCACACTTGTTTTGAATATGCTACTCCCCTTTTTTACCTCAAAAAATTGGTGTGTTGGGAAATAACATCATGCTTAAGACAATGGTAAAAGATTTAGACCTTGTACAATGCAAAAATTTGAAACAAAGTGAAGTCAAAGTCTGTTGATCTACTCAACGCAAGGAAGAGAATGAACTATTGTTTTGACTTTAAACACTAAAATCTATCAATACGTGCGGTGGATTGCAACCAAAATTTGATGGCATGTTTATATAGAAGTCTATTTTAAGATCTTACGTTTGAAAATTCGAAATTTACTTTTAAATGTGATTTTCATGTCTCTTCTTGGCAGTGGCAGTTTCGGACTGGTTTTAGAGCGAAAGTGGTCGTGGTCCTTTAGGGGTTAAATAAAAACTACCACGATGAAATTTTTGAGATTGTAACCTAGGATTTTCTTTTATACTTAAATGAGACGACGTGGTTCAAAACTTGTGAATTTTGACCGTACAAATTTGAAAATGAATAAATGAGTCCTCCGAATGGACAGTTGATCCTTTAGGGGTCAAGCTATCAGGAGCCAAATGATTTTCTTGATTTTTGAAAATCCTATTTTTGGCTCTACAAATTGTCCCGTTGCCAGATTTCATCCAAATAGACGAAAGTGACTATGACGGATGATAACTTAGAATGAAAATTCACATCTATCCAATCTTTGGGCACTCAATAACTCAAACTATCATAAACTGACATTGCGCCCAAATCCAGAAAGAGGCACTGATTCTGACAGTGTTTGAATGTTTCAACTTACTGAGAGTTTGTGATTTTGCTGGGTGATCATAAAACTAATCAGCGCATAGCAAACTGACAGAATGATTGGTGCAAGTGCTTGCTCTTCCATGATCACTACACATGTTCCAGAGCCTGAACTTCAATGTGTGAAATCATGTTGAACCTTAGAAAAGTCAACAATTCAAGGGTTTTTATCCTACAAACTTTATGAGTTACAGATTAGGGTAGTGAAATATGAGCAGAGTACTGGAGTTGGGTAAAATTATTGGGCATGGTATTATTGGGAGAGGAACAAGCCAGGATTTGGGCCATTGAATTATTGTCCCTACAAACTAGGAATCAGAAGGGTGATGGAGACAGAAATTGGCACAATGTGTGGGAGTCAGAGCATCCGCACCCCTCTCGCTAACCACCACACCAAGGGGCACATGGCATGTTTGATTCCCTAGGAAGTCCTCACCATTTCCTTGATAAATCTCATACTGCAGCCATGTTTTATACCCTACTTGCGGGTCACTTTTGTACCTAATTACTACCAAAATTTCTTTGCCAATGTCACACCAAAAACACTTCAAAGTGGTTGATCTAGTGAGTAAGGAAGGAAACAAAAAAGTGCCTGAGTAAGGAAGGAAACAAAAAAGTGCATTTCCAGTTTTAACCATAGGATCTTAATTAAGACTTATTTGTAACATACTCTCAAAATTTCATAAGTTTTGACCACGCATATTGAAAGATTTTAGTGTTTAAATTAGACAAAACGATTCATTTCCTTCCATGTGTTGAGTGGATCAAGTGACTTTGACTACACTTGGTGTCAAATTTTTGCACTACACAAGGTCTAAATTCATTACCATCATGTCAAGAATGATATTAGTTCCTCATACACCAACTAGAGAAGGGGTGTAGCATATCCAACATTATTGTACAAGGAGTGGAGGTTCATTGATTGCCAATTCATGATTTATTTTTGTGTGAACTTCATATGTCTTAGAATGAAAATCTAAACAATCAATACAAAGGTTTAAACCACATCTTGTAGTAGAAAAATAAAAAGTAAAAAATATGAAGATCTCTAAGTTTATGTGGAAACGAAGGAGTTTTTTTGGTACCTTGCCCGACAATGTTAGACATTGTGTGAGAATGTTTGACTCAGGTTAATATGCCAAATTTCACTAAAGACAAGAATTGTTTTATGACAATATGGAAGGAAATAATATTACTTGCTACCTTACAAAATGAAAATCTCACATGTAAAAGAGTGCCCTAGCAAAAGTTCTTAGAATTGCGTGACATGCCCCACTCGAGAAGTTTTTTTTTAAGGGCTGCTTCTCACCTAACGCTCGAGTCGAGAGTCCGCCGGTTTCTACCAATGAGATTGCTTGAATGGCCAAAGTCCGGCCTCTCGGCATTCACACCAAAGGCCAAAGTCCAAAGGCCGTCGTCTTCCAATGTGCCTACATGGCAGTACTTTTGGAGAGTTTTGGCGCCAAAGTGACAGACTCTCGAGCAAAACTTGGGTCACCGTTTTTAGTTGACCCAAACTTCCTTCGAGAGTCCGTCAAATTTTTTAATAAAATAATCAAAATCTGACAAGATCTGGACCGTTTGATGAAAGACGCCGAATTTTTTGGCTGATATTTTCTGGCTGATTACTTGGGCTGTTTTTTTTTTGGCTAATTATTTGGGCTGATTTTTATTGGTTGATTTTTTTGGATTGATTTTTTTTGGCGTAATGATATGGACTTTGGACTTGGGTTTTGGGGCTTCACACCACAACCGCCCAAAGGCTTCAATATATATATATATATATATATATATATATATATTTTTAATGTTTTATTTTTATCCAAAAGTTTGGACTCTTGCCATAGTTTGGGCATAAATTTTGACGGACAAACTCTCGACTCGGCCAGGTGTGAAGCAGCACTAAGATGCCATATTGAATTTTTTTCTAGAGGTTTGATGAGAATATAAGTTATTTTTCCATGTACCTCTTGTCTTCTTGCATCTATGTAAGAAGAAGAAGAACACCGGTTCTCGAAGGGGACGGCGTGAATAAAGTGTCTGTTTGTTCCACTACTAAGACCATGCCCACCGGACAAGGAATTAGTAAGTTGGTGCATCTATGTACAAAATATTGAGAATTGTAAACATAAAGTACAACCATAAAAACGTGCCCAAGATCTATAAAAGCCCACCTCAAGACTTTTATCATTTAGAGGTTAATTCACAATGGAAAAGGTCCAAAAATTTGGACAATTGAAGGGATTTGTCTAACCTTTGGTGCCTGAGTCACCCTTGAAGAAAGAATGTGCTTCAACAAATGGCCATTCTTGGATGTAGTTGTGATTGTGAAGATTTTTACCGATAATCTTCATTTCGTGAAAATTGGAAACTACTACTCATCTTCTACAATGGCTCCCATCTTTGGAGGACCTTTTTCCAGCTTAGGACTCATTTTATATTAATTAGCGGCAAATATTATGACTCATATCCTTGCATTCCACTGCAACATTGTACTTCCAACTAAATTTTGTTTAAGTTATAGATATTCATGAAGGTTAGATTTACTCAATGAATACCAATTCCAATTCCAAGGTACCAAAGGATCAAACTATGCTAAGGTGCCAAGTTTTTGAGTTGGAAAAAAATATTGAAATATGCAATTTGTGGAGTTTGGGACCATCCATGTGTGAAAACTCAATGTACCAAGTTGAGAGGCTATGACCTATACTTGGATAAAAATTCAAATAAAAAACTTCAGGTAAAAAAGTTGGGTAAAAAATTTGTAATTTTTTTAGGGTAAAGTAGGTTACTAGTTTAGTCCAACGGTTGAGATCTTATCAAATCTTAAAATTTTAATGAAAAAAATGTTTGGCGCTTTCGCAAGAGTGGTCTGAACAATAATAGAAACCCAAACTTCCTTGAAGGACCGAACTCTTGCCGCCAAAACTTCCAAAAAGCGTTGCCATGTAGGCATTATAGACGCCCTTGGTATCTTGGTCCAAGTGTGAAACCCCAAGGTCTCGGCCAAGTCCGATTTTGAGGCTCTTCACCAATCAAATTGCTAGTAGCACTTGGTACATTGGTACCACGGTCCATGTGTGAAACCCCCCGAAATGTTCATAGGTGGCCCTAGAAACCACTCCATCATGTCTAAGATGGGAGTTGAATCAGTATATTGAAAATGATGTTTAGTGTACCTACAATATATGATTTGGATGTGTTATAGTTTTTTCACTTTTGAGGAAGATTTTTCCCGAGGGCACCACTACTCAAAGAGGGCGGATCATTGTAGACATAACTAGTAAAAATATTCATCAAGAGTAAAAACTTATAACATTTGTAAATCAGTTAGTGTGGATACGCTAAACATCATTTATAGAGTAGTACAAATGGGGCTGTTCTCAACACTCGTATGAAAGGGTAAAGCATAAAAAAAATAGCATCAAAACTATCTCGGGTGAAAAAACACCAAATTCTTGTGCTCACAACTGTTTGTTCATCATCCTTGGTACTGCGATTTAATCTTCGTGTGATGCCTCTAATCTTCGTGTATCTGCTTCATGTGTGGTTATTTTTTCGCCGACTAGAATCCTTTGCTGGTTATAAGAGCCTTTGCAGTGTTCGTTTTGTGAACATCTGTGCTTGAGAATATGTTTTTGCAGGTTCAAAGATGAAACTACGGTGTGCGCTGCGTGTCTACGGGATTTCTTAAGGAAAAGGATGCTCCAGAGGCCCCATGGTAATTATGTTGTATTTCTGTGTCCTCAGCAACATCAATCTAACCTATATTATACGGCATGATAGTGATATGATATGATAGAAATTAAAGAGGGAAGAGGCGAGGAGATGCACCGAGACTTGTAACGATGTTGAGGGCCGCTTCACACTTGGTGGCCAAGTCGAGAGGCCGTCGATTTCCACCAATGAGATTGCTAGAATGGCCAAAGTCCGGACTTTGGGCCTTCACACCTGTGCCCAAACTCCAAAGGCCGTCGTCCTACATGGCAACACTTTTGGGTAGTTTTGGCGCCAAAGTGACGGCCTCTCGAGCAAAACTTGGGTCGCCCATTTTGCTCGACCCAAACTACAATCGAGAGTCCGTCGTTTTTTTATATTAAAATAATCAAAAAGTGACAAGATCTAGACCGTTAGATGAAAGAGACCGAATTTTTGGGCTGATTTTTTTGGCTGATTTTGATTGGCTGATTTTTTTGGGCTGATTTTTTTTGGCGTAATGATATGGGATTTGGACTTTGGACTTGGCCTTTGGGGCTTCACACCACGACCAGCCAAACCTTCAATCTATATTATTTAATGTATTTTTTTGGCAAAAAAGTTTGGCCACTCATTTTGACGGTCGGCCTCTCGACTTGGGCATAGTGTGAAGCGGCCCTGAGAGTTTCGGTCCCAGTGGAACCTTGGAAGGTAATAAGTGCATTGGAGAAGCTCGTGCGGGGAACTGGTTGGGGGAAACTTGACGTCTTAGTTGTTGACATGCCCCCTGGTACCGGTGATGCGCAAATTTCCATTTCTCAACGGCTTCCATTGGCTGGTACCTATCCATTCTGTCTCTGCTACCGTATCCTTTGGGGCATGCAAGTGAATGAGGGGGATAATCTTCTCCAGTCACGTTTGGAAACAGAAAATAATTTGTGTTTAAAGGGAATCCGCGAATTCAACTTTCATTCCCTCAGCTTTTATTGTAGAAGTTGTAGAAGATTTCTATCTCATTAACAGTTATGCAGTCACGCACTGTTTATGTGGACATCTAATCTGATTTCTGATTTCTGAACTTGTGGTCCTGTTTGTTGGGCAGGGGCAGTGATAGTCTCAACTCCACAAGACATCGCACTTATAGATGCCCGGAGAGACTTCAGACGCTGGCAGTCCCATTGTAGCATCGGCATCAACTAGTGAAGCTTCCCCAGTCTACAGGGGCATTGCTGTCGAAGTAGCTGCGAAGTTGAAGGACTGGGCATCCTCTGGTGCAGGTGCTGGACCCCGCATAACGATAAAGTAAAGCTGTGCATATTTAGGTGAGTCTACTGTATCCTAGGTTTCTGGAATCAGGCGCAAGCTGCTAAGAAGACGGCCTGCATTGCTAATTATTTTGACTAGATCGAGAGGTAAGTTCGAGAATAACCCATTTACACGTGATTAGTTAGAAACAGGTGGTTGCGGAATCAGCGACCAGATAACCTTCTGCTGGTACTTACATCCAGAGCGTGAATAGTCATTTTCAGCCTGTGTCTAACTGCAATAAACACGAGCTCATCTCATCGCCTGGTGTTTTTGCAGAGATTTTGGGAACTGTTCTGATCTGACGGATTCCTTTTTGTACACATAAATTTCTCGTATTCTGTCATCTTGGTAATTTTTGCGAGTCCCATCTGTTGCGTTTGTTACTTATTATATGATCATGAAACTAACAACCCTGTTCATCGAAGCAGGTTTCGCACATCAGAGTGGCGCAGCGGAAGCGTGGTGGGCCCATAACCCACAGGTCCGAGGATCGAAACCTCGCTCTGATAATACAGAGTCAAAGCTTCCTTGTGCGAAGATATTTTTGCTATTCTTGTTAGAAATCTGCAGGAAATTCCTAGTATTGGATACCCCTTATTTTTTCGAACTCGTTTACCATTTGTTTCGTAGGATTTATTGGATTTTCTAGAATTGACTGCGTGGTTCAGGACTAAAGTTTTTAGGTTCTTCGCCGAAGGTCAATGACATTTCCAGGTCGTCAGTTCTCTACACATGCCAGTAGTGCGTTTCAACAATCATCTTGATATGGAAGGTTATGTTAGATTTTACTTAGTGGTAAATTACCTACGTTGATCTTCCACTCAAAATCATAGGGCAAGACTGTTTCCACGCATGTGAAATATGAATTTAAAGGAAGTCGACAAATAGAATGTAAAATTGATTCTGGTTATGCTTGGCAACATCAATGGCGGTCACATCATAAAAACCTACGGCATTCTACCTAGCCAAGGAAATTCTACAAGCCTCTAAAGTGAGACATTCTCCAACCTAAGCTTGAGCTTCAGCAGGAGCAGGCTCAGCAGGGTTGGGAGGGGTCATGACTCCTTGCTTGTAAAGAATGTTTCTCACGGTGTCTGATGGCTGGGCTCCGACTGACAACCAGTACCTGCAAACCAAAATAAAATGAAATGAAAACATGAGCTTTAAAAAAATTATAAACTTCATATCTTCAGCAAGATTATTGTCCACAACCAAGAGCTGCTTAAACCCTACAAGGCCTTTCTTTTGTGACCCTTCATGACTAAAGAAGAGATTGACAGAAGTTTGATAAGATCGAACCAATTACTTCATGTCCAGTAATGTGCAAGCAGCCACTGATTATGGATGTAACTTGTCTAGGTTGTCTCACACAACTATGAGGGTTTAAAGAATTTGCGGATATGACATGCATTGGTCGATTAGGGCATGACTCACTTGATTCTTTCGCTGTTAACCTGGATGTCCTTCACACCATTCTTGTCTGCAAGTGATCAAAGTTGCAACCAATGTCAGCACCAGAACGGAGCACACAGACACTATGAACGAGCTACTATTACCAGAGAAGTATGGTTGGATTGCGTGAGATGATCCATACCAGCCATGGGGTTGTAGTGGCCGACCATCTCCAGAAACCGGCCGTCGCGGCGACAGCGGCTGTTGGCGATGATGATACGGTAGTAGGGCAGCTTTTTGCGGCCGAAGCGGACCAGCCTGATGCGCACGGCTCCCTTTCCTGCCAATCCCTCGCCCGCGGCGGCTTCTACCCTCAACGGCTTCCTCATCACACCTGCACTCACCACAAAACTCAAACAACGTCAGAGTCCTAAAACGATAATTGATGCTCTAAAGGCTCCAAAAGCAGCAAACAATTCGTCTCAGTATGTCCACCAATGCAGTGACCTAAAAAGCTTATCCTTAAAGTTGCGAAATCACTCTAATATCGAACCAACAACAACGAACCTGCCCGGACTATCTAGTACTCTTCTGAGAGTGAAAGAGGAACCAAAATCCAAACCTCCAAACAAAAAACCTTCCCACACTACCAAAAAGACTACCTAGTACTTTCGGAAAAACTCGAAAAGGTTGAATTCTCAAGATGCAAGAGGAGCCAAACCCCAAACTTCCAACAAGCCAATGCAAACGAGCTGGGAATGTACGCATACCTTGCGCCGGGGAGGGCAATGCAGCCTGGCGGGTGGAGGGCTGCGCCACCAAGCCATTGAATTCTTGGAACGAGGAGGTGCGCAGGGACAACGACGCCATGGACGACGTGAGGGCAGCCATGGTGAGCACTCTCTCGTCGACCCTACAACAAGTGCGACAAATTCCTCCTCTCGAGCGAGCGAGCAAGCGCGCACTGCGAACAATCCCGAGAGGAAAATCAATTGTTGGGCGAGCTTGCGAGGCAGCCTCAGCCAGGCTCTGAGCCTTATCCGACCACTCTCTCCTCTCTCCTCTCTCTTCTTTCTTTCTCGCCTCGGATGTTGCTGCAGGAATGGTGGAGCTCCAGCCTTTGGATCAGTCTCATCCAACGGCGGGATTGAGGATTGGGAACGCGCTCTCTCACGATGGATGA
The DNA here is from genome assembly GCA_963971425.1 of Bryoerythrophyllum caledonicum. Taxonomy (NCBI): domain Eukaryota; kingdom Viridiplantae; phylum Streptophyta; class Bryopsida; order Pottiales; family Pottiaceae; genus Bryoerythrophyllum; species Bryoerythrophyllum caledonicum. Next base: position 31,181,443 of record OZ020517.1, on the reverse strand, counting down.
CGTAGATCACTGGAACCCCTGTATTATCACTGGGTCGATGCTCCACTATCACATGTTCCTATTGAGAGGATGTTCTAATAGAGATTTAATCTTGAATTGCAATTAGAATGTTTGGAGTGGTTGCTAAACTCAAGTTAGAAGTAATTTTAACTTGAGAAAGGAAAGATGAGAGGTTAGGTTGAATCACAAAGCATGCATCTTAATGTTTTTGGCCTATTTATTTATTTATTTTTATCTTCTATGATAAGAGAGTGAGAGGAAACTATAAGAAAGTGGGGACCTAAAAATTGACTTGAAAACTGTCAAATGGCTTCGGTCAAACCTCCTCTAAACCTTCAGGCTTTACACTATGAAGACCCAAACTCTACAAATTGCATATTCTAATGTGTTATTTCAACTCCAAAACTTGGGCTTTTGACATAGTTTGGTCTTTGATGGGGTTCAGTCCTTGGTCCGTGTGTGAGTGGTGAAGGTAGGACAACGCAAAACCAAACAACCACTTATTACCACTCCCTTCTACACACTTCCTAGATTGTAGAGAGGAAATGTTGCATGTCAATTCATCACTAATAAATTTGGTAGTATGTCAATGCAGAATTCATGTAAAGGGCGGCTATATTTCCTCACTAATATCTAGGAAGCGTATAGAAAGCTCATACTCTTTGGCTCTCTATCACCGCGGAGGTGTACTATTCAGGTCCATGGCATCCTTGTTTTGCCTCCAGAAGCCTGCCGTGTTTTGAATTGTCCTTGGAGAGTACATGTAGTCTTTTCGTGGCTGAGAGCATCATCCTCGTCTGGAAAGGCCCCTTGTTGATGGATAGCAATGTTGCCATAGTTGCGTGCAGAGTTGCTAAAATCTTTGCTTATTGTGGCCGCATCTTTGTTTGGAGGGATGCATAGTACCACCGCCCGAGGAAACAGCGAATGGGCGGCAACCATTCAATGGCTTCCAAAAGCTCTATATGATATTCTATTCCACCGAGATAATTTTATCAATATGATTTCTTGTAAAAAGATATCCAATGTAGTCTATGTTAATTCACTACGAAATCAATAATTCATATCAACTACATCCAAGCTTTATTTGTAGTAGTTGCAACCAAGGAATTCCCGGATCAGAACTTGGGCCTTTCTCATCCTCCAACCATTGTTTACCCTTGTGATTTGTCTGTTCCTCAATCGGTTGGGTGTAAAAATTTGTATCTTGTATCCAAGATTGGGAATCACAACAACATGGGAATACAGATGGACTTGCAGAATGATGATCATCCTCGTCTAAATCTGATAAGTGAATTGCATTTGCGCAACTGTCATTGTTATCCTTGGCCAAGGATTCACAATATGAATTCCTAGTGCTGCTAATGGATTTAGCAATGCTGCTAATGTGTTAGCTCCTGTTATTCGTATTGGTTTCTGCTCCTTTTATTTGTACTGGTTTCAGCTCATTTTCAGCTCCTTAATTCTTTTTATATTAAACGAGCTTTTTTTTTGCACAATTATATTTCAATTTAATTTTTAATTTATCATAAATAAGAAAATAAAAGACTTATAACCATTTGACATATTTTTGGAGGAAAAAATCTTGATGCATCAAATATGGAGAGTGGGGCTTGTAAAAACCTTGTTCTTTGAGTATACATGCATGAGCTACTCATTTTGGAGTCCAAAGGTCTTGAGTATAGACCCCATGGTCATCAAAGTGTACTAAAATCAGCATGAAGGTATCTTGTTTAAATCTAATTGCCAATTGAGGTCTCCTGATACCATGGTGTCTCCTATCTTGCCTCCAACTCGTCTGCGTCGCAATGAACTTTAAAGTAATTACCACATCAAGGGTGATTACCACCACACTTTAGAAGCCAATTCCAAGTATTTAGTGCTTTCTTAGATAAACATGCCTTATCAAATTTTGTACTAGACAATGCATAGGAAATGCCCTCAAACAACTCTTCTTTGGAATAGAACGATTTCCATCTATAACATGCTCAATACCGCCATGGACCTGAACACATGGCTACACGTACTTCTCAAATGCCAAAACCATCACATTTACTCCCTAATTGTCAAAAGACACAAGAAAGCAATATGGGAAATCCGAAAACTAATTGTATCCTAAAATAAATCTAGGTGCTTTATACTTGTGAACGTTAGAACCTTCAACAACAACCCACAAGAAAACAAAGTCCCCCCATGGCTACTTTCATGCAAATGTCGAACCCAAAGATGTCACTGCAATGCCACATTTAAACCAAACATACTATGTGTTGAATAGTAATTTTGACCAATTGGCAATAAACTCAATGTGATATGATTTGTTTGCTGGGGAGGAATGTAATCAAGGAAATGGGATTATAATTACTACCCATGGGTTAGTTTGATTTTGATCTGATTCATACACCCATGCTTCCATACTACTACTAGAATGACACCACCAATCTCGTATTTTATCATTTATATTACCAGTGGCTAACCTCCAATTGGTAATAAAGGTTTTGAGTGCTAATCATCTTCAACTTTGGCCTCCTGATAGTTCTCTCCCATTTGTCAATACATGGCTGCTTCTGAACTGCATGGTTCTTGAATGATTCCCATCCAATTGTACTCATGCTCAAATTTGATCAACCATTGATAATCCTCTTCCCTCAATACCGCTCCAATCGGCGTTCTTATGTTGGTTCTCAATAAGATATGTATCTCCTCACATATCTTTCTTTTAGTTTCTTCAGAAACATTACTCATTTTTCTTCTTAAATAATGTAGTCTTCTATACTTCTGTCTCAATAAATCTCTCAGTCGGTCTCAATCAACTGCCTACAGGTCAATCTTACACCCGACATAATCTCCAATTAAAGTCTCTCGGCATTGCTCCCTCATTGGCAATTATTAATCCATTCTACAACAACATCCCATTCTTAGTTCTCCAATAGGTCTCAATCACATATTCTCCTTGATCAAACCAATTTGTATTTATTTTAATACTTTAATTATCAAACACGATTACTCTCTAGCAGGTAATTTCTCTCCAATTAATACCAATGCCATTGGAAATGTTTACACCAATTCGTTGTCATACCAATTGTCACAAGAGCTAGTAAACACAGCTTCCCATATTGGTTCAATCACATCCAGCACAGTCAACACCAATTGGTAACATGGCCATGGCATGCCTTCATGCCTCTTTGACTTCCCCAATTTGTATCAGATTTCCATAAGTACAGTTTGTTAGACACACTCAGTTTCCAAATGTCATACGCACACACACTTACTGTCCAAAACCATGCTTAATGACTCTAATTGTGTCACATTACACATTCACATTCTCCAAACAGAAAATCTCCAAAACTTCCCGAGTCCCAATCTCCAAGAAGGAGCTTCTGTACTAAGCGCATGAAGATTTTTTTTCTCACACGACCTCGTTCTAATTTGTACTACCTGATTGGTTTGGCCAGTTACTAGAAACTAATTCCATTAATTGACTGCCTCTTAACCAAATGGAACTAAAACACTAAGAGGGTCTATTTACACTAAACCCATACCAATTTGTATCAGAAAGGTTTTTAACCAAAATATTCACTATGGTACTAGTAAGCTCAAATCTACAGACCACATTATCCGTCAAAGGACTAACTTATAAAGACCTCCCACCAGACCACATTAATACACACCTTACTATCCAATTTATTGAATTCAAATATTATAATGATAGATTTTCCCCATCAGCAATCGAAAACAAAATTCTTAAGCACAAGCCATTTATTCATGACATTGCAACCCTTGGATGGAAAGTTGACCCCCTTATTGTCATCACTCGTGGAGCTAGAGCTACTACCTTTATCCCCTTAATGAAATTTAGTCTAAAAAAACATACAATAACCCCATTAATCCAAATAAAAAGACATTCACACAAGTTAACACCATTGGCTATCCAACATGCAATGTCCATACTTCTACACAAACAAAAACTTGAAAAAAATTGACATCTCCCAAAATTATTCGATACCCCTTAATACCTCTCGAAACATGCATATAACCTTCACATATCATCTCTTGAAATTGAGCGATGTGGCTCTAGTTGGTCCTTGGTTCCTAATTATTGGTTACTGGTTAGCGGTTACATAATGTCTACCCTCGAGAGGAAGGAGTAGTTTCATACTACTAAAGATACATCTCGTGGACACAGATTTAGTGGTAGAATGAACATACACTTATATTCACTCTGGCCCCACAGAAGAACCAGAGTTCCATTTCTTCTCGCTTTTTTAGGGCCGCTTCACACCAAAGGCTAAAGTCCAAAGGCCGTCATCTTCCAATGTGCCTACATGGCAGTACTTTTGGAGAGTTTTGGCGCAAAGGCGACAGACTCTTGAGCAAAAATTGGGTTGACGTTTTTAGTCGACCCAAACTTCCTTTGAGAGTCCGTTTCAATATTTTTCAATAAAACAATCAAAATCTAACAAGATCTGGACCGTTATATGAAAGATGCTGATTTTTTTGGCTGATTTTTTTGGTGTAATGATATGGGGTTTGGACTTTGGACTTTGGACTTGGGCTTTGGGGTTTCACACCACAACCGTCCAAAGGCTTGACTATATGTATTTTAATGTTTTTTTTTAATCCAAAAGTTTGGACTTTCACCATAGTTTGGGCAGAAATTTTGACGGGCGGACTCTCGACTCGGCCTGGTGAGCAGCGGCCCTTAGATACAATATGAGGGCAAACAAGGGGGAAGTGGTCATTTCAAAGGCAATTGTGTATGTCCCTGCTCAATCCAGTCTAAACCTGAACAATGACCCAAGTAGCTAATTTGATCCATAAAATGACCACCGACACACCAGAAATAAGACACCTTAACCCCTAAAGGACAAAGTGTCCAAAAAGGTCCATTTTGAAAGTTTGGTCAGGTTCCTATGGTGTCAATTTCCAACATTCTTCTTTGAAATTTTTACTATAGAAAGACATTACCAAGACCTTAGTGGAAAACAATTCTTTTCTAAATTGGACATTTGATGAAAAAGTTATAGGGTTTTGAATTTTAAATGGGGAGGGCGGGCACCTCGGGCACCTCCAAAAACTTTTGATAGGACACTCTATTGAAAGTGAGATTTTCAGTACTCGCAAGTAATATTATTTCCCTTCATATTGTCAAAAAAAAATTCTTGTCTTTAGTGAAAAATAGCATACCAACCCAAAGTCTGCTGATCCACTAAACGCTGGGAAGAAAACGAACCATTTGCTTGACTTCAAACACTATAATCTTTCAATCTGTGCGGTAAAAGTTTATGAAATTTTGTACATGTATTACTTAATAGGCCTTTATTGAGATCCTGTGGTCAGAACTAAAAATCGAAGTTTTTGTTACCTTATATATTCATTGCACTAGAATCCATTAATTTTGAAGTGTTTTTGGTGTAAAACTGTCTTGGTACCTTAGGGGTTAATGACTTTGACAAGATGATGCACTCTAATATCATCATCCTTGATGATTTTGACGAGTTGATGCGCCCTGGTACCAACATCCTTGATGACACTAGCGTTGAAGTGGTTGCACACCAATCTTTGAGTTTAATCTTAATCCCTAAAGGACCAAGTGTCCAGAAATGGCAATTTGAAGGTTTGATCAGGTTCCTATGACGTCAATTTCTAACATTCCTCTTTAAACTTTTTATTGTAGAAGGGCATTACTAAAACCTCAGTGAGAACAATTTTTTTCTAAACCCAACATTTAATGAAAAACTTATGGGGTTATCAATTTCTTTTGGGAAGAGCAGGTACGTCGGGCACCTCCAAAAACTTTTGCTAGGACACTCTGTTGAATGTGAGATTTCCTGTAGAAGTAGATAATATTATTTAATTTCATATTGTCAAAAAAAAGTTCTTGTCTTTTGTGAAAAATATCATACTAACCCAAGTCAAACATTCACACATTGTTGGGCAAGGACAAAAAAAAACTTTTTCTTGCACTTCAAATGCTATAATCTTCAAATCCATGCTGCGGATTGCAACAAAAAAACCATGGTATGTTTGTATAGAAGTCTATTTTAAGATCTTACGGCTAAAAGTCCAAGAGTTTACTTTAAAATGTGATTTTTATGCCTCTTTTGTTAGAGATTATAGTTGCTCGTTGTTAATATAATATCGTAAATAGTTGAGGTATATTTAGAAGGGAAAGTAAAGGGGAGAAAATGGAGAGAAGTGATACGAATTTAAAGTAGTTCCATATATATTGGCAAAAGATGTTACAAATTTGTACTATAACTAAAGGCCTTTGAAAGAAGGCCATATCTCACTCCAAGCATTGTTTGTAATACCTTATGTGTTTCATTTGCTTGTGCAATCATTTATCTACTTCTTTTGAACCTCAATAGGTTATGGGCCCACTCATGTGAGTTGCGTGTGTAGAGTTTTGGTGCAAATTGGTTAGGAGGAGATCTTGAGAGTCTTTGAATGTTGGAGGTACACAAGATCCAATTTGGAGCATTGGAGGTGTACAAGAGTTGACTCAAGGTTGTTGGAGCATTGGAGGTGCACAAGTATTGATTCAAGGCCGTTGGAAGCATTGGAGGTGATTGAAGTCGACCCAAGGAGTTTCTACGAGCATTGGAGGTGCACATTCAAGGGTGTCGACTTTGTAATTGTTTACATTAGCACTTTTGGACTTCGCCCATACACAAAGTACACAATCCATATGGGTAGCCCTAAAATTTGAGTGTCTAGGTGTGTATGCACGTCGCCCATACACGTAACACATCACCCATATGTATAGCCCTGAAATTTGAGTGTTCTAAGTGTATGTGCACTTCGCCCATACACATAATACATAATTCGTATGGGTAGCCCTAAAATTTGAGTGTTATAGATGCATAAGTGCACATTGGAGTCTAGGAAGGGCTCATTTGAGTGATTGAGGTGCACTAGTGTACATTGGAAATTAAAAGTTAGTGTTGAAGTGCAAATATGACAACATATGATGGCAGGAGTGCTAGAGTCATTGACAAGTTCAAAGGTGAGAATTTCAATATTTGGAAGTTCAAAATGGAGATGGTCTTGGCATCCATGGACCTTTGAGAGATTGCGGATGACTTCGAGGAGCCTCCATCCGAAGACAATGATTCAAAGGTGAAGAACGACTATAGTCGGCGTGTGAAGAAGACCATGTCCGTCTTTGGCCTCAACTTGGTGGACAACCAACTTGCCCACATCAAGAGTTCTAAAGGACCCGCGGAAGCATGGAAGACTTTATACAACATCCACGAAATGAGGAGCTTGTGTAACATCCTCTTCATTTGCTGCAAATTCTTCGCAATCAATATCAAGAGAGAGATGATTTATTGAATCATGCCAATGAAGTGAAGGCACTTGCGGATCAACTCACTTGATTGGATGTCCCGGTGAAAGAAGAAAATGTGGTCATAACGTTGCTTGAGAGTTTGCCGCCTTCATATGAACACTTGATCACGGTCTTCGAGACCTTGGCAATGAAAGAGCTCACCATGGAGTTTGTAATGGTGCGGTTGATGTACGAAGTGTCCAAGCGCAAGGAGAAGGAGCCCAATGGCGACGATGCGGCCTTGGTGTCAAAACAAAACAAGTGGGGAGGCTCTTCTTCAACACGTGGCAAGCCCAACGTATGTTACAATTGTGGCAAATTGGGCCACATTGCACGAAATTGCATGAAGCCAAAGAACTAGAAGCGGGACAACGCGAACCAAGCAAAGGAAAAGGAGAACGCCAATCATGCGAAGGAGGAAGATGACTACGCATTTACAACTCAAGGTGGACCACATTCCAAGTCCATGTGTAAGTGGATCATGGATTCGGGCCCCCCAAAACACATGACACCTCATAAGGCGGCATTTGACACATATGAGGTAATTACTCCACCGAATGTGCATTTGGGTGATGATAGTGTTGTGGAGGCCGTTGGTGTCGGATCTATTGTTGTCGAAGTACTTGCGAGGGGTTGCTCTAAGAGGTTTAGAATCAAGGACGTTCTCTATGTGCCGAAGTTGCAAGCGAACTTGCTCTTGGTGAGCAAACTTGTGACAAGTGGAATGAAAGTGCAATTCAACGTGGATGGATGTGTGTTGAGGGCACCAAACAAAGCTGTTCTTGTGGTAGCACCTCGTGAAGGCAATTTATATCAAGCAACTTTCATGAAAGTGTTTGAGGCGGATGGGGGCAACGTGGCACAATCATCAAGAAAGAGCGGTGCATTGGAGCTTTGGCATTGTCGTCTTGGTTATTCGAACATGATAAGTGTGCATTTACTTGAAAGCATGGTAAGTGGCATGACTCTTGGCGAAGATGAATTATAATGTCATTTTGTGAAGGATGTGTGCAAGGCAAACAACATAGGGCACCATTTCCAAAGGATGGAGCGACGCGTGCAACAAAGCCATTGGAGATTGTGCATTTGGATGTGTGCGGCTTTATGAGGACCACTTCCATAGGTGGTGCAAGGTATTTTGTGACCTTCATTGATGACTTTTCGAGGAGGGTATGGGTGTATATCTTGAAGACAAAGGGGAAATGCCTTGAGAAATTCAAGGAGTTCAAGGCCCTTGGGGAGAAGCAAACCGAGTATAATATCGAGGTGTTTTGGTCGGACAATGGTGGGGAGTTTATATTTAAAGGCTTTCGAAGTTTCTTGAAGAAGCATGGCATTGAGAGGCACACGTCAACACCTTACGCGCCACAACAAAATGGAGTCGCGGAACGTGCAAATCGTACCATAGTTGAAATGGCGAGGAGCATGATCCATGCCCAATGCCTAAAGCTTGAATTTTGGGAGGAAGCGGTGGCCAATGCAGTCTATATTAGCAATCGATGTCTAACGAGGGCTCTCGTCACCATCACACCCCAAGAAGCTTGCAGTGGCTGCAAGCCATGTATTATGCATATGCATGTGTTTGGATGCATTACATATGCGATGGTGCCAGATACAGAGAGGGATAATTTTGATGCAATAGGCACAAAGTGTTTGTTTCTTGGCTATTGTGAGGTCACTAAGGCATATTGACTCATGTGCATTGAGACGAAGAAGATCATTGTGAGTCGTGATGTAATATTTGTTGAAGATATTACTAGTATTGGTGATGTTTTGGAGATGAGTCCAAGTGAAAGAAGCGAGACCCCTACCTTGGTGGATGAATCTTCCAAACCACCACTCTTGAAAGATTGCGATGGTGACACCAAGAAAGTAGAGAGATTGGATGCCGAAAAATGAGGTGTAGCATCTTCATCAACACCTTTACCAAGCGATGAGGACTTTGGGAACTTACAAGAGTCGCGGTATCCAAAAAGAAAGCGTCGCCCGCTCGGTGAATGGTGGAAGAGTCACATTTTGCCTCAACATGAGATAGAGCGTGCCAATGTGGCGTCATTGGAGGATCCTTTTAACATGTGCGAGGCTATGCAATTGGAAGATGTAAGGAAATGGGAGTCGGCCATGCAAGAGAAGTACGACTCGCTCATGGCAAATGGCGTATGGGAGTTGGCTCCTCTTTCAAAGGATCACAAGAGCGTTGGATGCAAGTGGGTGTTTCGTACAAAGAAGGATGTTTGGGATCAAGTGGTGCACCACAAGGCAAGATTAGTTGCCAAGGGGTACTCTCAAGTTGCGGGAGTGAACTTTCTTGAGACGGCTGCTCCTACTGCCAAGTTCACCACCATTCGGTGCATACTTACACTTGAGGCGGCCTTGGACTTGGATATCCACCAAATGGATGTGAAGACCATATTCATAAATGGTGAGTTGGAGGACATTTACATGGACTAACCGCAAGGTTTTGAAAAAGAGGATTTTGATCATCTTGTGTGCAACCTCAAGAAGTCATTGTATGGACTCAAGCAATCACCAAGAGTATGGTACCAACGCATCGATAATTTCTTCACCAAGGAAGGTTTTACAAGGAGCCAAGCGGACCATTCCTTGTACATCAAGCAAACGGGTGAGTACTTGTTGATAGTCCTCATCTATGTGAATAACTTGATCATCTTGGCTAGCCTTTTTGCCAAGTTAGCGTGGCTCAAAGGTAAGCTCAACACGGAGTTTGAGATGAACGATCTTGGTAAGTTAAAGTATTGTCTTGGTGTGGAATTTGTGAGAGACCGCAAGACACGCACCATTACCATGAGCCAAAAGAAGTATGTTGAGGAGGTGCTCAAGCGCTTCAACATGGAGGAGTGCAAGCCCATTGGTACCCCTCTTGATGTGATTGTCAAGTTGTTGAAGCTTCCAGAGGAAGAGTTTCAAGCCATTCAAGGTGAGATGGAAGGCCTGTCATATAAGAGTGGAGTTAGATCCTTGATGTATGCCATGGTAGGCATACGACCTGAACTTGCTTTTGCGGTGAGCATGGTGAGTTAATTCATGTCTAGGTATGATTCGACACATCAGAGTGCCGTGAAGCGCATCATGCGGTACTTGCAAGGTATTATAAACCACAAATTGTGCCTTGGTGGTAAGGATAATTCTTTTAGATGATATTGCGATGCGGATTGGGCCGGAGATGCCAACGAGCGTCGTTCAACAACAAGATATGTGTTCTTTGTTGGAGTTGGTGCCATCTTGTGGAATTGCAAGAGGCAACCAAGCATTGCCTTGTCTACGACAGAGGCGGAGTACATGACAACTAGCCAAAGTACGAAGGAGGTCATTTGGCTTCGCAAGCTCTTCGCGGATGTGGGATTTGTTCAAGAAGGAGCAACAACCATCATGTGAGACAACCAACGGTGTATAGCTCTTGCTAAGAACCCCACACACCACTCACGCACGAAGCACATTAATGTGCATCATCACTTGATTTGCGAGAAGTTGGAATGTGGTGAGATAAACTTAAAGTATTGTCCAATGGAAGACATGGTGGCAGATGTGTTGACGAAAGGACTTGCAAAAGAGCGGCATAAAAGGTTAGCAAAGGCGATGGGATTGCGAGAAGGTAACTACTCGCAAAGTGGGAGTGTTAGAGTTTAGAGTTGCTTGTTCTTAATATGATATCGTAAATAATTGAGGTAGATTTAGAAGGGAAAGTAAAGGGGAGGAAATGGTAAGAGGTGATACAAACTTAAAATACTCCCATATGTATTGGCAAAGGATGTTACCAATTGGTATTATAAGGGCCGGTTTACATTAGGCCTGGGGTCGGATGGAAGGCCGGCTGGATTTGCCTTCAATCCGGCCCCAATTCTTCCATCCGGCCCCCAATATTGTAAAGCATTGAGGCCGAATTCTAGGGCCGGATTTCAAATTCATCATCTTGGCCCTAGTCAATGTAATGTGTTGGGGCCCGATTCTAGGGCTAAATTTCCAATTTTTAAGTGTCTTAGATTTTCATAAGGCTCAACTAAAAATTTTAGAAGCACATGTGTCAAGCTTTTGTCTTTGTTTATTTCATTGTTTAAAGAAAAATAGGTTTCATATATTTACTTTATATGCTTTCTTTCCTAACTACATTAAAATAAAAAATAAATAAGAGTATTTTTTATATTTACATAATTTATCCCTTTTCTCTTATTTTTGATAGGTCTAAAATAAAAGAGAGTTTTTTTCATATATATGCAACTTCTAATTCCTCTTCCTATTTTGACATAATTTTGACATAAAAAATTTAATTTTTATTTTTATTTTTGAAAAAATGTTTTTTTTCGATTTTTTTTTAATCATTATTTTTTTTTTTTTGAAAAAGTTAAAATACTCCTTCCTTTTGGATATGCACCCAAAAAAAGGGATTTGGCCAAATAAAGTAATTAAAACCATGCCACCTAAGGCAACATGTAGGATGAAATGTGGTTCCGGCCGGCCCCAAGTATAAAGCTCTTGGGTTGGATTTTGAGAGATTGAAAGATCCTATTGGTCCAAACTTGGAGAATTCCGGCCGGCCTTCAATCCGGCCTCAAGTGTAAACCGGCCCTAAGTAAAAGCCTCCGAAAGAACGCTATATCTCACTCCAAGCATTGTTTGTAATACCTTATGTGTTTCATTGCTTAGGCAAACATTTCTCTACCTCTTTTGAACCTTAATATCTTTACAGTAGTGGCAGTTTTGGACTAGTTTTTCCCTCTTAAATGCCTTGGTCCTTTAGGGTTTAAGTTTCACATCGCTTTGGATGTATTTGACTCACGTTATGTGCGAAGGCATAGAGGGGTCTGATGCTCTTATTGTCACCGTGTCACCAGTTGTATTTAGCACCAAGGAGTGATAATCAATACCACTAGTGTAAGTGGAGGGATTCATGAGATTTCATCAAATCTATATGCAAGATGAAGAAATTACTTTTGTCCTTTGGGTTACTTCAAAGTCACCGCAATTGTTAATTTTTTCAAATACAATACAATAGCTGTTATTTTTTTCAATTATCATGATAGTTATTAATGTGCAATTTCAAAATTTTATTAACATATGATTAATTTGTTGGACAAAAAAAAATTATCATTCGTAACCAAGAATCACATAGTTGAACCAAACAATTCACCTTGGATCGACCACATGTGGAGCACGAGCAAGTGCTTCATGTCTATCAAATAAATACTTGTGAGATAAATAAGTTCACATTTAAATCTAAGTATTCACTTAGATTCAAATCATTTATATTATTTCCCATAAAAATTAGAACACATTCATATTTTTAAACACCTACAAAATATATACCATCTGTAGATATTGTTGTTGGTAAATTTGTACAAGTGAATAATCTATCATTGAAGCAATAGTTTCATACCACTAAAATTGATGGAATTAATGAATGGCTAGGGACTGAAATTAAATATAAATTAAATTGTAGGAAACTCAAGCAAGTCAATTAGTTATGAGTATTTTATTTTCTTGATTTCAAGCTTTTTAAAATGATATTAAGATAAAAATTATGAAATACAAAAGATTATTGAATATATATATTCTAGTTCATTTGTAATTTATAAAAATACGTGGTTGCATACATTCATGTCTCAATCATATATTATATATTCACTAGTACATCCCCCGTTGTCATCAACTGGCCGGGGCAATCCCAAGTTAAATAAACTTATGTAAATGCAAAAATCAAATTTACCCATTATATACGCATTATGTACTATATATACCTATTATTCACTTTAAATACCCATTATTTATCTCATATACGTGTTATTGTCTTTAGATAACTATCATTTATTTTATGTACCCGAGGTAGTATATTGTGTAGTTTCAATATGTTGAAAATTATGGTTTTATTTTTCTATTTTTGATACATAATACAATTTTAAAACTCAATAAGCCAAATTTGAATAAAAGGCCACTATAATGGATTCCTCCAAAGGGCACATATGGAGGATTCTTTCAAAGTTCACATTCAATTCAAAGGGCACATTTGATTCAAATGGCAAATCCAAAGGTCACGTGACCGGTAGCGGCGGACATATTGACTGACGCCTTTTATATAGGTAGATTAAAGTACATATTTACAATAAACTATTATTGATACAAGATTATATGGTGGCCAATAGGTCACCATTAGAGTGTTATTAATAAACATCACTTGAAACTTAGCCATGCGTGAACATAGTGTAAAATTGCAAATGAATCCCTAAAGTTCTATAACCATTTTACACAAAAAAACACTTCAAAACTACCCATTTTACTGTAAAGAGAGGACAAGGAACAATAAATTTTTATTTCATTTTTAATCACATTATTCTAGTTTAGGAAAATAAAATATCATGCTCACAAAATGTCAAAAACTTTGACCACATTGATTGAAAGATTCTAATGCTTAAATTGAAGAATAATGTCCCTTTTCCTCCTTGGATTGAGAGGATCAAGAGATTTTGACTTCACTTGGTACCAAATTATTGAATTACATAAGGTCTAAACCAATATACAACCTTGTTCTATATGATGTCACTTGCTTGTACACATATTTTTAGAGGTAAAAAAAAGTATAGCAAGGGTATAGAAATAGCTAATACACATTTTAATTTTTGTGACCTTGATTTATCATAGAATGATAATCTAAACACTGAAATCAAAAATGATTATATCAAATCTTGTAGGAGTAAAATCAGAAACTAAAACAATCAAAATCTCTAGTTCTTATCTAGAAAAAAATAGTTTATTTGGTCCCCTACTTGATATTATATGAAAGTATTTGGCTTATGTTAAAATAAAAAAATTCACACTAAAGAAAATAATTCTTGGAGAATATTAGAGAAAATGACATTAAGTGTTTGTATGAAAAATCTCAATGTCTACATAAATTTTGAAGTTTACAAGGATTAAAGTCCAACAATTACATACCTTAGAAGAAGAAGAAGAAGAAGAAGAAGAAGAAGAAGAAGAAGAAGAAGAAGAAGAAGAAGAAGAAGAAGAAGAAGAAGAAGAAGAAGAAGAAGAAGAAGAAGAAGAAGAAGAAGAAGAAGAAGAAGAAGAAGAAGAAGAAGAAGAAGAAGAAGAAGAAGAAGAAGAAGAAGAAGAAGAAGAAGAAGAAGAAGAAGAAGAAGAAGAAGAAGAAGAAGAAGAAGAAGAAGAAGAAGAAGAAGAAGAAGAAGAAGAAGAAGAAGAAGAAGAAGAAGAAGAAGAAGAAGAAGAAGAAGAAGAAGAAGAAGAAGAAGAAGAAGAAGAAGAAGAAGAAGAAGAAGAAGAAGAAGAAGAAGAAGAAGAAGAAGAAGAAGAAGAAGAAGAAGAAGAAGAAGAAGAAGAAGAAGAAGAAGAAGAAGAAGAAGAAGAAGAAGAAGAAGAAGAAGAAGAAGAAGAAGAAGAAGAAGAAGAAGAAGAAGAAGAAGAAGAAGAAGAAGAAGAAGAAGAAGAAGAAGAAGAAGAAGAAGAAGAAGAAGAAGAAGAAGAAGAAGAAGAAGAAGAAGAAGAAGAAGAAGAAGAACGCCGGTCCCCGTAGGGGGCCGGCGCGAGTAAAGTGTCTGTTCATTCCACCACTAAGTCCACGCCCACTGGGCATGGGTTAGCAGTGTGGAATACATACCTTAGAATTCATAACTATTCCTCTAGAAGTCCAATGTGATGAAGGATTATGTTCTCATGAAGCTAATAGTATGACACATTTTCATTCAAAAGTTCAAAATTTTGTTATCAAAATAGACATGATAGGAATCTACTTAAAATGACAAAAGTTTCCCAAGGGCCAAAATATATTGTAGAGATTAGAGCCATATCTGTATCCATTTCATCACCCACTCAGGTACATGACTTAGTAGGGACCCAACCACCATTAAATTTTGCATAATTCTCAATTTTACACATGCTCAAAGTTTTCAGTCACCTCAGCCGTTGGATATTATTTGTGAAGCCGAAACTAAAATTCTTTGGTATACAATGGGTATATAAAATATAACACATGGATATGATGGATATAGAACGTGTACATTTGATTTTTGCAATTTATAGATTTACTAACTTGGAGACTGCCTTTGCCTAGGAGGAGACAATGGGATCCACACTTATTCAATTTATATAAACATTTATAATGGAGATAGAAAAAATAAGATTGAAGGTGTTTGAAGGGGTTGAAGTGAGTAATTTAGTCCCACTAAGTGGACGACATAAAATCTACAAAAGAGGTAGACTATGTAGATCATCATCTACGTAGTGGGCACAATTAACCTTTGTCCTATCACGAATATGAGGTGGGTCTTAATCCCTAAAGAACCAAGTGTCCGTTCAAGAGACAAATTTGTCTACTTTGACTGCAATTATCTTTCAATCTGTATGGCCAAAATTCACAAAATTTCTACCACATCATCTCATGTAAGTCTAGAAGAAGATCCTCTGGTTACATCCTCAAAAAATTGATCTTGTCAGTTTTTGATCAATGGAGTAGAGATTCCTCTAAGATGTCTTGGTTCTTTAGGGATTAACCCTTAAAAGTTAGAAGGTGTCACCGATGGCCACAATATTCTACATGTATGGTGCCGTATTTGAACATGTTGACCCCTAAAGGACCAAGTGTCCCTTGGGGGGGACGATTTTGATTACGGACATATTCCAAAAATTTGAATTTTTGTTTTTTTTGTTTTTAAAACTTTAATAATAGATTGACCCTGATAAGAGCTCCATGGAGATTATTTTGTTATTTTTTTGGATTCATGGTTTGAAAGCTAGTACCACTCAAAGTTAGAAATGGGGACTCCGGACATCTCCAAAATTTTGCTAGAAGTCTCTATTGACATTGAGATTTTCCATACATGTAGAGAATATTACCTTCTCTAAAAATGTCAAAAAAAATTCTTGTCTACAGTCTGAAAAAACATTTTAACTCAAGTCACACATTTTTACACATTTTGGACAAGCAGGAAAAAAAGTTCATCTTTTCTACATAAAACCTAGAGATCTTCATAATTTTCACCTTTTATTTTTCCACAACGATATGTGGTGTAAACCTTCTTATTGACCTTTTGGATTATCATTCTAAAACATACTAAATTATCAAAAAATAAATCGTGAATTGACAATTTTTGAACCTCAACTCCTTGCACACTTGTTTTGAATATGCTACACCCCTTCTCTACCTCTAAAGATTGGTGTATAGGGAACTAACATCATGCTTAACACAATGGTAAAGATTCAGACCTTGTCTAGTGCAAAAATTTGATACCAAGTGAAGTCAAAGTCTGCTAATTCACTCAACGAAAGGAAGAAAATGAACCATTTTCTTGACTTCAAACACTATAATCTTTCAATCTGTGCGGTCAAAGTGTATGAAATTTTGTGACTATGTTTCTTAGTAAGTCTTAACCCCTAAAATTCCTTGACAATTTAATCCAAAACCAAGTCAAAAACTGCCATTGTAAAAAAGAGGCCCAATAATCATATTTTCAAGTGATATTTTGGAATTTCAACCGTATGATCGTAAAATTGACTTATATAAAAATATGCCATATTTTTTTTTATGGCAATCCTCTGCACGGATATAGAGATTATAGTGTTTGAAGTGCAAGAAATAAAAATTTCCCCTTTGCCTAGCAAGGCCAACCCACTTTGACTAGCAAGGCCAACCCACTTTGACTTAGCATATCAAGGGGTATAACATGTGGAAATAAATACTTTAGTGAAAGGGGGTATAGAACCATGAGAATGAGTTCAACAGTGGTAAAACATTTCTTGCTCCATCAAATTTTACAAATTTGATAATCCCAATGGCTTATGTGTGACATTCCTATTACCACTAATTTTGGAAATATATGTTTTCCTAAAAATAGTGAAATCTTGTAATTTTCATAAATTTATTGAAATTTTCAAGCATTATTAGGGATGACATGGCTTGAAATTGGGGACCCTTCATGAAATAAAGGGCCACATCATTCACCCACTCCCCCTAGAAGTCATAGTCTTCAAAAATTTGACTTCAAGCCAAGAACATTCCTTTTTTACCTTCTTTTAATTGGTCCATATGTCTTAGACTTCGTGGGGTCTTTCCTTGCACTTTTATCTCCCGTGCCCCACCCTTCCTCCACCCTTTGTGCCCCTATTTACTGCCCCTCTTTGGTTCACAAGGGTGCCCAAGCTGCCCGCCGTCCCCACTTCTAACTGTGAGTGGTACTAACTTTCAAACTGTGAATCCAAAAATAATAATAAAAATACCCCCACAGAGCTCTTACCAGGGACAATCTAGTACAAAATGTAACAAAAAGGGATTTTTTTTCAAATTTCAGGAACCTGCCCAAAATCTAAATCGCCCCCCCAAGGGACACTTGGTCCTTTAGGGGTTACGGGATAGAGGCATGAAATTGGGGTTGACTCGTCTATTCATTCTGGAAACGCATCTATGCTCCAAGCGGCAAGCTTTTTCATGCGGTGGAATACTTTTTTTGGCGGCAGGAGCTTCACATTTTATAAAGAGCGGGAGTCAAGTGAAGTTGGTGGAAAGCAAAGCGTGAATGTCGCCAATGCACCAGAATTGGCAATGCAAAGGGAATGACTCACCGAATGCACCCACTTAGGCCAAGTTTTACCCAAGGTTTTCCTGTTCCCTGCGCCGAAATTGTCGCCGGGTGGGATCTCATGGGACCCCTGGTTTCCCTTTTCTTTTTCAAAGAAGATGGAAGTTGAAATTATGTGTCTTTTTATTACAAAAAAAAAAAAAAACCTTAGCTTCGAGTAGACCAAGAAGAAGAGCTTTGGTCTCTAGTGGAGGTCGGTGTGAATAACCGTGTATGTTTGCTTCACCACTATGTCGATGCCCACCGGACAAAGGATTAGTACCCTACCCATTGGTTGGGTTCCTACATAATTGATTCAAAATGGAATTTGTCCAGAAACCTTGGAAAGGACAAGGGATTTGTATAAGGTCATACCAATGTAATATCTAGGCAACACTCATATAATACATAGGTGATACCCGTTGCGCCCGAACCACGGAACTACTTCCCCCTTTCAAGAGTAGACACTATAAGTTTGTTCAAAAATAAAATATATTCGAATAGTATATAAGACCACCAATGATCTGCTCGCCTAACGATTCACTTTCAAAAATGAAAGAAAGGTTTCCTCTGTTCAAGGAGAGTAAAACGACCAACATGAGAACGCCGTTGACTGAGAAGCTTTCTCTATTTTCGGTCGAAGAAACAGGTCACAACAGAAACTTGGAGCGAAAACTGGAATTCGGAGGGAAATGAGAAGAGATTCTTGGAGCCAGAGACTCGGTATCCAATTCTTCAGACGATGAAAAAACACTAGAATACTCACTTGTGTGCCACCCAAAAATAAAAGGCTTGTGTGATAGGCTGCCCCTAACAACGAACATGGTGAAGTTGATGACACAGTCACGGTACGGCGGTCTAACTGCCCACTTTTTCATGCGGTGAGCATGTTCCTCCGATCAAGGGCCACGCTCCCCAAACTACTCTTGTAGACCGCCGAAAACGCACCTCCCCCTAAAACCATTTCTATTATTATTATTCAACCAAAGTTTCCACTTTTGCGCCCACAACTCCAGGACTACATAACACTCCATCACTCTATCACTCTATCAGCTCAAACACTCCATCACTCCAGAACTAGCTCATCGATTGGAGTAGTCTGGACCTCAAACTCACTCATCATCTTGTCTAGATCAGCAACGTTGGGTGTCCACACAGATCATCAGTATCAGGTTGTTCATGAGTTTCAAGGTGTGTTAGTTCTGTTAGATTCCGGTATCGACGATGAACGTGAGGATGGCTTCCGCACTGGTTGCAGTTCTGGTGGCGTTGGTTTGCGTGGTGTCAGTTGTGGAGTCGAATCCGGGTGCAGTCTGGACCACATTCGATGCGGCCACCACCAGTAACCCAGACGAGGAGTTTCTGTTCGAGGATACGGATCCCAGCTTCGTGAGCGACGACGACGCGGGCTACGTGAGCGACACTGCAGGGTTCGGCGACGACGCAGTGGACAGCTTCGACAATGCCGGGTACGACGGCAGCGCGGAGGTGGACGAGTCGATGGGGATCTCCGCGGACCCGTCGAAAGTGCAGGGGTTCGTGGGCGTGCGCGGCCTGCAGTTTGTGCTGAACGGGAGGCCCGTGTTTGTGAACGGCGCCAACTTGTACTACCTGATGAGCTACGCGGGGCAGGCGTCGGGGCGCAAGGTGGTCACGGACATTCTCCGCGAGTCGGCGGCCGTGGGGGTCACCGTGGTGCGCACGTGGGCGTTCGCGGACGGCGACGGCAACTGGAACCTGCAGGTTCGCCCGGGCGTGTACTCGGAGCAGACATTCCGCGGGCTCGACTTCGTGGTCACGGAGGCCAAGAAGTTCGGGATCAGGCTGATCATGAGCT
Source organism: Bryoerythrophyllum caledonicum (assembly GCA_963971425.1). Lineage (NCBI taxonomy): Eukaryota > Viridiplantae > Streptophyta > Bryopsida > Pottiales > Pottiaceae > Bryoerythrophyllum > Bryoerythrophyllum caledonicum. Next base: position 31,161,699 of record OZ020517.1, on the reverse strand, counting down.
TCGTGAACAACTACCCGGATTACGGCGGCCGCCAGCAGTACGTCAAGTGGGCGCAGCAGCGCAACGGCTACTCGAACGCCAAGCTCGACGACTTCTACACGGACGGCGCTATGCGCTCGTGGTACAAGAATCACATCAGAGTACGCATTCATATTCACAATCTTGTCACCGCATTCTCACATCCATAATCTTGCCACCACATCCTCGCATCTGTATGATCCCTGAACTTGCATTTTGACATCACGTTTTCTGCAGAGAGTCGTGACCAGAAGGAATACATTTACGGGCGTGGAGTACCGTGATGATCCGACCATCTTCTCCTGGGAGCTGATCAACGAGCCGCGTTGCGAGTCGGACCACAGCGGCGGCAAGCTCCAGCGATGGATTCGCGAGATGGCGGTGTTCGTGAAATCGCTCGACAGAAAGCACATGCTGGAGGTTGGTTTGGAAGGATTCTACAGCGCGGTCGCGAATCCCACCTCCGTGAACTCGCAGGCCGCCAATCCTGCCTCTTACGCTGCCAACTTCGGGACGGACTTCATTCTCAACAGCCAGCCCAAGGAAATCGACTTCACCACCGTGCACTCGTATCCGGATAGCTGGTGAGCATCGAATCCTCTCGCGTCCAGTTATTGCACTACTCTCATCATAAGTTGAGGATTAACGTGATGTTTGGTGTGTTTCAGGGTGCCGAACAGGTCGCACAACGACAAGAGGGCGTTCATGGCGGCGTGGATAAAGACGCACATCACGGACGCGCAGTACCGGCTGCGCAAGCCCGTGCTGTTCGCGGAGTTCGGGCGCTCTGATCGAACCTCCGGATACAACAAGCGCATGCGCATCGACGACCTGACGGACATCTTCAACGCCGTGTACCGCTCCGCCAGCTCGGGCGGCCCCGCGGCCGGCGCTCTCGTGTGGCAGCTCCTCCCGCGCCAGCTCAGGCAAAGCAACCAGGACGGCTACGGCATCGTCATTTCCGAGGATAGCGAAATCGCCTCCATCATGAGCAAGCAGTCCTACCGCATGTACAGGCTGCAGCAGTGAGATACAAACCCATAGCTCCAGTCGCTCGGTGATGCACATGCACCAGTAGCGGCGTTCCTTTTATACACATACACTGTGACACCCTAGCTGCAGGAAACCCATATGGACGTAAGGTCGATGAGCGAGCTTGTTGTTTTCTAGGTTTAGAAGCTCCATGCCCTTCTCCTTCTTGAGGTTTTATGATAGCCAAGTGGTGATCATATCTTGTGAGTAGTGCGCTTTTCAATCACGAGGAATACGAAGAGTGAAGTTATAGTCTACATTTGGGGTTACAATTGAGTTTTTGTACTTTTTAGTTCGACTGGTTGCATATTGGTTCAAGTTTTCATGTGTGTTCAGTTTCTGCTTTGCATGATAACTCCCAGCATTTGTGGATTGGAGGCCCTTGAACTGGCTCAGGGCGAATTGACCCCTCGTTGGGAGTTACCCGAGGTGGGCCCCGTCATAATTGCATGGGGTCATTTTCTTACCCGCTTACTTTGGGGGATTCGGAGGCTTTTTTTGGATTTTTTGGGGACAAATATGAGGCCTATGATCATCGTTTGTTGTAGAGAACCCTCCTTTTCTATAATTAGGGCCCATCCAAAAACAAAATAGGGGCCCAAGTTTGGCCCCACCACCTCGTGGCCCCCTGGGTAACTCCCAACGAAGGGGTCAATTCGCCCTGGACCTAGAACTAGGATTTTAGAGGGCCTATTTTTGGGCAGTGGGAGGGAGTGGCAAGTGCTCACCCCAACAGTGCTTGAAATCCTTGCCTTCAAACTCTCTTTGCGCCGATGAATGACAAGAATGAGTGAACACTGACAATGAGTGCAAGGATGAGGGTTGTCTACAAAAGCCTCCCTATGACGTGCACCTTCATTTTTCCAGGGACTCACGAACGTGTAAAGTATTTTTCCCGGGACTCACGAACGTGTACAGTGCTTGAGGGCGTTGGTATATGGCTCTCTCTACAGTGTATTTTTGCCGTTTTCAGTGGCTGTTCGAGTGGGCTAGAGATGAATGAGCTGTTGGCGCTGCTCTTAGGTTAGTTGGATGCAGGAACCACTGAGTTCTCAAATGTAATAGCTTGCAAGTTGCGCACCTTGAATTCTCACATCAAACGCATTGCTAAATTCCAGATTGGTCGCCTCATGAGTTCACAGGGATAGCACTGCCACGAACGAATGAAAACTGCAGTTACGAGTAGTACTATGTTCTTTGCTATCACGGTGAGAGTTTGTTGCTCTCTTGGCCGAACTAATCTACGGCAAGGATTTTGCAAACAGATTCAAACATCAGGGGTCATTCCACTTAAGCTGCTGCATTTCAATTGTTGTGTAAACACAGAAATTCCAGAACCGCAGCCAACGTAGACAAACACAGTAGTAGAATGTTTTTCGTAATTCTTCTGAAATCTGGCTTTATTTTTGGAGTTTCCAAATTGCATTTCAGCCCTTTCATAACCCTAGCATGCATTATTTCATGCATCCTGAGTATTCATACCCAGCATTGAAAAAGGCTGGTGGCGATCCCGGCCTCAGTGTCTACCGAGAAGATTCGTTTAGACGCCTGCGCCTTCATGACTCCAGGATGCCAACACCCACTTGCACTGTAAAGACAACGACCAGATATCAGACATGGCCTGCTGCTAAGAACAAAAACCAGAACCGAGCTAAAATGTTACACATCCTTGGACTGGAATATTAGAAAAAAAATGAGCCTGTCCACAAGCACTCGACCGCCCACGAAAAGGAGTGAAACTGTACGCACACCTTATAACTTGCTTCCCAATGCAGGAATATTCATTGCAGGTGATGGTCATGGGATGACGCTGGACGCTCGCCCCTGCATCAGACATATGATAAAAACTCGTGTAAAGAGTACTCTCCTGCTGGAAGAAAAACACCATCCACAAGTGCTTTCCGATATCATGCTCTCCTCCTTTTCAATGAAGCCTGAGACACCAGCCGGAGACGGATCATACCTTTCGGTTCCAGCATTGCGCTTTCAGAGCAGGTCACCCACGGCGCTTGGGACGACGAGTGGAACTTGCTCTCTGGCGCTCCCAGTCTCGGGGCAGGCCCATTCGGTCCGGACGCGAGATCTGTCGGTACTTGGTGAAAGGGAAGGCGGACGCACGTCGAGGCCTCTCAACAGCTCTGTCGCTCCGCTTCCCCACGGAAAAGGATGATATGGAAGGTACGGTTCTGAGGCTGGATGATTCGCCCTTGACCTTGATGGGCCTGGACAGATCCTTACCGCCCCTCTTGTATACCTTGGCCGAAGACCCCAGCTTGAACTTGGCCGCATACGTCTTGGCCAGCGACGAGCGCATGATGTAGCTCAGGCGGTTGACGCACTGGCGCTTGGAGTCGGCCAGATGATAATAATCCGCCAGTCCCCGGAGGATGTTGCCCACCACCTTCACCGACTTGTCCTGCGGATACTGATAGTATTTGAAGTTCGGCTTCGGGTTGCCGCCCTTGTCGCAGAACCCCTTCTCCGCCAGGCGCCGGATCACCTTCGGCATATCCACCAGAAAACAAAGCGTGCCGACGTCTTCGACTCGGTACGTGATCCACTTGTCTCCCTGGCGCCGACAGAACTTGCGGATCCTGTCCGGGTTCCTGCTGAGGAGGTACCCCAAGAACGGCACCTTGCTGTCCTTCCCTCTAGAGATCGGGCTATTCTCCGCCGCGACGTGCATCCCGAGCTTCACCCTCAGAAACTGATTCACCAGCGCCTGGATCCGCAATGCGAGAGCACGAGGTCCTATGATCCCGATGATGTAGTCGTCAGCAAACCGTGTGTATGTGATGCGGCGGAGATACGGGTCCTGGGGAGGGCCCAAGGAGATGGTCCGGTTCTTCTGCGTCACCATTCGGTACGCAGTCCTGTCCAACGCCAATGCGTTCCTGGCGACGTTGAACACCGCCGGAGTCGTCACCGCCTGACGCCGTCCCCTGTCCACGAGACGCTTCAGGCGCATCACGAATGTGTCTAGCTCATGGAGCACGATGTTGGACGCGAGAGGGTCGAAGCCTTCCCGGGTGATGCCTCGCCGCGCGGACGCCCTCAGGCTGGCCATGAGATGATGTTCGAGCGTCCTGGTGTTCCTGTTCGCGATCTTGTCCTTCACCAGGCGTTCCACCGTCTCAGGTGGTATCTGGTGGAAGTACTTGGACAGGCTCTTGCCCTCCATGAACCAGACCGTACCCTGGAAGTCACGCCGAATCTGCCGGAGGCAGGTGTGCTGCGAGAGGCCGGGGCGGAAGCCGTGGGAGCAGGGCAGGAAATGCTCCTCGAACATCTTCTCGTACTCAGTCGCTGGAGAGCGGGGTATCAGGGACGGATCCACGGGCTTGCCTGCAATGTGTCATACAGAAAACTTATTCAAAGTTCAAATTGCAATAACTTCTTCAATTTTATGAATGTTTTAAAATTTCAAATTGAGTGGAAACCAGACTTCAGAAGCTTTGCTTCGTTGGTTGGACTCAAATTCAAAAAAGATCATCTTAATGACTCAAATTCAGATCTAGAGCCTCCACTCCCACATAAACCAGAACAAAGAAACCGCACTCAATTTCTAACACCCTGAAATTCTAGTTAGTTCTGTTTCTTTCTCAAGTGTTGGACTTAGAGGCCGTGTGATCTAGCGATGGTAAGGTCTTTGAAAATACACTTCCAACGGCGTATATGTTCCAAAAACAATTCCAAAAACTGCAGCTGACCAGATTGTCAAAGAAGTGTTTCAGGGTGGTCACTGCAGCCGATTTTGATGTTGTCCTAATTTTGTATAAGTGCAATACTATTGCTATTCGGGCATGTTCTTAAGGCATAAAATCAAACCCTAGTATTGATAACATCGCAAACAACACATCTAAAAGTTGGAGCCGCCTCTCCACAAATTTCATTCAGGGAACTGACCTCGGATTCGCACACCCTGGCGCATGAGCTCGCGGTTGAGCGTATCCATGGCAGCCTTCAACCAGGGCTCCTGCCGCACTTCCTCCAGCGACGGATCGGTCGGGAACAACTTCCATCCACTGTCGCTCTCGCCCTTGCCTGCAACAAACGACCACTCTCAATCTCAAAACAACTCACTCCTATCAACGAGAAAGAGCTGTAACCATCATCACCTCCATGATTCTGGAGCTTGAAAGCGGCCACGGAGACTCCACGCTGCGAAAACCCCGCATTCCGCCCCACCAAGGCTCTCAGATGGTGCCCGATTCGCTGTCCAATACTCATGGCTGCTCCTGACGCATCCCTCACCACACAAACTCATGCAACACCATCGCCATCGTCTTCACTCGTTAAACCCTTAAACCCTAAAAGCTGAGGAGCATAAACCCTTACATCCTAAAATGGGTGGAATGGATTCAAGAATTAACCCTTAAACCTTAAAAACTATGAGAGTGGCTTCCAGCACAATCCCATAAACCCTAAACCCTAAAAAGTGAGAACGGGTTTAAGGATCAACCCTTGAACCTTTAAGACTATGAGATTGGCTTCCAGCATAAATCCTTAAACCCTGAACCCTAAAAAGTGAGATTGGGTTCAAGAATCAACCCTTAGACCTTAAAAACTATGAGATTTGCGTTCCAGCATAAACCCTGAAACCCTAAAGCCTAAAAAGTGAGAGTGTCTTCGAGAATCGACCCTTAGACCTTAAAAATTATGAGATTGGCTTCCAGCGTGAACCCTTAAACCCTGAACCCTGAACACTAAAAGTGAGAATGGCTTCCAAAGATGTGTCAATTAGTCCACTCTGAAGCAGTGTGAAATTCGGAGTGAAGCTGTGAGAATGAGAAGCCCTAACTGTGAGCATAAACTCGACTTTATTTAGTGTGGATTAATCAGTGCGGACATGTCAGTGCACCATATTCACGCGACCTCTATTCACGACGGAACATCTTCTTCTTCTGTAGCAGTTGAAGTTCTCAGTCATCAAACAGTTCTCATCCGGGTATAAGACGGCTATCAACCAAAAAAACATCATCCGGGTATGAGCAGGTTACCACAAAACATCATCCGGCTTCAGCGCTTCGGTTCCCCTTGGTTTTGTTCTTGGACACGGATCGCGAAAAGTCGGAAAGATTGTACGGTATCGCATCGCCAACATGGAAGTCGCTACTTAATCTTGTAAGCTGGATGAAAGTGAAGATGAGACAGCAGCTGGAGCTTCAGGAAGTGAAACAAACTTAAATTGATGCGCAGATTCGCATTACTGCAAAGATGAAAATTGCAACGGTTCCAAAATCAGAGAGGGAAGTTTTGTTGCAGTGGTCTTGATCGCAGGCAAAAAAAGCCGGTGCTTTTGCTGAGCCGATGATCAGTGCATAGGAGAGGTTACGCATGATTAAGACTCTTCATCTTCACTTATGCTACAACTGATGCTTGAAAATGGATGAGTAGCGTCTCGTAACCTTGTTGGACGAAGTTCGGAGGCAAATATCCAAGGCGCGCCTTAGAAGCGCCTCTCCAGAACTTGAGGAAGATGGAATTGTTGCGAAAATCTGGAGCTGCAGCGATAATTCCAGGCTCGCCAAGTTTACGGATGCTTGACTTGTGGAAGAAATCCTTGGCAATTTTGGTGCTTTCGATTCTGTCAGAGCACCTCTCCAGAGAGGAACCTTTAAGTGTTTGAAGAGGTTGAGGTTCTTTCTCTTCAGACAATGCTATTGTTGTAAATCTGTTACAGTTTTGTGAAGTGTTCTTGTGGTATAATTGCAGGTTTTGACTGCTGCTGATTTTGCTGAGCCGCTCAGTGTATGGAAGAGGTTCTGCATGATCGAGGCTTTTCAATATTATGCTTGACTTGTGGAAGTAATCCATGCAAGTCTTGGTGCTTTCTTAAGCCATGGCGAGTTTGTCAGAGGAGCTATAGTGTTTGGTCGAATATTTGTGATTCACTTGAGATAGTTTGGAAGACCGGGCGACTACTGTGAAGGTACGGAAGCTCGTAAGCTCGAATAGATATAAGCCTTTATTTGGACTTTCAAAGGCGAAGGAGAATAGCGTCAGACTTTCAAACTATACGTTAAGTACTGGAACCACTAGATGGATGGAACCTGAGCTTATAATCTACATTGCTACACCTCGAGGACAAAATGCCAAAGTTTCGGTTGCAAGCTGACATGTACAGTTTCACTATGGATGCTATGTGCTAGTAGTCGTGGAGGTGGGCGCGGCAGCGGCTGCAGATGACTTGGCGGTTCCAGGAGCACCAGATGGGGATGAAGCAGACGCGGTGCACTCGGCGCACCTTCACTTTGGAGCACCCTCCGTTGCACGCCCCGCACAACCCCGGCGCGTGCTTGCTCTGCGTCACCCGCCGCGTCTCGTCACACAGGCATCCCATGAGAAACGTCGTGAAATATACCGATGGCGAAGCCTTCAATGCAACAGCGGTCCTGCACCAACCGCACTCCTGGAATAAGCAGATGCATATCGTAAGTGAAATCCAAACAGTTCGATTCATATCATTTGTGTTCTTAATATGCAGTAGGGTAAACTAAGTGCTCGTTTAAATAAAGAGATCAACATCCAGCGCAAGAATTGACACTCCTGCTGACGAAACAAATATGGACTCTCCCATTCAGACTGGTTACGTATTCAGATTCAGCGATGAACCAACTAGCAGGCCAGGGTCAACGTCCTACCTTACGAACGAAGCCTAACTCTGATCAGAGGCTGACTCGACGTGCTTTGGTTGATGTGAACTTGCTAGTGCGGTGTGGGAGTGAATCTATAACGGTTTGCTTGTGAAGGCAGGCGACGCGGCTGTCGACGTTGGAGGAGAAGGAATTGTCGGAGTGCGAGGGGGAGTGTGCAGCACTACAGGTGCCTTCTCTGCGGGGAATCATTCGACCAACATGTTTGAACACTTATGAGCATGATTCCCCGAAGGCAACATGTTCAGAAGATGTTTCCACTTGTTTGCTAAGAAGAAGTGGAGGTGCTCCAACACTGGCTCACACAGAAAAGCCCCTTCGACAAGCATGTTTAAAGAGGACCCAAAACCTTTGAATTCATGTAGAGAGATGTGTACCTGTACAAAGCTTGCATTGATATAAATTGTAAGATTCGGAGCACTCTTGTATTGTTGTCTATGGCATCGAGTCTTATTCATGGGTGATATCACCGCTGAATGTATGTGATTTTGTGTCCCTTCTGCCTGCATGATCAACACACCAATTGCACCATCCAAAATATCAATAAAACAAATCTTCTTCTCTCTCAACACAGAAGAGAGACTCACAAGCTCGGTTTCATGGAGGAGGCTACAATTTACACACCTAGACTGATCGGAAAGTAAATTAGGCTTCTGCACAAAGACTAGAAAGTGCAAAAGCAGATTCATGCAAGACTAAAACCTTCATATCGCTGACACTCGCTATGACCCCAAACTAGCATAACACCATGGGCTCCGTAAGAAGAGAATGAAAGAAGAGGAGCAAGCACTTACCAAACCATGCCCCAGCTAGTGCTGATGTGCATGCTTGCATCAGAGGAGACACACTGTGATTCTGGTTTAGAGCAATAGTTGCAGAGTAGGAGCAAAGAAGACATTAGCAGCATCTTATCAGCAGGCGTGTTCACGAAAACCATCTGAAAACATTTTCAGGTAAACATGAGGCTGGGACATGGCATGATTCTCTTGCACAAACACAAGAACTCTTCAACATGCATTGCAAGCTGAAACTTAAAGCCATTCTGACATAAGACATCAGCATAACTACAGGCCTTCCGTGCAGAATGCGCACTAACCTGCATGAGGCACTAAACCCTAACAAAAAGCAAACTGAGCAACGGCAAAATCGAGTCCATGTTTACAAAATCACCAGACCCAAAGGTGATGATAACTTGCATCTTAGACATCCAATGCATGACTTCACTACAAAAAAAGCAGGCATGAAAATAAAAAAGCAATATAAAGATTTGCACTTACCCGCATACTTGGCCCTTTTAAGAGAAGATGAAACTTATGATCTTCGACAGCTGCATGTACCAGTACTTCAAGCAGAAAACACCTCGAGGATTATGCAATATCCTGAAGACTTCCAAAAAGTTCCACAACAAGAATCAAAGGAAAACCTACCAGAAGAAAAAATGCTAATAAAACCAGGCAACACAGTCGCATCCTCTCCCTCACACCTGCACAGTTCAGTAGCCAGCAAACACATCCGATATCCACATCCAACGCAGCCAATCCACCAACTACGAAACATGCCAAATCCAATGCGCACGAAAACTCATCAACGAGAGGGAGAAGAACTATTTCCTTAGTGTACAGGACTCCAAAATTACATTGCATCCACGACTACGCACCTACGCTAGGATCACACAAAAGTACAAAGCGGAATTCTAAACTGGAAAGAGAGAGAGAGACCGCCACCAATAATCCGAAACCCTAATCACTGCAAGACCTCGAATTCGTCGTCCTTGAGATGCGCGAAGAACTTCCGAGCCTCGTCCCCGGTGGTGGTGAGCTGCACCTTGTACGGGAACGTGGCCGAGATGGGCTTGCCCTTGAACGTGGTGACGACGTCCTTGACGACGCCCTCCATGCCCCCGATGTCCAAATCCGGATTCTTGGGCACATGGTACACCTTGAGCGGCCCCAGCACCTTAATCCTCGTCCCCGCCTCAATCTTCTGCTGCTCCTCCTCCGAGCCGCCGCGCGACCCGCCGAGCTCCACCGCTACCTCGCACACCACCGCGCCCCTGCGCCTCCTGCCCTCCGCCTGCACCGCCACCCCTGATTGCCGCCCCGCCCATTGCGACTGCCCTGACCTCAATCCCAAGCGCGCGCAGGATGGCTGCGGGAGCGCGCGCGTTGCGGTGGCGGAGAGCAGCAGCGTCGCCGTGGTCGCCATAGCTGCCGTCGCAGTCGTGTTCTCCGATTGATTGCGGGGTCCCTTCTCTTCGGTTTGCTTGGCTTGATTTTGGTTGCGCGATGTGATGTTGATAACAACAAACTATCCTGTCCTTGTGGCCGTTCGACGCTCGGAAAGAGACGCTCTCAACACTGTCTCATTGGGCTCCCATCCTCTTAACCCAATAGATGAACAGAGAATGAATGTTACGATCTGGATCGATGAGGATGAACTTCGTCTCGTGAGGGCTAAACCCATTTTCTAAAAGTAGAAATACAAGGTGCGTTTCCTTTATTTTTCTTCACTTTCCAATGTTTTTGTTAGACGATGCTTAGTTTCATTAGATAACTTGTTTCTATGATTCAATTTATGTTGTAAGCCATCCTTAGCTAAACTTGAGCACGAATTAAAGGAAGAGTAATTCGACGGCGACAAGAATTGATAAATTTTGGTGAGACTCTTACCGGTATCTTTCTCTCATTTTGCTCCCCCACAACTGCACTTTGGGCATTTGTAAAACTGCTAATCAAATGTTGTGGAATACTGCTAATCAAATGTAGTGAATGTTGTGGAATAGCATGGGATATTAGCCCTACAACAAAAGCAGGGGTGGCGTGGGAAGCACAGCTCCGCCAGATTCAGTGACCAATTCCAGACGTGAAACTATCATACTTAGCGAGTGTCGACAGCCAAATTTAGTGAATCGAGCATCAAAGGGATAGATCTTCGATCAACAATCAGGCAGGTGCGTGATGCAAATCTTTCAGGTTTGGTTTCTGTTTCTCAATTCCCCGTTGAACGATTCAGTGGCCAGGTTCGAGGATTACATTGGTTGCGCAACCACGTTAAGTTCAGTTCTCTAGTTTCATGGTGCTCTCCAGGTCCTAGGTTTTTTGTTTTCTCAATGGACATGTGAACGAAATGAATCCGGTTTTTTTTTTCCCCTCGTTTCACTTCGGATTCGGTTCTTGTTTCTTGATTCACATGTGAAGGAATTAGTGCTCAGGTTTGTGGATCACATTGATTGCGCAACACCGTCAAGTGTATTGATTCAGTTCCTTGGCGCTCTCCAGTCTTAGGGTTTAGGGTTTAGGGTTATGGTAGGGAGGTAGACGACATGGCGCCGAAGAAGAAGAGCGGCGGCAAGGTTCAGGAGGCCAAGGGAGCCGCGGCGACGGGCAACCAGGGGGCCGCTCGTGGCGCTGCCAGGGTGAACTTGTCGTCGGAGAACGAGGTGCGGTTGCGGAGGCTGCTGCTGAACTCTGGGAGCGCCAGCCAGGCCGTGCTGCAGGTGGAGGAGAATCTCACCGAGGGCCAGAAGAAGCAGGCCGTGAAGCGCCTCAAGAGCATCTACGATCACCTCGTTGCGGAAGGATTCACTGCCTCGCAGTGCGAAACTGCGCTCTCCAAACTCCCCTTGGTACTGCCTTTCAACCCGAAGTTTGCTGATGATTCTGATGGAGCATGTTGCCTGGGCGGATGTGATGAAATCTGTGTCGAGATGCTTCTCTAGTTGGACTTCAGAAGAACTACATAGGTGTAGAATGCTCCTCATGAAGGATCAGGTTATAGGGCGTGAAAAGTGTAAGAATTTTAGTCTCGCCTGAACAGTCTCCTCTTGTGTCTTTCGAATCATTATGGAAGTATCGGATGCTCTTTATGAAGGATCAGGTTATTGGTGATGAAAGAGATGTGACATGGATGTTGAGTCTCTGGGAAGTTTAGTGAGGATCTCGTTTACAGGACTGATTTTCTTAAAACCTTTTTTCTTCTTGTATGAGTAGGGCGGCGCAACATTAGAGGCTGCTCTCGACTGGCTATGCTTGAATTTGCCCCCAAATGAGCTGCCTTCGAAGTTCAGCAGTGGCATTCAAGTTGCAAACCCTGAAGGTACAACCTTACTGTACGTGATGAAGTCATATTTTTGGTTGTTTCTGGAGTCTCACGACGACTTTGGCATCATTGGGAAGTTGATGAGAAGGTTTATATTAAGTTGCATCTCTTATGGACCTGCAGCGATGTGTAAGCATTTGTTTTATCAGTTTCTATTCTTTGCATGACCTTGAGGTGTTCGTGGTGATGGTTTCATGTTCCTAGGTGGACAAGCACAAGTGCTGGCGGTTGCTCGACCGAACTTCACATACGTTGAGAAGAAAGTTGAATCTCCTCAGAATTTTGGAAATTTGATTCCGAAAGCCCAGAAGCCGAAAAAATCTGAGAGTGATGTGAAAGCAGAACAGGCGAACTGGATTAAGCAGTACATGGCCCAGCAGGCCGAGGTAATTTCTCTCAGGATTATTGATCTCCAGTCACATTAAGGGAATGGGCAGTGATATTGATTGCAAATATTGCTTGGGGTTGGCATTACAGGACTCTGAGGAAGAAGAGTCGGAGGATTCCGAGGACGATCTGAATTGGGAGGTACTTAAATTCTTTGCTGTTTTAGGTCGATGAATTATCAATATTCTGTTACGAAGTCGCCTGCGATCTGAGTATGGCTGGAGCTTAGTTTGCAAGGAAGCGCTATTGATCCACCTTGTTATTTCCACACAGTATTGATGGTTTCGTGATCAGGTATGGGGACCATCTAGTGAACAAGACAAGCGCAAGCAACAGCAGGCTCAAAATGTAAGTAAGCCCTCATCGGAACCTTTTCAGTCGGTTCATGGATACCAAAGTGCAAATTCATTTCCCTCAAGGATTATAATTTCCCTCTTAATAGTTTTCTGGGCGGGTTTGCAACATGTTTGCTTGGAGTTTTTGGGCTTCCGCAGCTATGTTCAATTCTTTCTTAATGCGATATTTGATAGAAGATTGAAAATCTGTAGGACAGTGGCCTACGTTGCAGGCTGCTGAACCAGAGGCAAGGGCCAAAAGTGCTGTGGCAAGATACCATGCTGCAAAGCAAGAAGCTTCAGATGCAAAAGCGAGAGGAAATAAGGATGGTCAGGCAGCTTCAGGCCGCCTTATTCGTGAACTCAAGTCTGAGCTCGCGGCCTTAGGTCTGCCCTTGCTTTCGAACAGAGACTCGGTTGCTTGAGTTACTTTTGTCTCATTTGATCATGATACAGGGTACCATGCCGGAAATCGTATGGCAGAAAACTGGGATAAATATGCTGTGCCTTTCCTCTAAACATGTTCAGCCCTCATTTGAATAATCATTGGAAGATATCATATCTTTGGTAGATGCATAATGATGATTTAAGTTGAGTAATTAATTGAGCTGGTATCGTGCTAGCTATGCTGGAGATTTTTGTGTAGTCTTCGGTATGGAGAATGGTTTTGGATCCCAGTGCACTTTTGTATCCACGTTCTTTGCTGCCTGTTCACACAGCAGTGCGAGGCGAATGACAGGCGTTGGTGTCATCTGCAGGTTTGAAGGAGAAAGATTATGAGATACCTGCGCAACCGTCGGTGCGAAGCTATGCAGATGCAGCAGTGTCGCGCAATCAGAGCGTTCCTGCATCATGGGAAGTTCGTGAATCAACTGCATTGGAAAGGGCTGACGAAGCAAACCAGTTGGAGGAGCATCTCGTCAAGAATGCTTCTGCTAAGGCGAAGTCTGCGAAAAATGGTATGCAATAGAAATTCATCACATCTGGAAACCGTCAACTGAATGATAAAATTTGTGTCGTATTTGACTCGTTTGATACTACAGGTGTGGATGGACTTCAAAAAGGTCCTGCTGAGAGTCACAAAACTCAACAGGTCCCTGAAAAGGAGGCAAGCATCGCTCAGTCAAACGACAAAGGGAAAAGTACTGAGCCAGTTGAAGAAGATGAAGGCATTTTTGGAATGTTTGACGAAGAGGGAGCGTCAGATCAGAGTTTGCCCCAAAGTGTGGTGCAGATACAGAAAAAAGAGAAGATTACAGCATGGGGAAGCTATGGTGACGCACCAGCTACTAAGAAGGTCGCAGCAACTAAGAAAGGCAGCAAGTCTGCACCTCAGGTGTCATTCACTGCCTTCTGCTGAGATTCCCTGTCATGATCTTCATTCTTATGTATCCTCATTGTACTTATGAAATTCGATTGTTGTCATCGGTGACAGGTAGATCAGAATAGACTACCAAAGGCGGTGTTACAGCAGCATTGCCAGAAAAATGGGTGGAATTCTCCTAAATATGAGAAATTCCCGGGGCGATATTCACAATTCTGCTACTCGGTTACCGTCGTCCAACCCACTATTTTCCGTGGAAAGAAGAAAGTAGTAGGAGGCCCTGTCACTATCAGGTTACCCGAGGAAGAAGACCGCTACATCTCTATTGCGGTAATTAATCCACGCCTACTCATGAGTATGGGTCACTCTTTTTATCACATGTGCTTGGCTGTGATGAGTTTCTTTGATAACTTCTTGTTGTTTCCAATTGTGGTTTTGAAAGCATCATGTATGCTTATCCACATTGCCCTACTGTCACAGGAGTCACAAAATGCAGTAGCCACGCGAGCATTATTCTGGCTCTTTCCCGAACTGCCTCTATATCGCAACTTGCCAGAACCATACCGTACCATGTGCATGCAGTGGCTTGCTGAAGGTTCGTCTCATCGACTAATCCCACTCTCTATGGCACGTTCATTTATGACGTATTGGATGTTTCTTTGCCAAGTCAAGTTTTTCAGAGTTGCAGGTGTACCTTGATGGATTATTATCTTGCATTTTCAACGCTTTTTCTTATCCATTACTGACTTGGTATTTAACGCTGGAAGGTCAAAATTCAAAGACTCAAGCAATAGAAGAGCAAGTGGGGAAGAGGATTGCATTTGTTGAGTCGTTGGTAAACACCAGCAAAACCAATGATGCTCCTTCGTCTGTGGATAGTAAGGTAGTGGACACACTAATGCAAGAACCGAGTCAACAGAACGAGGAAAGATCAGAGCGGAAGCAACTGAAAAATGATGGTAAGTTTTGCATTAGCTTCATACTTGTAGCAAAATACGTCACCATTTTGGAATATTGTCCATGGCTGCGTTCTTATTCAGAGTGTCTCTCTGTGCATTGCTTCTTTACGACATGCAATACTTGAAAGGACTTGTTTTTGCGCTTGTTTCCATGGTTCATTTTCATGATTTCTTAGATTCTCTTAAGACACCTGAAATTTGGACTTTCATGCTTTGAAAGCTATGTTCGGGGATATGTGCTTGACTTATGCTGAACATCGTCTTCTTGTTTGGTTGCATAGAGCAAAAGTCAAGGAAAAAAGCTGAAAGCATTCGCCTTCTGCGTACAAGAGAGCAGAAATTGCAAACCAAGGAATATCAGGTGTGTAATATTCTTGAATAGTCACTTTTGTGCACCCCATTATTCTCATTCATTTCTTCACTTTTGTGCTAGGGAATTCATGATAGAAGTTGTACCTTGAGTGCTTCCTTATTGTTGCTGGAGTGACCATGTAAATTTACTTGATCGCATGTTCAATTTGAACAGGCAATGCTGGAATCCAGAGCAGGCTTGCCGATGTCTGACGTTAAAAACGACTTACTTGCCAAAGTGAGAGACAACGAAGTTGTGGTGGTTGGCGGAGAAACAGGTTGTGGTAAGACAACTCAGGTATGATCATTCTAACAATACAAACTTAAACTAACGGGTCAGATTTGTGTGAGGCTGATGAAAGGGTATGTGAAACAGGTGCCACAATACATACTGGATGAAATGATATCCGCTGGAAATGGTGGCTTCTGCAACATTGTCTGCACTCAACCACGACGAATTGCCGTAGGTTGCCTAACCCTACTGTAACTAATATATGTATAAAGATGAATTTGATGTACAAGACATAGTGTTAGTGGCTTTTCCTTCTACCAGCATCACAACAGAAGTGCCATGGATGGTGAATGTTGGGAACTCTCATATCCTTTGTAGGTCGTATTCTGCTCATGCCAGTTCACAGGTACACATGGATGCCGTACTGTGCTATGTTGCCACTTCTTACAGAAACATTGGGTGTTGACCAGGCGATTTCAGTTGCTGAGAGGGTGGCAGTGGAACGGTGTGAACCGCCTCCTGGGAATAGTGGCTCATTAGTTGGCTATCAAGTTCGCCTCGATACTGCCTGGTAATCTTCTTACATATGTTCAAGTCTAATTAGTCTTTTTATACAATGCTTACAACCATATTATATCTAGTGCTTTTATAGTAGATCTCGTCGTTCCTGCTTTTTCAGTTATGGGAGTTGAAGTGAAAGAGTCAATTTGGATGCCATACCTTTTTCGATCCACGTGTTAGTAACCTACTATACTTGTTAGAGTATCCGTTGCTACCTCCTACGGGTACCCTGATTTACTGAACTTTAGTCTTATGTTGGTGAAGGCATCAAGGGACCAAGCTTCTGTTCTGCACGACGGGTATTCTGCTCCGAAGGCTTGCTGTGAGTTTTTTCTGCACCTTCTGTTTCTTCGCCTCACTTGCTAATTCTGCTCATTTTGCTGCGGTGTGTCGTCAATGTTGTACCTACACCACTCTGTTTGCAAACGGATTATTGAACCTATATTATGTTGTGCTGGCGTTTTCCGTCTTGTTTAACAACAGGGAGACAGAGATTTGAGTGAAATCTCACATATCATCGTGGATGAGGTTCACGAACGGACAGTTTTGGTACTTTTTTGAACCCATCTATAAGTAGCGGTGTATGATATTAATGTGGTATTTCATGCAAGCCGCTTGATTCTTGCTTGTGGATGCATGTATCTGCTAAGAATATGGCAGTGATTCTCATTGATCGATGCACCTGTTTTTTTTGCAGGGTGATTTTCTATTAGTCATTTTGAAGGATCTTTTAGAGAGAAGACGAGAAAGCGGTTTTCCTCTGAAACTTATACTCATGTAGGTTTCTGGACCTTTTCGTTCTGAAGTTTAGTAAAGTAGTATCTGATAACAGTGACCAACACGTGTGATCTTGCACCTGATAATAATTTCATTTAACTATTAATCACTTTTTTCCCATTAAACTGATTTGACTTGTCTCACTTAACAGGTCGGCAACTTTAGACTCCAACTTATTCTCAAATTACTTTGGCGATTGTCCTGTCATATCGGCAAGAGGGCGGACCTTCCCCGTGACGACATACTTTTTAGAAGATGTTTATGAGCAGCTGCCTAATTACAAGCTTGCAACAGATTCTCCATCAGCAGTGGGAAATGATTATAAAGCAAATAGGAAAAAGGTAACACATTTATGTTAATAGTCTTTCTTGGCGGACCTACTTTTTGAGTTCTGATGTGTTCATATGTAAATGCAGCTAATTTGGCCTAGTTTTGTTGTCGTTCTAACAAGTTACAGTATGTGCTTTCGGGGGGTTATTAACATAATCAGGAACATAAACTAACGATCAGTTGTGTTCTATTCTTTAAGAGGTTCACTATGAACTTGTGACTGACCATTATTCAACATATGCTTCTTCTTGACGATTTAAAGTTCTGATTGGTTACTTGTGGTTGCTGAGGACAGGCATCGAAAAAGCTAGTAGGTAACAGCAGGGGTAGACAAGACCTGGTACATTCTGGTTGGGGCGATGACTCGAAACTAGATGATGTACTGGTGAACCCACAATATGATGAAGAGCTTTATCGCAATTTTAGTGAGCGAACTCGCAGGAACCTGGTATGCACATTCTTGTCCAAACTTGGAAGCAATTAGAGATCCTTAGCATGTCAATTTTTTTATGATGTATGATTTTGGCGTACGACAAGATCAATTAGGACCATAAATATTCTGATTCTAATCTTATGTAGCGAATGGCGGTTATTGATTTGAAAGTCATTTTTTCCTCATTTCGATGTTCTTTCACCGACAGGATAACTTCAAAAAAATTTCTTTCTATGCTTGAAATGAAGGCCTAAACAGACCCTTGATATAACTATCGATTTATTCTGGTCTCAGGAACGGCTGAATGAAGATGTGATTGACTATGAGTTACTCGAGGATCTAATCATTTACATCGATGAAGAAGGCGAAGCAGGTTCAGTGCTTGTATTTTTACCGGTGAGTGTCATTGTGATATCACGCCTTAGATCATTCATGCTTCTGGATTTCGGATTTTTCCATGTAAGGAGTTTCTATATCGGTACAACAGGACGCCAATCTGTATCAAAGACTCAATGTGATTGATGGTATTTTGATTTATAAACTTTTGTCTGTAGATGTTTTTCCTGAGCTAAGAACCAAATTGGTCTGGCAGGCAAGATGATGAATTGGATAGTAATGTGATGGTTTCCAAAATGAGGTGCAATGAATTCACAAAATTGATGATAAAATCAGAGTATTAAAGTTAATATTACAGCATGTGATGTTTGTTTTCTTTTTCGTCACGAGCCCGCTACCTTCTTTAGAATAGAACTTAACGATTTTTCTAGTAATTCTTTATCACATTTCAGTTTGAAGTGATTGTGGGTGTTTTTTGTGAGCTTAGGGATTGGCTGAGATACAGCTGCTTTGGGAGCGTCTTTCTGTTTCTCGAAGGTTTAGCGGGTCTGCATCAGAGTGGTTGATCCAATTGCACTCTTCAGTAGCTCCTGCTGATCAACGACGAGCCTTTCAAAGGCCTCCGAAGGGCATCCGTAAGGTGCGCACTCTTCTTATTTATCAGGGCTACGATGATTATGCCTTCTCGTTGACTTTGCTGGGCTCCAAGTTGTGTTCGTGCAGAGATCTTGACGCATGTTATTGTAATGGTTTGCAGATCGTTCTTGCGACAAATATTGCGGAAACAAGTATCACAATCGATGATGTGGTGCATGTAGTCGATTGTGGGAAGCATAAAGAGAATCGCTTTGATCCTCGGAGGGTAAATCTCCCGTAATTCTTTAGTAATTTCTGGCAATTTGGTCTCAGTTTTTCATCATAATATATCCTTTTCGATATATCATTGTTTCCCTCTCAGAAGTCTCGGTAAACGTTCTGTGAACGTTTCATAGGTCGAGTAAAATGTTAGCTCAGAGGCAATGCGTACATCGTGGCCAAATTTTTAAGTCTGCGGGTTGCTTTTGTTGCGCAGGGAATGTCAAGCATAATGGAGGTTTGGATTTCACAAGCCAATGCAAGGCAACGGAGTGGTAGAGCTGGGCGTGTACGATCAGGCAACTGCTTTTGTCTCTACACTCATCACCGGCTGGAGAACTTGATGCGGCCTTTCCAAGTATTCATCTTTTCCCTTTGGGTGTATATGTATTGGGGCTGTTAGAGTGTCCGTCCCGGACAGGCTGAATTCTAAAATTTGATGTATAGAGTGCGTCAATTGCGCTTTCTAGAAGGCACATTAGTCTCGTCGTCAAGAAAATGATTATGCTCACGTATTTGGTTGGTTACAGCTTCCAGAAATGTTACGAGTCCCATTAGTGGAGCTGGGCCTGCAGATTAAGCTTCTTCGGCTCGGCAACATCGCTGCCTTCTTAGAAAAGGTACAGACCTACTCCGAATTGACAATCACGTAATCGACTTACCTAGAACGTAATCAATAAATACGTAATATTTTATTATTGTGCTGGAGTTTAAGATAATTATTTATTCTAAGTTATCGATAAACTTTTTGCAGGCTCTGGAGCCTCCGCAGCCAGAGTCAGTGGCGAGTGCAATTGCAACACTTCGTGAGGTATTTTTTGTTTGTTCACCAGTAACATTGACATATCAACATCTGAAGCATATGTTTTTGGATTCTAAGGGTCGAATTTGCAGGTAGGAGCAGTAAACCAGGAAGAAGAGATTACCGCGTTGGGCCATCATTTGGCTGCTCTTCCAGTTGATGTCCGAATTGGCAAGGTATGGAACTTGGGGCTTAAATGTATTAAATACTGTGGCTGTGCACTTGCTCTTGCTGATCCTATAAGGAACAATAGTTTAGGTTCTAACAGGAAATGATTAAATATCATACACACGAGTGGCCATTCTATCTGCAACATCCTAATTGTTACCTCTTAGCATATCTTGGGATGTTTAGGTGCCAGCATTTTTCCACAAGGAAAGCAAGAGAGCTCTAACTTGGATCCTGTCTAATGCAGATGATGCTCTATGGAGCAGTCTTGGGATGTGCGAGTCCTGTGCTCACAGTTGCAGCTTGTTTGAGTTACAAGTCACCTTTCGTGGCACCCAAGGATCAGGTATTTAACTTGATCCTTCTGTATCGCATATAATCGAAACACGTCCTTCTCTTCATCTAAGCTTGGAACCTGTCTAAGTATGCTCATAAGATGGGGGATTGTGTGGCAGAGGGAGGCTGCTGAGCGAGCCAAACAAGCACTTGTAGCAGAGAGGACCGATAAAAGCTTGCCTGTTAGTATTGCAAGTGGACAGCATTCCGACCACTTGTGCATGGTAGCGGCATACAACATGTGGAGTCATCTTGCTGCAGTGGTATGAAATCATCCAACACTTTGTTTATCCATGGCACACTTTTCGATGCCTGATTTCCCCGAGAGCTAGATCTTCTTTGTACTCTTCTCTCGTTTGGTAAATTAAAAAAAATGCTCGAGTTGAACTATTTCCAATGCATGAAGGCCCCATATATCATTCGTAAACGATCAGGAGGAAGAATACCTTGCTGCCAATCTAGTGTCAATATGTTTTGAAGTCTTCTCTTCGGGATGTGCTGTTATTTTGTTGTACAATGATAATCTAATCGTGTTGATGAGGGTTGTCATTGGTGCAGAAAGGAGCAAAAGCAGCGCGTGAATTTTGTCATGCGAATTTCCTTAGTATTTCTACTCTGATCATGTTGAGGTGAGACTTTTCGGACATATCATTACTTTTGTTGCATGGAACACTTTTAAATTACGGTGCACTCATCACGATAATTTGTGTTGTGGCAGGGATCTACGGACTCAATTCGCCAGCTTGCTTGCAGACATCGGCTTTTTGTCTTTCCCTCAGGTATGCTGGTTTTGCAACCTGCCCTTTTTCACTAAAATCGTCAAAACATCGGATTCGTGTTCCTACTTTTTTTTTTTTTTTCATGTTTAAAATTAGCAGTTGATTGTGTAATCAGGACGGAAAATCCAAATACGGGTCAGGATTCGAGAAGTGGGTGGATGATATGCGTCAGCCTTTCAATTTCAATTCCCTACAACCGTCGGTAGTCAAGGTAAGTGCATTACATACTACTTCATTTCAGATTCTTCAATGTGATCCTCGTTTGTAACTGTCCATCTCAATCAGTTCCTTTTATCCGAATCTGCTTTAAACCAATTAACCTGTACACTGATAATTTTTGGCTGGCATTGCAATCCAGGCATCCATTTGTGCAGGATTGTATCCAAATGTAGCAGCCATGAGCAAAGATAGCATACAAGCAGGGCATGCAAGCGCTCTTAGTCGCCGGGCTGGCCTTTCTCCAGACCAACGCCCTCAGTGGTCAGATGGCCGCCGGGATGTTTTCATCCACCCCACATCCGTAAACCACATGGTTTCAGAATTTACCCAACCATTTCTGGTATTCCATGAAAAGGTCAGTGCCCAAATCATCAACCCTATATTTATTATAATTAAAGTGCTAGGTAAAATAGAGTGCTGTGGATGGGCTGCGTAATATCTGGGATTCCTGAGACTGATGACCATTGTTTTTCCAGGTGGAGACCAGTAAAGTGTATTTGCGAGATACCACCGTTATATCTCCTTACGATTTACTTCTATTTGGCGGGGATATCAGCGTCCAACATCAGGTCTCACCTTTTTCCATTCACTACGACTTTTGTCATTTCTCTTTTCGCTAATTTCCATGAAGCGAAGAATTGACGGTGTTGATTGTAACAGACTGGACGAGTTACTGTGGATGGATGGTTGGAGATGAATGCCCCTGCCCAAACTGCAGTTCTTTTTAAAGAGCTTCGTGTTGCTCTTAACGCCGTTTTACAAGAGCGCATTGGGAAGCCTCAGGTATATCCTCCTACTATGTTCATTATAGATGGCTGTACTAATTGTTCTAAAACCTCTATAATATTTTACTTGCGATGAATATCTTTACACACTTTGTTTATAGAGGTTCTCCTAGTATCGATATTGATAAAATTATTTATCTCGAGTGTAAGTTGGGTAACACCAATCAATAGATTTCTCTCCCATAACATAGTGGATTGAAGAAAGATGGTGCTCACGTGTAATGTTCATCTTCGTCTTGGAATTGGTGGTGCAGGGAAGCATTTCCGACGTGGCCAAGGAGCTCATCCCTTCTATTACGCAGCTTCTAGTGGACGAAGAGAAGCCAGCCATGTAGCTGAATTTTGTCCAAGAGTGAAATGAATCATGTGAAATGAAAAGCGGTACGCGGCTTATGATTCTAGATCGCTTGATTTTTCTTGGCGTTGCGATGTTTACAACCGCAATTGAGTAAATGAGCAGTAGTTCATACTATAATATGCCCTGGCTGTCAATTAGGCTATCCTAATTTGTATGACAAATTAATACAATTTTTTCACACAATCATTGGAGATTAGTTTTCCACTTGTTGTCGCTCAGAATCTTTCAATGAAAAAATCGTGGGGTTAGAGAAAAGCATTTGCCTCCAAAGACAGAAAATCACCCTTTCTCCTTCTGCTCAACTGGCTTCTGATCAAATGATGTATATACACCGAAGATTTACTACTGATCGGATCCTTCGTCAATAATGAAGAATTGCATGGCTAAAAGTTGATGATGGTTACAACGAGATAAGAATGAATGACTCTGATTCCAAAGAAGCACATTCTGGATAGAGATCTAGACCACAGCGAGGATCAACAGTCTCCCGATCAAGAACCTGATAATCTCAATTTGCAAGAGATTCTCTTCGATTTCTTCACAATGTCCTAAAAGGATGCAAAACTGCATCGATCACTCACTATCCAACTGCCACATGATAATAGTAGAAAAAGAACACATCGATGCAATGCAAGACAGTCGGGCAACGCACAAACCACCTGATAGCCATTGATCCTGAACCTCAACTTGTACGTTGTAAACCTTAGAACGGGAAGGAGTAGAAGCAAAACTGCATTAAATCACTTGATT
The DNA here is from genome assembly GCA_963971425.1 of Bryoerythrophyllum caledonicum. Lineage (NCBI taxonomy): Eukaryota > Viridiplantae > Streptophyta > Bryopsida > Pottiales > Pottiaceae > Bryoerythrophyllum > Bryoerythrophyllum caledonicum. The sequence goes on along the minus strand of OZ020517.1, from coordinate 31,138,818 downwards.
CACAAATGCCGTGAGCTAGAAAAAAGGATGAAGAATGCGGAGGCAAATGCAGAACGGACAAAGACAGAGGTACTTCAAAACCTTGATCGCATTCATAGAAAGGAACAAGGAGCAGAACAATGCACAGGCCGCTTGACCTCTAACCTAAACGCTACACAAATCTTGTACATGCCAAGGCCACCAACGAGTAACCAACGGCAGAGAAAGAGTCGGCAAATGGAACAACAGTTTAAGAGACAATGATGCTGCCCTTCATGCCGGCGCCCTGGTGCGGCTCGCAGTAGTACTCGTAGGTGCCCGCCTTCGTAAGGGTGAGGGAGAAGCTCTCCCCAGGCGCGTTAAGGTAGTCCTCGTGCGACAGGTCATCGACCTTGACACCGGCCGGCACGGCGTCCTCGTCGAACACCACGTTGTGCGGGAACGCCTTGTTGTTGACGAAGGTGATGGCCTCACCGGCCGCCACCTTGAGCGAGGCTGGGTAGAACCCGAGCGCACCGTCGTCGCCTCCCATCTTCACGGTGGCGGCGTTGGCCGACGCGGCCAGGAGCAGGCTAGTCGACGCCGCGAAGAGCGCCTTTCCCACGGCATCGCTGCTGGCGGACGCGCGCACGGGCGCCATGCGCACCACGGTGGAGGTGGCGACCTTGGCAGCGGGCGCAGCCCTAGTCTCGGCCTTCAAGCCTGAGTAGGTCGGCACGGACACGGCAGCTGCGAGGGACGCCATAGCTAAAGTTCTGTTGCAGGCGATAACACAAGCAGACGCTGGCGATGAGTATAGAATGCAACACGACGTTGAGATCGTGAGCACTGACATATAAGGAAGAGAACCAGAAACCAACTGCGGACCCAAAACCACACGATCCATATACCATCTACAGTTCTCTGGCGTAATCTACAGGAATGGTAGATAAAGCAGTCCTGTTGGTTGAGGGTCCTCTCCTTGTGGTGGACATGGAGGCACCGAGTGAGCCACAGCCACAGCGTGAGGTTGCCATTGGACGAGAGTGGATAGGTCTTGGATGAATTACGTTGAAGTTTCATATTTTTCATCCTCTTTTTCCGTTTCTCGGGATGAACGTCGTCCGAGGAAACTGTGGTCTTTCTCACCGCCTGAGCAGGTCACCGTGGCCTGCGACCGGCCGAGGAGGTGACAGCGAGGAGGTTTGTTTTGAGGAAAAATGAGAAGATTTTTTCTTTTTCAGAATAGTTTATTTTTTGCAAAAAATATTCTCCTTTAGTTTCGTTCTCCTTACGTTTAGAATTTATCTTTTCTTCCTTTCTTGAGCAACGTTGCTAATGTAATATTTATACGGTACTATTCTTAAGGAGATAGCACTATGTCTCCTACCATTTCGTTGAAAAGAAAACTCTTATAAGGGTAAATAATATATGCATTCATTATATTGATGGTAGCACATTTACTACAAAGTATATTTGCAATCTATTAGCTCATTTATTCCTTTGAACAATTAGTAAGTAACCCACTTGGAAACTTGGAATTCTCTGATTCCATCCACTGAGGTGTACATGGGGGAGAATTGAATTTGATACTACAGTTTTGTTGGTCACTATATAAATCAAGACTTGCAATGAAAATCACATAGTGTGTCATGTCCAAAACACTTTCAGAGCAACAAGAACCCAAGGTTTGCTGCACCGCTAAAGTTTACAACATGGACCAGTGCATTTTAAAAGTACCTAGTTTCTTCTTCTGACCTTCTACAAGAGTCATGAAGGCTTGTTATGTCGTCAAGATTGGAGAGAAGCGGTTGCGGGGTTCTGTGATGCATCATGCAAAATCCGGCACCTGCTTGTTGTTACCGCCACCCGACTAAGGAATCTGCAGAGATAGATACATCCACAGATGCAACCTGTAGTTCTGCCGGACACTTTTTAGTTCGAGCTACCAAACCTAGTGCATCTTTTGGAAGATCACGTCAATGGCATTCTAGCAACCATTGTGTAAGTTCAGCGACGGCTCCCCGGCAAATAGCGCCGCTTGAAGTGGACTCAAAGGAGAACCAGAATTATTCGGGGCACACAACTCCATTTGTCATCCTTGCATGCATGCTCGCTGCCTCTGGCGACTTGATGTTCGGCTTCGACATTGGCATTTCAGCTGAGCTCTCCGTAGGATTTAGAATATGCAACAACTTGAGAGATCAATGAGCTTGCAAACCACAGCTAGATTGAGGTTAGCATGGAACAATAAATATGCTTGTGCCACCAATCCTCAGGTCGTTTATCGTCTAAGAAAGCAAAATTCTCTCGTAGGAAGAGTAGAGGGCCATGCATGATTTATTCTAGGTGAGTTTTTTCCCCCAGATTGCGTCCCCTGTGAGATCCTCACGTTCGACCCCCGGTACACCATCGCCGTCTCCGTCAGCATGACATTCTTCACGTTCCTGGTGGCGCAGTTCTACTATTCCACATACGATGATCCCCCTCCTTAAGTAGTGTAGATAGATGTGCTCTTGGTAAAAAAATTCTTTAGAGGTGAAAAGTTATAGCATTTCCAGGAATCTACCACTATAAGAAAACCATGTTTTTGGTGTAGTCAAGGCTGTTACGTGTTGTGTTTTTTGTGACGTCAGGCGTTAGTCCAAAAATTGCTACAGTACCTCAAATTTAGTTTGACGTTGTATCAAACATGTTCCTGTTAAAGACAAAACGCGTTGATGTCATCGTAGACAAACACGTTTGTGTTGACGTCAAGAAAAACGTCAGCGTGCAACGTCATAAGGAACGCAGGATGTCCACGTCAGCCACTGAGTTTATTTTCACTGTAGGATGACTGCAGTCCGCTGGCCAAAAGCAAAAACCTGAGAAAATGGGCAACTCCTCTACATAGATAGGCAAAACTTGTTTGTGTGGAAACTTTGGCTTTCATTATATTGAATAAAGTATTTAATGGACTTTTAGGAACAAATGAAACTAAAAATACGTTAATGGCTCAACTTAAATGCACATATTACATATATTTCGTATACATAATATTTTGAAGTTGATTACAAGGAAATAATCCCATATTAATTCATTGTTTACATTAACTTTTTAATTGGCAAAGGTTTTAGTGCTTGTTTAAAAGTGAGAAAAAAAAAAAAAAAAAACGTGTGGGTGGCTTTGGGTGTTTCAAACTCGTAAGAGTGGTTAACAAAAATTAGGATTGGACAAGCACACTGTAAGGTTGTTCTAAAAATTACAAGATAGGTTTAAAAAAGGGAAAGGTGAAAGTGGTCTTCTGGTTGGTTGAAGAAAACTGAAAAGAGTGAATTAAAAAAATTAGGTTTAAAGTTGTTGGATTGTTTTAAGAATTTGATGACAAATGTGAATGACAGCATGGTGTACCTGTTGCATGAGGACATGATAGTCATGTGTCTTCATATACTGCAGCTTGCCATCTTCTAAGCGCTTGTGAATGCTACCGACGTAGTTCGGAGGGATTCAAATATTAGAAACTATTCCTACAAACTCCTTGCGTTCATGTGGCTTCAATACAAAAGGGGCATGTGGCATGTAATACTCATCTTGGCGCCGTAGTGGAGGTTGAAGCCATATCTCTTCCCAAATGCCCAATTCCTGAGCCTTGACTCGACTCCCGAGGTTGTCCTTCATTCCCAACAATGTCTTTACTATATTTTCGCACAAATTTTTCTCAGAGTGCATGACATCCAAGGTATGTCTCTTCAACATGTGCTGCATCAGGACATGTACACCTACAACATAATACAATAAGAATTGTAATAAGAAATATGCAGTCATTGTTATGAGAACACGCTTTTGGAATTCCAATATTTGATTAATGAATTTTGATGTAACATGAGGCAATGAGCATTGAAGAGCACTTGGTTTGCTACATTAAGGCATTATAGCATTTCCTTGCCAAGCTTACAACATTTCCTCAAAAAACACGTCCTCTGTGATGTCAAGATAGACATCAAAATCGATGCTACCGGCATCAAAATGGACGTTAAATCTAATTATGCATGTTTAAAGGAACGCAGCAACGCCGCAAGACTGTTACAGATGCAAGATCTAGAAGTCCTTACCTCCTAATACGGTAGCTCATATAATGCACACAGCCGTTTCACTCCTGTTACGTGGACCGGACAATCTAGAGCATTCTCCTTTCCACCTAAATCTCGGTATGATTGTCGCCACGCAGCATGACAAATAATAATATTAATATATTTTCCTGTCTTTGGAGTCGGTCGTTCACGGTTCTCTACTTTCCCATTAAATCTCAAGTTCCGATGGTATGGGTGGTGCCTAGGCAAATAACGACATATGCCTTCATACACAATCTTCGAGCCTCTCGTTCTTTTGTTCAGAAAAACGTCACCTGTCTTGGCCATTCTCGCTTCAATATTTGGTCGACACAAAGGGCAATCCTTGTAATCCTTGCAGCAAAGGCCTGAAACAAGTGCATAAGCTGGAAAGTTTGAGATCGTCCACATGAGTACGGCAGGTAAGGTGAAAGTGCGACTCTGTTCTGGTTGAGAAAAGTCAAGTGCCGGAACACCGTGCCACAATTCTTGGAGCTCCCTCAATAAGGGACGAATGAAAACTTCGAGGCTGGCAACAGTGGGTGAGTGCTTCCTTGAAATCAAGATGCTCAAAGAAATAAAAAACTTCTTTGTGACAAACCAGGGCTCAAGGTTCTATATCAAGATCAACACCGACCACGTCGACCAGTTCGTGTTGTTTAACTTGAATGGATTCACACCATCTAAAGCAAGAGCAAGTCTCATGTTACGAACTTTTGATCCAAAGTTGTTTTACGCAACGTGTGAGCCGCAAAATTGGCTCACGGTGTTGAAAGGGTTAAAAAACTCACAATTAAATAGTAGGAAGTAGTGAATCGGGTTAAGAGGTTAAATTGACTCATGATTTTTGGCTTAAGTGGTCAATTGGCCTCTTAAATTGCCATTTCTCAGTTTAGAAGCCATATTATGGCAATAAATGATTTTTATGTGGTTAAATTTTTTTTTAAATGATTGAAAAAATAAACAAAAAGATGATAAAAAATAAAATAAAAAATAAAAAATAAAAAACCTTCTCAACTATTAGAAGGCCACAAGTAAACCCCAGTGTTTTTAACACAATTCGAAGGGGTGATAGGAAGGGAAAGAAAGAATTATAATGAAGGGAAAAAAAAGGAAATTAGGCTTAAAGCCTAATAAAAATTAATCAAGGGAAAGGTTAAAAGGCTTGAAGCAAAAGCCTCCACCAATCACTATTTAATTAGGGTAGTCACATGCAAATGGTGACAAGAGGTTAGGTAGATTTAGGTAGAGTTAGAACCTTGGAATTAGATAAAGTAGCCTTAATTATTTGAAGCCCATGTGCTCGCCTTGTGACAAAAGATTAAAACTAAAAGAAGATTATTCATAAAAAAGTAGGAGCACCTCCAGGTTGTGCAAAAAAGGAGGTAAGGGGGAGAAATTAGGTTGAAAGCTAAGTTTTCTTTTGGAGCTAACCGTGGAAGGTGGCCGCTGAGGTCGTGCAAGCAAGGGAACAACAAGGGAAGGAGGAGGGAACGCGAATGGGAGCCAGCGGCAGTCCCATGGTCACTCTAAGGAGAATAGAGCTCGGGCAGTGTGTGGGGAAGAGATGAGATTAGTGCACGAGAGGAGGAGAGAGTCGGAGGCCCGGCTAGAATGTGTGTGTATGGAAGAGTGAACCTAAGCGCATGAGATACCAGGGGAAGGGCCCCGAACAGAGTACGTAAGAGAGCTCAGCCGGAGGAGCATGTGTGAAGATCGTTGCAAGAGCTGAAGCGAGTTGAAAACGTGAGCGCCAAGTGCAGCTGCGAAGTTCGTGAGTACCAGTGGTGCCTGGGTGAAGATCGCTACGAGAGCTGGAGTCCCCGGCCGTGAGATTGTAAGCACCAGTGGTGCCTGTGTGAAGATCGCCATGAGATCGTGAGCACCAGTGGTGTCTATGTGAAGATCGCCGCGAGAGCTAGAGTCCCCAGCCGTGAGATGGTGAGCATTGGTGGTGCATGTGTGAAGATCGCCGCGAGAGTTGGAGTCCCCAGCTGTGAGATCGTGAGCACCGGAGGTGCCTGTGTGAAGATCAGTGCGCAAGAGCTGGAACGAGTTGAGGGCGTGAGCGCCAAATGCGAGCTGTGGAGAGATCGCCGAGAATGAGGAACCGGCTGCAAGGAGGTTCGGCTCATGATCAAGGAGCTTCCCTTCCAATCCTGTCGATTGTTTGGCTTGTGGTGTTGAATTCACATTGTACTCGTTGCGTGCACGAGCATAGGACACAAAAATTTCCAATTTAAACTTCCGTGTGGAAGCGCTGCCAAAATTGGGATAAAATTAGGGTTTCTTAAAACCTAAAATGGGAATTAATTTGGCGTGACATTTAGTCCTTGAGCAACTAATTTGTGCATGTGTATGTGTGGTGTATGGTGTCGTGAGTCGGTGTGCATGGGCGTCATGAATGCATGTGGATAGGTGAAGCACTGTTGTCCGCATGCGTGTTAGGTCTCGGAAGTCAGTTGATCAATTGGGGAGTCCCATTGTTTAAGTCACAAGGAACTAATAAGGTTAAAAGGAAAAAATGTTGAATTTGGAGTTACCATCAAGGAGTTTGGACGCGCCGGTCGCTCGATGGAGATGTTATCTAAACCGAAGCCCGTTGCAACCTTCGACGATTGAGACTAATGCAACAAACCCAACCAACAATTAGGTGAATTCGAACTCTTCTCTCCTTGCATTCATCCCGACGCAATTCTCTTTGGCCCTTCTAAAACCCTAAACAGTGACAAGAGAATTGGTTGTAGGTATACTAGAAATTTCTCTGTGTGAGGAGGTTCTATCTATAAGTAAATTTACTATAGTCTATGGCACACCATTCCCCAGGGACCTGAAGTCAGTGACCAAAGGTGATGTCGTCGCAGGTTACATCTACACTCATCATGACGCTCTTCCACCTCACTGTGCAACAGCAACGGAGGCGCACTTGAAATATTGTCTTTTTGAACACTCACCTTTGCACCAAATTTGTAGATGAGTGGTGTACAGAGGGTTCCAGAAGTACTCATTTTTTAGGCTGAGTAGGCGACAAAGTTTTAGCGGCAAGGTTGTGAGTGGGTCTTCAAGTTTAATGTTCTGCTAAGCTATTTGGGTATCGTGCAGGCCTCCGGCGAGCACTAGATCTATTGTTGGAGTTGATGTCGCCGCTTGCAGCCGCCAATTTTCATGACGTGTTGTCGTGGACGCACGTGGAAAATTCTAGTTAGTGCACTTCCTCGCTCCAAGGTCGAACTCTTCCCCGAACTCTTCCCCAAACTCCAGCTTTTTCTATCTCCAAGTGTCGCTTTGAAGGGAGTCTTCTTCTCGAACTCTAGACTTCGCTGCTCGTGCAACTTCCTCGCCAGTATCTGGAACTGCAGCACTTTGTAGCGAACTTGAGCAGCAGGTACGTGGTTGTCCTCGCGCTGACCTCCACCCCGTGGCGCTCTTGGCGCCGAACTCCTCCTTGTGGCGCAGGTTGCGCCGAACTGCAAACTGCAGCTCCTTCATGTTGACAGCTTGCTGAACTCCACCTCCTCGATCCACACAGCGCCGAAGTTGCGACGTTGGCTCTTCGCACTCCTCACTAATTTTGATGATTGTTTTTTATCCACACAACTCTGATTCTGTTAATGATCGTTCATTAATTGCCCTAGCTAGAGCCAAATCACGTGCATTAGGGTTTTGCGCATTTTGGGTAGACTAGGTATGTTAGTTTGTTTGAAGTTGCTTTTGGTTGATCTTCATGCGTGCACGTTTGTTTCAAGGCTTTTCAAGTTCGTATCGTTTCAAGTTGCCAGGTTCGCAAGTTGCAAGGTGTCTAAAGTGTCACGTGTGCGTATGTCATGTGTTGTAGGTGGAAGGAAGTTTTTTTGTGAAGTGGAGAGACCCGATTTGCAAAATGCCTCGTTGTCAGTCACATGGGGGGAAGCGGAAAGAATTACAAGCTTCTAGAAGTCCTGATGTGGAAGAAGACGCTTTTCTACTTGGAAGGCATGTGTGCGCAGTCGGGGAGCGTCGATCCAAGGCTCATGAAGATGGGAGAAACTTTGATGCCTTGAAAGGTAAGGCTCTTGAACTTTCTCCTCCGCGGAAGAGGAGAAGGGTTGTTGTTGTGGTGTCGGAGGATGATGAAGACGACGACGATTGCTCTGATGAAGGCAAACAGAGCGGCTTCTTGAGGGAGAAATCTTGGAGGTAAGGTTCTGGCCTCCTTCAACATTGGTGTCTTTGGTAGAAATTTTTTTCGAAGTCAGCTCGTTCGGAGAGATGCCCATTTGAGCAGTCTTACGTTGTATTTGACGTCATATTGGAATAGGGAGAGAATGTTCTGTCTAGATTGACGTCCATCTGGATGTGTCCCCGTTCACTTTAATGTATACATGGGAGCCGATTGTACGTGGATGTGGGTCCTTCTCTTTTTCCCATCGATGCCATCCTCCCCAGCTTTCAGTGAATGAATGTATGAGTGTCAAGTCGGTTCTCTTGATGGGTGTTGCTTACTAGGTAGTGGCTCAGTACTAGAAGCTGTTAGTAATAGGTGCTGAAGCCAGTTTGCCATGCGCAACTTAAATCTGTGTGTTCCTCACGTGACACTAGTCTAGTAATGTGGTACTATTGGATTGATTGTCTCGGCGCTAGTATTTCCGAGGCAAATACATCGGTGAAAGGTAATTCGAAGAACCCGTGATTCATTTCATCATAGGATCAGCGGCTGAGAGGTATTTGCGGAGTGGAGTATGTTCAGAACTGGAGCAAATATTGTGCGCCTCAGATACTTTGCCTACTTTCATGCAACCGATGTGGTTGTTGTTTCTGACATGGTTGTTGCTGCTGACGTCCACAGAAACAAGTATCTTGTTAGACTTGACATGACATGTGGTACAAGTGGGGCATCTTGCTAGCTAGTGGCTCAGACTAGATGATACTAGTAATAGGTGCTGAAGCCAGTTCCAATGTGCAACTTAAATCTAGACTTGACATGACATGTTGTACAAGTAGGGCATATGCGCAGAAAGTGCACTAACTTTGTCAATTAATTGTCTCTTGTGCAGCCGGGGATATGAGACACATTTGGTGGGTGAAGGTGAAGACTTTGATGGCAACACGGAGGATGCTATTGAAGCTCTGCATCCTAAACATAAAAGAGGAGGAACTAGTGCCATGAGGAAACCCATTGAAGTCGATGGTCAGGGGTAGCCTTTCGAGTCTATGAAGGAAGCCTTCTCCAATGATGTAAAGAAATATGCAAAGGACCTTGATCCTAGGGCTGGTTGGGAGAAACAACCACGGCGTCTAAAGAAGAATTGGCTCAAAAGACTCTACACAGGTAAACACAAATTCAGACCGAATCATGCGAGGACAGTCCGATGTAATGATTTTTGGTTGTGAAAGGAGATGTCCGTTTGAACCGATGTTTCAAAAAACATCGACATTGACACGTTGTTGTTGTGTTTGACGTCAATTGTAACGTGAGACGCGAACGCTAACGAGAAATCTACCATCTCTTCCTCCATTAAGAAGCTGATAAATGTTCATTTGTTTCAAATTGGCAGGTCTGCGGCAATTCTGACAGAGTGAGTGAGAAATTCTTGGGACCGATTATAACAAAAGGCCTCATCACTTGGCAATTTTGGACAAATCAATTGATTGATGGCAACAAGCCTAGACCAAAAGATGTCAAGAGAGAGTACTGGGATGATATGGTGGCAGAGCGCGCCACTGAAGCAACTAAAGCAAAATCAGCGCACATGCGTGCAATTTCCAAGGGCAAGGCGTCACCAACGGCGCAAATGCGGGCCATTGAGGGGGGCGTGGTTTCACGATTGGTAAGTGTCACAACTCACTATTGTCATTTTCGTTCCGCTCATGTTTATTTAGGTTATATGTCACTTAGAATGTTCATGCAGACATTGTGGAGAACATCTGTTGTCAGGAAGGATGTGAATATGTACGTAAAGTCAAATGTGTTTGCTCTTTGGGACATGCAGACCATGGGCTAGGCAGGCCACCATTCAACCTGGAGGTAGATGCAGAAGTGGCAAAGGAATACCAGTGGCAGCAAGAAGACAAACGCAAGGTGCGTCCCGATTACGCAAGAGAGATTGAAGAGGTACGTAGTCGTGTCGCGGAGCTGGAGAGTAGCCTCACATGTCTCGGGCAGAATGTGAATGCATCCAACATGCATATGGAGGATATGATGCGTCAAATTTTTCACGGTCAAAGGTTGAAACAATCCATTGTATCGGAAGAAATGCCTGAACCGTCATCATCAACGAAGGTGGTGGAGACATCTACGTTGGCGTCAACTATGACAGAGGCACGAACGGCGGTTCTTTAGGATTTTCTTTCGCCAATGCCAAAGACGCGGTCCGCTCCATTGTGACACAACATGTAGGTGCTCCTCCAGTCGTCTTTGTCCCCAAAGTTGTCTTGGATGACGTTCCTACGGACGCTGCGGTTGTCCAGACCAATGTCACGGATAACACAACAGTGACCACGGAAGACCTCGACAACTCTCATGAAGTTTTAGCTGGCGATGACCACCAACAGAGCCAATAAGAAGAAGATGATGTGTACTCCATGGAAATTGAAGATGGAGTGCATCTTGTTAGTGGCGGCGTCGACGTGGTGGGTGAAGCAAACACAACGGAGGTGGAGGCTATTGAATTTTTCTCTGGCAGCCTTTTAGAGCCCCTGGTACGCATGACATCCCTGAATCCTTTATTTGACAAGTGTACTTCCTCAAAACCGCCAGAGTTGGTATAGTTTGCAACTTCTAACCATTCGAGAGGACAACCTCTCGTCAACCCTGACGTCACAGATGATAGTTTGTAACGTCAGTGACAACAGAGGCAGGTTCTCTTCTCCTTCTAGTTTAGTTGAGAGTTTAATTTTTATTTGGTTGTCCCTCTCTTCCTTTTGTCCTCTTTTTTTCTAATTGAGATCTTCCTCCCCCACTCACTCTTAAATTACTTACTATCTAAATCAATAATTGTCCCTCGCTCCCTCCCCTCTTCCTTCCCTTCTAATTTAATGAAGACTTCATTTGTAATTGTCCCTCTCTCCCTTTTGCCTCCCATTATTTTTTTGTTTTTTGAAGAACCTTCTTTATTTTTATTTATAATTTTTTGCATTCTTCTCCACTCTTTCCAATTAAAAAAATGGAATTCTTTTGCCTTGGATCCTCTTCTTCTAATTTAACTAAGATCTTCCTAAACGATTGTCCATCTCTCCCTTCTCCACTCACTCCATCTAAATTAGATTGTAGATTGTCACTCTCTTCCTTTTGTCCTCTTCATTTATTTATTTGTCTTTTTTTTCCCTGTTTTTTTTAATTCCTCCCGACTGCTTTAACCCCTAATGGTCCAAGCCATTTTAGATTAATCTCTACTTCGTTAATAAAAAACTACAAAGAAGAACTTATTGAAATTGTAACCATAGGATTTCCTTCTAAACTCATATGAGATAATGTGGTCAAAATTTTGTGAATTTTGATTGTACGGATTTAAAGCTAATTGCTTGTTAAAGTATACATTTTTGTACCCCGGAGGTACACTTGGGCTAATAGGGGTTAAATTGGCAAAAGGAAATGAAAGTCCTTTTGCCTTTCATTACTTTTTTTGAAGATTAATAAAAAAAATTAAAAAAATGTTGGCTTCCGTCGGCGGACAGCTTGCCGGCGCGGTCGGCCAGGCCTGGTGGTCAGGCCGGCTTGGCCGACGGCCGGTTCGGACGGCCCGTCCGATTGGCCGTCCGACGGTTTGGACGGCCGCCCGGTTAGGTTAGGCAGGTGTCCACCTATACAAGCGGACGGCTACTTCTTTTTTTCTCACTTCCTCTCCTCTCATGCCAAATCGGATCCGCTGCAATTACATTTTTTTGTACTTGTTGCTCCTACTAGGTGAGGAGATGGGGGTCCTTTTATTGTGACCCGATATTTTGTTTTTTAATTTTCCAAACCATTCATTCTCAAATAAATACCGGAGTGTCGGCGCTTGTTTTTTAAAAAACAGGCATTACCATGGCAACGGAGAAGGGGATCGTAGTAGAAGATGTGAGTGAAATTGGAACGGGAGGGTCGAAGAAAAGGATCAAACGGAAAAGTACTACTCATGATCTATAGTGGGAGATTTTGGACAATGTAGATATTCAAGCGGAGGAAGGTTGGGAGGCTGAAATAGAAGTTTATTGGATATCCAAGACATGCAAGAAATACAAGAAGATGTACCACATCGATAAACTTTGGCCAAGATTTTGCTACAAAAGTCATACGAAGTACTTTGCTTGCAAGTTGTGGATGTGCAAAGATGACTACTTCACTTATCGTGCGGAGGAGGTTGGCGGGCTTTGTTTAAGAATCGCCCAAGAAGCAAAGGGTTTTTCAAATACAGCCTACTAGCAATGGTATACACCGAGGTCGTGTTGAAACGAAAGGTGGATTGGACCACGTTTCCGACTACTACACAATTTCCGCTTCGCATTGGGTGAAATCAGAAGCATATTCCCAATTTATTCAATTGTGAATCGGCCTTGACAAAGGATATTTTGGAGGAGTTGAAGAAAAGGCCTCGTCGGATGACTGTGGTGGATACCATGCCGGAAATACAACGTTTGGTGGAGCAGGCTGCTGTTGTGTTGGAGTCTGAAAAAACATTTGGACATTGTGGACGACAATATATTGTCAACTATAATCCCCAAAGACTCTTTGGATCAACTCTTTGGATCAAAGGACGATAGAAGATCCCGTACAATCGGATATTCAAAATATTGTGATGGTAGGAACTGAAGACAATGGTAACGTGGAACAAGGGGGGGAAATACGGATGGAGAAGAAACTGTTGTTCCAAACGTTCAAACTTTGGAAGGCATGGCACCAAAGACAATGGATGCCGGGCCAAGCATTTCAAGGTAGGAAACATTGGAACCAAAATTCCAATCACTCAATGATTAACAAGGGTATAATTTTTTGTATTAAAGAAATGCTTCGAACAAAACTAAACCAGGATAAGTTCAAAGAGCTGCTCGACTTGAGTGTTAAGTGGACTGAAATTTGCGTCCAAACAAAGGAATTTGGTGTTCTAGTCGAATTGCGAAGTGATTGAAGCAAGGCGGCCGAAATAAAAAGAGTAGTCAGAGTGGCACGTAATTTGATGGACCATGCCAACTTTCTTGCAGCAATGGCTCCTTCTCTTCTAGATATGGCTCATACGTTTTCAAATATAACTTCAAATGTGCTACGAGCCGCTGCAGGCTTTGACACATTGGGTTCATGTATAACGCCAATGTTAAAAGACATGATTGAGCTATTACAAAAAGTGATAGAATTGGAGAAAGAGACCGATAAAAATGATGCCCTCACTAGTTAGCTAAAATGGGAATTAGAAGTGAACAAGCGGTAGGTGGAGACTAGTAGAAGAGTCTATAAAAAGATGTTAGAAAAGATGAATGCGTTGATACCTGAGGTGGATGTGATAGACATTGAAGGCAGCGCCGAAATTGCAAACGACCTATTTCTTTCCAAGTTTGAAACGAATGATGGAGAGGATGTCACATTGATCAAGTCTAGCAGACCGGCCGAGCCTTCTTTTGATGAATTGGCAATACAAGTTGGGAGTAGTCAAGTACGGCCAGAAGCGCACGAAAAAAGGAAGGCAATAGTGGAATGTGAGGAGGAGATGGAATTGGTGTCAGAGAAGTTGGAGGTGGCAAATAAGGAGAGGGATGAGGCACGAGCTAAACTAGAGACATTGCGGAGGACATTGATATCGGTGGACGATACAACAGACAACGATAACACAATGCCTTAGTTGAATTCATCGCCTTCAGGACAGGGAGACCATGGTCTCGAAAGTACAACATGATCTCAAGGAATTTGCCGCCGAATCACAAGAATCATGAGAACTCGTGGATACCTCATTGGAGAAATTCAAAAAATTCATTGGACATCGTGGACATGAGCTCACAAAAGCCACCATTTGAGATGATGTACCGGAGATGATGGATCGCACAAACTATCATCGGAAGGGAAAGAGCAATGGTATTGATTGGGCTTTGGAAGTGGAGGAAGGGTGGATGCCCTACAATATCTTCTCATCACATTTTGCGGAATCGAAACGAAGAGTAATCCATACTTGCGACCCTGTCCTGGCATTCCTCAACGACAAATGCAGCTTGCGCCAAGAACATTTTGGTCCAGAGGGAGTATATAGATTGGGTCAATGTGGCCATAACTTTCATATTAGTTGCATTTCTGCAAGCTCTATGATACAATCGGTGTGTCTCATGTGTCGCTCTTCGATTAGCACAAGATTCTACGAAGTGATGGGGATAAGAGATATTATGCCACCGAGGCACGAGTTCAACCGATGGAATCTCCCCTTGGATCAACTTCCGAAGAAATCCCAGAAGTATCGTGACTGGAGAAAACCACTTATTTTGGAATAGTGAGTTTTTTTGTTATCAACTATATGAGGAGTATGAGATGGAATGTGATCCACTCTTTTGGATGATACATGACTATGAGGTGGAGATAAGGGCACGAGAGATTGACGATGGCGAGCAACAAGAGTTGTTTTGCCGCAACCTTTGGGAGGCATTGGAGTATTGAGCACAATCGTTTCTTCCAATTTCTTCCAAAGAGAGTTGACTCTTGAGAAGAGAGAAGATGGTTTGTGGCATGAGAGAGACGATGGCATTGAATTGGAAGATGAGTACAAGAAGTACAATTGTACTCTGGTTGGAAGAGCCTTGGTCCTTGCAAAGTTGGAAGAGGCTGCAAAACTACGGTGTTCAACGAAAGAGGCTTCTTTTGAAGACCTAGAATATTCTTATTGGAATGCGGTGCAAGCATTTGATCGGAGGATTGGGGACGTCATTGGCTGTTGGAGGAATGTGCTATAGAAGGTCCAAGGGAAATTGTTGGTGTCATTCCCAAATAATGACGCTTTTGTGAACAAGGTGGTGGAACGAATTGAGAAGGCCATGAAAATCTTTGCGGCGAAGAAGGTGGATCGTGGCGGGAAGCGGAAGAGGGATGATGGCAATGACAACGACGATAGTTGAGGGTCAGAGATGCATAAGGAAATTGGAGCCGTAGATCAAGAGTATGAAGAGAGGGGAAGGTTTGCTAGGCCAAGCTAGAGATTGCGGACTCGTAGTAGAACACAAACGGATCATACAAACGAGCCTTCTTCTTCAAGGCAGTAGAATAGGGTAGAAAAACGTAAAACTCAGCGTAGTTGTTGTTGAAGGAATGGTATGGCAAGAAGTTGGAAGCATGTCGTGGTGGGGCATATTTTTTGAAATACGGGTTTGTAATTTATAAGATATAATGTCCACTTGTTAATTCTTCAATTGTATTTGGATGTTAGAAATGTTATAGTGCATCAAGTGAATGCGAAGCAGTGAAATAAATTGAAGTTTGCAAACTTGAAGTACATTTGGTACACAACAAATGTCATGTTTAAGTCATTTTGTAGGGGATGACTAAATCCAAAACAAACTTCATCGCACTTGCCTTTGGATTGAAGGTTCTTCAAGCAACATCTTTCATTTGGTTGTCATTTCAATATTGAGCATCTCCAAGTTGATATCTACATGTTCTCTCATTGCTTTTGCTACTTGCCAACTAAGATTGTTGGTGCCGGCATGGGGCTGCCGGTGTGAACATGGGGGCTGTCGGTGCTAGCATAGGGACTTCTGGTGTCGGCAGGGGTTTGTAGCTCATATACAAACTATAAAAGCAAGGCCTATTGAGGCTCTAGTATTTTGTAATCTAAATCTAGAGGTGACAGCAAAGGTAGATCACATTTAGAAATGAAAGCAGCATTCATCAAGTTTTGGATTGTTCATCCACGAAAAAGATTTGAGAGCTAGGTTGTTGATCTTGTGAGGCAAAATAATATCACCTTACGAATGCTCAGGAAACGTGCTCATATGCATCTCTCGACAAGTATGCCATCCATTTGGAAGCATGGATTATATTGATCTTAGCTAGGACCACATTCATTTGGATGGCTTTGGGTAGAGGAGTGACCTTAGTGGTTGATTGCTGACGGGGCGAAGGAGGCCTGCTGGTGCCGGCACCTACCAAGCATGTCACAATCCTCACTCAGTTTCACGGACTCATCCAAAAGGATATCAATGAGTCGATTGCACAATTCCTTCTATTGAATGTTTGGCTTCTTGTTAATCTAAATTCATATTAACTAATTTCATCCAAATCTTAACTTTAATGGATGAAATTCATTAGATGAGGTCAGTTTAAAGATTTCAACCATACAAGGTAAAGTGGAAGTAAAAATAGATATGGAGTTAAACAAATAAGCAAAGTAAATAAAATCCAAGGATAAAAGTATCAAAGTCACAAGTAAAAAATGAGCATTGAGGTAGAAGTTCAAGTAAGAAAGGTAGGACGCCGAATCTGCCCTACGATAAATCCTTGTCACTAAATCAGCCAAAACCCCTTTGCATATAAGCAACTTGCAATGTCCTTAAATTCATTGGAAAGCTAACTCAAAAACCCAAAAGCTACTCATATTTTAGCTTCGAAATCTTTGTGGTTTGACAACAATTGCCCTCCAAAGTAGGACGTGCGAATTTGCCTCACAACATACCGGTTTGCAATAAATTGGCCACAACTTCTCAGTTTCTACTTAGATTTGAACGTGCTTGAAGTCCTTTGAAAACCAATTGCAGAATCTTCAAACCCTAAATTTCTTAGCTCCAGATCTGTAACTATCCGTTAGCAGTTGCTTGTCAAAATCCGCCCTTTGAATCTGGTTGACAGCGGACCCCCTAACACAATATGGGCCACAACTTCTCCGTCTCTACTTGAATTCAAGCGCGCTTAGAGTCACTTCCAAGCTACTTGCAGTTTTATGTGATCTTTAAAGCTCGGTTCCAAAGTCATTGTAGTCCACTCCCAGTGGCCAACCAAAGTCGATGCTCAAGAATTGCCGGCAACACGACCCCTTGACACTTAAAACACTATAACTTCGTCGTCCTTGTTTGAAATCGAGCGTGCTTAGTGTTCCTAGGAATCTAACAACTAGATCTAACTATTCATGTACTCACGTCTTTCCTCTAAGTATCTACTCGTCAATAGCAATGTAATCGCAGCTTATAGTGGAGGGATAAGATTGAGGAAATTTTGGCATAGCTATGCCGAAGAGAAGAGAGAGAGGGAGAGGGGCCGCCCAAGCCCTCTTATACAATTAGGAGGAAGCTCTAGGATGGCAGCCACATCTCCACCATCCAAGTCAAGAACTCTAATAAAGATCAAGGGCTCTTAATCAACCAACTACCTAAGCCCCATTTTAGGGCTAGACATGCCAATAACTCCTTATCTAAAGTAATTTTGATAAAACTAACACCACCAATGTGTTCAAAACACATTTAAACCACAAGATTGATTGATCATAAGTCTTAATCCAAGTTCTAAATCATTGGAAACCAAACAATCAACTAAATCAATTGCTAGAGTCCTACCATAATTGTAATTTCAACTAATCTATGCAAAGGAATAGCAAGGATTCTTCCCATGGAGCCTTTTCGACCATTTTTTCTATCTCTCTTTGTAGTTTTATTTCTTTCCTCTCCATTGTTTTTTTTCTCTTTCTTATAAAACAAGTGTCTACAATTTTCTACTAACTAAAGCTCTAATTCACTAATTTGTCTTCAACTAGACTAACTATTGATATAATTGATTTCTTTGAGGACTTCTAAGTCTAATTTTACCCTCCACCCTAATTCGTGGTCACGTGGAGTCCAGTTAACTAATAATTACTAATTAACACTATAGGGCGTTACTAACAGCTAACCTAACAACTAATTGCAGCTAACGAGGCTGATTTTTCCTAACTAATCTCTAACTAAAATTGTGGCGCTTTTAGACGCTCACATTTCATTATGTCAGACTGTAGACATGACATCTAAGTTGAAGAAAAAGATTGAGGACACAATCCTGAGGAACATCTCACTAGGTAAGTGTTTTCATTCTCAATGGCCAATCATCACTCAGAAGTCAACATTTTATTTACAAAAGCATTTACATAGCATTTAGATTTAACAAGCCTTGTGCTTGAGTTTTTATTTCTTTTGGTTTTGTAAAGGGAGATATGGTCAGCTTAAGGATGCCATTGCTGCCACAGGTGCAAGTATTACTTATTAAGAGTGGCTTTTTATGCACTAAATCCCTGTTTAATCGCTTATAAATCTGATTTTTTTAAGTTCAAGAGCTTCTATTCCAGCAAAAAAGAGGCTAGATTGACGTGTTATTGGCTTTAAAGCCAACGCACTCACTTTTGAGGCTCTTCTTTTTTTTTCTCTAAAAAGAGGCAACAATTTTATCAATTCCAACCAGATCAAATACTGTTTTTAGTAAAGATGAGGTTCCAATTTGTAAGGTGGCAAAGCGTAACCGTTTCATAAAGTAAGTTCATTCTTTTTATGATTTTGTCGTCTTTATACTGGAATCATTTTAAATGATCTTTACTTATATTACCTACTCTTTGGCAAATTGATGGCCTCCACCATGTCTCCTCCAAAGTCATTTACACTTCCAACATATGCCGAGACTATTGCACATGCCTTTGCTACAACACATTTTCCACCGTCAGTTCACAAGCATCGTGGTTTCAAACTTGGCGTTAATTAGTTTGTACATGTGGTAGCAATAGAGGGTAGTGAAAATGCAACTTAGATTTTTTGCATGAGTTGTTGTGATTTATGTGGCTTTGGTTTTGCTAGTATTATTCCTTTCTCTTATTTAAATATTTTGTACTTCATTCATTGGCTTCATATACGGTATTGAGATTCTCTAGCCTAGATGTTGATTTATGACAAAGATATATCCCATACTATACGTTTTTATTGGTGATTGGTTGTACACAAGAACTAAAATCTCCTTCAGTATTGGCAATTTGTATTTATCTTGGTGTGTTTCATATAGTTCAATGTCTAGCATTATTGATTTAGGATAAGTAAGTCATGTATGTAGAGCAAGAATAGACACAGCTTAACAAGAACTACAATTATCTTAACAACCTAGGGGTGACAAGTGACAATCCTTTACCGTTTGGGAGTTTAAAATTTCAAAACAATCAAAAGGTGTTCACCAATCACCATAGAGTAGCTAAAAATAAAGTTTTCATTTTTTGATATTTCATTTTTGACCACATAAAGTAAAATAAGTTGTAGGAAATAATAAGATAAAGGAAAAATAGAAAGTAACATAAATAGACTCACACATAAAAGGTAACGGCAACCCTACCGTGGTATCTCGTCAGAAAATATCTAAACATGTCGAAGTCTCGTATCATTTGTCAAAGCAAAGTAAGTAATGCACTCCCAATTCAACTTCACCCATATGTATTTATCCACCGTATTAGGCATCCTTTATCACCCTCACTCATTGTACTTATCATTGGAAGGATTTTTTTAATGCACTTATCAATCTTTCATGACGTTTAATTCCACGGCAATAGGATAGTATACTCCACTACCAATATTTGTAATTCCTAAATAATGTAAATATTGTCCCCCGGCTATAGGATTATAGAATAATAATCAACTACCGTACTTAATATAATTCCAAGGCTTTAGGCCCTAATAGTTTATAATTCTAAAAATAAAACTAAATACATGCCTACAGTTCTTTGCTCACCGCTCACCGTTCACCGCTCATGCTAACTGCTCTCCGGCCGCTCATACGGTCAAGATTCCTGCTTTGGTCCGACCGCTCACATGGTCAAGTTTTCCGCTTTGGCGTGTACTTGTTGATCTTGGTATACTTTATCCTCATCCTTTACTAATGTTTTGTGACAATCACACTCTTGTTTGACTTGTTTGCAATCCAAAGTATCACATGTGCACAAAGCATATGGACATTTTCTCTCACTGCATTTGTGCGATTCATGATGTTTCTTATATTTTTCTCTTCACAAAGTTTCTTATCTCTTCACCAAGGCACCACTAGTGAGTATATTACTTTTCAAAATTCCCTCTACGTTGTAAAACTTAGTGTTTCGCAAGTGGAAGGACAGTAGTAGATGTGTTTCTTATTTTGTGTATGATACTACTAGTTCTACAATATTCACTATGAGTAGGAGTGTATGCATAGATGAATTCTATAGATTAGTATTGAATGGATTTCATCCACGCAGTCATCTATCTCAGTGGGACTGTACTTAAGTGCACTCTTCTGCATTGTTGTACTGTACACCTTGTGTAAATGTGAGTGTATGTGTATATTAAGATAGTTTGGTGCTCTTTTTGATACAACAGGAGTCCTGTATGAGGGAATTTTGAATTTGCCACACATAATGAGGGTGTTAGCCTATCACATACATATCGGTCGAGACATGCACATCATAATCTACATAAATCATTGTAATCTATTGATGAGGATACACATACTTGTACATACAACTTTCCCATAATTTTGTAATTTTTGGTATTTAGTCACACATTGTGCTGAAAACCTCATCTATATCTATAAAAGAATACAAGATGACAAACGATCCTTTTGGATGAACGCACCGATGAACTCGCGGATGAAAAACGAACTTTTGGATGAAAATGTTTGCAGTTAGGGTTTGCGACAAGATGATGCTCCCCTTGCCCGTGCGTCGGGTCGCCGCTGCTCATGAGCTGCGGCAACACCTTGGGCATGATGGTGAACGACACCGCCTCCATGAACTTGAACATGGACCCGCCGTTCAGCCCCAGGAAGCACTGCCCGCCCAGCGTGGACTTCACAAGTAGCACCGCAGTTAGGGTTTGCGACAAGATGATGCTCCCCTTGCGCGCGTGCGGGGTCGCCGCTGCAGCCTGCTTATGAGCTGCGGCAGCACCTTGGGCACGATGGTGAACGAGACCGCCTTCGTGAACTTGAATATGGACTCGTCGTTGAGCCCTAGGAAGCGCAGCCCGCCCAGCGTGAACTTCACCAGCAGCATCGCGCCCTTTGGCATGCTCGGGTTGTCCGCCGGGGCCTAGACCATGGCGTCCACGCGTGAGTCCGGGAGCCCGAGCGTCACGAAGAAGTTGGCGGCTTCCTCCGCATTCCTGTCAAACCAGAGATACGGAGTGATCTTCGACATGGCTTAGCAATCACTACAGAACATGATCGCAACAAACTCACTTACGATGGCATGAACCCTCAAGTCGATTTTGAGGAACACTAGAATCCACCACACACGATATATGAGAAGGTTTGTGCTTAATTTCTCATCAGTAGACATTATCTTCATACATTGATTTTTTGAAGATTATTTATCTTGGATGGATGCCATGAGTTCATTTTGTAACCTCCGTGGTCGCTGTCACGGATAGAGAAACAACCACCTTGAAATGAAAGCAAGTCCTTCAAAGGTGCGAAGAAGAGGGTGAATTTGAGGTCGCCACGCACTGGGATTGCACGCACGAGGACCTCCAATTTCTCGCAGAAGATAACGTAGAAGACAACGTCTCCCATGTCGAGGAAGTCCAGGAAGAAAATTTGGAGGAGCATTCGTTTTCGCAGCTATGGCAGGGAGGGAATGGAAGCATGGCTGCGAAGTAGGACACAACCGGGTTGGATGGGCCTGCACTCTTCTCGCAGAAGACAACGCAAAAGACAACGGCTCCCATGTCGAGGAAGTCCCGCAACCAAATTTGGAGGAGTGTTTGATTTCGCAGCTATGGCAGGGAGGGAATGGAAGCACGGCACCCAAGTGGGACACAACCGGGTTGGATGGGCCTACATTCTACTAACCTACAAATTCAACTATAGATGAGCATTTTTACTATAATCATACTGGAATTAGGTCATTATCCAAATATATGTGTACTTCATTGACGAATTGTATATGGGCCCGTTGGAGACAATGGGTCAATATCTTCATTTTTATCTTTTACTTTTTACTTCTACTTTTGCCTTTTACTTTTTATAGCTTAGTAGAATCATATAAATACATATAATGTGTGAAAATTTTAATATGTATCTTGATTATATATTTTTTGTTGGGCAACATTTGTTTATGGTTTTTCTTATAGTTTTGCTTATATTTTGTAATATAATGCTTACAAGATGTTCATTTTGTGGGCGGTTTGTGATCTGAATCATTTTGGAGTTTTGAAACTTTGTTTTGAAATTAGGTCATATTCAGATGTATGAAATCAACGAGAGCCAGCGGTCGCAAAAAAATCGTCTTGATTGCGAGTGACATGCGGATCGGACTGCGGCTCAGCGTGAGGCACATAATGCTACCCAACGGCTCAGGCGTGCTCAACGGCGACAAGCACTTGGCAATGATGACCAAGAAGGAAACCATGATCATGAGCGGCAGCGGGTGGCAGAGTGCAATATGACCCGTACGCTTGAGCAACGGAATGAGCATCCACCAATCGATCACTAGGCACTTGGGGCTGAAAGGCGTGCTTAAATCAAGGAAGAGGGAGGAGCAGTACAAGGTATGGTGGAGTCACTTCGCTTTTATTTGACTGCCCTTCTCCTAATAACATAATTGGCAATGTGAAACAGAAGCGGTCAACGAGAGCCAGCGGTCGCGAAAAAATCATCTTGATCGCGAGCAACGTGCGGATCGGACTGCGGCTTAGCGAAAAGTTTATTTTGCTTCACTTTAATACATTTTTTGTGCTTCAAGAGTAAATTATGTGAACGTATGTATAATCGCCCATTAACCTTAATTGTACCTTGCAAACCTAGATATTAATGATTGTCCTTGCGGCGGTACTAACAACCATACAATATGCTAAGCTTGATGTCGGTCCGTCCGTTTCCAATAAATAAATTCATCCAACAAAAATTAAGAGGGTGCAAGAAATGTGTCCAAAGGACACGGGTGCCCCACTAGTATAGAATATTAATTTTGATGAATAACTGCCAAGGAGTTTCTCTCACCAGCTTCGCTTGGCATTTTATCGGAAGCTTGGTGTGAAATTGTACACGGTCAAGGTTGTTGTGCAGTGGGGTGACACCCAAATTGGCACCTTGTGCAATTCCAAGGACAGTGTCCACACTCCTGTCAACTTTGACACCCTCTCGAGGATTGAAAATTAGTTATTTTACCATGAAATTTTAGACAAAGAATCACCTTTATGTTGAGAACATGTGAACCAAATTACAAGGCCAGGAAATTTATACAAAAAAAGATATTCAAGATTTACCAACAAGGGGTAGCTGTGAGAATATTTTCAGAGCTGCCAACTTTGACACCCTCCCAAGGATTGAAGAATTTTTTTTTCCCATAGAATTTTTGGAGTGGAAACATCTTTATGTTAATTATACGTGTGAAAAAATTCAAGTCCAAAAGACCCACAAAAAGAATGATATTCCAAATCTACCAACATGTGTAGAGGGGAAAATTGTGATTTTGAATAACTATATTTGTGTGTATCTTTTGCGTTGAAAATTTTCACACATGTTATCGACATAACAATGATTTCATGTTTAAATAACAAAATTCTCAGCCTTAGGGAGGCAATAACAATTTCCACTGCCTCCATGCATTCTTCTGCAAGCTACACGTACAACATTTCCAGTGTCCTCTACACATATTACATCATATATTCCATCACAATTAATAACTGATTGCAATCACAGAATCGAGCAACTCGACTGTAGTTTTCCTAAACACATAGTTCTCATGAAAAAATATCATTTAGAGGTAGGAGCTTTACCCTCCTGATGCACAACTTCCCACTCAGATAAGCCGGAAGAATGACCTCTTGGAGGTTCTGGGTTCCACTTCCTTGTTGGGCATGGTTGCAGGAGGTTGAAGATGAAGATGAACTAGAAAATGACAGCGATGATGATGAGACAAGCTAACACGAGAGCAAAGATGATGACTAGTAACAATCTAATAAACCGTTCAAAGTGTGGGTCCTGGGATCTATTTGAAAGAGATGGATTTGGTCCAAGTTGATTCATGAGTTTCTTCGCTACTATATTTTACAACCTATGTAACCTAGGACCACCAACAAAGTGTTGAATGAATCTCAACAAGCTGCATTCAAAGCAAGAAACACCATATTCATTATATTGGGAGATTTCCAGGACTTTGAAAGGTATGAATGTTTTTACCACAAATTGTTTGTGCACATTTAGCTCGACTTGAGCTGAATATGTACCCATATTGTACATAGAGGACAAATTTCACTGTGTAAATTCACTAAACATTTGCATGTTTAGGTCGACTTAAGCTTCATGTAATATTTTAGGAGGCTCCCAATCTCCCAATATAATGAATATGGTGTTAAGAGCTGCAGAAACGATTCAGCGTGCTAGAGACACCATTATGGTTGAAAAGAGGCATCAATACCACACGTTGATCCGTGTTATGTGCCGAGCTCAAAGCCATGGGCTCCTCAGCCATGGTCAATGGAGTGAAGCTGTAAGTCATTTCTATTACATTACTGCACTAATGTATTAGAGAAATTGAAACAAAGCTTAGTTTTGTGTGACACCATAACCTTAACTATGAGATGAACCTAAATGAAACTAATGATAGGACTCTCCATATGCTTCGGAGCACTCAAATACCTCTAGTAAAATGCTTAGGTTGCATAAATGAATTAATTCCGGGGGAAGATCCGGCTGTCGAAGTAGGAGAAGCAAGACTGTTTCAGCGTGTGGTATTGATGGCCTCTTGTCAGCTATACTGGCCGTGTGCAGTACGTTGAATCATCTCTGCAGTTCTTGCTTTGAATGCGTCATGTTGAGATTCTTTCTAATTGTGTTAGAAATCCTAGGTTACATAGGTTGTACATAAGAATTAACTTCGCCTAAATCGATTCCACTTCCAAAAATTTCGAACGGTGCATGAGATGTTACGAGGTCAGCATCTTTGATCACATGTGAACTTGTCTCATCATCGTCCCTTCCACTTCCCACTTCATTTTCATAGTCAACCTCCAAACATGCCCGTATGTTCAAGAGTTGATGGCGAAGTTGGGAACACAAAGTAAGCACACGTGAAACTTACGAGCCTCTGATCGTGCGAAACCTCTATTACTTACTGACCTGACCGGCTCAAGAACGACACTCATTTCTCGCCCAAACCAGAGGAGAATAAAAAAGAGAGCCGGATAAAGCTTCTGCACCGACACAACAATTGCCCAAGTGAATCACAAGTATTCGACCAAACACTAAAGCTCCTCGCGGGAGCGGCTATCTCACAAAATCGCCATGGCTCAAGAATGCACCAAGACTTGCATGGATTACTTCCACAAGTCAAGCATACGTGGAATTGAAAAGCCTTGATCGTGCAGAGCCTCTTCCATACACTCATGAGCGGCTCAGCAAAATCAGCAGCAGTCAAAACCTACAATCCAAACTACCTCAAGAACACATCACAAAACTGTATCAGACATACAACAATAGCATTGTCCGAAGAGAATGAAGCTTTCCTATCTGTAGTGGCGTTCTGACGCGCCAAAACTTCCAAAGATTACTTCCACAAGTCAAGCATACGTAAAAATTACAGCTTCCTCAAGCTCTGGAGAGGCGCTTCTTGGACCTGTACCTCCGAACCTCGTCCAGCAAGGTTACTAGACGCTACTCATCCATTTTCAAGCATCAGTCAAAGCATAAGTGAAGTTGACGAGTCTTAGGATCATGCGTTACCTCTCTCCTCTATGCACTGATCACCGGCTCAGCTAAATCACCAGCTGCTTTTACTTACGATCAAGAGCACTGCAGCAAAACTTCCCTCCCTCAAATGTAACCATAGCAAATTTTATCATTACTGCAAATCTGCGCGTCTATTTACATTTATTATACTACCTGAAGCCGGATGATGTTCTGTGTTCACGTGATCATACCCGGATGATATCCGCCTCATGACCGGGAGCAACGGTGTCTCAAAATGCTGTGTGGAACTCCGTTTTCTTTGCCACAGGAGAAGGTGTTCCGTCGCGTAAAGAGGTCGCGTGAATGGAAGATTTTACTTTTTTGCAAAAATAAACAAATTCCTCCCAACAGAAGAAGGCATAACGATTCTACCCACCGTTTGGATTTCGGATCCAACATCTAACTTTTTATTTTTTTAATGAAATCGCATTTCCAAGTGAATGGCTACTTTCCATACCCCTATTTCAAAAAGTAGATCCATTTTTCTTATCCTAAACACCTCCATTACTTGTATTTTGTGGCATACATTGAGTCAAGTATGCTAACCCTATCCACACAAGGAAGAAAAACCATTCTACATTCTTTAAATGCTTGTACGAGACCGAGGCATACAAAATGCTTGTACGAGACCGCTTGCATTTGTCGGGTTCGCACATAGTTAATTCAAAATGGAGGGTGTCCAAAAAATTTGGAAAGTATCAAATTATTGTCTAAGGTGATACTCATGTAATGCCAAGGCCATACCCTTGTAATATCTAGGCAATACTCTTGTAATCCTAGGTGACACCCGTTGTGTCCAAATCACTATGTTAGAAAAATAAAATTAGTTATGTCAAAAAAATAAAATTGGTTTGTACAGGGGTGTCTGAACGAGACCGACGCATACGGTATCTTACAATCCGTGCGGTCGTTTACACAAAAACGGTTGAAAATGATGAAAATTTGCTTCAATTAGTTTTGCAACGTCTCATTTGAGAGAGGCAATTTTGGGGTGGTTTTGGTGTAACAAAGTCTTCGGGACATTAGAGGTTGAAGGAAAGACCCCTCCAGCATTGCTTCTAGAAGGTCATGCTAAGGAGACTGACATCACGAAAATGAATGTACTGTTTCCAATATGAAGTGCAAGATAAACTGAAACAAAAAAATCAACCAGAAGCCAAATCAGAGGTCAAAACCCTTTGCCTCGGTTTACAGAAAACTCGATGGAACTTGGTCAAATCCATGGAATTTCTGAAGATATTCTTGACATCGTGTGAAAACCTCTATCTTGTCTTCCAGTTTTCTATAGTAACTTTTCAAATGAAACGGCGACACTCACATCCACCTGACTTTGTACAGGCCCAGCTCATGCAAAGCGGACAAAAAATCATACCTGATTTCTGCACCAATTCCAACAAATTTCCTTTGATCGAGGCATCATCACCCCTGTTCACATCACGCCTCATTGTCATCCTCACCGACCTGCAAATAATGGATTAGCCCGGACCCTGAGCATATATTATCAGGATAAAATCAAGCCGGAAAATCACACCGAAAGCATCCACCGAAATCTGTCGAGTCTCTAGACAACGACTAAGATTAACGCACATAGAGAACACAGATCATAGGGACTAGAGTAGATATCAAACAAACATGGGCTTTATTATAACGTGCATTATTCACAGGCCACCGCTCTGGCGAGGATTCTACATACTTACAATACTTATCATGTGACACTGGAGCCTCTACGCTTTTGGTTTATGAGACCGCTCCGCCTTCTTGGTGATCTGCTGCAACAAAGGTTTCACTGAGGCACAGTGTGTAGACTTGTTTTCGCAACCGTCACAACATTTCTGCAGGTTCAGGATCACCTGCAGACACCTGCACAACAGAAATTTCAATAATAGTAAAGCCAAGAGTTCGAATGGAGGAAGAGATGTAGAGATAGAGACTGAAACAACAGAGGAAGCTAATCCAAATTATGAACACCATGATCTGGCCTACCCTCAAGACTGGCGAATCATTGTATGAAACCTCACACTAGACCTAAAAAAAGTACAGAAAGACCCAAAACCCTAAGAACTCACTGACGTGACCGACAACCAAATCTCCAGAAAATAAAACGAAACACAGCACGTACTGAACATATGAAAAAAACTAGACGTCAGAAGGAGCATCAAAATCCACAGCAAAACGTACCGGCATACAACAACCGATTCTCCAGGAAAACAATAAAACAAACCTTTCCGGATTGAATGCGTTCTTCGTCAAGCACGCCTGTATGTCACATGCCTCCTTCTTGCACGGCTCCTTAACGACAGCCATCGCTTAGAAACTACAAAATCCTAATCCTTATCCTCCTCCCTCCTAACAACAAAACTGAAACAACAGCAGCAGCAGCAACGAGAAACTTAGGCGAGATCGGTGTCGTCGAAGTCGTCCTCGAAGTCGTTGAAGAAATCGGCGTCCGAGGGCTTGTGGTCGGCCGCCGCGTCGCCTAGAAGCTCCAGCGCATCGCCGTCCACGTCCACCTCCATGGCCACGCCCGCCACGCCGTCGTCCAAGTCCGGCATGAACAGCCCTGCGCCCGGAAACGACTTCATGCTTCCCACTTCCTCGAACTCGAGATCGCTCACACACTCATTCTGCTGCAAAAAAACATAGCCTCGGATCACGTTTGGTGCAATCCAGGTTTAGGGTTTGGGGAATAACGGTTTAAGGTTTGAGGTGCACGGTTTTGAGATTTAAAGGTTTGAGGTACACGGTCTAGAAATTTAAAGGTTGAGGTCCACGGTTTAAGGATTGAGGTGCACGGGTTTAGGATTTTTCGGTACATGGTTTTGAGATTTTAAGGTTTGAGGTACATGATATAGAAATTTAAACGTCGAGGTCCATGGTTTAAGGTTTGAAGTATATTTTTTGAGGTGCAAAAATTAAGGTTTGAGGTATAGGGGTTTAAGGTTTGAGGTGGACAATTTAACCCTTTAAGACCAATCGATCATATATGGGTTGATTCTAGAGAAAAGCCTTAATAGAAAGCGCTACATGCCACTTCAAAGGAAAAATTTGACCATAACTTAGAGGTGGAGGAAGATGGGCATCTTTTGAGACCATCGCCACTACAATCAGTGCAAGCATCGACAAGCTGTAGTGGTTTCCGTGAAAAAAGTTTGTAGATTTTTGTTCTGAAATGAAACCATTGCGCATATGCCATTGTGCACGATCTAGAACACTAGTAGATCCTAATATACCAAAAAAGCTCATTGGCCTTAAAGGGTTGAGGGTTGAGGTACATGGTTTAAGATTATCCACATTGTTTGGCTTGGCCAACGGCCAGCTAGGTCAAACAGCGTAGAAACCTCTGCTCTGTTGTACAACAAGAACTCAATAAAAACCAAAATATAGCGGACCCGGCAAAAAAACCTACCAACACAGCCAAAAAAGAGAGTTCACCATGCCTGTTCTAGCAGTCCAGGGCGAATTGATCCCCTCGTTGGTACTTACCCGAGGTGGGCCCCGTCTTAATTGCATGGGGTCATTTTTCTGGCCCTCTTATTTTGGAGGGTTCAGAGGCTTTTTTTGGATTTTTTGACAAATTGGGGGCCTACGGTCATTCTTTACCCCAATGGACCCTCTATTGCTATAAATAGGGCCCCATCCAAAAACAAAAGTTCGGCCAGGTTAACTGTGGTCATCGGATAAAGTTACAATATGTATTACAGACTAACTCCTTTAATACGACACTCCATTATACAACAAACACAATAATATGACACATTTTCGCCCAACCAAACTTTTTAGTCTAAAACTCCTTCCATAATACGACTATGGCACACGATAATGCGACACTTTGAGACTCTCACTTTGTCATATTATAGAGGGAATAAACGCATTGGGAACATATTGTTGTGATGGAAACAAGTTGTGAACAATGGAATACGTGCATCACAATTAAGGTTCTTCTTTCTCTTAAATTCTTTTTGGCAACTTTTTTTTTATAGATACTTTTTGGCGACCTTTTTTTCTTGTAGATATTTTTTGCAAACTTTAGGTATCTACTACTGTGTATTTTACTAAAACCTCGATAATGCAACATTTAGGTCCAAAATGTCATATTATCAATTATATGACAAGTCTCTAACATGACACTTTTCTCGTTTCCCAAACCTGTCATACTAAAGAGGTTAGATTGTACTAGGAGTATATGGCCTTTCACTTGGCAAATGTTTTTCAACATTGTTGAAACCCAACTAGAAATACAATTTCAAATGAAGATTAAGGTCTAGCTTCCCTTTTTCCTTTTAATTCTTATAAGCCTTTGCTTTTAGGTTATAAAGGTTTCATGAAAGATTAGCTCTAAGCTAGCCCACCAACTTGAATTAAATCCAAAGCAAATTATTTTTTACTTAGAAATTATTGAGAAGACACAAATGAGATTACATAAGAAATCTTGAAAATATAGGGCAAGAAATAGGCTTTATGGCCCATATAATCACTTACAACAAAGAATGAAAAAAAATTCAAAGTCTTTATTTCCATATCCAATAGTAGAACCTTATTTCTATACTACTAAAATACACATGCTCATATTGATCTACACATTCTCATTTATAAAAGCTTGATTTGCAACACAACTGTGTGAAGACCACATGGTAGTTAGGGCCGCTTCACACTTGGTGGCCAAGTCGAGAGGCCGTCGATTTCCAACAATGAGATTGCTAGAATGGCCAAAGTCCGGACTTTGGGCCTTCACACTTGTGCCCAAACTCCAAAGGCCGTCGTCCTACATGGCAACACTTTTGGGTAGTTTTGGCACCAAAGCGACGGCCTCTCGAGCAAAACTTGGGTCGCTGATTTTGCTCGACCCAAACTACAATCGAGAGTCCGTCGATTTTTTTTATTAAAATAATCAAAAAGTGACAAGATCTAGACCAATAGATGAAAGAGACCAAATTTTTGGGCTGATTTTTTTTGGCTGATTTTTTTTTGCTGATTTATTTTGGCTGATTTTTTTTGGACTGATTTTTTTGGCTGATTTTGATTGGCTGATTTTTTAGGACTGATATTTTTTGGCGTAATGATATGGGGTTTGGACTTTGGACTTGGCCTTTGGGGCTTCACACCACGACCGGCCAAACCTTCAATCTATATTATTTAATTTATTTTTTTGGCAAAAAAGTTTGGCCTCTCGCCATAGTTTGGCCACTCATTTTGACGGTTGGCCTCTCGACTTGGGCATAGTGTGAAGCGGCCCTTAGCACGATATTTGAGCCTTGTCAGCCTAGCTCTTAGTGGAAGGTGGCATTAACCCCTAAAGTCGAAAGCCTTTAAAACTGCCAAAAACCCTCAAAACTACCCTCTTTCAATGCAAGGTGAAAATTTTTAACTTTTGACAAATTTTCGAGTATGTAACCGTAAGATCTAGTACCTAACTTGTACATGTACATGCATACTGAATCTTAGATTCAAATTCCTCTCCATTTGTGAGATCGTAATGTTCAAAGTTGAAAAAAAAGATTTTTTCCTTGCTGTAGAATGGAAAACTAATGTTTTGGGGGCCAAAAAAACCAATTTTGAAAGGAAATTTGACATGAGGCTCTTCAAATTCTTGTTCCTATGTGAGTAAGGAATATGTCCATATATTCTTTACCCTCATAGGACCTATTACACCTAAAGAAATGCTTAATTTTTCACATGGAGGTATGCTGAAATACAAATACAAATGCCCATTTTCAACAATTAAAAAGGCATGTAAAAAATTATTGGATTGAAAATCCAAACGGTGAGATCATGCTTTACTACCTCTTTTACATGTACGAAAAACAAAATTCGAAAAAAAATAAAATCTCAATTTTTGGTGAATTTTTGAAGTTACTGCGATCTAATTGATTTTGGGCAGATTTTGAGAATAATTGAGCATATACCGCAGTTCTGGGCAGATTTCAGCATGCCCTAACAGTGTTTTCAAACTTTGACCGTGAATATCTCCTAAAGTATGAGGAATTTTGAAGCATGAAGGGTGTCATTTTGAAGGTCTGGGAAAACTCTACAATCTTCAATGGTAATAACTTCATACGATCTAAATTTAGTAACTGAGAGCCTGACCAGAGTCAGATCGACCACATTCTGGTCGATTTCGACTTTAGGGGTTAAGCATGCAAAATGATAGCTAATGGAGGTACTAATCCGTGATTAGTTGGCGCTACAAGAAGCAGGGTGGTCCTTGCCAAGTGGTCGTAGGCAACGCCATCTGAGGACAAGGTTGTCGTTGCGGGTGCAATGTAGGTTGAAACAAATCAATCTGCTTGCTCCAGAATTGAGAGAATGTCAGAGTGAGGGCGGCCAACTCAATTGGGTTGCTAGAGTTATTGTTATTTACCGCCAGCATCCTTTGGTGTCGCCGCTCGCGGTAAATCTAATGTCTTGTCTTCCTTCTCTTTGAGAGCCAGAGAGCCTCTCATTTAAAGTTGTGCAAGAAACAAACCACAATTTCAACTGGAAAGTGCTCTACTTTAGGGCCATAGCAGGGTTGTACCAAAATATCCATATACAAATTGGTTTTCGTGCGTGCATGCGGTCAAGCTTATCTATGTTTTGGGAAGATTCTCATGTTTTTACTTTTATTCTTTTACTTTACACTTCTGCTTTGAGAATTTTAGTTTATCACTTTAATACTAGATATTCAAATAAAAGTAATTCCATATATATTAGATTAATCAAAGTAGCAAATAATTCAATACCAAATATCAACTATTTTTTTTAAAATTAGAATTAAATTTTTAGAGGAAGTGGGGACTTAATTCAAAACAACATTGTATCCAGAGGACATGGGATTTTCTAGACATTGAAGTAAGTAGTGTAAAAAGAAAAAGAACTCCGATTCCCGAAGGAGGGCCGGAGTGAATAAAGTGTCTGTTTGTTGACCACTAAATCCATGTCCACCGGACATAGGTTTAGTAGTATGGAACTACTCCCTCGTCTTAAGGGTAGACACTATGTAACCAAGGAACCAGTAACCGAGAACCAAGAACCGCCCAGAGCCACAGGGCTTAGTTTGAAGAGGTGATTTGTAAATATTGGATGAGTGTTTTCGAGAGGTTTTACGGGGTACTATCAAGTAATTTGTGGAGAGGTTGGTTGTTTTTGAGTTTTCGTATGTGTAGAAGTATGTGTTTTCGTATGTGTAGAGGGGATAAAGGTAGTAGCTCTAGCTCCAGTGGTGATGACAATAAGGGGGTCACTTTTCCATCCAAGAGCTGAAATGTCATTAATAAGTGGTTGGTATTTATTCATTTTGTTTTCAATGGCTTTTCGGGGGAATCAGTCATTACATTATTTGATTTCAATAAATTGGATAGTAAGGTCTTTGTTGATGTGGTCCGGTGGGGGGTCTTTATATGGTAGTCCTTTCACGCATAGAATGTCTGGTTCAAAGCTGGCATTGCAATGACATCTTTGGGTTCCACATGTGCATGGAAGTAGCTATTGGAGGATTGTGTTTTCTTGTGGATTATTGTTAAAGGTTTCGGCATTCATAAGTATAAAGCATCGGGATTTGTTTGAGGATACGATTAGTTTCCGGATTTCCCATACTGCTTTGTTGTGTCTTTTAACGATTAGGGAATGTATGTGCTGGTTTTGGTATTGGAGGAGTTCATGTAGCCATGTATCCAAATCCGTGGAGGTGCATATTGGACATGTTACAGATGGAATCTTTATGTTCCCAAAAAGAGCTGTTTGCGGGAATTTCCCAAGTATTGTCCAGTACAAAATTTAATAAGACATGTTTTTTGTGAATATGTAATTGTGGGATTTTTCCAAAAGTTTGTAGAGAGTTCGTTATCAATATTGTTTTTACCGGTCCATTTGTCTATGTTAGGGAGACTTTCTAAGATAAGGTCAAAGTTGTTAATTAAATATTGTTTTTTGAGGTATTTATCTAGAAATCTTATTGGGCCTTTGTCCGGTGTGTCATCCATAGTAGACTAATTTTCTCTTTGAAGGTAGTATGGGGTAGCATGGGCATGTTCATGCGGATGTGTGGCATTTCTATGGGATTTACCTAGTCCTTCTTTGGCTAGTTTATCCGCTTGGTTTGTTTCTTTCTATATTGACATGTGCTCTAAGTTTATGGAGGGTTGTAGTTGGTGTTCTATTTTGTAGCATTTCAACCATAGATGTCAGTATGGCTTGTTCTGGGTGGCTATTGTGGAGGGTAGGGTGTATTATTTGTGTGTTTAATAGATACAATACGTTTATACAATCTGTAAAGATGTGTGCGGGTTCATTAGCATATTGTGTAGTGATGATTTGGAGGGTTTTATGAAGGGCCTAGGCTTTCCTAGTAGCTCGGGTGGTAATGTGGGTTCTTCATATGGTACCGAGTCTGTCTCAAATAGAGCTATGATGTGAGAGTCTGGGAATGGGCCTAAGTGTGGGTTGAAGTTCTCGTTCCAATTATTCTCTGGTGTGATGATAATAGTGGAGGTAGAGTTTGGATCATTTATGGCCGCAAGTCTTGCCCAATGTATTGCTTGTTGTGTATCTTTTATATTGTGGGAGTGTGCAATACCATTTCCAATCCATTTGTGGGCAAAGGCATTTCCAAGTGAGCCAAAAAAATTGTTTCTTTCGAAGGGTGAGTGGAATTTGGTGAGTTGGGTGGAGCATGTGACGGGGGATGAGAAGTACGATTGTTGGATGTTGAAGGATGAGATTAGTGAATCTAGAATGGGCGTGGGTAATGTGTAGTGTGCGAGTTTGAGGGGGTCATTTTTTGTTATGTGGTATTTGTAGCTTTGGTATAGCCAAACTATTTCAGTTTCAAATGGTTGGATTATTGGCTCTATGTTTGTAGGATTTTGTAGTTTATTATGGTATTGGTTCCATAGCCATTGGAGTCTAGTGACGGGAATAGTGATTAGATGTCTCTTGTTGTCTTCGTATATATGTGCATGGTCTACATTAATTTTGATTGTATTGTTTGATGTGAGAATGTCTTTTTTGGGATTGCATACGGTGGTGTGTATATTTAGCAAGGGGATGATTATGGGTAGGGTAATGGATCATGAGTCCCGAAATTGCATTTAAGGGTGGTGTGCTTGAATGATTTCTAAGTAGAATTTGTTTTGGGTGTTTTCATAATATCGTGTTAGTTTTGTGGTGTTATGGGTGGAGGTGTTTTGGTTGTGCCATGGAAAGAGGTT
The DNA here is from genome assembly GCA_963971425.1 of Bryoerythrophyllum caledonicum. Lineage (NCBI taxonomy): Eukaryota > Viridiplantae > Streptophyta > Bryopsida > Pottiales > Pottiaceae > Bryoerythrophyllum > Bryoerythrophyllum caledonicum. Next base: position 31,103,971 of record OZ020517.1, on the reverse strand, counting down.
CTGTTGGAGTAACCATTTGTTGTAGGTATTGTGATTCTGTTGCCATTGGCATAAATATTTGGTATCATTTTTGTAACTTTATTGAGGTCAATATGCTTTCTATGTTATGGTCAATAATTATATTTACGGGGTATGTAGATGGGTTTTTGAGGATGTGTACTGGGGGAGGAAGGAGTGGGCGCAATGGGTTGAGGGGTGAATTGTCGGGTGGTCGTTTCTAGGTTGGATGTTGTTGTTGGTGGTGATGTATGGTCTTTGAGTGTGTAGGGGTTTGGATGTGTATTAGGACATGGGGGGTAGCACAATAGTTGTTGGACAATATTATGGGCGCTCTTTATTAATTTGGATGGTGTAGTATGTAATGTTTTGAAGTCATTGTGGTTCATAATTTGTGTTCCATTTGGTAGTGTAATTTGTTTTAAGTCCATAATATTTACTGAAAGAAGTTTTTGTAAAGTTTTTGGGAAAGGTGTCGGTTAATTTTTGTGTCATTTTGGATTTCTTGTAGCCACATGTGTTCCAACGGTGCGGGTTCTAATAAAAACTCTGCAAGTGTGCTTTTTAGGTAAACTTTTGTTTCATTTTTTAGTAGAAAAAACGTCCATATGATTGGTGATCTAGTGCGATCTGCTTTGTTTATTCTAGGTATGTTTTTAGCACCACCATATTTGGCAAGTCTAGAGTGGATGAGTCCTTTGAAAATCTTTCCAAGTCTTCCTTTGTCGTTGAGTGCATTTTGGAGTTGTTCCCCTATACATCAAAGGTAAGCATTTTTAAGGAAAAAGTCTTCTAGTCCAAATAAATTTTGTGGGAGTTGGGCTATGACATTTGCCATACATTTGGAAAGGCCACAACTGGATTTTTGTATGGCTATGATATTTTTGTCTAGTTTTCTGATAGCAGGCATGGAGTATGGGACTGCGTAGAAACTATATGCTACTTCGGGTGTAAGTACTGTGTCTACCATTTTTATTTTTTGTCTCATAGTGGCCAGACAACTTATTAGCTCTTTGCATTGTTTGGTAAGTTTTGTGGTAGTGATGTGGATTTGTATCTTCCATTTTAGTGAGGGGACAAGGTTTGTGCCAAGATACACATATGGTTCATTTTGATGGAATATAGGGATGGGTTGGTTACGATAATTTATATTCATGGCCTGCATAAGTGCTTTGAATGCGGTGGGGTTCATTTTGGATTTGTTTAGACATCCCGTGGCGGCACATTTTTGGACACCAACGTCCATACCGGACCAATCACAAAATTTGTCAATCCTATTTAGTTGAATTTGTAGTGATCAAAGTTTACCGGCTATAGCGGCAAGGTCATCGGCATAAGCGGCCGAATTTATGGTGACTTGTGATGTTCCAAAGGTGTAGCCATTGTTTCCCCTTTGCATCCATCTTGGTAGTGGTTCTAAGAAAATAATGAATAGATATGGACTTAAGGTGTCCTCTTGTATGGTTCCGCGTTGTATGGAGATGGGCCGTGTTGTTTCAAAATGTTCTCCAACGTATGAGGTGGACGATCGAGAGTATATGTTTCCAACTAGTGTGACTGCATCAATGGGGTATCCGAGATCAGACATAATTGCTAATAGTCTTGCGTGATCGATGGAACCAAATGCATTTTTGAAATCAACATATAAGATGTATATGTCTTGGTTTGTAATTTGTGAGTCTTTGAGTGCGGCAATTAAGGTTTGGAGTTAGACAACTCCAAAAAAATACTTCTTTCCGCACGGAAGCCTTCTTGATTGTCATGTAAGATTTGGTATTTCTTCCCATATGAAGATCGAACGGATGTGAATGTGCTTGTGAAGAGTTTATATATGGTGTTGGCTAAGGCAATTGGTCTATGGTTGGGAAGCATCGAGGAGTCACATTTCTTATATAGTACTATAGAATCGGTTTTCCATGAGGCGAGGATTTGTTTTTGTTTGTAGCAATGAGAGAAGAATAGGGAGAGAAGTTTGTAGAATCTCAGAGGCATAAGTTTTAATATAGAGTTTTGAATTCAGTCAGGCCCTGGGGCTTTGTTGTTTCCTAGGTTGTTGAGGCATGTATCGTATGTGGCTCGGTTGAAGTATGTGTGTAGCGGGATTTGTGGTTCGCCTCTCTTGTCTATGGTGAAGCCGTCAAGGTCATGCCATGGACATTGTCTAACCGCACATGTACATGTTGGTAGGTGGTCTAGTAAATAGTTGCATGTTGGTACGGTAAGTCTGTTATTTTTTGTTTGTTGGTAATATATTTCATTTGCAATGTCTTCAGGGCTAGTTTGGATATTGTTGTTTTGGTTGGTGGTACAATCTAGTGGTGGAGATTCATTGTTCTTAAAGACTCTTCTCTTTATTTTCTTTGGGCTAGTTTCATATAGTTGTCTATATTTAGATATGTCTTTTTTGATGTTATCTCTAGTATACTTAGTAGTTATTTCCATGGCTTGTTGGTTGGCCTCTTTTGCAATTGATGCAATATCATGTAACCATTCATCTGGTGATGTATGGGGAGGTGGTGGGGGTGGAATTTCGGAATGTTGTAGTGTTTGTATTTCTTGGCAGATAGGGTGAGTAAACCATTAAGGGTTGTTTTTAACAAATTCTAATTGTTTTCAGAATGGTGTGGTAGATCGTTAAGTATTGTTCCACTTTTTTGAGACTTTACGTGGTAAATAGCCTCCTTGTTTGGATGTTCTAGATGTTAATTGGGGTATGGAAGGGGCTTTACATGTTTTCTCTAGGGTGTAGGAGATATTATTTATTATTGTGTCCAAGGTGTAACAAGCTTCGAGCCATTGGTTTGGGGAGAGTTGGTCATTGTTTTTTAGATGGTTGATAAGGGGGTCAATTTGTAGAGAGTTATGTTCAAAGAACATCGTGTTGAAAGTTTGCGCGTTAGTTTTAGGGATGAGATTAAGTATTCAAGTGCTTTTGTTGTTTGATGTTGTGGGCGTCATGCTAATAAGTGTGTTTCGTGGAATATTTAATTGGATTGGTGAGTGGCCCAAATTTAAAGTAATTCTTGTTTTAGTTGTACACGAGTACTGTGCATGATTGGGGTTTAGTATGTAAAAACCATCTATTAAACTTAGGTCTTTAAAGTCAAAGCCTCCTTGTCAGGAGATTTGTATATATGCTATGGACACACAACCATGTTATAATTGATTTGTTTCAAACCATTTAACTATTTGTTTGCTTGCCTTTTCTTGAATTACCACATAAGGCTTGTTGATGCTCACATTAGACTAGGTAACAACACATCTATGTGCTTATTGTGGGTTCTACTTTATAATTTTTATACTACAAAAAAATCGATTTGGTTGTTCAAAATTTATTTACCAAAAGTACATCAGGAAAATAGAAGGCAATTTTGTTCATATGTAGAATATATCATAGATATATGTTTCTTATGGTCATATAGATTCCATATGGGTCATAATCGCATTCCGTATCAATATTGACATAAAATCAATATTGTTTCAATCCTTCTTGAGATCATTTTGTAAAAAGACAATATGAAGTTGGTATAAAATATTTTCAATACAGTAATTATAAAAATGAAATATGAAAAATGACACTTAATTTGAAAAAAAAAAATAGTATGAAACTTTAGGACATTGTTTTTTTATGTGGACAATAATTGACCCAATTAATAGAAATGTAATTATTTTTGCATATTAGACGAGTGTGTAAACGAAATCTCAAAAGATGTCAATATAAAAATAAAAATAAAGATAGATATACCTTGACAACGATTGATGTCCAAATATAAGGTCAAACTCAAAAGCAACTACTCTAAATAAAACATGTACCATCAACATAATTTTTTATTAAAAATTTCTTTCTCGCTTTTTGCCAATGTCATCTTGTCTTTTCCTTCTAATTTCTTCAATGCGCCAACTCTTTGTAGATGAAAAATCATTTTCCAAATTGGCTTTTGATTTCTTTGAACAAAGGATGGATATCTCCCATCTACTTAATGTTATAAGGTCCTCCATGCATTTTTGGCCACAATCACCTTTCGAAATCTATACATTTTACATCAAGTGTAAAAATGTAGTAAAACTTGTTGGAAAAAATGTTCCTACTTGTCTAATTTGTGTGGTAAAAAGTTCACATGTATTCAACATACAATGTAATTTTGAGAGCCATTTATTTCACCGGGTTAACTCTACTTCTTGTATAGAAAACATAATGTAGCATAGAGTTTTTGGGCTACAGTCAACTTTGAAAATCTAAGAAAGAGTAACAAGTAGTGAACTCCTACTTGAAACACAAGCCCCACAATCATGTCATTTACAATTAAAGAACAGTTGAAAATCAATAGCAATAAAAATTTGCAAATATGCAAAACCCCCTTCCACTAAAATGCATGTAACTCACTCAATACTTATGGAATTGACTTGAAATTTGTACCACACAAACTAGACAAAAATGCGCATCTCTGAAGAAAACAAGTGTTGGAAAAGAATCTTCCACCAATAAGTTACAACACGCTGAAGTAGCAATGTTCAAAACTTACCCTTAATTTTTTGGCAGAACCCCCTTCCACTAAAATGCACGTCACTCACTCAATACTTATCTAATTGACTTGAACCTTGTATCACATAAACAATACAAAAATGCGCATCTCTGAAGAAAAAATTGTTGGATAAGGATCTTCCACCAAGAAGTTACTGCACACCATAGTTGCAGTGTTCAATACTGACCCTAATTTTTTTTGCACAACCCTGTTCCACTAAAATGGACGTCACTCACTCAATACTAATGGAACCAACTTGAAATTTGTACCAAGTAAACTAGACAAAAATGCGCAACTTACCCATTAATTGTTTTTTAAAATAGACACTTATGGAAGAAGAAGCAAGGACTTGAATCGTAGTATAATTCAACAAATTTGGAGGGGGAAAGAATATTTTAAGTAGGTTCTTCTTCTCCAGTGGTTTGGTTTCTTGTCCGGGGGGTTGAGGTCAAACAAGAAACTAATCCTGAGGAGAGGAACTCTTCAAAAAAGTGTTGCCACATAGGCATCCATGTCATTTTTTCATCCATGCTTGAAGTTCTTCACGGGTCAAGTCTTGGCCATAGTGTTAACCCAATCCGGTGAAGATCAAATTGTTCTCCAATCATATTGCTCCATTTTCCTTGAATTCTTGGCTGGTGGAGTTCTCCACCATAGTGTAAAGCGGGCCTAAGTCATAACGTAAGTCTCCTCTTGAATTTCATCTGGTTCCCTAACAAGTCTACGCCTCCTGCACGAGCTGGCACAATAATTATGGACCTCTGTCGATCTAGAACTTTAAATTTGAATCCATCCACCTACTTCAACTGTATGCATGTTGGAAGTACTTGGTGCACAGTTGTTTGGCACCTCTCTGCATCATATGTTTGGGGCTCAAGGAAAGAGCACAACTACTTCCTTGAATATCAGTAAAGTGAGTTGTTGCCGTACATCATTAAGATTTTAAAGCATTTGACTTGTGCTCAGAAACAAACAGTGCACAATGAACTCAGCTTACAATTTGGTTGGAATCCATGGTCAACAACAAACAGAACCAAAGTCTCACACTGTATGCCAGATATCCTGGTCCTTTCTTGACTTTCACATCCTCCTGTGATTCTTTCTGTGAATTAACTGGACCATGTGGATGCATTGAACGTCTTTAAAATGCATTTCATAATAAAGCCTTAACCCTTAAACGTCAGTCCACAACCGTTTATACGTAGAATACAGAAAATGTATTGAAATTTAGCAAGATTTACACCTTTGGATTGAAGAATCCTCATTTGACCCCTAAAGGACCGATGTCTCCTCGGGGGACGTTTTGAGTTTGGGTAAGGTACCACGTTCTCAATTCTAGGCATTATTTTCTGAGATTTTTTATTGAATGGCCAACTTTTGATTAGCTTTGCGTAGACACAAATTTCATAGAATTCCAACTTACGGTTCAAAAGTTACAAATTATTTTCACTTACATATACAAATAGTGCAGCAGTTTAGTGTGACATATCACAAATACTGTCACCAAACTTTAATAAATTCTAAGTTCAATAGAAATTCGAGTTTTTGTCCATTTAAAAGAAAGAAAATGTCCTCTTGGAAGGGAAATTGAGATCTTTGCATCTACCGTACGGATTTGTGAATTTCAAATATTTGAGAAGGATATGATATATGCAAAATATAAAGTGTATTGTTGATTCTCGGCACATAGTTGCATTGCATGATTTTTTAGGACATCTTCTACACCTCTTCTACTTCTAAAATTTGGTGCACATGTGCCTAACATGATCCTTTCCAAGTTAACACAATAAAATCACGGCCCGTAGTGCAAAAAGTTGCCATAGAAGGTGGTCGAAGTTTGTTGAAGGTGTATAGTATGACCTGAAAAAGAGATTATGTCGCACTTCAAAGGCTAATATCTTTCAATCCGTGCGGTCAAACTTACCAAAAGTTTTTACCACACACTTTCAAAAAAGTCTAGTACAAGATCCTACGGTTAAAGTTTCAAAAAATTGATTTTGTATCACTCTGTGTTGAATGTGCTCAAAATGGCAGTTTTGGAGTGTTTTTGAGGAAAATTTACCTTGGTCCTTTAGGGATTAACATCTTTCAATTGGGAGTCATTTCAATATCTGAACCTTATCATGTTCAAATACGACACTGTATTGTACATGTAGAATGCTCAGGGCGAATTGACCCCTTCGTTGGTACTTACCCGAGGTGGGCCCGGTCTTAATTGCATGGGGTCATTTTTCTGGCCCTCTTATTTTTGGGGGTCTAGAGGCTTCTTTCGGATTTTTTCTTGACAAATTTGGGACCAACAGCCATTGCTTATCCTACAGGATCCTCCCATTCTATAAATAGGGCCCCATCCAAAAACAGAATAGGGGCTAGGTTTGGCCCCACCACCTCCTGGCCACCTCGGGTAAGTACCAATGAGAGGGTCAATTCGCCCTGGGCTATGTAGAATACGGTGGCCACCAACGGCAACTTCTGGCGTTTAACCCCTAAAGTCGAAATCAACCGGAATGTGGTCGACTTGACTCTGGTCAGGCTCTCAGTTACTAAATTTAGATCGTATGAAGTTCAACTTTTGGAAGGTTGTAGAGTTTTCCCATACCTTTAAAATGACACCATTCATGCTTCAAAATTCCTCATACTTTAGGAGATATTCACGGTCAAAGTTTAAAAACACTGTTAGGGCATGCTGAAATCTGCCCAAAACTGCGGTATATGCTCATTTATTCTCAAAATCTGCCCAAAATCAATTAGATCGCAGTAACTTCAAAAATTCACCAAAAATTGAGATTTTTTTTTTTTAGAATTCTGTTTTTCGTACATGTGAAAGAGGTAGTAAAGCATGATCTCACCGTTTGGATTTTCAATCCAATAATTTTTTACATGCCTTTTTTAATTGTTGAAAATGGGCATTTGTATTTGTATTTCAGCATACCTCCATGTGAAAAATGAAGCATTTCTTTAGGTTTTATAGGTCCTATGAGGGTAAAAATTATGTGGACATATTCCTTACTCACATAGGAACAAGAATTTGAAGAGCCTCATGTCAAATTTCCTTTCAAAAATGGTTTTTTTGGCCCCCAAAACATTAGTTTTCCATTCTACAACAAGGAAAAAATCTTTTTTTTTAACTTTGAACATTACGATCTCACAAATGGTGAGGAATTTGAATCTAAGATTTGGTATGCATGTACATGTACAAGTTAGGTACTAGATCTTACGGTTACTTACTCAAAAATTTGTCAAAAGTTAAAAAATTTCACCTTGCATTGAAAGAGGGCAGTTTTGAGGGTTTTTGGCAGTTTTGAGGGCTTTCGACTTTAGGGGTTTAGGGTTAAACTGATCCGAGTAGTGGGTGGTCCTCTACCGATTAGACAGGAAACCCCCCACGCTCAGACTTACCAGGTGGAGGAGGAGGTGGTGGAGCCAAAACCTGGCCCCTATTTTGTTTTTGGATGGGGTCCTAAATTTAGCCAAAGGAAGTCCTATAGACTAAATTGGGCCCTACGGCCCCAATTTCGTTAAAAAAAAAAGGCAAAAAAAGCCGCTGACCCCCTCAAAATGGGAGGGCCAGAAAAATGAGCCCATGCAATTAAGACGGGGCCCCACCTCGGGTAAGCCCGAGCTTGGGGGGTTTCCTGTCCGCGCCGTCCTCTACCATTGTTGTGTAGTACCATCACACTGTTGAAGGATTGTCCAACAAGGAGTGCAAGAAAGAAAGCAAAAACAGGAAACTTGTGGGGGTAAAAAAAATGAAAGTAAAATATATGTATCATATGGTGATATTTTTCTGTCTCTAAATCATTTCGGGTCATTTTCAGGGATATATTTACTCAGGAATAATGATGGAATGAAAATCAACTTTTAAAGGACAAGCCAGTTTTTTAAAATGACAAAGCATTTTGTCACAAGGGTAATGACGCTTGGTATGGTACAATAATAAATTTTGTGGAGGATAGGCAAGACACGTAGTTATTTGTTCTCGTTTCATAGAAACAAGAAAAGAAAAGAAGCTCACACTTGTATTTTCATGTTTCTTACTTGGTCGACGTACATGCACCCGGAAATTAACTTTAAGGGACCTGACCCCGTGTTTCGGGTCCTTTTTTGCTTTTCAGGCCCTGACATGCTGAGGCTCATCGCATGTAAGTGTGGGAGCCTATTAATACCTGTGGCAGTAAAATTGCATAATTCATTTTCCCATCGCCGCCCTTCGTTTTACCAGCCCCCAAAATTCACCCAACAACCTAGTCACTATACTCAAGAAATTACCGTTCATGCTAAATTGTAAACTAGTGATTGCATAATCAAAACTACGGCACGAAATTCCACTTATGAAAATTGCACACTCCTCTCTCAGTGTTAGTATTCTTACAGGGACATAACTTATCCAAAAAAGTTCAAAATGGGAGAAAGAAGCAGTGAACAAAGCTTAAACATAAACTCGAAAATCAATTAGAATAAAAATGGAATAAATTGCATATGGATCACCTGAAACCTGAAAACCCAAAAAGAATAATCAACTGCAAGTCTCTTCTCTAAACCCTGCAAGAGAAACATAGAAGAGAAATAGAGCTCTGCAATCAATGAAACTGATGAATATTTATTGGCCGATTTAGGATTCTAGAGGCTTTTTGGATTTTTTTGGACAAATTTGGGGCTTGTGGCCCCAAATTACCCAAGGTGCCCCCCCCCCTCGGATCAAATATGGCCCCCCTCCAACATAAAAATAGGGGCCGGTTTTGTCCCTACTAGAACCCTCCCCCACCCTTCCAAGCGTGAGGCTTGGTGCAATGTGATAGGGTTATTTTGGCAAATCCTCTCACCCTTGCTTTCTATTCTCTTTCCTATTTTGAATGGATTTTCCTAATATCTCATTTAGAGAAATTACTCCTGAGACAGCTCACAGGTGGTCTGAGCCATATCCCCTCAATGGCATTAATCCACATCAGTCCACACTCCTCCTGAAAAGTATCTAACTTCTTTAATTTGTGCCCAAAAAGTTAAAAAAAAATACAGGAATATATATTTTCTTTTAGTTGGGGTGAGCCTTTCTCTAAAGCTTCTTCGTTTTTTTTGGTCTCATCACCATAAATGGATACATGTTCAAGAGCAGATATCAGAGTTTTCCTGAAAGTAAAGGACCTTTCACCCCGAATCTTAGGGGCGGTTTACACTATAGACCAAGAGCCGTGACCAAGGAAAATGGATTAATTCCATGGTCACACTTCATGGTCACACTTCATGGTCACACTTCATAAAAATATCATTTTTAAAGCCCTTGGGCCTCTCACTAAGTGTAAACCGAACTTGGACCGGGAGGAATGACCATGTACTAAAAAGTGGGCATGCTGATTTTTTTAATGAATGCCTTAAAAGGGCAGTATTTCCTAAATAACAAAGAAAATAAAACAAGCCAAAAAGACAAAAAGGGTGGCCGCCATTGTATCTACAGTAACGTTGGGCCCCCTTCCCAAAAATATTAAAAAATTTAATTTTTTTTTAAAAAAAATGATTAAAAAATAATAAAACTGCATTTCAGGCCCATGGTCCCCTCGTTTCAGCAACGAGAGAACCCATTTAGCCTCTCTCGCCGCAAAATCCGGGGGACCCTCCAACATTATCCATTAGGCCTATTTCTAAGCCTTTTGAGGACCTCAACTCCTTTGGCCACTTTTCTTTTTTCCTCCTAGTGTAAACCCAAGTCATCCCGGGACGAGTTGATGGAGCCAATCACATATTTAAGAGGGTCATGGGACGAGTTCTTGGTCCGTAGTGTAAACCGCCCCTTAGGGTTTTATGTTAGTAACTGGGACCACATGCACACAGTGACTTGGCTTGAGAAAGGTATGGGGAACCACCCATCTACTTTTTGGGAGCTTGGGGTACTACATGGGAGCTTTAGCTTACAAGGGTAGGGCCCAAGAGCATTGATTGCCATGCATCACATTGGTGCAGAAAAATGAAGTATGAGGTTTTTGGAAGTCTATTCTAGTGAATAAGAAAAAATTGTCTTATTCCTACAGGCTCAAAATTTGTCCATATTCCTACAGGCTTTCCCCTTCTAGAAGCACTTTCAGGAAAACTCTATTCTATGCCAAATTATTAACGGACCATTTCAAAAGGGTGCAATTTGCACCACTTTGTCTTCTATAAATTGCTTTGTTCAGCGTGCAGTACACGGTGGCCACTGAATAATGATGTTCATTTTGCTTTTTGGTTGTGAATTTCACCAAAGGTTTGATGTTTTGAGATTCTGTGAATAAAAGTTGTGAATTAAGATTTTGTGGCATTTGGGTAGATCAGCGTAATCCTTGAAAATGACTTATGATACAATTGTTTCCGACCAAAGTATTAAAGAAAAGTTGATTGAATAACTATTCAATTTACATAGAGACTTGTAATAAAGAACCTCCTTAGTTTCTAAAAACTTACATGGCTTTCCCAATCAATTACCGTAAATTGTCCCATGGAGCGTTTGTCGGAAGTGGGGGTGGGACAAAACATCCCCCCTTTTTTTGGTGGGTCCCTCTGTAAAAATAAAACCCCTTGTTGGTGTTTAGATTACCATGTTGGGTCCTATAATAATTATTGGGGCCAAAATTGGCATAAATTTGCCTAAAAAATCTAGACCCTCCAGAATAAGAGGCTAGAAAAATGACCCTACCAAAATAGAGGGTAGGGCCCTACCCTTCGAAACACTCAATGGGGCAAAATATGGGCGTCCATCTTTTTGGTGAGTGTTGTCCATGAATGTGCTTGTAAATCACTTGGTCATTAAAGCAACATTTCAAATGAATCCATCACTTTCCAAGCTTAGGAAGAACTCGGTGGTATGTGCATTGTGGACATGGAGGAAAGAAAGTGAAAATTGATGGCCTTCTCACCTCCGAAATGATGCAGGGAAATGTGAAATGTATGTGATGCACCCATGTTCATAGGTTTCCCTTTGCTGAAATTGAATATGGGTAGTGTCACAGTACATTGTTTCTGCTGTGACAGGTTTAACCAATAAATGAAAGAAGTTCCAGGATGGGCTTTTGCAAATGTAGGGCATGTTCCCATGGTTGCAATTTATATTTGAATATGTTGAAATTTTGTACATAGATGCAAGAAGACAAGAGTTACGTGGCAGTATAATTCTTATTCTGATCAGACTTATAGAGAAAAAGTTATGCCATCTTAAAAGAAAAAATTGTCGAGTGCAGGCATGTTGGGCAACTCCAAAAACTTTTGCTAGGACACTCTATTGAATTTGAGATTTTCAATACTAGCAAGTAAAACTATTTCCTTGCATATTTTCATTTTTTTTTGTCTTTAGTGAAAAAATGCATCTTATCCCAAGCCAAAGATTTAAACCCATTGCCACACATTGTTGGGCAAGGAACCAAAACCTCCTTCTTTTTCCCATAAAACTTTGATATCTTCATATTATTCACTTCTTATTTTCTCTATTACAAGACGTGGCGTAAACCTTCTTATTGACCGTTCAGATTATCATGCTAAAACATATTTTGATCCCAAAAAATTAAAACATGAATTGGCACTTTTTGAACCTCCACTCCTTGCACAATTTTTTTGAATATGTTACTCCCCTTCTCTACCTCTAAAAATTGGTGAACAAGGAGTTAATATCATGATCAACATGATGATATAAACTTTAGACCTTGTGTAGTGCAACCTTTGAAACCAAGTGAAGTCAAAGTCTGTTGATCTACTCAACGTAGGGATGAAAACTATCCTTTTTTTCTACTTCAAACATTTTTCTACTTCAAACACTATATTCATGTGGTCAAGTTGATGAAATTTTGCGAGTATGTTATTTTTTAACTATTGAAAGAGATCCTGCGGTTATACCTAGAAATACAATTTTGTTTCCTTCTTTACTCATTGCTCTAGAATTAACAATTTTGAAGTGTTTTTGGTGTGAAATTGTCTAGGAAATGTAGGGGTTAGTTCATTTACGCATTCACTTCATGTTTGAAATACTCAAGAATCTCTTCCATTGTTAACTTGGTTACCGTAGTTGAAAAGTACAGTCAACTTTCTTTACAACAACCATGTTGGTCATGCCTGTTATAAATAGAGATGCTATATTGAGCAACTATTATAATGAAAAGGGTGGGTGAAGATCGTAACATGGGAATGTTGGACGAATGGTTCTATTAAAGGATGACATCACTCATCTAGTTCTCACATGCTTTATTTTGAATGGATGTCATGCGGGGTAACAATTTGGTTTGAAAGGTGTTGCTGTAATACCAAGTGGTTGTTATAGAGAGGAAATATTTGTTTTGGACCCTTGCCGCCTGTTATAATGAATTTGTATCAGATGTTTTTGTAAAGAGAGCCCATTGTAGCTTGCATGCACATTCAAATTAAAAGTTGGTTGTAAAAATGTATATAAGAAATAGAATATGATGTAGGGGACTCGACCAACACATGGGTTAGAATCCATGTGTAATGCATGAGTTGCTCAAAATTTATATTACTATATACTCCTTCAGTTAAACCTAAAGGACCATGACATTTTCACACCAAAAACACTTCAGAAGTGTTGTTTCTAGTGCAATGTGTAAGTAAGGAAATAAAACCTTATATTTATCCTTTTGACCATTGAATCTCAATTAAGACTTAGTAAGTAACATACTCACAAATTTTCAAAAATTTTGACCTCACAGATTGAAAGGTTACAGTGATTGAAGTCAAGCAAATTGTTCATTTTCTTCCCTGCATCAAGTGGATCAACAGACTTTGACCTCACTTCGTATCAAGTTTTGACACTAGACAAGGTCTAAATCTTTTACCATTGTGTTGAGCACGATGTTAGTTCATTATACCCCAATTTTTAGAGGTTGATAAATGGTGTAGCATACTCAAAACAAATGTGCAGGGAGTGGAGGTTCAAAAATTGCCCTTTCACGTTTTGATTTTTTATGAACTTAATATGTTTTAGAATGATGATCCAAATTGTTAATAAGAAGATTTTTACCACATATTGTTATTGAAAAAATAAAATGTGAAAGTATGAAGATCTCTAGGTTTTATGTAGAAAAGTTGAAGTTCTTTTTCCCGCTGATCCAAAGTGTGTAAAACTGTTTGACGAATATTCTTTTTATACTAAAGAAAATTAGTTATTTTGACATCTTCAAAGAAGGTAATATTCTCTATATGTATGAAAAAACTCAATGTCAAGAGAAACTCCTAGCAAAAAGTTAAAAGTTGGACGAAGTCCCCGTTTTCAACTCTGAGTGGTACTAACTTTCAAACCATGAGTCCAAAAATAATAATAATAAATACCTCCACAAAGTTTATTGAAGATAATCTAGCAAACAATTTTTTTTTACAAATTTTAGAAACCTGCTCAAAATCAATATTGTCCTTCCAAGGGACACATGGTCCTTTCAAGGTTAAAAAGATAGTGTTTGGACATTTGATGATGAATATCAAAGACAAAGCAAAAGAAAATAAATACCAAAGAGCCAAAAAATATAGCGACCAAATGATATGATTTTGACTTAGAGCAAGCCCACCAATTGTCTGGCACCTTGTTACGGCCTCTCCGCAGTGATTGGTGGAATTCACACTTGGCATGCGTAATCATCCTATCGTCGTCCAAGCACTCACCACCAAAGGGGAGTGTAACGGCAAAGACAACTAAGGTCCCAACAGAGAGTCTCGAAAATTTAGAATCACGAGAAAAAAAGCGGCAAATGAGCATGCACCAGGAGGCCAACCCGATACTACTGCGGATCTCACAGGGGGTGTTTACGAGCCCGCCCGGAGGCCACTCCAATGTTGGTTGTGCTTCAATAGGATGAGCGCCTGCACTACAAGCTTCAACACCCACCAGGCTTGCACTCACTTCTTTCACAGTGGCTGCTACCGGTTCACTTTTCATTGTGCACTAGTTGACCCCATGTCGTCAATAACAGGCCAAATCTAATGTACCCCATAATATGTACCAGTAATATACCCATTATTTTCTTTAGATATCCTCTATTTATTATAGATATCCGCTATTTAGTTTAAATATCCGTTTTTTACTTCAGATATCCGTAATTTACTTCATGTACTTATTCTACGTTTAAGTATCCGCTATTTAGTTAAGAAATCCATCATTTACTTTATATACTTGAATTAGTACCAAGGGAGATATTGCCACATGTCATCACCAAGCTTAACACCACCCCTTTTATCATATTAAATGATTTTCAAAAGTATGTGGATCATCAACACTAAATTACATCAAACACATGCAATGTCAAGTTTTGAAAGGGTAATTGTGGACATAGACTTACTTGTGGAATAAACATATACTTTGATCCAAGCCACCAGCCTCATTTAAAGACCAATACTCTTCTTCTCCTGAAAGGCTACTAGTTTTCAAGCCAGTCAAAAGTTTTCTGTAAATATCCGATTAGTGTAGAAATTCCAACCGCGCTTATCAACATGACATGACGTGAATGGTGTAGCGTTTGTAGCTGGAAGCGCACAAAGCAAATGCACATGCAACCAGACAGAGCTCCCATCTGGACCCCAACGTCAGATGGTGGGCTCCACCAGGCGTGAAATTTTGTTTTCTGACATTTTAATTTTATACATTGGAAATACTAGGAACGACCATGGCCACTGGAGAACTCGCTTAGGAACACATTTGGGAAGATTGGGAACGCACTTGGAAAGATTGGAAACACATGAAAACGATGTAGAAACGCAATGGGAAAGGATAAGTTACAAATACGGTAAAAATTGTTAAATTAAAGAAGGGTAAACAAATGGTTTGGTTTGTAACCAAACTAGTCTTCCACCTCAACATGATATGGGTGTGAGACACCAAATGCGACCCCGTAGAAGCCGGATTTGGTATCTCACAACACCAAGTAGACGCACATGACGACCAAATGGGGCTTCATCTCCCAGATATGGTCCCTAAAAGTCCAGGTTGGACTCCTCATGCCCACACCAGTTTCACGGTAAACTCTGATATGGTTCCTATCCAAACCATTTGGTTACCCTCTTATGATTTACCCTTTTAACCATATTATTACCACAACGTTCCCACTCCATTCCCGATGAGTTCCCATGTTGTTCCCCAAAGTTCCCCACCGTGTTCGCAAATGTGTTCCTCCATCATTCCCCATTCCCAACACGTTCCCCTTGTTCCCAACGAGTTCCCAACGCATTTACACTGGGAACCAATTTATTCTTCTAGAATTTTATCCAAATTTACCTTTCGTTTAATGGGGCCACCACAAACCGTTGGGGCTGAACACAGGCTCATCCACACACATGTGCGTGAGCTAACCGTATGGTGCTCATGTGCGTGAGCTAACCGTATGGTGCTCATGTGCGTATGCTTACTGTCACCGAACAGAAGGTGGTGACGGCTTCCTCGAAGACAAGGGCACACTCCGCGTTAAACTTCTGGAAGATTTGAGACGCCCTGACTATAATAAGACCTATGATGCCACTCCCACCAAGTGGCCTCCATTCTGAGGGTCTCACCCCGGATTCCGGCCAGATAGAAATCACCAGTGCTTTTCTCTTGCTAGGTGTGAACTAGCTCAGCGCCCAAAGCCTTAATTCTTGTCACGCCACACCCCTCACAACCTCACAACTGTCAATCAGTAAAAGTCTCATGACATCCTCTTTCCAGACTTGAGACCCTGGTAGGTGCACTTCCCTGATTATTTGTGAGGGAGGATATGATGATTAGTGAAGGTAATCTCTCTCGCCCAAGCTACTTTTGAGATTTTCTGGAGAATTAGTGTCGCGTGTACTCTGAATGTATTTGGGACCGATAGTGCTGCATAAGGTTTAGTAAGCAAGGTGAATGTTTTTACCAAATGTGCTTCTAATGGTCCAACAAATGTTAACAACATTTTCTCAGTGCAAATACTAGTCCAAGGTGGAATCACTCCAAGAGATGGACACCCGTTCCCATGCATGTTCCCGCAGCCCCGTTCCCATACCCTCATTCAAACCCTAAACCCTAATATTCGATCCATGAACCCTAAATCCTAAAACGTGGCAGTTTCGTGTCGGGCCTTAAAATCTCCGCGTCCATGATAAACCCTGACCACGAGTAAATCACGCCATGAGGTTGCCAAACGTAATCCTTCTATTTCAAGGGAAAAAGATAAAAAAAATTCACGTTTCATTTCCATGGGGTAAATTTAACGTGCGGGTGGTTCTATTGGGCGTGGGGAAGAAATTGGTATGAATCGAGATGAAATCTTCTCCATTCGGCGAGGTTTGCATGGGGATTTCAACTGGATCAAAAGTCAACGGATCTAGGAGAGGCGGAGATTTGAGCCCGCGGCGCAGGAAGGGAATCTAGGAAATGTCTAGATACAGGAGCAGATTGACTTTGGCCGGCGCGTTGCTGGGGAGGAAACAGCTCGGCTTCCTGGAGCGATGATGCTCCAGCCAAACGTCCGCGCGTCGTCGTCCTTCACTTCAGTCTCTGCAAGGTCCCAAGGGCGGCGCAGCTCGGAAGCTTTAACGTAAGTTGATGAGGTTGCTACCAAGTTCATGATTCTCGCTTGCGTAGTGACGGTGCGTGATATTCAGTAGGGGTCTCGGGTTTCAGGAATGTTCGTGTCGAGCACCAAACGTGCGGGGACAGGCACCACGTCGTGTGTGTGGTGGTCATGCATGTCACTAGTAGGAACTAGAAACTCCTGGACTACATTGGTAGCGAGCGGCGGCGCTGGAGGGGAGTCGCATGAGTTGTGGGATTGAGTTTGTTGGAATTTACGGCAGCCAGGCGAATCACGTTGCGGAGGCCGCGGAGTTAGTTCGTACGGTGTGGTTCAGTTCAGAGCCGAAGTTCTGCTTCCGTTCGGACTCTTCATGTGGACCTGGGATTAGCTATTTCTATCGTAAAGAGTTGTCACTTCTGATTCTCCGAGGACGCTACAGTTGTTGTTGTTCTGCGTCCGGGTTCGTGGCTTTTATGCCTGTCGTCACACGTTCGGTGCAGCTCCGTCCTTTAGCACATTGTTGCGGGTTCAGGAGCAGGACTTTGTGGCCGTATAGGTACAGCAGCCGTTCTTCACGGGAGCTTCGTGGTCTGCTGTCTAGCCAGGAGTTGTCTACTGACTGGCAGAGACATACGGTGTACATTGTCAAGTCTCTTGTGTGGTCACACGTTTGGAACAATGGCATTAATTGGTCGGTAGTTCGTTAATACTAGATTTACAGTCCGGTGTAATCACTGCGGCGAAGTGCATAGTTTTGTAGTTTGGGATAAAGCGGTAACAATCTAGGGGAAGTCGAAAACTGGGGTTGGAAGGGTCGGACAATGCTACCACCACAATCGAAGGGTGTTCAGCTTAATCAGACTCTGATCTGGCTTTTTGGTGGTCGTTGCAGGTTAGAAGCCACTTCGCACTTTTGTGTTTCTGCACAGATGTGTAAATATGTTTTGATGTGACGTGATCTCGAGCGGGGCGTTACATTCCATTCGGTGTATTCCAGGTTTGAATATGACCTGCTTTCAGGCGAAGTTTAGTACGTGTACAGCTGTTGAGCAACATGAGTTTTCCTCAGAAGACTGGGAGTCTAGACACAGATGTGTGAGATGTGAAGTTGGTCACTCTCAATAGTGGAAGTTGCGACATTAGGTCACCTCGATGGCGGGGTTGACATGGAAGATGTGGTTGATCGGCTGCTGCGGGGTGTTCGCCTGCATTTTGCTGCTCCAAGCATGGCCGGTGGATGGCGTCAGGGTTAACACTGCAGGTGCAATATCCAAACCTTTCTTGCCGATAGTCCTTCAGTCTCATCGCAAAGATAGGTCACACTCTCAGATGGAGTCAATGCGAATTGATACAAGTCTTAAATTTGCTGGATTTCGATTGTCTTGCAGAGAATTTGCATCACCGTGGAAGGTCTCTTAAGCAAGCAGCATCTCCGGCACCATCGATTTCGACGCCAGAGACACCTCCTTCGGAGCCGCCTGCATCACCACCACCGGATCCTCCAGCCTCACCACCTCCGGCGTCGCTAGCTTCACCACCTCCGGAGCCGCCAGCTTCACCACCTCCGGCGACTTCAGTCTCTCCACCTCCCCCTGCTTCCACTCCATCCGTAACTGCTGTGCCAAGTGAGGCACCCACTGCGGAGGCTTCTCCTCCCCCTGCCCCTCCACCGGAGATTCCGCCGCCTCCACCTGCAGATCCCCCGGTTGTGCCTCCTCCGCCTCCGTCCCCTGGCCCTTCCGTTTCTGCGACTCCAGATGCTACCCCTCCTACGGTGGATTCTCCTCCTCCTCCTCCTCCTCCTGATGCTCCCCCTCCCTTAGTGCCTCCTCCCCCAGATGCTCCCCCTCCCGTAGTAGGCTCTCCCCCTCCCCCTCCTCCCGATGCTCCCCCTCCTGCCGTGCCCGATTCCCCACCTCCTGCTGTGCCGGATGCTCCACCTCCTGCCGTGCCTGATGCACCACCTCCTGCTGTTCCGGATGCTCCACCTCCTGCAGTGCCGGATGCTCCACCTCCTGCTGTGCCGGATGCTCCACCTCCTGCTGTGCCGGATGCTCCACCTCCTGCTGTGCCGGATGCTCCACCTCCTGCTGTGCCGGGTGCTCCACCTCCTGCTGTGCCGGATGCTCCACCTCCTGCTGTGCCGGATGCCCCACCTCCTGCTGTGCCGGATTCCCCACCTCCTGCTGTGCCGGGTTCCCCACCTCCTGCTGTGCCGGACGCTCCACCTCCTGCTGTACCGGACGCTCCACCTCCTGCGGTGCCGGAGGCTCCACCTCCTGTATCTGAACCCCCTGCAGCGAGTCCTCCTACACCTTCTCCACCATCGCTGCTTCCTCCTCCTCCCAGCAATGCGTCTCCTCCCACCACTCGCAGTCCTCCTCCTCCATCACCTGACGCTCCGCCTCCAACCCGAAGATCTCCGCCCCCTGCTTCTCCTATCTCTCCTCCTCCACCTCCGGATGCTTCTCCTCCTGCAACTCCGGATGCTCCTCCTCCTACCACTCCGGATGCTCCTCCTCCTGCAACTCCCTCATCTCCTCCTCCCCCGAGCCCTGATGCTCCTCCACCAGCGGTGCTTCCACCTGCGGCAGCCCCTCCTGCGGTGGATGCATCACCGCCGATCCCTGTTGCGGCTCCTCCACCTACGTCGAGGGCACCGCCTCCGACTGTCGTCGAAGCGCCGCCTCCGTACGTGGTGGCGCCTGGTCCGGCTGTGGAAGGTAATGTGCTTTCCGAGGTTCGAGTGATGTGTGTTTGGTTCTGATTTAGATCCCAGAGATGATTCCTTGTGCGTTTCGTTTCCAGGATGTTGCCCCGCGAATATGACGCTGCAGCCGGGCTCGCTGGGCTCCGTGCAGTGCCGGTGCGTGTACCCCATCACGGTGAAGCTGCGGTTCACGAACGCCACGACGAGCGTAACGGACAAGGTTATGAAAGACCTCTTCAGCTACGACCTCGCGTCGCAGCTCGATTTGCTCGACGTCCAAGTGGACGTCACCTACTACAAGTTCGGGGCGAATTCGAGCTTCTCGCAAGTGAAGGCGATGGCGGCGCCAGTGAAGGGCCCACTGAACGTGGAGTCTGATATCGGACCGACCTCTGAGATGTCCTTCTCCCTCGCGCAGATCATGAGAATCAATCAAACGATTTGGAACAAAACCGTGGTTTTCAACAGCACCTACTTCGGAGACTACTCGGTGATCAGCGTCACCCCCGAGTTCATCCCCCTGGCTGGTAATTCAACGCACCTCTAGATCACGTTAACATTGGTTTTCTGCTCCGATGTTCGCAACCCTGAATTCATCACGTTGATGTTAATTCTCTTATTGAACGCGTGGTAATCTGATCCTTGCAGCTGAACCTAGTCCTGTCGCATCCGCGGGGCCCCTGCCGTCGTCGTCTCCTTCAGATGCTGCGTTGTACGCCGGCATAGGAGGGGGTGTTGGAGCGGTCGTCTTGTGTCTATTTCTGGCGCTCTGCATTTGGCGCTACGTGCATCGGAAGAAGCAGAGAGGCTCGGAGCGCACTAATAGTAGCAAAGGTATGAAAGCTTGAAGAGGGTTTTAGATACATGTAGAGAACTGCCCATAAGTTGTCTTTCACGGCTCGGATGTTGAGGTTGGATGGCTATGGAGTGATGTGGTCCTCATGGATTTTGTGGTTGGGGATGATACAGTGAGTGCGTTGACGTCGCACCAGCTTCTGATCGGGGGCCAGGCGCCGGCGGCGCCGTCGCGGTGGGTGCCGGCGGACAGCAAGTCGTTTCCGCGGCCGAAGCAGACGCGCGAGTTCACGTACGAGGAGCTGAGCGAGGCGACCGATGGGTTCGCGCCGTCAGCGTTCCTGGGCGAGGGCGGGTTCGGGAAGGTGTACCGCGGCGTGCTGCGCGACGGCACGGAGGTGGCCATTAAGAAGCTGACGACGGGCGGGCACCAGGGCGACCGCGAGTTTCTGGTGGAGGTGGAGATGCTGAGCCGGTTGCACCACCGCCACCTGGTGAAGCTGTTGGGCTACTTCTGCTCGCGCGAGCCGCTGGTGCAGCTGCTGTGCTACGAGCTCATCCCCAACGGCAGCGTCGACTCGTGGCTGCACGGAGCGCTGTGCGCCACGATTGGCCCTCTGGACTGGCCCACGCGCATGAAGATCGCCATCGGCTCCGCGCGCGGGCTGCACTACCTGCACGAGGACTCGCAGCCGTGCGTCATCCACCGCGACTTCAAGGCGTCCAACATCCTGCTGCAGAACAACTTCCACGCCAAGGTCGCAGACTTCGGCCTCGCGCGCCTCGCCCCGGAGGGCCAGGGCAACTACGTCTCCACCCGCGTCATGGGCACCTTCGGGTAACCACCACCTCCAATCTCTTCCCTTCAAGATTTCCCTCATCAGAATGTGGTGTTCACTGTCTTGGTCTCTTCTCTCTGCAGCTATGTGGCACCCGAGTACGCGATGACTGGCCACTTGCTGGTAAAGAGCGACGTCTACAGCTACGGCGTGGTGCTGCTGGAGCTCCTCTCAGGGCGTAAGCCGATCGACTACGCGAGAGAGGACTTCGAAAACATCACAGCATGGGTAAGCCATCTCGTACTTTCCATCGTCGTCCGTGTCTCCTCCATCTCCCAATCTGACGTTGATCTGTTCAGGCGCGACCGCTGCTGATCGACAAGGAGCGCATCCTGGAGCTCGCGGACCCGCACCTGGAGGGCAAGTACCCACCCGAGGACTTCGAGCGCGTCGCGGAGCTGGCGAAGCGGTGCATCGAGCCGGAGTGGCGCGCGCGGCCCACCATGGGCGACGTGGTGGCGACGCTGAACCAGATCTGCTGGGCTGTGGAATACAACACGAGCAGCGAGGGCGACCAGGGCACCAGCAGCGAGCACGAGACCGGGAACATGAGAAGTGTAGGGCTGTCGCACCTGCGCCTCCCCCTCTCCACCTCGTCGAGCTCCCAGACCTCCTCCATCTACTCCACGTCGTGGCCCGACCACCGGCGCGTCCCTGGCGCGCCCTCGCACCACTCCGACGTCGGCCCCGGCCCGTCCTCGTCCACCACTCCTTCCTCCGGCGCCTTCGGCCACGACGCCATCTCCAAAACCAACATCTTCTCCGAAGACCTGCCCGAAGGCAGGTGAGCAACCAAGGTAACAACATGGTGCACTAGAATGGTGTGCATTTCATGTGATTAGTTCGATCAACTTTTTAACGCCGTGGAAATTCCGGAGGCTCGTTTTGAGCTACTCGTTTTCGTTAAGGATGAAGTAGGGACGGGTTGTTTGGCCATTCATTCACAAGTTAGTTTGGCTTGGAAGCTGGAGTTTGGTAGATTGACAGTTCCGTAATCTGCCTCGTGTACTATACTTGTAACAACAATTTTTGACTAATCCACTCACATTTTGGATTGCAATTTAACTTTCAGTGTTACTTCATTGTTATCAACTCTTTCTGTGTCACTACCTCACTCTCAATGCACGCTTTTGGTTTATAGAGGCTGACTTAGGAACTCTGTGGGGTCTAATCTATTGCTGCTTTGATGTGGGATATCTTTTGACTTCGTCGTCCGATATATTATAATTTTTGATAAATGAATTCCAAAATAGTAATCTACTTCCACTTCCTGCAAAAGTGGGCGTTGATACACTCTTGCAGAACTAAAACTATGTCACAATGGAGTTTTTCTGTAAGTCACCAAAAATACATTGGATAGGTACCCCAAATCTTAGGGTCTTATGCTAGTAACCAGGACCACATGCACATGGTGTCTTGGCTTGGGAGAGGTTTGGGGGAACTATTGGTCAACCCTTTGAGAACTAAGGGTACTATGGGGGAGCTTTAGCTTGCATGGGGTAGGGCCCAAGAACACTGTTTGCAAAGCATTTCATCGGTGGAGAAAAAGGTGATGTGAAAAATCCTCATGCTCTCTTTCTTTTCGTTTATACATCTCATACTGTCTGGCACCATATTCCTCCTGACTTGCCCCTTCGAGAAACACTTTCAGGAAAACTCTAATTTGTTGTAGCAAAGTATGGTACAACGGTTACAACTAGGAGTCAAACTCACAAAAGTCCAAATTCAATCAATCATGGAGAAACGTTGCCAATAGCTTTACAATTGTTCACAATTAGCATTGTGGTGGATAGTGTATCTAGTTGGCTATTTTTAGTTGCAAAAAAGAATTCCTTGGCACATTAGTATGTATGGGTCTTTTACAAAAGTTTACGTACTTTTATTGTTTTAGTGCCAAAGATTTTATTGTTTTAGTGCCAAAGATTTTATTGTTTTAGTGCCAAAGATTTTATTGTTTTAGTGCCAAAAATAGGTATATTTGAAGCTTGCAAGGGTCATCTCGTACATCTCAAAATGGACCCAAAATCCCATCATAGACAGATTAAACAAAATCAATGATAATGTGTCTACCTAGAGGCCTGATAATCAAAAGAAGCTTGTGGATGGCTATGAACACTCCCCAATAGATAATAAGAGTGTGTTCCAACTTGAACCGTCCTTCACTTTTTTGCCATACCATAATTTGTCACAAGTTCTTTTCTACTTCAAATATTGACTCATTTGTTTAAGTTATATTCTTCCACTCTTCAAATGTCCATTCTCAATGTTGTGTTGCAAACTCAATTCTTCTATTTCTATACGCACCATTTAGAAATGACTTTTTATGTAGCTAACAGTTGGTACATTTCTATGTCAAAATTGTCTACATATGAAGGCAATAACAACCATTAGTTGGATAAACCTTCACCTTTGTGATGGTGACAAATGTGGGCATACTTAAGTTATTCCCTAGTCTATTAAATTTCTATCAATTCAACTTTAGTCAACACTTTGAGTTGACATCAATTTATGTTCAACTTTAGTTGACACTCTACACACAAATCATCATTTTTAATCACTTCACCTAAACGCCTTCCTTTGCTTCACCTTGGGGCTACCAACTCTGTGTTTACAATAAGATAAGCTCCCCCTAACCAACCAAATCACGTAATAACCAACACCCATGTAATTGGGGTATATCCAACCCACTTCTATCCCATTACCACCCATTCAACTCCAAATGGAGGTTTGCTATTAGTCATGACCCCTTAATATTGGCCAGTGCTAACAAGGAGCACCTATTGGTGGTCACCCACTAAAAATGGCAGCACACTTTGAAAATTCATAATTAATTCAACTTTCATCGGAAAAATATGAAATCACTTGGGTTGTCATTGTATTGCTATGGGCTATCACTGAAAATAAATATATTGTTATTTTCTCCCTCCATATATGCACATTCCTTACCCTGCTGGTTATGGGGAGCCTTACCTTATATGTAGAGAAGTAAAGTACACCAACGAAGTAGATAATCCTTCTGATCAAACATAATTCTACTCGTTTCAAGTTTGATTCTTAGCGGTCGTGATCAATGATTGTTTCGAATCTGGCTGATCGACATTCCTAGCTTCACTAAAGATGGTCATTAGTGTAACCGAACTAATTGTGTTCACGTGGCGTTTTTTGGTGCAGAAAGCGCACAATGTAGAGCGGTTCAGAGAGGATTTGTGTCTTTCAGAAAGCCTGATTTTATGGACATTGACAAGAGAGCTTGATTCTTATATTTGCGTACTTGCCATGTTCGATTAAATTGTATCTGAGGTGGTGCACGTTGAGAGTCTGCTGATTTTTTTTATTGTCGTCTTTTTCAGGTCTGCCAACTACTCGTTGCCCTCGAGCTATCAGTGAGCGGGGCCCGCACTTCATTACTGAAGCAAGTGTGGGGGTGGAATTGCGGGTGGTGTGGCGGTCCTTGTTCTAGTTGGAGTACTCACGATGGCGTCCAAGACATTCATGGGTAAATTCTACTTACTATTTTCGAAGTCCGTGACTCAGATGCTGTAGATAGCTTAAGAGACACCAATGGCTTAGTATCTGAAGAGATTTTGATCTGCTGACTTGCGCGGATCATAATCTTTCTCATCGTCAATACCAAGATGATTTGCATTGGAGAAACAGGCCGTACGTGACATCTTCAATTTCTGTGTTGTAAAGAAAAATCTCGCAACATATGTTACAGGAGCTTCTGGTAGTTTCCTGACAATGGAGATATCCTTGATTTTCAGCCTAGTGTCAAAAACTCATGTGAGCAGATCCATGTACCGAGTAGCGTGATTTTAGCAGCTTGTGATACGGTACACTAAAGATGGCATTTAGTGTAGTGGACACTAAATACGAACCCGTACACTACTACTCAACTTGACAATTAGTGTAGTGACAAAACTATACACTAAATGTCAACTACTACACTAAATGTCGATTCTAGTAAATAGTGGAAGTTAGGTTTTTTTACATGTGGACATCTAGTGTATGAAACATAGAAAATGATTACGTGCACATTTCGAGCATCAAAATAAAGAAGGTTATGACTGCATTGAAAAAAAAACAAATTTGCAAAAGAAAGATTGGAAAAAATATAACGTGGATATGGAACAAAAAAGAAATCCCAAAAAGTAGAAAAAAAAAGAATGTGCATATGGAAGGAAATGAATTTGCAAATATAAGATTGGAAAAATAAGAAATTGGAATTTAAAGGAAAGTGAGAGAAGAAAGATATATTGGAAAATTTAAAAATATTCATAAATAGTCATGAAAAATTCATTAAATATTAAATAAATATTCATTATATACTCATTGAATATTCATAAATTATCATTAACATATTTAAATATTATTTACATACTAATGAAGTATTAAATAAGCATACATTACATATTATTTAAATATCAAGTATTCATTCATTGAATATAATGAATATTATTTTAATACTATTTTAATACTATTTTAATACTATTTTAATATTATTTTAATGTTATTTTAATGTTATTTTAATGTTATTCTAATGTTATTCTAATATTATTCTAATATTATTTTTAACTACATATTCATTGTAATCTTAAAATACTCATGAAATATTCATACAAAAATTGTTTAAATATTTAGTAAAATAGGAGTTAAATGTTCGATAGATATTTAGTAAACATTCAACAAATACAAATATATAAATTAAATAGATAAATTATTTAATATACATCAAATATACATCAAATACACATGAATTATATATTACATATACATCAAATATACGCAAAATATATACAATTATTCAAAAATAGCAAATTGCAATTTCATTATAAGAAAATACATAATAATACATTAATATGCCTATTGCTAATTTGGCACTTCTAAACCTTCAAAGAATTGATGGTGTTTTGCTATAATATCTTGAATATGTGGAAATAATTGGTTAGTACACCACGTACCATCTAAACCTAAAGCTAATCCACATCTAATCATGGATTTTCTAGCATAAGTCATATTCTCATTATCTACTAAACAATTAACGTCTTCAATTGCATCGGCAGCTAATTGAAGAAAAAATATTTTCCCTGGGTTAGAAAGTATACCGGAAAATTGACCATCGCCACGAGGATTATTTTGCCAAGCGTTTTGTCCAATGAGCTCCGATTTTCTTAACTCCCACCGCCTCGTCCACGCGTCCTTGATTTTTGAAATCACGAAAGTATCCGCCGGTTGGCAAAGGTGAGTGGCACATGGAGGTAGGTATTTTAGAACGGTTCTTTTTTGAGCTAAAATGGCCGATAATCTAGGGTTCATGTTGTGGCCCGAACAATTATCTACAAAAATGTATTTTGTACGATTATGTATGTCCGGTTGATATGCCCTAGGTTCTTCAAAATATTGCGAAAAAATGGCTTGATCCATCCATCCTTTCGGACCCGTAAGGTAACAAACTCCGGGAATGGAGTCTTCTAAACCACGAATAGGGTAATGACTATTGTCATTACTAAATATTAACATAGGCGTTTCTATTATTGCTCTACGCCCCCCCGAGATTCTCACAACCATTGTTATTGCCTCTCCTCCGGCAACTACGTCCGCGTACTTTACCGTGGTATCTCCACGGAAACCTAGAGTTTTACCATTATCCATATTAATGGTAAAATGTGTTTCATCGAGGTTTTCAATGAGATTCTCATCGAACATATCCGATTGAAACCCTCGTTGCAAAAGTCCCAAATGATAAGCCGTATTAATCTCAATTTGAGTTTCTTTTTCCGGGCTACAAGTTAAACGACCTCTTTGTGATAATAAAACTATATTGTTAACATCCATAAAATGGCATATCCATGAGTGATTGATTTTTTGGATTAAAAGCCTATCATCTCTAGGGTCTCTAGATTGAGCGGCATATGGCGAATCATGTGATAAAAGCACGGAAAGTGCTAATTCAATGAGGATAGCGGAAGAAAAATTTTCCCCGGCATTCTTGTACACCTCGAATGATTGGAGAAGTCTTGGATGCAACCATTGGACCCATTCCGATGGCTTTGGCCCCCGTCCACTCTTGGCTTTGGTGAGAACTCGTTTTCTCTTGCCAAAATTACTCCGCGTAAAAGAAATTGGCATTGTGGAATTGGAATTTGCTAGGGGTAATAATGTCTCCCGAAGAGCCCACCAGCGTGCTGCCCTAACAATGTTGGTGGCACGTTGCGCTCTAAAGTGTTCTGGAAAGGCGTTGAGAGTCTTGGCATACAAGCCCTTATGGCCATGGAGGGACTCGTCTTCCACCATCCAGGCAACCACGCTTTGACGGGTCTGGATGGTGGAGACTTGCTGTAAGGAGCGGAATCGGCGTTCAATTGGGATGGTCTCCATTCCTGTAAGCAACAACTTCTCTTAGTATTTTTTATTCTATCAGATTATGCTCTCTATTCATGCCTGTAATACGTACCTGTGGGTAGGGGCCCGGCTGGGTGAGAAGGCGTAGCTGCCTGGCTTGAAAAAGATTGGTCGGCTGATGGCACGGATGATATGATTGGTTGATGGTCGTTGGATGACATGGCGGGCTCACTGCTCGGACGCGCTGACTACTCCGATTGGTTGGCTTTGCTGATTCTCTAGCTCAGATTCGTTGAAGCCTGATTCACTCCTTTGCTGATGTTGAATTGCTGGTGGTGACATGCGCTAATTTGGTGACGCTGATACGCATTGATTCCTTGTCTGGCTCGCTGATGACGCGTTGGCTGACGCGATGATTCTGATTCTCTCACTGACGATGGCTAAGAATTGAGTAAAACTAGACTGACGCTGGCTGGTGACTCTAACTGTGACGCCAACTAATTTTACTCAATTTGTTCAGTCCTATTCACTGACTTGCTGGCTCAAACGCCTTGAGTCTGGATTCTTGGAAAATTTCAGACACTATGCTGGATTCGCGCTTGGGTGGTTACGAAAATATATATGGTACAGAAAAAATGGGAATGCAAATTCCACCAAAAAAAAATGTAGTTTACAGACCTTCTCTAGCCAACTACGCTCCAGGGTTCTAACCTCGCACAAACAACCACTTGCAATGTAGAGCCATTCACGAGGGTTGGGAAGATAATGAAAATGAGAAGAGTTAGAAATGCGAAGATAAAAGGATGAGGTTGAGGATGAGACGAGGGGAATAAATGCATGACGGCCGGTAGGCGGTTGATTGAGGGTTTATATTATTTTATAAACTTCTTAACAAATTTATGTGCTACGGTACGTGGTTGATTGGGAATCAAAACTAATAATCAATTGTTTTAGAAATACTGTACTAAGGTAGGTGGATGATTGGGGGTTATTTTAAATGACAATGGCGGCTAACACTAATTGCCAACTTGTTCACGAATAGTGTACTAGGGTAATTACACTATTCGTACCATTACACAAAATGCCATCTTTAGTGTAGTGCTGTGAAAACATCCATGGCTCATTCTTGCCTTTGTTTGATTGTGACGGTATTGCGTTATCCACATTTAGTGAGTAAGCACCTGTTTAACTGCCAGTTCGTGTGTATTCGATGAGAAAAATTATATAGCAAGTTATCGTAGGACGTTTAGCTTAAGATTATATAATTGTGTCGTTCTTGGTCGTAGAAGGGTCCTTGTTGGATAATCAACGCTAGGAAAACATGCTAGAAGCTTGAATATGGTTGGCATGCACGCTCTAGCGACTCATCTACTCTAACTTTTTAAACTAAACTTAAAATACTATTTAAATTAAACTTCTGATATGTTTAGTTCTATACACTCAAAAAGCGCATTGTAGTATTGTCTTGCATTGTCCTCATTTGATGGATCTCGCTTGAATATCCGTCTCATTATTGCTAGCGTATCTTTTGTTCCTATGTTTTTCTTTGCTCGTCTTTCCATTTCTAATTGTTTATCATGAAATGTCCTTCCATCAAATACAAATACACAACAGAACTCATCTCTTAGAATTTCCATCGCTTTCTTTATTGTGTCGATACAATATGAGCCATACTCTGCTTTCTCGAACGCTTCATGTTTTAGTACATTATTAGCCTCTTTTAAAGGAAATTTCTTTTCCATGCGACAACGTAGAGTACATTTGGACATAATAAACATCAAAGCATTGACATCAACATCAATTTTCATTTGTTGTATTTTACACAAAGGCACTTTTAGTATCAAGAGAGATAACAACTTTGAAATTCCAAGTGGAGACATGGTAATTATAATAGCTTAATTTCCTACCAATTTGTTGGATTGAAATGAGTCTGTATCTAGTACAAGTAATAATGATATTATATCAATATAAATATAATAGCGAGATTATTGTGTAAGCAAAAATGGCAAAGTCGATAGCGAGGAATATCGCAAAAGAGTATCTTGAGATTAACATTGGGTTGTCACGAAGGGTCTTGAAAAGGGCGCCAGTATCATTTTGGTTTATTTGAACCTGGGTATGATAAAAATGGATGATATAAAATTTGAGAAGGACGAGATAAGTATAATACAAAAAATATGTGTTAAAGATAACAGTGTACTTCTAGCGAACAAGAAAGGATTTCCTTTTTCACCTTCCGATATAAGATCTAATGTAACAAGAATGGAGACCCGTGAGGAGAAACTGAAAAGATTATTGAAAGCACGGTGATCTGGTCACTCGTTTCTACGCTCCTATACGGTTGTTTTATATAGCATATGTGTTGTTGTTTGATTGTTTTGTATAGTGGTTTGATATCATGTCTTCTAAGTTTATTAGCTCATTTCAATCCAAAGTTGAAGCTTCGCAGAAGACTACAACAAAATGGGCAGATTTTGCGGGCAATAACGACTATCCTTTGTCACAGGCTTGTGCACGCAGTAATGCCCAATCTAGTGAGCATGATGCGGGCTTGGATGAAGATAATGTTGAATCTCCGAAGGCAAGATTTGCTCCGAATTTGCTGAGGCCCAATAATAAGCCTAATCCATCTGTTCCATTGTCCGTGTTTGCTAATAGGCCTATAAGTACCCTTTTGCGATCTAATTGCCAAAAGGAAGCAAATGCTCCTACGTTTAAGCCTACTACTCTTGTTGTCAGACCTAAGTCCTCTTATCAATAGTCATCTTCTCAGGATTTGTCAATTGTCCTCACAAAGTTATCCTCAATGGAAAGCAAAATAATGTCTCTCATGGAGACTAAGATGTTATCTCTAGAGAGAAAATTGGAGGCTACTGAGAAGTGCATAACTTCTACAATAAAGGCTATAGAAGGTATTGGCACAGTTGTAGAGAACCATATTGCAAATGGTCTCAAGATATCTCGTGATGATCTGGTACTTGCCATGGATGCAATTAATGACTGTACAAAGGAGAGTGGTAGCATCCTAGCTGCTCAGATTGATGAGATGAATGGAAAGATTGCTCATAATAGTAACCAAGTCACAAATGGTGACATTGATGAGAGTGTGCTTCGTCTTCTCGACAACGAAGTTGTTGTCATTACTACTAATAATCCTCATGACACTGTGCACAAAGTAAATGTTGAAGAGCTATTGCCTATAATAAAAGATAGCAACATGTACGTATGTTCTATAGTTGGTGAGCTCAAGCATGATTTGTACATGATACGTGAGGCAGATCTTGCAGAGGAGCAGAATGTTGCAGCCAGTGAGAGCTAAGTACTCACTATGCAAGTTGCCAAGGTGTATACAACATAATTTTTGTTTTTTTTTAATCAAACAACACCTGTTGTTAGGATTATTGTAATTAATCCGAGCAATGTTTTTTGTAAGTGAAATATTGTTGGCTACGTACATAGTAGTTATGATTTGTTGTGAGTGTCATAGATTATGTACGCATCATTGATCGCATAAAGTAGCAGAGTCATGTCAGACCTCAAAGCACTCAAAACGTACTGTAAAAAGAGCTTCAGGATGGTCTTAGAGAGATTCTGCTTCACATGAAGCAACAAATCTTTAACGACTTGATTGAGTACTTTAGTGGTACTGGCAAAGGTACTCAAAGAGCTATAGCTCCAATAACATCTACACTTGATCCTAAATGCAAAGTGTATTCCGCCGGAAAAGTTCATTCGCTCATAACTCATGCAATTTTGATCCGATGGGCGATTGCCACACTAATTTAGAATCAATAGGTTATAGAGAAGAGTGTGACATGAAATTAGACGGTATGCCAACCGATTACAATCGGAAGGCGGTCGGGCCGTCCGCGCAATCGGATGGCCGGCTCTCCGTCTGTGCGATCAAACGGTCGGTGAGCCGTCCGCACGATTAGAGGGCCGCGAGATGTCCACGATGTTCCACGTGGAATCGAATGGTCGATAATGGCACGTATCGACTGATTTTGCCGTCCGCCCGCGCCGTCTGATTTCAGTAAAAATAATTTCACTAAAAATATTTACTGTGGCCCTGGGTTAATGATTTTTTATCCTGCGGACGATGCGTCCAATGAGACGTCCGGACGTCCTCGTCCGGACGCTCCCAGACCTCCAAGGACGTCGGATTGGTAATCTTGGGTCGAGCCCTCCGAATGCGCCCGAATGCGCCCGTCGTGCAGGCTCAGTGGCTTCCACACGAGCTCCGCCACCATCACTTTGCTCTGGAAAGCCCAGGGTGCTCCGAAGAGGCCGTTGCATCCCATCACCTCCAGGTAACTCTCCAAAACCCTATAATCCTTCTCGGAGGTTGGCCACTTTGGCGCCACCTTCTACAATAGCAAGTTTCCTTTGGTCGGAGCCTTGCCCTTCTTCCCCGCCATCTGGGCCACCTCTCGGTGAATTTGCGCCTCACAATTGTGACCGGAACCCTGCACGCACTGACTTCACCAAGTCCTTCGTGTCTATACTACCTCTGCACTACAGAATCACAAGAAGACAAAACGCGGAAGAGTAGAAGAAAGCTAAGAGCGTAGAAAACCCTAAAAGAATGGCGCCCTGGCTGGCAGTCGCGTTATATATCTGACGCGTTGTACGGATATCGTTGGCCGTCATGATGGCGGTTCCGAATCCCGATGATACTGTATTCCGGTTTCTGGATCTCCGGAAAAAGCCCATAATTGTCTCTTTTAAAGATGTTGGCTCAGCAGTGAAACCCTATTTCTACTACAAAACTATTTATGCCAATAAAGCAAAGCTAATTACTTATTTTTTTAATTTTCTCCCATTTCTTTCCGGATTTAGTCTTAATGTCCGGAAGTAAGTGGGAACGCCTTCCTACAACTACTCACCAATCGACGCCACCGGGGTACATTTTTGAGAATGTACCCCCATTTGGGGATACACGGACAAAGGTGCGTGAAAATGAGACATACATCCATTACCTTCTTGGCACCCCCACGTTTGTTCATGCCGCGGCGTTGGCCTCTTACGCCCATCGGCCACGTTGGATTTGGACCAACATGGCATCATTCGCGACGCTAACCTCTGCACTTGCTCAAATGCAACGGCCCATGCACCGTGAGGTTGATGACATCTTAAACGACCATCGTGTTTTCATGGAGCTAATAAAGGACGATGAGCGACCATTGGCGGTGGTGAACTGAGTTGGTTTCACTCGGGAGGCATTTCCCACGTTGAATCCAAGCAAGTGAGTTGATCCGCAAGTGCCTTCACTTCGTTGACATGATTCAATAAATCATCTTTCTCTTGCATCTTGATTGTGAAGAACTTGCGGCGAATGAAGAGGATGTTGGACAAGCTCCTCGTTTTGGTGGATGTTGCACAAAGTCTTCCAAGCTTCCACGGGTCCTTTGGAACTCTTGATGTCGGCAAGTTGGTTGTCCACCAAGTTGAGGCCAATAACGGACATGGCCTTCTTCACATGCCGACTGTAGTCTTTCTTCATCTTTGGATCATCGTCTTTGGATGGAGGCTCTAGGGAGTCATCCACAATCTCCCAATGGTCCATGGATACCAACACCATCTCCATCTTGAACTTCCAAAGATTGAAATTCTCACCTTTGAACTTGTTAATGACTCTAGTACTCTCGCCATCATATGTTGTCATATTTACGTTCTAACACTATAAAATTGTCACCCTTGAATGTGTACCTCCAATGTTCCTAGAAACTCCTTGGGTCGACTTCAATCACCTCCAATGCTTCCAACGGCCTTGAATCAATACTTGTGCAGCTCCAATGCTCCAAATTGAACCTTGTGCACCTCCAATGGTGCAACAACTTTGAGTCAACTCTTGTACACCTCCAATGTTCCAAATTGAATCTTGTGCACCTCCAACACTCAAAGACTCTCGAGATCTCCTCCTAACCAATTTGTACCAAGAACTCTATAGACGCAACTCACATGAGTGGACCCATAACCTATTGAAGTTAAAAGAAGTAAAGAGATGGTTGCATAAGCAAATACACACACAAGGTAGTATAAACAATGGTTGGAGTGAGATGTTGCCTTCTTTCGAAGGCCTTTACTTATACCACTTGTTTGGCACCTTCCTAGTGCCTTCTTGAACAACTTCTAAGTCTCTTCTAACCTACATGGGCCTCATGGCGGCCCCTAAGACTTTGCCACCACCCACTTGACTTATCCAACCAATAATTCACTTGGCTAAGTCAATGCAAGTGGGCTAGTATTTATCCTTTGACCTTGTCATTCCCATGTGCAACATGTACAGTCTACCCTCTATAAATGTTAACCCTCGGGAGTAGATCAAAGTTAACATTTATAGAGGTGTTAATAGTTAACAATTATAAAATTATTTTTTTGAGCAATATACAAATCTTAACATTTATAAATATAAGCAATTGTGAAGAGTCCTTGTGAGAGAATACCATTCATAAAATTGCAAACCCAATGAAAATTTTATTCAATATCAAGTTTACAAATCACGGGTGAAGTATGAATCAATGGTTCTTTGGTGAGATTCATCTGCATGCACAACTTGCAAATATTTCTCAATCTGCACCAACAAACCCACATACTTGGACACATCACATGAACGTGATTCCATGTACCTTCTAATGGTACCAAAACTAGATTGCAAGTCACTAGAAGATGGAATGGGTTCCACCTCACACTCCTCTCCCTCACAATCATCATCTCAGACATTAGAAGTCCCACCAGTAGAGCCTAAAACATCCCATACATCCTCTTCGGTGACCTCATGTGGATTGTTCAAATCAAAGTCTAATTTGTATTGCACATACTCTTGTGCCTCCGTTCTTAAACTTCCAGCACTAGAACTATTAGTAGCCAAACTT
This sequence comes from Bryoerythrophyllum caledonicum, assembly GCA_963971425.1. NCBI lineage: Eukaryota > Viridiplantae > Streptophyta > Bryopsida > Pottiales > Pottiaceae > Bryoerythrophyllum > Bryoerythrophyllum caledonicum. The sequence continues at coordinate 31,069,405 of OZ020517.1, read as the reverse complement.
AGTCTTTCCAAAAGACTAGTTAACTCTTGCAATTCCACTTGAGGATTTGGAATGGAAACTCCATTCAAATCAGGTAGTAGGAGCATACCGGTATGTCTCCAACAATGATAAATCACATTAGATGTGACTTTCAACCTCTATGCACATTCTAGCATTTTCACTGCTTCATAAACATCAATCTTTGGGTCCTCATTGCTCATTAGTTTGTCCAACTTGTGCTCAATCAACAACTTGCGATATTGAACCTTGAAAGAGTTTATCACACCTGCATCCATAGGCTGGAAATAACTTGTTGTATTTGGAGGCAAAAACTCCACGGTTGTAATCTGCAACTCTGACGTGATGTTATTGTACTGGTGACCTGCAAAATTGTCAACCAATGACAACACCCTTCGTTTCCCTGCTAGGCTCATCCTCCTCTCAAAGTCCAAGAGAAACTTCTCAAAAAGAGCAGTGGTCATCCAAGCCTTTTTATTATGGAACCAAAGAATTCCAAGGTTATTTGGATTTGCAATGTTTATTTTTGTAAAAGCTCTAGGACGTTGATATTTGTAAATGACAAAAGGAGGGAGTTTTACACTACCATCAACATTGCAGGTTAGTGCAGTTGTGAGCCTTTCCTTTTGCATCTTCTTCCCAGCCAACCTCTTAGTGGCTAATGTGCAGTTGGGCTCCAACCTAGAATGCAATGAAAACACACATATTGATTAGATTCAAATACATGTTAAAGTCAAAACCATAATGTATAAATAAATACAACAATGTAGAATTTAAACAAACCTGAAAAACAATCCGGTCTCATCCATATTGAAGACATCCGCGGGATCAAAGGTTGCAACTTTGTCTTTGATTTTTCCAATGAGAATTTGTGTGTTAATAGACACATCAGTTGAAGCAGCCTCACCATGACTTGTGAAACCACGAATTCTATGGCGCTTCTTGAATCCAGCTACCCAACCTCTTGAGAACTGTAGTTCTTTCACATTTGGATCTCTTGGTAGATTTGAGTAAAATCTCTTGGCAATTCCGCAAATGATGTCATCTGAGATTGTAGCTGATTTCTCCTGCATCAAAAGAAACCAAGCATATGTTGCCTCTTCAACAACAGGTGAGACAATTTTACGAATTCTTTTTGCTTCGAGCCTCTCTTTACCCTTTCCTGCAAACAATGATTGATTTTTTAAAATTCTACTTACTGTCATTTCAGTTACAGATGTGGAAAATCTCTCATTTGCCCACCCGGTGAGGGCACAATTTGTTATGCCCGGTGAAGCTTGATAGTGAAGGATGATCTCCTTCTTTTGAGAATATGTCAACTGGATGCCCATGGTGCTGAATCACAACAAGTAATTCCTGCACATTCATTATTATAAAGTGTCAATCCTTACATAATTAAATCAATATGAGGTAACTCTACATCAATATCATACATTTCTTATCATTTTCTCTCGCAATTGCTTGTAAAGACTGTTATCTCTAGCAATTGCATGAAAGAACAAATTTACATAATCTCGGCTTGTGACACAGTCCCAGAACTACTAGTATTACAAAAAATAGAAGCAAATCGGATGGTCTCTAAAATGTGGCCAAAGAACTAATTGGTACGACACAGACAAAGTACGACACAGACAGAGTACGACACATACATGTATTGAAGTGCCGAAATTGACAAACAAGAGTGTATAGTAGAAGAAACATTTACCTTGACAGTGTTGGGTCGAATATCTTGACCGCTTTACATGCTTGCAAATTCAAGCTTTGGGAATCAATTCTCTGCCGCTATGCCGCCACCCCACCCTCGCTGCCCTGTGCCTCGCCCTAACACATGGTGAGAGAGAGATGAATGTAACTGGATGTGAAGTTTTTATCATCCATATTATGGTTGTATTTCATTCGTTAACATTTAAAGAGTCCAATTTACAAAGAAGGAAGTACCATTTTGTAAACAGTTAACACGTTTAACATTTATAGTGTGCAATATGTGGGAAGTAGAAGAAAGTTAACATTTAGAGAGGGTTAACACTTATAGGTGTAACATTTATAGAGGGTGGACTGTAGCTCTTCTACCTCTTTCCATTTTATTTCCTTTTACTTTCCCTAAAATCTATCTCAATTAACTATTTACAATACCATAATAACCACGAGCAACTCTAAACTCCAACATAATTCCTCGTGGACTTGTCTCTGTATGGTGCGTTGTCATCTAGTTGGAGTTCGTGGTTTTGATTCATGGATAGGCAACGTGGAGATTGACCAAGGAATTGGCAACAAAGTTACCTAAGGCGATTAAAAATGGGGCTCACATTGAACTCGGCCTACCTTCTCTTTATTACTATCCATATGCTTATTGATTTGGCAACATGCGATATCTTCGACTGGATGCGTATAGTTGTTGCAACAACATCACCGTGGCATTTAGTCTTGTTGGTGTTGTTTGGTCCTAGCTGGATAGAGGGTCTCTTTATCCGCTACGGGGGGCACTTGAGGGTGTACTACATACACTTGTTTTAATGTATGTTTTTCATTTATTTGATGTTGGTTAGGACTCTCGATCTGTTGCAATTATCGATCTTTCTTTGTACAACATCTGTCATGGGACGTAGCATCGAGGACCTTTCCACATCGTAGTGTTTTAGCATAGATTAGTTTGTTACTAATCCACAGGTTTAGGGACGTACGGCAGCGCACCACATTCATCCATGGATGTTTTTCATCCACTTAGGATTGTGTGTGTGCCGATAGCGCCGCACACGTCCTTGACTTGACATCTTCGTCAAATCAAGCTTTCTGAGTGAGTTAGAGAGTGAGAGAGTATTAGTGATTACCTCTGTTTGTATGTGATTGTTTGTCATAAGTAAAGGCTTCGCATTCTCTTAAACTACTTGCACTCGTTGATTCTCTCTTCGTGGAGTGCGTGTCGCTTGACTTCTCTAGTGATTCACTAGTTATCCTTGAGGGTGTACTACTTATACTTGTTTTAGTGTATGTTTTTTGTTTATTTGAAGTTGGTTAGGACTCTCGATCTGTTGTGGTTATCGATCTTTCTTTATACCACATGGCGGTGAAGAATTTGAGGGCGCCAAAGATATTTATGAGGACACAAACGGGATGCAGTTTATGAAGAATAGAGAAGTGGTGCCCACGTGGTCCGCTAAGGAGAGAGATTGGGTCTTACAACAAACCAAACGATTTGTGTGGGAGAAGACTCACCTTTTGAGAGTATGGCCGAACGATATGGAGAAAGTTATGCGGACTCCATTGGAGAGAGTGAAGCTTATCAAGGACACGCATGAAGACCTTGAGCACTTTGGAGTGCAGAAGACTTATAGCTTCCTTTAGCTTCACTATTAATAGCAAAGAATGCAATCACAAGTTCTAGCTTTGGTGGCCCGGTGCATGGTGTGTGATCGTGTGCGAGCGTCTTTTAACGCTCTGATGCCACAATTGCAACCATTATCAATCATGGGTTTGGAATATATGTGGACCTTGGATTTTGCAGGTCCACTGCCAGTGACACCTCGACACAACAAGTATGTGCTAGTGATGATTGAACACTTTTCAAATTGGATTGAGTTGGTAGCCTTGCCTGACAAGTTCAGTGAAGGAGCAACTTACTCTTTCCTCAATTGTGTTCTGTGTCGCTTTGGAGCTCCAGCGGAAGTGCTCAGAGACGAAAAATGTGAATACTCAGGTAAATTTCAAACACGGTGTGAACAAGCGATGATAGATCACCGCACTACTTCAAGAGATTTTACCCAAGCGGATGGATTGGCAGAGCGCATGGTGCAAACCGTCAAGAGGTCGCTTAGAAAGTATAGTTTGAAGAAAAGACATCACCGAGATTGGGACTTACACTTACTATGGATAGCCATGGGCTACCGGTTTAGTAAGAAAGCATCCTTGGCGTCCTTTCTTCCTTACTTCTTGTTGTTTGGATGGCATCCGGTGTTACTGAAGGCCATTCAAGCAGATTTTGACACCGTGTTGGCTAACATGGACAATCTAGACACGCGGGCTCAATTGTGTGAGCAATGTGCGGATTTATTCAAGCGGGTGATGCCTATGGCATTGGAGAACCTCTCCATTGCTGAACATTGGGATACATTGTGCTATGCTATGATATGAGGAAGAGGATATTGATCGCAAGTGCGACGTTTTACTCCTGGAGACTATGTGAATTTGTAGCAAGCAGTATCCACCACCTTGGATGTGATGGCGGAATGGATAATCTTGCAAGTTCGTGAGGTGAACAACTCAGGAGTGTTAAAATTGGAGGGTTGTGATGGTAAAGTATGGAAGTATTACACGCACAATTGCGCGCCTTGCCATTTGCCACACATTGATGGTACCGTACACAATGGACATTCTCACATCTCTACTGGATTACAATGTCGTTTGTGTAGTAGTGCCAAACGGGCAACCGCAGTGGTCATTTGTGACTTGTGTTCAACGGAATGGCATCTAGAATATCTGACCCCACTTCTTTTAGAGGTACCAATGGATCAATGGTCGTGTCCACATTGTTTAGCACATTGAGAGTCTACGTAGACAAGGTCTAGCCATTAAAAAGTGTTGGAGGCGACTAACAATGGAAGTCTCATTGCACCCGACCTATCTTTTGTATGTACGGTCTGTAAGTGTCATTTTGGTAGGTCGACTTGATTTCTTTGGACTTAAGAGGTTTTCATAATCGGACGTTCCTCCAGTTTACGTTAATTGTGTAATTCGCCGGTGTGAAAAGGGCTTTAGCACGGGCGAAGGGGGCGAGCAAAGGGGTCCCTATAGACCAATTACTAAATGTTGTGGTCTGGGTATTTATTTCTTTTTCCTAGCCTAGGTTGCTGAGCGGTTGATAGTTTCTTTAGTAAACTATTGTTTGTGTTGTTTACGGAGATAACGGTGATGGTTTAGCCACCGTTGCTCCGGGTTTGTTGCTAATTGTGTGCTCTCACCTATTGGCACGATGTTATCTTTGCACAATGTGTTTGTGCACGGCAAGTGAATGAACAAACACATTGGTAGAATCTAGCAACAAGGGTACCATTTCTGCCTTGGAATAAGTAAAGTTAAGATAATATAAAAATCTCTAAGTTTTATGCGGAAAAGAAGAAGTTTTTTTGGTACCTTGCCCGACAAAGTGCAACAATGTATGAAAATGTTTGATTTGGGTTAATGTGCTATTTTTCACTATAGGCAAGAAATGTTTTTTGACATTATGAAAGGAACTAACATTACTTGCTAGTATTAAAAATCTCACATTTGATAGAGTGTCCTAGCAAAAGTTTTTGGAGTTGCCCAAAGTGCCCGCTCTCTCCATTTGAAATTCAAAATCCTATAACTTTTTCATTGAATGTCGGATTTAGGAAAAAATTGTACTCACACAAAGCTTTTAGTAATGTTCAACCACAATAAAAATTTCAATGAAGAGTGTTTTGAATTGACACCATAGGAACCTGCCCAAACCTTCAAGAGTCCCCCAATGGGACTCTTAGGCCTTTACGGGTAAATCCTTCAACGACAAAGCCTTCCATGGGGCCCTAAACTTTTTTACAATTCCATAGATTCTGCACAACAACATTTACATGAGAGTGCATTTCATTACACAAAGAATACATTTCATTGTTCACTTTTTCACAGAAATCATTGTAGTTTGTTATAGCCTCAACCGCTTGGAGATCGAGAAGATGGGTTAGATGGAGGAAAGCAAAGCGCACTGTAGCTTCGGCTAGTGCAAATCAACTCAACAGTTGAATCAGCTGTGGCTCCCTTAAAATTGGTCTCATTGACCACATTGTGGTCTCTTTGTCGTTAAAGGGTTAATTGTGGACCGCATGCCCGTTTTGTACTCTCCACATCCTTTTGTGGTACCGCAATTTTCTTGTCAGTCCACTTTGTTCTATTCTTCCATGGATGAAATTAGAAACAAACAACTTAGGACTCACCAAGTTATCCACTTGCATGACTTGATTCCCTGAATCAACACTTCATTGCTATTAAAAAAAAATGCTAAGTGTTTTACAAAGAATAATGATTGTAATACCAGTAATGAAGAAATAAATCTTATAATAGAGTATGGAATAACCACTTTATATTAAATGTTACATCAATTTCATATCATTACTTTATATGAAATTACTAAACAATACTCTAACACCAATAGCTCATCTGTTGAAAAATGATCATATGAAAAAATAAAAAATAAAAAATGTTGGTACATAGAAAAAAAACATAGCAAGGTTTACGTGGTGACATTCTTCTACCATAAAACCATTTGTGAGGCTTCTAACCCTGTAATGCCTACAACACCCTGACAGAGTTGAATTTGGTGTTTTTTCTTTTCTAACTCTTTCCACAATCGCCATTGTCTCTCACGTCCTCTGAACGCATTTCGAGCTCATCGTTAGCTTTCCAACAAAATCTCTCTAATCTCCAATCCATAGCAACCTACACCAATTTCCATGACGTCGAGTTGTGCCAAAGTGTACCCACTCTACAAATGATGCTCCACCTAACCTATAACAATTGTAGATTCTCCAAGGCTCTCATGGTTCACTTCGACATTACCCCTTAAACGTTAGAAGGTGCCGCTGGTGGCCACACTTTTCTACACGTATAATGTTGTATTTGAACATGATAAGGTTGAGATATTGAAATGACCTCCAAATGAAAGATTTTACTTGAAGAATTTTCAATCCAAAGGTGTAAGTCTTGCTAGACTTTAGTGCTTTTTGGAATTCTACAAAGTAAATAAGTCCCTATATATATACGGTTCCCTATATATACGGTTGTATGGGGACCCACAAAGCCCTTGGGGGAGATGACATGTTGGTTGTCTCTAAGGCAATTAGTGTAGGAAAGCACTTAGTGTAGAAAAGTGTTTATCCTTGAGAGGAGAGAGTAATTCTATTATACTAGCCTATGTCCCGTGGCCGTATGCTTAGGCCTGCTTTACACTATGGTGGAGAACTCCACCGGCCAAGAATTCAAGGAAAATGGAGCAATATGATTGGAGAACAATTTGTTCTTTACCGGATTGGATTTATACTATGACCAAGACTTGACCGGTGAAGAACTTCAAGCATGGATGAAAAAATGACATGGATGCCTATGTGGCAACACCTTTTTGAAGAGTTCATCTCATGTGGACTAGTTTCTTGTCCGACCTCAACCCTTGGGACAAGAAACCAAACCACTGGAGAAGAAGAACTTACTTAAAATATTCTTTCTCCCTGCAAATTCGCTGAATTTTACTACAGTTCAAGTTCTTGCTTCTTCTTCCATGAATGTCTATTTAAAAAATAAATTGTTGGTTAAGTTGCACCTTTTTGTCTAGTTTATGTGGTACAAATTTCAAGTCATTTTGATTAGTATTGGGTGAGTTATGTGCATTTTAGTGGAAGAGGGTTCTGCAAAAACATTTAGGGTCAGTTTTGAACACTACAACTTTGGCGTGTTGTAACTTCTTGGTGGAAGGTTCTTATCCAACACTTGTTTGCATTAAAGATGTGAATTTTTGTCTAGTTTATGTGGTACAAATTTGAAGTCAGCTCCATAAGTATTGAGTGTGTTACGTGCATTTTAGTAGACGGGGGTTTGGCATATTTGCAAATTTTTATTGCTATTGATTTTCATTTGTTCTTTAATTGTAAATGACATGATTGTGGGGCTTGTGTTTCAGGTGAGAGAATACTACTTGTTACTCTTTCTTAGATTTTCAAAGTTGATTATAGCCAAAAACTCTATGCTAGATTATGTTTTCTGTACAAGAAGTAGAGTTAACCCGGTGAAATAAATGGCTCTCAAAATTACATTGTATGTTGAATTCATGTGAACTTTTTACCACACAAACTAGACAAATAGGACCATTTTTTCCAACAAGTTTTACTACATTTTTACACTTGATGTAAAATGCATAGATTTTGAAAGGTGATTGAGGCCAAAAATGCATGGAGGACCTTATAACATTAAGTAGATGGGAGATATCCATCCTTTGTTCAAAGAAATCAAAAGCCAATTTGGAAAATGATTTTTCATCTACAAAGAGTTCGCGCATTGAAGAAATTAGAAGGAAAAGGCAAGAGACATTGGCAAAAAGGTGGGAAGGAAATTTAAAAAACAATTTCCATTGATGGTACATGTTTTATTTAGAATAGTTGCTTTTGAGTTTGACCTTATATTTGGACATCAATCGTTGTCAAGGTATAACTTTATTTTTATTTTTATTTTTATATTGACATCTTTTGAGATTTCTTTTACATACTCGTCTAATGTGCAAAAATCATTTCATTTCTTGTAGTTGGGTCAATTATTGTCCACATAAAAAAAAATGTCCTAAAGTTTCATATTAGTATTTTTTTCAAATTATGTGTTATTTTTCATATTTCATTTTTATAATTACTGTATTGAAAATATATCATACCAACTTCATATTGTCTTTTTACAAAATGATCTCAAGAAGGATTGAAACAATATTGATTTTATGTCAATATTGATATGGAATACGATTATGACCCATATGGAATCTATATGACCATAAGGAACATATATCTATCATATATTCTACACATGAACAAAACTGCCTCCTATTTTGCTGATGTACTTTTGATAAATAAATTTTGAACAACCAGATCGATTTTTTTTTGTAGTATACAAATTATAAAGTAGAACCCACAATAAGCACATAGATGTGTTGTTACTTAGTCTAATGTTAGCATCAACAAGCCTTATGTGGTAATTGAAGAAAAGGCAAGCAAATAATTAGAAGGTTTGAAACAAATCAATTATAACATGGTTGTGTGTGCTAACAACATGTGTATTGTATTCATGTGAAATTTTTACCACACAAACTAGACAAGTAGGGGTTTTTTTCCCAACAACTGTTACTACATTTGGACATTTGATGGAAAAGATATAAAGTTTTGTAGTTCAACGGAGCCCATAATGTTACATAACATGTCCATGGGGACCATTAGATATTGTAGTTTCCATTGGCTAGCATAAACTTTATTGGTGGTGAAGTTCACTGGTGGTCTTCACCTTATGAAGTTGGCCGGTGGACTTCACCGCTGGGTGTTTACACTATGGGTAGTCACAGTGCATGAGAATGAGAGACTCTCTCCACCTGCTGCGAACCTGGCTGGATGAAATTGGCTTTCTCTGACGCCCCCACAAGCGAATCTACTTATCCTGTGAATGGTTCGCACGGTCGTCTCTCTTGCTCCGGAGGTGAAGAGAAGCCTGTGAGAGAGTTTCGCGTGCGAATTTTTTCACCTTCCGGCTCTAAGTTTCACCTATCTCTTCGGAATTCATTGTCCCCACTTTTGTCTCCACTGTTGTCTCCTTGGAAAACTCACTTTTGTTTTACCTTTCTTCACAAGCATGCTTGTATGGGTCGTCACAGTTGCGGGGAGTGGAGAACTCTCCCCATTGGTTCCAGGGGACCAGTTGGGAGAAGTTCTCTGTGGAAAGACTCTCTCCACTCCCATGCACTGTGACTACCCCTACTACTAAGCGGTCAAGACTTCTTCATGCATTACTTTATTCTTTATTTTTCTTGTCCAACATCCACCGCTCACCTCAAATAACCATGTCTTGGCCGAGACTTCTTGACCGGCTGGTGGAGTTCTCCACCGTAGTGTAAAACCACCCCTAGTGAAGAGACTATATTCACGCCGGTCTTCTTCTAGGGTTCCGACTAACATTTAAGGGTTAAAGGGTCGGCGATATATCGCCCAAAAAAAAATAGGCAAACCTTATTTTCCAAATATCTTCTTCACGTGGGCCCCACACGCGACTCAAGAGCCAGCGACAAGTAGCCGCAAAACTGACGACAGTTGCTAAAAACTGACGATAGTTGCAAATAATCGACGACAGTCGCAAAAAACTGACGACGGTCGGAAACAACTGACGACAGTCGCAAAAACTGACGACAGTCGCGTGGAGTGCAATAGGGGCCCACATGGATGCCGTCCAGAAGCGGCGGATCCAACGGCCAGCAGAGGCGAGCGTGGATTAGGGTTGGTGAGGAGCGAGGGTCCGGTGTTGGGAGAGCGTCGAGGCGTCTTGGGGCTCCCCTCGCGCCTTCGCGCAACTTCTTTCCACCCCGCGTGCGCCCCTCCCATCGGGGAGAGAGAGAGACTTCGCGCGCGCCCTCGCCCTCGCCACAGCCGTTCCCTGGCCCCGACTCGGTGGCGCCGCGCCTCTCGCCACCATGGCTACCTTCGCCAAGCCCGAAAACGCGCTCAAACGAGCCGAAGGTCCGTCCGAACCCCTCCCTGTCGCTCTTTACGGTTTTGTTTGAAGGATTCTTCCTGCGGAGAAACTGTGGAGGGCTTTTTACGGTAGTGGACATCCTCAATTTGGTTGGTTTCATTGTGGTGGAGGCATTCTATGAGCTCGCTGAGAGGCTTTGTTGATTTTGGTATTCTGGAGCTAGGGTTTTGGTGTCTGAGTTTGGTACTGGCTATGTCTAATTTGACGGATCGACGTCACCTAGTTTTTAGCGAATTCTTCTGGGTTTTGTTACATCAGTTATTTGGGAACTAGGGTTCTCTGTGCCTGGGAATTAGTGAGTGGCGGTATGCTGTGATGGATCAGGTCATCTCATTTTGTTGCTTCGGTACTGGAATCAGCATGGAAAGGCGTGTTTTTGACATGAATTGCATCTTTTTACCACGGGAGTAGTAAAATTGGTGGACATTCAGGTTTAGGGTTCGCGTTGGTGATTTCTTTTCTTTGGATTTTGAGCCGCTTTTGCATTTCATCGTGTTAAAGTGGCACATGGAGTGCGGCGACTTTTTTGGACGAGATCACTGCGGATTCGTTAGAGCAGTTTTCGTCGAGGCGAGTTCGTTTAGACCTAGGGTTGGCGGTTAGAGAGGATTCTCAACTTGTTCTGGATAGGTAGGGATGAAGTATTATTAGATGAGATGAGTGATGGGGCTGGTACGAGCATTTTGAAATAAGTTGAGGCATTTGACATGGAGTGATGTGTGCATTTTGGTTGGGCTGACTGTTAGAATTGGTGGTGTTCCTGCAGAGTTGATGAATGTTGGTCAAAAGCAGGCTGCTTTGCAAGCCCTCCACGACCTCATTACGTCAAAGAGGTATAGAGCATGGCAGAAGACACTCGAGAAGATTATGTTCAAGTATGTGGAGCTCTGCGTGGATATGAAAAAGGGTAGGTTTGCCAAGGATGGACTTATCCAGTATCGGATAGTCTGTCAGCAAGTGAATGTGAGTTCCTTGGAAGAAGTGATCAAGTATTTCCTTCAGCTCTCTAGTGAGCGTGCTGAGGCTGCACAAGCCCAGGCAGCCGCTGCTGTAGTGACTCTGGACGTGGAGGATTTGGAGGCTGAGAAAAGGCCCGAGGATTTGATGTTGAGTTACGTCAGTGGGGAGAAGGGGAAGGAGCGATCTGATCGCGAAACTGTGACCCCCTGGTTTAAATTTCTATGGGAGACCTATCGAACAACTCTGGAAATCTTGCGGAACAATTCAAAGCTGGAGTCCTTATACGCTGTAAGTTCTATTCGTCGATAGGATATGTGCTTATACTGGATGGTGATGGGTTACAGATCTGAATGTGACACAATAATCGTTTGTCAGGCTGTCTTTTTTTTCTTCTTCCATGCGTCAGGTTTATATATATGTAGATAGTTTCTCCGAAGGGTTGATTGAGTGTTGAGTTCAGTCTCTTGTCGTGTTCTTACTACATTCGTGTTATGCGCTCAGATGACAGCCCATCGGGCCTTTCAATTTTGTCTTCAATACAAGCGTACCACTGAGTTCCGACGCCTCTGTGAAATTCTCCGTAACCATTTAACCAATCTGAACAAGTACAGAGACCAGCGTGATAGACCTGATCTGACTCAGCCAGAAAGTCTGCAGCTATACCTTGAGACTCGGTTTGAGCAACTCAAGATAGCCACGGAGCTAGAGCTATGGCAGGTGCGATTACCCTGTACACGGATTATGTGGGAGTTCTGCTCATTTATGCGAATTCACTATTTATGAAGTTTAGTTTCGATGTCACGAGTCGCACCAATTTAAGGAACATCGCATCTTACGATATGCACTCTTCTATTTTTCAGGAAGCATTTCGATCGATAGAGGATATCCATGGACTTATGTCAATGGTGAAAAGAACTCCCAAACCTCAAATGATGGCTGTCTACTATGCCAAGTTAACACAAATCTACTGGGTGGCTGATAGTCACCTCTATCATGCATACGCATGGTACAAGCTGTATAATCTGCAGAAGAGTTACAACAAGAATCTTACTGCAAAGGATTTGCAGCTGATGGCATCATCTGTCGTATTGGCAACTCTTGCTGTCCCTCCGTATGACCGCAAGCACGGTGCGCACCATTTTGAGTTGGAGATGGAGAAGGACAGGAACGTTAGGATGGCCAACATTCTGGGTTTCAACATCGATGCAAAGAAAGATTCCCGGGAAGTGGTAAGTGTCTGTAGTGAGACTTTCAGGCTCTCAAAGCAAGTTTCTTTTGGTGTTGCTAGTTCCTTTTTGCAGATGATTTTGTTACTTTTCTAATCGATTCTAGGAATCTTGTTTTAGAAAGGTTTGATCTTGGGAAACAATATGATTGACTCAATTTCTATCACTTCTGGTGTTTTGATCATTGCAGCTCTCGAGGGCTGCTCTGCTTTCTGAACTTGTAAGCTTCTTATTAATTTTCATCTTATATTTGGAGGTCTTGTTGGTTTGTTTTTCTGGTGATCATAGGTTGTATTTGTCTCGTTTATGAATATCAGATCTTTTGGAATGCTTAAGATCCTGAGTAAGTAGATGTGTTTCGCAAGAAACTGTGGCAATATTTCTGCAGATAAAGTTGTGGTTTTGGTTGAGTTATACATCCAGTTGAGGTTTTGGTTCCTTACATGTGTTACTGTTTCTTACATTGTCCAGGTTGCGAAAGGTGTTTTGACATACGTTTCAGCAGAGGTGAAGGATTTGTACAACTTGTTAGAAAACGAATTTCATCCTTTGGACCTCGCGGCTAAAGCTCAGCCTGTGCTTTCCAAACTCCCGACTTTGAGTGATAAGCTGTCTTCAGCTTCGCCTGTTCCGGAAGTGCATTTGGAGCAGTATACCCCAGCTCTCGAAAGGCTCACTACACTTCGAGTGCTTCAGCAGGTATCAAGTCTTGTTTATGTTTCTGCTTGTAATGCTGGACGAATATTTATTATGCATTTATTTCGTCAATTGAGGTTCATATTTGGTGATAGAAATTAATAGATGTACATCACCTAGAGAAGACTGCCTGGTCTTAACGCGTTTGTATAGTATGTCAGTAGGATAGAAAACTCATGATGCAAACCTCGTCCGATTATGATTGACCAAGCACAGTTGGCTTTAAATGACCCGTGTGCTTGTCACGTGTGTGATGCAGGCATCTCAAGTCTACTCAACTATCAAAATATCAGAGTTAACCCGCATGGTTACCTTCTTTGATTTCTCCATTGTTGAGAAGTTGATTGTTGAAGCTGTGAAATACAACTATGTACAGATGAAGGTTGACCATCTGAAAGAAACTGTCAACTTCGGCAGCCAGGTAAATGCTCTGGAGCTCATTGAGTCCTAGTTTGAAAGCTCTTCCTCTGATACTGTATAGGATCTATATAATCGGCGATTCCGGGGCCAATGTTTATTCTTGTTAATTTTGTGAAAATGTGCGGATTTGTGTAGGATTTGGAGTCTGAGAAAGTAAAGACACATCTCACTGTTCTCGCAAAGAGGTTGAAGAAGGCTTGTTTGATGATCAGTCCACCCACTTTGGACAGACCATCAAAGCAACTTTTGCCTTTTGGTGAGCTCCAAGCAATCGTTGAGAAGGAGCACAAGAAGTTGCTTGCTCGCAAGGTTCTGATTGAGCGCCGCAAAGAAGAACAGGAGCGACAAATGCTTGAAATGGTTCGTATCCTTGTATACCACTGGTAGAAATGGCCTGTAGTTGACCGGTTTGTTCAAATGAACACCCATAGGACTTGATTCCAGTTTTAGTTCATTGAATGGACATCCAACAAGATGTGTATTTGCTGAACATGTTATTTTGAACAGGAGAGGGAGGAAGAGTCGAAGAGGCTGAAACAGCAACGTTTGACGGAGGAAGCCGAGGCCAAGAGGTTAGCGAACGAGTCAGCTAGGCGAGAGGAAGCCAGGATCCGTAAGGAAATCGAAGAGAAAGAGTTGGAAGAAGCAAGGGCCTTGCTCGCCGAGGCTGAGAAACGAAAGGGCAAGAAGGGCAAGAAAGGTGTTGCCGTCGACGGAGTAAGTTTCTGATTCTCATGTTTGTGCGTAATTGTAATTATACTCACTCTTAGTATTTTTCTTCTTTCATCTCCCTTCATCTTCCCTTGTCATGATATTTGCATGTAAATTATACTGAGATACTACTTTTTTACAGCACCATGTGCTTTATGCCTCTGCTTGTGAGAGGATTTTGTGATTGAATATTGAAATCGATTGTGTTCAGGAGGTCACAAAACTCACGAAACAGATTCTTATGGAGGAGGCTTTGAGTGAGCAAATGAAAGAACGACAGGAAATGGAGCGTAAGCTTCAGAAGCTCTCCAAGACAATGGATCACCTGGAACGTGCCAAGCGGGAGGAGGAGCGGCCATTGATTGAAGACGCTTACCACAAGCGTCTCCAGGATGACGAGAGATTCTACCAAGAACAGCAGGAGGTCCGCTAATCTGACGTGACACTTATTTGTTCTGCACATGGGCTTGCACAGTACTAACACTCTTTTCTTCCCTCTTGCAGCAAGCAATTGAACAGAGCAGGAGACAGCACGAGACTGACGTGGTTGAGAAACACAGGTTGGCTCGTATGGCAGATGACAAGGTGCTTTTCTCTCCTTTGCGTTGTGTTTGCCCTTCTCTTCTTGAAAGATTTCTGATTTTCATGTTCTGATCCATGTGAGTTTTCTTCATAATTCAGGAGGTTTTCCAACTCCAAGTCATCAGCCGCCGCCGAGGAGAATTCGAGAGGTTGAGGCGACTGCGGGAGGAAAGGCTTGCCGAGGAGCGTGCCATGAGAGCACAGGAACGCGAGATCCGACGCAAGAAAGAATACTTCAAACGACAGGAAGAGCAGCGTCTTCTGAAGATTCAGGAAGAAGAGGAGGCCAGGAAGAGAGAAGGTAGGTTATCTTCTGTCCTTGTTTTGCTGCACAAAACTTCACTAGTTCAGGGTCTTAAATAACATCCTGTGATCTCTGCAGAGGTAGAGCAAAAGCGCAAGCTGGAAGCAGAGCGACGCGCCAAACTGGAGGAAATGGCGGCCAAGCAGCGCCAGGCTGAGATTGCAGCCGAGGAGAGGGAGAAGCGTGAGCGCGAAGCAGCTCTGCAATCCAGGCTCGAGGACAAGCCTGGGAAGTTCATCCCCCCTTCACTTCGCAAGAAGATGGAGAGTGGCGGTGACGACCGGCGTGACGTGCGTCCTCAGATGGAGGAGCGCCGGCCTCTGTTCGGCAGAGCTGCTCCTCGTGAGACCGAGGGAGAGGCTGATGCTCCTCCTCCTCCCTCCTCTAACCGCTACCAGCCTCCCCGCAGTCGCATCTCTGACCCTGAAGGCCCTCCTCCTCGAGCCTACGAGCCTCCAGTGCGGCGCTCCTATGACGCTCCGTCGTCGCGCTCGGACTCCTATGACGCACCGCCTTCCAGACCCGGTGGCGCATACGCTCCCCCTGGTCGCCCAGGGGGCCGACCTCTTGGGCAGCGCCCTGTCATCGGCGGCGGTGGGAGGCCTGCAGAAGAGCGCCCAGAGCGTCAGGATCGTTGGTAATTTTGACAGGTGACCAACCAACGGGAACTGTAGGATATACTAGTCTGTGTTTTTCTTGTCGTGTGCTCACAAGGGTGGAGCAGTGATTGAGTATTTATTGTGGATTTGCTCGGTTCCTGTTCCTTTGTCTCGGATCTGGCTATTGGTTCCAGCTTGAAGTTTTCGTGGACACTGTCCGGGGCTTGTGAACATTCATTTCTAAGATTTATTGTCAATACTTGAATTTGTTATCAAGATGAAGTAATGTCAAATACTCCATTACCACCAAAAAGAGTTGTTTGATGATCCTCAATCAACCAATTACAATGTTGGATGTCGTGCATTTATCACTACGGTAACTCCTCATATCCAAACTAATCCGGAAAGTAGCTCCAAAAACTACACTAAAATTTAGTGGTAGAAATAGTGTACTTACCCTAGTACATTATTTGTAAAGAAGTTGACAATTGGTGTCAGCTGCCAATGTCATTAATGTAACCCTTGCTCAAATCCCAATAAAACCCCAATCATTCCAGCCCATGCTTCTTCTCATTTGCTACTTTCAAATGGCCATAAGTCATTCAAATTTTGTCCGTATAGGGCATATGAGATGTTTTTTGGCATCGAAATTTTCTGTAGATGCCAAAAAACACCTCATATGCCCAATTAGGATAAAAACTGAGTGAGTTATGGCGGTTTGAAAGTTGCTGATGAGATACTATGACAGCCCTTGACTTTTGGACCTTTTTCTTCACCTCTACTATTGATACACTAAATGTGCACAAGTGAAAGAAATAATTTTATTATTTTTACCAAAATTGACAGGTAGTGTAGTAGTTGGCATTTAATGTACGGTTATGTCACTACACTAAATGCCTCATTTGCAATTGGTGTATGGGTTCACATTTAGTGCATACTACACTAAACATAAATTTTAGTGTAGTTAGGACCCCTTACTTTTGGTCAGCGCTTTTTGGGGTGTCTATTGGCGGCCACGAGCTAAACATGCATGCGAGCATACTTTGGAATTTCATGATTGATTCACATTGTAGTAGGAAAACATGAAATCACTTGGGTTTAATTTGTATTTCTATTGGCTATCACTAAAAAATGAATGTATTATTATTTTGGCTCTCAATATGCACATTGCTAAACCCTTTCCTACTCAAGGATGTTTTCGGAAAATCGAGATTCCTTCTGATTTTTTTTCTTCATACTAGATTTGGTGGAAATATAATACATTCATTCATTCATAGATTTGGTGTGAAATACAACATAGTATGCAGCATGGTACTCACTATATTCAGTGTATTTTAGTGTATTCAAAATATTTTGTGTTGTATTCCTAGCTTTTTCCATGAGTTCTATAACTCCAAATCATGATATGATTGTAGGAGACTGTTCATGTAATGAGTGCGCAAATCTAAACCTCGTATCTCAAAGCCTAATTCTTCATGAATTTCATGAAAATTGAGTTTTAGCACCTTCAGAGTCCCATTTCGGGCTTCCTATGCGGTAAAGGGTTAACCATTTAACAACAAAGCCTTGCACACCACCCCAAAAATTCTTACAATTTAATAGATTCCTGCACAACAAAATCTACATGGGGAACACATTTCCTTGTTCACTTTTTCACATAAATCATTGTAGTTTGTTATTGCATCAACCGATTGGAGATCAGAAAGATGGGTTGGATGGAGGAAAGCATAGTGACAACCGCTCCGTCTAGTGCAAATCAATCCAACAGTTCAATTAGCCACGGCTCCCCAAAAACTGGTCCGATCGACCACATTCTGGATCCTTCGTCGTTAAAGCATTAAGGCCAAGGTGGCTATGGTTGATGGTTGAAACTACGAACGTAATAGTAGATGATCAATACTATCGCTGATGGAATTTTTAGTACTAAAATTTCTGTCAAGCTATTGAATATGTGGAGCGCCTTCTAAGTGGCCATGGGTTTTTAGTGACTTTTTGCACTTGCTTTGAACATGCCTCCCGAAAACCACCAACTTAGGTGAATATTAGGTTGGATGGTGAAGATGTAAACATGGAGGCTCGCTATTGAACCAGACAAGGAGAGGTTTTGTTCAACCAAGTGTGGAGTTGCCATTGAATCTGCTGCAATTTAAAGTCTTGATTTTGTTGTTGCCCACTGCACAAGCTCTCTACGTAAGATCTTCCCCGCTGAAGACTTCGGTATTGCACTGATGAAACCAACTTTTCTCACTTTCTTGTATGGTGCTACCTGCAGGCAAATATTCTTCAATGTTACACCATTTTATTTCTAAAACTAGTATAATGAACGCTTCAAACCTCCCAAGGTTGGATGCAATTCCAGTGCAAATTGGAACGTGATAATGAAAGGCATGATACCTGCTTGCGAACCCATTCAATGACAGCGTCTTCATTAAAATACTCTTGTCCTGGTTTTCGCACAATATAAGCCATCGGGATTTGGCCAGCTCTCTCATCTGGATACCTGCACATACTCAAACTTGGAACTTAGTAAACTTCTTTACTGATACAAACCTGAGCTAAAGCTAGATTGCAATGAGTTTCCCATCAGCGCATATTTTTAACCTGAGGCTATTGCAAGGAGAATGCAGTCATGGAATAAAACGCGTTTCAATCAAACCAGAAATGGACACTCACGGGACAACTGCGCAATCCAAAACAGCCGGGTGGGATAGTAGCAACGCTTCCAACTCAGCAGGAGCCACCTAAAAAACCAAGTGAGGACAAATCAAGGAATTAACACCACCAACATTTCAATATGGCTCTGTTGGCGGTTTCTCGATATTTGTAGATGCAACTCAAACAATTTGGTACCATATCTGAGTTCTGAATAAGTTCTACTGTGTTCGTTAGACGAAATAAGGCATGGTAGATTTATCAAAGAGAGACAGCACTGTTGGCAATGTGAAAACCATCAACATAAGGAAATCACTACCTGATTAGATGTGAAAACTATCAACATAAGGAAATCACTACCTGATTAGAGTTGTACTTGATGAGCTCCTTCAGTCGGTCCAAAACGAAAACATACCCATTCCTATCGATCAGAACAAGGTCGCCAGTGTGTAACCAACCATCCTTGTCAACTGTCTCGGATGTCGCCTTGGGGTTGTTGAGGTATCCTGCACACAAGGTGGGGTAACTAAGCTTCCAGTTCGAGCATATGCTTTATGTTTACATCGGTGGGAAGTGATACCTTTCATGATGCAATGTAGTCCTCGAATCCAGAGCTCTCCCTGCTTGGTAGGTGGCATGGGCTCATTAGAAGCCGGGTCAACCACCATAGCTTCCAGGTTCGGAGAAAGGGTTCCGGAAGAGCCGAAGTGAGCCGCTATATCGTCGGTATCATCAGATGGGCTTGTGGTGCCGGTACATAACGATTCAGTCATTCCGTATCCCTGAAATATAATCGTTAAAATTACATAAAAAAGTGGAGTACTCTACAATTAAGAACAAGGCCTAGGTGTAATCTTACCTGTAGAAACTTCACGCTTGGGAAACGCTTAGCGCAAGCGTCCATAGTTTCCTTCGCCAGAGGAGCTGCTGCGCTCAGAATATGCTGCAGGGAGCTACAGTCATACTTGAGCACGAGGTCCTGCTTTGCGAGAGAGGTGATGATGGGGGGTACCAAGGGCAGATATGTAGCCCTGTATGTTTGGATGGCAGTGAGCATCTTCACGAAGTCGTATTGCGGCAGCACAAGCACCGTCATTCGCCTGAAGAGGGGGCAGAATGTGCCGAACACTAGCCCGAAGATGTGAAATAAGGGCAGTACGTTTAACAGGATCTGGTCAAGCGGGAGTAACGACGAGAGCATGCAGATCGACGAGATGAAGTTCCTGTGCGTGATGGTCACCCCTTTGGCGGTTCCTGTGGTGCCAGATGAGTACAGCAGAGCAGCTGAATCATCCTGTGTAATATGAATCCTGCATCACAAAATCTCAGATAACTACTGCTCCGGTAGTCAAAACCATTCACCCCGTTCCTACAGAGCAGTAAATTCCAGACAAAAGCTCCTAATCAGGGACCAATACGGTAGTTTCTCTTTTGACCTCACGCCCATGAGATTGTATCCAATTACAACAAAAATAGATTGATTTCTACTTGTCACAAAGGTATGTTATGACCTTATCAAATGACAAAGTTGGATACACTAACTGGCTTGGGTTCGCTCAACTATCACACAGTGTCTCAACTTGTACGCGAAATTGTACAGCCTGATACTAGGCTGACTCTATATTGACCTACACTTCGAAGACTCAGAAAAGTCAAATCACACAAGTTAAAGGAAAGAAAGCACAGGTCGGGTTGAGAACTGCAGGTTGTACTATTACCTCGGCAGATCCTTTGGATCCGCTCTCATCAATTCTGAGAATCGGTGAGTTGCACTGCTACGAAAACTCGGCACCGCATCCTCATTTCCGAAAACCACGACTGGCTGATCGATGCCCACAATCTTCTCCAACAGGGTAGTCGTCGTGAAGACGAACTTTGTTCCTAGAAAGTGAAATGATAATCTTCCATGTGAATCAGAAACCTTAACCCCTACCTGCCCATGGCAAGCTCATTAAACCTCAAATGAATCAACAGGAAATTCTAGTAAGACACCGAATTGTGTTTCGATCCAAAAAAGAAAACTTGCGTACAATTTTATAAAGTAGTTCAATGCCACATAAGAAGTTGATATTTTAATCCAAAGTGTCATATTGAAACCACTCAACGTGCCATTCATAAATCAGTAGACTACCGCATTCGCAAAGTTTGCAAAATAGAAGAAGCCGCCGGCATGCTGACACGGACTAGGTGATGTCCATTATGGCTTGAGACAGGTTATTTCCATAATCAGGGGCTGCTTGCACACAACCATCGATGGTTGGATCTTGTCAATCGTCCTCATCACAAAAGAAGGGCATCAAAGAAGCCCTTGATTATGGGAAAGAACCTAGTCACCCCTACCCACTGGTTGCCAACAACAAAAATACAACATACCTGAGTCTTTCAGCTGCCGTTGGATCTCGGCCGTGGTGTTCACGGGGTTCACGGTGGTCACCACAGCTCCAAGAGCGAGAACAGCTAAGAAGATGACCGGAAACTCGATGCAATTCGTAGACAAGAGCATCACAACATCCTGCTGCCGCACTCCCACGTGTCGGAACAAACCTGCGGCCAGCACCCGGGCGTCCCTCTCCAGCAAGGAAAACGTCAAGTACCGCCCCGTGGCCGCATCAACGATGGCCTTCTTGTCGCCCAACTCACCAGAGGCTAAGAGAAAGCTCACCAAGTCCAGCCCAGGCGCCTGCGGAATGCGCACCGGCGGCCGCTTGCTGTAGTAAATCCTGTCGGTGCTGCGGTACCCGGACTGCGGATCCGTGCCCTCAGGAAGATGCCCCATTGCAACAGCAAATCAAAGCTCTCCAAAGACACGAAATCGTTACATCTCATAAGAAATGTGATCTCCTGTCTTCGAGAGAAGGAAGCTGTCCCGGAAGATCCGAGGAAAGGCAGCCTGAAGCTGCTCTCGAGGCTGCGCCAGATGCAAGGTAAAGCGGTCGTGGAAAAGGAGACACGGTCGTCAAGGGTCCGAGTTCCAAGGAAGTCACAGAGCAACAGGGTTGATAATATAGCTGTAGAGCGTGTGACATTAATTCCCTAAGTACGCTCCATTTTGTAAAATTTCAAAATTGGTCACCTTCTCTAAGTACCCTCTCTATTAGCAATAATCAGTACTGAGTAAAACTTGTTAAGCTCAGGAAGTGGGAATAGTTATATTCCTATTCGTAAGGACGTCTTCGTGTCGCTCTGTCTTCAATGTGAACTTTCTCCAGCTCAATATCTGAATAAAGAAATGTATTAATTGGAAATTACTGATAACATCACCAACTGGATAACTACATTGTCAAACGGAACCTGGTGCCAACGGCTTTCCGGCGCCACCAGAAGAAAAGTAAAGATCCTATCCAAGGGCAGGATGTAACCAGCGCTATATAGGTGAGAAACCAGAAGGTTCGCCTTCTGGTTGAATTTGGTTCCTGCCTCGGCCGATCGCCACCTGCCTCAGATTCTGCCTTCGTTGTAGTTACTCGGGACGAGAAAGTTCCACTTCCAACCTGGGAACCCTTCAACCTCAACGTTCGGTCGCTCTTGCTTGATAGCGCCAGTTTTGTTGCAACTTCTCTGCAGTTTTTCAAAGGCGAAGTCACCGCTGAGCTGACAGGAACTTCAATGGCCCGAACTGTGCAGTCCCTCAGAGCTCGGACAGTCGGATTTTTGGAGTTGGCTTCCGAATTGTCTTGATTTGAACGGTTATGATGATTGCGCTGCTGCGTAGCCGAAGGCAAATCTTGCAACTGCAACATTAGGATGTGTGTTAGTTACAGAAGAAATTTTCAGACTTGAGCAAAATGAAGTTCCATTAGTGTTGTCCCTGCAAGTAGATACAATCTGCGATCTGATTACAGAACTGCAGGTGCTCATCAAAGATCTACTCGATGTTCACGCACAGATTGAATAAAGACGAACCTGTTGTAGAAGCTGTAGCAGGGCTGACTGCAATGACAAGAGCTCGCTGCTATCCTTGAAGGTGAGAGAAACCGCTGCCGGTTCCGCAGGGATGTCGATGTCTTCGAGCTCTCTCGATGCTGTAACCTCTTCGTCTTGCAGATTCTTGTCCAGATGACTCTCCCCTCCATATACGACATCGCCCTCGTTGCTGTTTTCCTCGCCTAATATTCCCAAATAAAAGCAAGATTTTGAAGTAAGCATTTGAACCCATACGCTTCAATGTCTACCTTTAATTCCGAGTTTGAGGCGAACCCTTCACTTACGCCACGGATAAATGCAAACAATACGAGATAATTCGCTACTAACACGAGCTGTGGTATACCTGTAATCTCTGAGTTTGAGTACTGCAAATCTTCAGCTGCCACTAAGCCACTGCTAGAGACATGTAAGTAAGGCCCCTTGTCGACGTCTGACTTCTCAGAGCTTTTAATGTCCACCGGCACCTGTACCCAGCGTACCACGTAAGAATCATAAGAATTAAGAAGAGATTAGGAAATATCTGTACAATTTTTCTAACACGTCGAACAGTCAAGAGAAAGCATGTCCTAGAAACACATTCCACTAGAACTGGACTATCAAGCATGCAACGGAGTATCTAAAACCAAAAAAATATTTAGGATAAGCGAGCTTTTCTTCTAATCTAGCTCCCTCGTCACCACAGTGTGATTACTTCTACTCAAGCACCAATGGCTTCTCATCGGCCAGCAATTCCAATGCTCGTCCCAGCCTTACCTTATGTGCTGTGTGCATAAGGTCGCTCGGAATTATAATGGACATAAACTCGATCAAGGCACGTGACCACCTGCACATAACAGAACTTCTGAGCAGATGATTATGGAAAAAACTTTCTGCGGATTGCCTTAAGGGAAAGTCCCCTCCGATAAGCCTAAAGGAGTTTCAAAAAGATGCAAATCAAATATATGACAAGCGATATCTATTTGAAATGTCTTTTCAGAAGAGAGTAGATACCAGAGTGTCTGAGCCGTGAAACCTTCGAAGAATGCGAGATGACCGCCATGCTTAGTAGTTACTATGGCGACATTCGGATTTACACTGCGCATCAGGTGAATTTTCTTTTACTTTTCGACCACATTTACAAGGAATTGCAGCTTTCAGCCAAACACATCAACCTTCTTATGCAAGCTTTAGGAAAAATACTTACAGAATCTCATCCCAAGGTATGGCTTCTTTGGTACAAACGGGATCGTCGAGGGCACTAAAGCAGAGCAAAGGTACAGCGACTCTTGTCAGAAAATCGGCGCTGCTACAACGCCTGTAATACGTGTCCACAGTCTGTGTCCCATTTCACAGCAACATAAGCAAATGCCAAAAAGGCCAGTTCTTAGTAGAACAGAGCCCACAAATAAGGGAAGCAGTAAAGGTAAGGGCTTAAAAAGTGAAGTGCTACCAGATCTAATACTCCACAGTAGGTAGTATATATTCAAGATTAAGACATAGAAATTCGAACAAACGCAATCCCAAAGCATAAGAACGTCATGTAGCGAAGGTCATCGAATATATAAATTTCTCTCCTGTGGCATAAACCTATACAGTGGTATTATATGTTTTTAACAGTCCAATTTCAGAATAGTACACTCATGAATTCAGCATATAAAGAGTACATAGGAGCCTTTCTTGATTGAACAAATGACAGGTTACGAGCTCATTCAATCATACTCATCATCGTGAGCAGGCTAATATGTTCCATTCAGCACCCAAGAAAAAATGGGGTTGTAGAGCCGTCGGCAGAGCATCGAATAAAGGCAACCATAACATTTTCATTTTAGAAATTTTCTGAAACATGCGGATTATTTGTTCCTACCTAAGATATTCTCGTCACTTAACTCGGGATAGGACACAAATATTCAGCTCACTAAGGTCTATTTCGCGCAAGTGCTCATTGCGAGACAAGAAAGGACACGTAGCGATGATAATGAATACCAACATATTATAAAGAAGATGAAATCTCACCTCAAACTTGCCAATATGCCGCGTGCAATGATGATCAAAATCTCGAATTGTCTTGCTCTGAATTACAGCGGCAAAGAAAGTGAGTATATAGGACGTGTCTATAATTGGTCAGAAACGACTGTTCATACAAATATAAAAAATTAAAACCCAAAATGCCATCCGTCTCATGAACCAACTACAACAGTTAAGTTGACCAGCACTACTACTGAATGTATTGAGGTGATAGTAACGATGCAAAACCCAAAATTTGACCAAGTTTAACCTGTTCCTACTAGTACCTTACTGATTAAAGTCCATTTCGCAATGCGGTCGAGCACAGTCTGGTGCCTTTAAAAAATAGAGTAAAAGAGTAGGATGAAGTTAGGCATATCAATACTAGACATACAAGTATTTGCCGTCACTACAGGTTGAACAAGTCCTAGGATATCTTATGAATTCTGTGTAATGAATTCGATTTACTATCGCTACTGAATTTTTCTTAACATATAGAAAGACCAAAACGAGGATAATACAAAAGAGGCTGCATATTTGAGAAAAAAAATTCAAGGTAAAAATGTTCAAGAGTTAAGATACTTACAGACTGGCATATTCCACCAGCCCTATAGTCAAAACTTTGTTATATAACTTTTGCACTCCGTTTCTGCTTATGAATCTGTCCCCGAGCTGCAGAACATAGTAGAACAACTGTTACATTATTTTTTGAGATGTTAACAATTTATATCTCACACCCACCACATAAAATACGGTTCTTTGGGTTAACTTTTACAAGACCGAATACAAAATCTGTGCTGAAACAAACAGGTTCCTTTTCTGTCAAAAAAAAATAAGGTCACGCCTACCAGAAGATCCCATGGACTGCACACAGCTGCAGCAGCACCTACAGGGGTGGAATCTCCTTCTTCTCCCAAATATTTCACCTACACAGCACAGATCAGACCCAATCAGCATTCAAGTGCGATTTGCGTGATGAATCCAATCCTCAATTCCTTGTCCCTCCTAATTTGACAGGAGGGTTTCCATCGGATGGTCCGGTTGATCATACGAACACGGCATTTAAAATAATGCTGTCCTAACCGACTAGCTTTCCGGTCAATAAAATAATGCATTTTATGTTATGATATGGGCAACATTCGCTATGCATAATCACCTCGTTCTTTTGTGACACCTTCTCAATGCCGTTGCTAAAAAATGTGATTTAATGATTGTCGCCAATTCTTATAAAAATACAAATGACTTCACCAGAAAAGCAAAGAGGAGGAAAACAAATGCAATTACCACTATGTTAGAACCAATGCTGCAACCAATAAGGAAAATTGGTGCTTTCGGATATTTTCCATGCACATAATTGATGATTCTCCGCAGATCCTCGGTCCACCCTGCATTATAGAATTGATCTGACTGAACCACACATTGAAAAAGAGCACTATAAGTCGAATTATTTGTAGAGAGTACTATCAAACAATATGAAAGAACCAGATGCTTGGCGATGCCCACAAATTGAGATGCTCTGTATTAAAAAATGAAATTACGTTGCAAGACTGTTAAAAAAAAAAGGGAACAGCTTCAAACCGTGTGCATAGACAAACCAGAGAATACTCAAATATAACGATTTCCAATGAGACCTCCCGAGCCACGAGAAAAGCTTACAGTTATAGATATGCCTCCAAGACCACGGTGATTGCAAACTAATGTCCTCCATCCTTTCATGCCTGACATATACGCGATATGCTTCAAGTACTGCAATCCCAGCCCCTCTTCCTTAGACCTCTGTAGTGCTCGAGAGTGCCTCGACCTATATGAATTCCTACAACGTGAAATCTCTGCCAAATTTTTTATGTGTGTAAAGGAACTAATCAAAAGTTACCGTACAAAACAATCCGTGTGCAAACACTGGTTGAGACCACTGAAGGCTAGAATTCTTAATGGCATTTAACCCCTAAAGGACCACGACCACTTTCGCTCTAAAACCAGTCCAAAACTGCCACTGCCAAAAAGAGACATGAAAATCACATTTTAAAGTGAATCTTGGATTTTCAACTGTAAGATCTTAAAATAGACATCTGTATAAACATTCCATAAAATTTTGGTTGCAATCCACCGCACGGACTGATAGATTTTAGTGTTTGAAGTCAAAACAATGGTTCAAGTTCTTCCCTGCGTTGAGTAGATCAGCAGACTTTGACTTCACTTTGTATCAAATTTTTGAATTGTACAAGGTCTAAATCCTATACCATTGTCTTAAGCATGATGTTATTTCCCAGCACACCAATTTTTAGAGGTAAAAAAGGGGTGTAGCATATTCAAAACAAGTGTGCAAGGAGTGGAGGTTCAAAAATTGTCATTTCACGTTTTATTTTTTTGTGAACTACGTATGTATTCAAATGATCATCCAAACGGTCAATAAGAAGGTTTGCACCATATATTGTTTTTGAAAAAATAAAAAGTGAAAAATATGAAGATCTCTAGGTTTTATGTAGAAAAGATGAAGTTTTTTTCCCCCGTTGCCCGACAATGTGTGAAAATGTTTGACTTGGAATATAATGCCTTTTTACACTAAAGACAAGATTTTTTTTTGAAAATTTCCAAAAAAGGAAATATTCTTTATATGTGTGAAAAATCTCAATGTCAATAGAAACTTTTGTCAAAACTTTTGGAGGTGCCCGGTCTCCCCACTTTTGGCTTTAAGTGGTACTAACTTTCAAACCACAAATCCAAAAAATAAAATAAAAATATGTCCACGAAGCTCTTATCAGAGGCAATCTAGAATAAAAATTTCAGAGAAAAAGGATTTTTTTTCTAATTTTAGGAACCTGCCCAAAATCAGAAATCCCCCCGAAGGAGACTCTGGTCCTTTAGGGGTTAAGGATCTACATTCCAGGTTAAAAGCTTACCGAGTCTTTAGAGTCACTCGTCAAACCAGGAATGATAACCACAATGGGAGTCTCATCATGCTCTGCATTTTCGTCGTTATCGTTGACATTAATAACGTCACCACCTGGAAACAAACAAATTTCCAAAATCAGTCTCCGACTAACAAATATATACGAGCGATCTCGAACTCATGTGTAGATTCTAAATTTACATATATATTCACTTGCCAGAAGAAAATCCGGTGGCAATGCTTACGTGGAGATTGTATCACCCAGTCCAGAGCAAGCGTTCCTTTATCAGGAGTAATGAACAACTGCCTATCACGCCCAAAAACGAAAAGTCAGGTTACAAAAGACAGAAGACAAGCCCCCTTATCTAAGTGCAGGTAAATGAATGCAAGTCTAAAAATCGCCAATAACAATAGACAAAGTCACATCTGACAGGTACACTAAAAATCTAAACACTTGAACCACGCAGCGTGTTAGAAGCCAGATCTGATAAGTAAAAGAGCCAAAAAATCTGATTCATATCACTCACCTACGGTATTTTACAGGAGGCGGATTCCCATTGAAATGAAGAAATCCGGTCTGAAGATGTGGGCTGCTTAACCATGGCGTTGCAAAAAACCTTTGCACACCAGAACGTGATGGTTCAAGGAAAGGATTAATAGGTCAACAACAAACCAACATAAAAAATGATCAACTACCAGAGAACTTAATCCGATATATATTTCCGGCAATGAACATCCTGTTAAACTTAAAAAGCTGACAGTAGCGCTTCCATAGTTTACCTTTGCTTCAAAATTTTACACTTGGTCAAAACTTCCGTCGTCAGCCTGGATGTTAAGCTGTGATGAAGACGAGGTACCTCGCCTCGGAAGCCATGGAAGAGGTCATCCACAAAATGGAAGTCTAGAACCCAGTACAGCCAAATTGAGGTACAAAACAACGCCAAAACCAGGTATTCCCAAACAGGCACTAGCAAGGCAGCCTCCGCCAATGACACAAGACCTAAGCTCGTCCATTCCACAACATTCCACTCCCACGTATCCATTGCGCTGAGCTTCCACATGTTACCATCAACCATCAGCTGCCAATCACGAAAATACCGTCGTCAGCTGCCAAATTCACCAGATAATCTAACAACTTTCACTGCTACCATCGCAAAAGTTATTAATCAAGTCCTCAAAGATCGCATGGCTATAATCACCTACTTCAAACTCAATCGTGAAACAAATAACTCTTCGAACGCAATCCCTCGGAGAGCTCAATCGATCCAAGAATCCACCAATTACTGCCACAAGGACCCGTTCATACACGAATTCTCCTATGTACACAAAACGACACCTAGTTTTCCACAAAACATCAAATCCTTTACATACACCAAATCCAAAACGATCGCAGATACTTAAACAGCCGTCCCGCTCTAAACCTCAAATCGTATCCACAGCCTAGAAAAGGTAACGTAATCCAGCTAAAGGAACCTCGCCGGATTGCGCCAAATTCCTGCCAGCTGAACAGTCCTAAAAATCGAAAACGTTTCTTCACGAGCGCATTCTTTTCCTGGATTCCATAACCAGAGGCAAGCCGAGAGATCACCTGAGAGGGAGGGGTTACGAGGGCGGGCGCGGAGCGTCAAACCCTGACGAGGAACTTCGCCGTGGCGAAGCCGGAAGCACTTCGCGCGAACGGACTCGTAACAATCGTGCGGTCGCGGAGGTGCGAGACGCCGGGCGGAGGAACGCCGGGTCGCCCTGTCACCGCCCGACCCGTTGTTTTCCTTCGTCTTTAGCTTCCTCACCTTTCACCGTGGCATGTCCAGCGCAAGTGCTGTAATTGTGTGCCAGCTAATTTAGCCCTTGAAGTGGACCACGAGGCCCTGAAAGAATCTACGAAATTCATAGAGCATGCAGAACATCATCTACACAACGGATAAATTTCATCACAACCCCACTTCACATAAATCACTGTTGTTTCCCAATGCCTCAACCGATTGAAGATCAGGAAGGGTGGGTTGTATTGAGGAAAGCAAAGCGCATTGTCGCTCCAACAAGCGCACTTCAAATTAGTTAACCCGTTAATGACAAGGCGACCAGAAAGTGGTCGCTGAGACACATTTTCATTGGTGAAGGCCCACTTCAGGCTAGCGACTGGGTGAAATAGAAATCTACGATATTTGTAGACTTCACGGAACCTCGTGTAAGAATGTGGTATGTTTCATTGTGGTCTGGTTGTTGGTCTAAAATGGGTCCAAGTGTTGACTCCTAGGTTCAGGATTTCTTAGTCCAGTATACAGTTAGCTCCCTGATTTCTTAGTCCAGTATACAGTTAGCTCCCTCTACAATAGCCCCGTTTGTCTTACCAATATTTACCATCATCTACCAAATCCACACCTTGTATCTACCACAAAAATAGATAGCTCCCTCTACAACAGCATTTGGACAGATGTTGTAAAGGGAGCTGACTGCAGTTAGGTTTGAGTGCAAATTCACAACTTCATCTCCGATCTGGCTACTTCTACACACTGTTGCAGTAAAGAAAGATGAACTCCGGCCTCCAAAGACACTGGCGTGATTAGAGTGTCTGTTCATTTCAGCCCATGCCTGAGCACAATTTGGAGCACAATTGAGTGGTTCCCAAGATTCACTTTCTCCTAGGGCAGAGAAGGGGAAGTTTGATGAAGTCCACATTTATTTTTGTTTTTGGTAATGCACGAGAAGGTTGCAATTGGGTTGCCTTCAAACTTGCCCTGACCACTTAGATCTGCACCATGAGAAACAATTGAGAACATCACCCACAAATACCAACTCAACTACGAGTTCTTCAGCGAAACGATATTAAAGTGCATCGTAACAGACAGAATGAAGATAAAAAAAGGACGGAGGAATCGTGCAAAACCTGAATTGATGTTGGATCAGCATCCGACGCTCACAAAAGGAGCCCACCGTGATGCTACTAATACTCAGAGACTCAAGAATTGGGAAAACGCCATCGCCTTCAAATTTTCAAGCCAGGAGGCAAAGTCAGTATGAAATCGTATAGAATATTGCACTACAAACGATGGTCTTCCGTTCTCACTGCAGCTAGCCGGATGATATTTTAGCACACAAGGTGATCATTTACAGGCGCCGTCTTCACGTGCTTCCAAAGAAGATGGAATAGCTATCGCTTGTGATCATTCTCAATATCTAAAGCTCAGCTGTCCAGAAAGGTTTCAGAGCATAAAAGTAGTGCAAAACTGGACTACCTATTTAACATCTGGCAACAACATAATGTACTCTAAAGATGCGTTACTCATGACATGACATAATAATGTACCTTTAGTTTCTTAGTCATTTTCTCCTGCGCCTCTTCTCTTTTGGCTCTGCCTTGCTTGTCGGTCGCACCAAGTACGAAGCCCACACCACATCTGCTGGAGGTGGTGGTTCAATCCAGTGACCAGGTATTCGACTGCAATGAGCATGACACCTCCATTAGCTGACGGTAAAGTCATCTTAGTGATCAGCTCAGCACTCCTAAAATTGAATACCGACAAGCGACCATCGAAGAAAAGATAACAAGACAGCTACGGGTCACAGCTGAAAAGGATGAGAAGGGTAGTAGCTCACCGTCCACCAGGCATAAGATAGGCATCCCATGCTCGTCTCACCTGAAACAGTAATGAACATTACCATGAAGTCAGATACAAAATCGCAAAATCAATTGCAATTCAAAACTACAGAAAAATTACGCATATTAGAGCGTTGGCGTGTGCTACATGCTTAATTTTCCATACCTCAATCAGTGCTCCCAAGTCCAGTTGACTGCCATAATAGAAGTGATAAAACTCAGGTGGGAGTTTGTAAGCTTCTAGTACCGCTGTCCCTTTCTCCTCCTCAGCAATGCTGCTATTAGTTGGTGCTTCAACAACCTGAGACATAACAGTCAGTAATCATGGTAGGGCAACAGAGGACCATAGCCAAACAAGTGGTGTAGAGCAAAAATCACTCCGGAAGAGGTTTTTTACATTCTGATCCGCTGAGTGTATCATGACAGCAGCATCTGAGGCTCCTTCACTGGGGTTCTCCGGCTGGTCCTCTACGGGTTTATCACCATCTGGTTGGCGAGCAGTGGACACTTGCCCGGTTCCTTTTGCAGCTTCTGCAGCACTTGCTATGGCAGCTGCAGTTGCACGTGTATCTGCTGCTGCAGCAGCCTGCCGCTCTTCTTCCTCAACTGCCGCACGCACTCTCTCCATGAACTTGTCGTCCTCTTCTGGAAAGAATCGGCCTGCACCCAATTCACTGGTTTCAGATAAGAGAAGCGGCGAAAATATATTTGATATTCTTTAGAACTCAAGTAGATGAACAAGTGGTGCAGAACAGAGCCAAATCTAACCTTGTTTCTTCAGCTTCTGAATACGCAGGGCACGCAATTCCTGAAGCTTCTCGACCATCAACACCATCTCCAACTGTGGAAAATGAAATGGGTTCTCAGCTTTTGGCATTAAAAATATAATGCCAGTAAATGCAGAAACATACAAGGCACCTAAGAGCTTTGTATGGTCGAAGTAAATAATGACGCTAAAACTGCAACTGCTTGATTTATGAACTGACAAAGCGGAGAATCATCATGTACCTCGGCCGCAAGTCTTGCTCTGTCCTCTTTAGCCTTTTGCTCTGCCAACACCTTCATTTTCTCCATCTACCCAGACATGAAACAATTCAGCATGGTACATCATCTCTGCGGCTCAAACAGCAATCAAATCCCCCTACAAGGCACTGGACATACCCCAGAGAAACAAAAAAGAAAGACCTGCCAAGCATCGACCAAAAGCTTGTGAGAAACCTACGAGCACATTCAAAAATCCAACCCTAAAAGACCATAAACCAGTTACCTTAGCCTGAGCTATAGACTTGGCAATCTCCCTGGCCCTCCACTCATCGACCTTGTGGTCAGCTTCTTCAAATCCTTCTTGCTCCTGGAAAAACGAATCACGTCACAACAATGAATCCAACCTCCATTACTCTAAATCAAGCATAGGAAAATGAATCACACATCCAGTAACATCACAACTCCTTCATCAAATGAGCAGACCTTGCGACGTGCTTCAGCAATGCGTTGCCGCTTCCGCTTCCGCCACTTCCTGTTCCGTTGAATCTTCTCTCGCTTGCTCCGAAGCCGAGCAGCGGCGGCAGCATGCTCCCAACCCCCCGGCGCGCCCAACGCCCCTTCCAGAGGCGCCAACAAACTCGTCACATGCCTCTGCAGCTCCAAGGCCACGCCCACAGCTTGCGTCTCATCCCGTCCACTTGCTTCAACTGCAGCCAGCAATCCGCCACTCTCCGATGCGACAGTACGCCCATCCGCACTGGGCACCATCGCCAAAACCCCACCATCCTTGGCATCCAGAGGCGTGGCTGCTCCCACAGATTGCGCCTCAACCCGGTCACTTGCCTGAACTGCAGACAATGCGACAGAACGCTCATCGAAACCATCACCGGTCGACAAAACCTCAACGTCCTTGACGGCAACCTCCGCAGGCGGTCCAAGACTCTCAAACGCTTCTAGCTCAGCCGCTCTGCAACAGAAACCAATTCTCAGACGAACAACGCTCTTCCTCCAAAACCCAAAACCAATAGTGATCTGAGAAGGTGAGAGAAAAAGCAATCAGTGCGATAGACTCACACAGCTTTGAGAAGAGCAGCGCGCTCCACGAGCTCCCGCAAGTGCTGCCGCAGCTGCACGCCGCTCCGCCACAACGCCTGCTGCTGCGCTTGAAACTCCGCAGGCACCACCACCTCGGGCGCCATCATCTCGGGAGGCCGCCCAGGCGGCAGAGGAGGCCCCGCGTACATCCTCACAGAAAAAACCCAAAACCTAAACCACCATCGCCAACCTCAAAAACCTGATCACATGCTCCTTCATAGCCCACATCTACGGCAGGAAAACTATCATGTAAAAGACGAGAGTATCATACAGGTACGTATGAATCGGTGAGGAGTATTTAAGTTACCGGCATCTTCTCGACTTGCAGGCAGTTGCGCAAGTTCTCGCCCCGCGCGCATCATCTGAGCCATTGGCAGCGCGTATCGGAGGGCGGAGGGGAGGGGAGGCTGTTACGCTTGCCGTTCCCGGGCACTACCGACCTCTGGGCAAACCGAGACAAAATGGTGGAGGAATGTGATGTTTCTCGCACTTGTGTTGATTACTTTTGAAGAAGGAGCGCGAGGGGAAAGAAGGAAGAAAGGAAGCTTGTTCGTTCGGGAGATTGATCGTCACCATTGTTGTTGCTTGCTTGTTGGTTGTGTTTGCGTTTGATTGTGGTTGGAATTCTTGGACGATCGGGTCTTTAGGGTTTGGAGTGAGTTCGGTGTGTGGTTTGAGAGCGATGGCGAGTGAGAATGAAGTGGCGGAGAGTGAGGTGAGTGTGGTGAAGGAGGAGGATGCGAAGGAGGTGGAAGGGGGGAAGGGTGAGAAGGGGAAGGAAGTGAAGGAGGTAGAAGCTGCAGCAGCGATTACAGTAGACCCGGTGAAGGAGTCGTTAGAGGCGGCGGTTCCGACGAGAAAGGAACGGCTGCAGAGAGTGATGGCGGACCTGGAGGCGCAGAGAGCGGTGATAGTGAGCTGCACGCTAGAGTGGAAGGAGTTCGAGGACTATTTTACGGAGCTCGAGGGCGTGATGCAGCGCCGGCTGGAGGAGCTGGTCGCGAAGGAGAAGGCCTTCGAGGCCAAGTACAGTGAGATGCAGAAGGCGCTGGACGGGCGCGAGCAGGCCGTGGCGTCGCGCGAGCAGGCCATGCTGTCGCGCGTGCAGGAGCAGAAGGACCACGCCATCGCGTCGCTCTTCGAGGAGAAGCGCAAGTGGCTGGAGGAGCGGTCGCGCCTGGAAGCCGAGAGTGCTTTCAAGGCCGCCCCGGCGCCGGCAGCGGATCCCCCCGTCGTTGTCCCCGCCCCCGTCGCCAATGGCGGCTCCGCGGCGCTGCACTTGCAGGCCATGGAAGTAGACGTCGCCAAGGCTGAGCACGAGAATAATATTGGGTCAGTCCCACCAGCTAGTAAAAAAACTCCGGATCCCAAAGCAGCGACCGTCCCTGACGTGCGCGTGCGCCCACAGCTGAAGACGCTGTGCGAGATCATGGACGGCGAGGGGCTGCGCAAGTACATCGTGGACCACCGCAAGGACGTGGGCGCGCTGCGCAACGAGCTGCCCGCTGCTCTGCAGTGCGCGATCGACCCGTCGCGCATGGTGCTGGGGGCGCTGGAGGGCTACCACACCGTGGACGGCTCGCCCCCGCACCAGCAGCACCCGCCGCCATCGTCCGGGGGGGACAAGGACAAGGAGTCCGGGGCGTCGGCCACCCGGCGCGCCTGCATCCTGCTGCTGGAGTGCCTGGCCGTGGTGCTGGCGGACCCCGTGCTGGGCGCCGATCACCCCGTGGTGCCCTCCAACGTCAAGGAGTCCGCCAAGCTCGTGGCCGACCAGTGGAAGTCGCGCATGACCGACAACTCGCTCGATGCGCAGGCGTTCCTGCAGCTCTTGGCCACCTTTGGCATCGCCGTGGAGTTTAACGATGATGAGCTGTGCAAACTTGTCACCGCTGTTGCCCGCCGCAGGCAAACCCCTGCGCTCTGCCGGTCCCTTGGCCTCTCTGCCAAGATACCAGGTTGGTGCCTCTCCTCCGAGGCCTCTCAGAAGCCTCTTCCTGTTAGTTAGTCTCACCGCTAGTTAGTTTCTCTCTCATATCCTCACCTTCCTTCGCTACCCTCACCTTTCCAGCGGTGGGAAGCCTCCATGTTGAGGTTCCTGCTGTTTGCAATCATCCACCCTCTCGCTAGCTTCCTGATTCTGCTATCCTGGAAACCAATCGCACACTATACCTCAAGTGTGTCTATGTGTTCGTAGTTTAGTAAGCCAACCACCAGAGTCCACATCCCATTCCAGTTAGAGTTCGATGGTCCTTTGTCAATGCCAGATGACGAAGCAGGTAAGTTTGTGCTCCTTGTTCTTGTAATGGGAGGGTAGTGGATTGAAGGGTGTGGATGCGCTTCGTTTTTTGCTACTGATGATCAGAGTAGGTTGAATTGTGGTTGGGGGTTCAGTTTGTTGTGAGCACTGATTCTTTGACATCCCATGCATTGTTTGTGGGATTAGAAAGTAGATTTGCTCATCGTCGTGTACTCATTGTGCGCAGTACTTTATCATTGTATGTTTTTTTTTATCACAGACGTCGTGGACAGGCTGGCCAAAGAAGGGAAGCAAATTGAGGCTCTCTCGTTTGCTCACTCTTTCGGAATAATGGACCGAGTGCAGCCCATTCCTTTGTTGAAAGCTTATCTGAAGGAGGCTCGGAGAACCGCGCAGTCCATTTTGAAGAGTGGAAACAGCTCAGCAGCTGCACAGGTACTGCACAGTCTGCCTTGTAGTTTGAGTTCACCCTCGTGAAGAATCTTTCCAGCTCTTTAATCGCAGTAACCATCTGGGTTTGTTTACGTCAACTTCTATACATTGGATGGACCTTATGGAACCAATGACAAGGTTGCATCAGCGAGGTTCTAAACATTCCGGGCGCTTTTATAGTTTCTTCTAAAGAGGAGTGCCAAGCAAGATCCGAGTCTGTCTTGAAGTAGACCTTGTGGAAGAGAAATTTGTAGACTGAGAGGAACGTCTTTCTAGTTTCGGCAAGGATCCTGGGATAGACGAAGGGCATATGGCATTGGTTCGCTACATTTGGCGTGCGGTCCGTGAGCTGCTGCTTTGGTCGGGTGAATATTGACTCTTTTTCTGGCGCTTTTGCCAGGAGCTTCAAACGACATCTAAATCATGTAAGGTTATGCTGATGGATAGAGAACTGAAGACGAGTGTTTTTTTGCGTTGTTTTTCCTTCTTTTTTGGTTGTTGCAGAACGATGCGACGATGAAGGAGCTGGCAGCGCTGAGAGCCGTCCTGAAGTGCATTGAGGAGTATCAGCTAGAGAGTCAGTATCCATCGATGCCGCTGCAGAAGCGAGTGGTCCAGCTAGAGAAGGCGAAATCGGACCGAAAGAGGGCGGCAGTGGCTGTGAAGGCGCAGACTAAGCGACCTCGTGCTAGCAACGGCACCGGAGCGGCTGGGTACGCGGCCACCACAAATGCTAATAACAACAATGAGAGCCGGAACTACTACCGCGGCGCCTCGGACAGGGGCCAGTACGGCAGCGTGGGCGTGACGGCGTACAGCCTGCAAGCGCAGAACACGTATGACCGGCGCGGCCAGGGGGCCTACTCCACGACGTATGCAGGTGGGAATCGCAGCCCAGTCTCCCTTTCTACTTCCTATCTGTACTCTACTGATGGCTTGGGTTCGCCTGCTGTCTATGGATCCTCAGGTTACTCCAATCCTTCCAACACATATAGTAGCTATCAGTTTGGTAGTGGGCTGCCTCCGCCTCCTCCAGCGTACCAGGCCTCCTTCCTTCACTGAAGATCTTCCGAAGATGTGATTTTTTCACGTTGCATGTTGATAATAGCTATAACAGAGGCTGTAAATCTGCTGACAACATTCTTTCTGTTCTTTTTTTTCCCCTATCTGATAGAATATCGGTTCTATGGACAAGCCATACTGGATTCCACTGCAGAGGGTTAGGAGATGATGTGTAGAGGTAGAAATTCATCACGGAAACTAGTGTGCAGAGTAGATTCATTACAATCCGTCCATATTCAATTCAGGGATGCACGTGTAACTTTGCCTAAAAATGTCACAAAAGACTGATGTAAACACTGAACAAGCTTGATTCATGAAGAAAAGCTGTCTTCAACTTGTCACAATCCTTTACATCATTTCTGTAGAATTTCGGCAGTTTAGCATTCCTCAGGGTGAGTATACATTAGAATTTAGGGTAGGCTGCACAAGCATAAAGTGGTCTGTTAACGTAACTGCTCCCAGGTGGTTACTGACCAGCTCGCACAGTTACTAACTGACTTTACAATACTATCTGGGTAGTTAAACATGGATTAGAGTCTCTTCTGGCGGTTGGGTGGTCGGTTGAACTGTTTCTGGATTACCGGTGGTTATTGTCATGCTTCTTTGTTACAATATCAGCCTCAGCATCATGGGATTCACATCACCATATACTTGACAGTTGCTAGTAACAAGAAGCCCCAATCAGGACCGAATTGCTCACTAGAACCATGTCAAATTCGTTTCCAACTGACCTTGAACCACTTCGAAGCTGTGGATCCATTCCAAAATACAATAAAATACACTGTCCTGTTTTGAGGTCTTGGGGCTACGCATCAGACAAACTGGAACCAGAGGTAAAAAGGCAAAAACAACCTGCAAGTATTTGGATTGCAAGTTCTAATTTACAAAAGGCCTTCTGATTGATATAGAGAAAACCTGCAAGGAGAACATATCATTTCTGTGAACCATCGAGCCCGAAGAACTTGAATACTCCGTACCCAGCAGCAAGCAGAAGAAACAGACCTACAGTTGGTGTGAAGGATGGGTATAGAGTGTTCACGAAAAACGGATCCCACTCTTCCGGCAAGAACCCTGCACCACAATTCTTACACATTAGGGCTTGTGTACTTACAAACGTCTCATCCACTCAAGTCTTCAACAGGTGCCTGACTCGTAAACGGAACTCCTAACGACTACGCACTTCAATCAGACACTATTTAGAATATGCGATCATATGCACAATGCATGCAAATACGTGAACAAAAAAAACTCCACATCCCTGAAAAAACCTGGCAGCATGACGACAACCAAAATTTATGATTACTCAAAGCGACAAAAGGACCGAAGAGAGAGAGACACAAAACATCTCCCAAGACAGACATGCACTCCAGTGATGTTTGCAACGCCAGGAATTAGGGTTAGCAGGAGCACACCTGAGGCAGCCAATGCGATGCCCTCCAAGAAAATGAGGCCGAAAAGAAACGCAAGCGTGACGACATACGCGGTCTCGAGCTGCGACACCTGGTTATCCGCCGGGGCGGACTGAAGCAGCGGCTGCTCCGGCGCACTCCTCCGAATCGTGGTGGTGCCCTTCTTCTTGTCCTTGGACGCCGGCTTCGCCTGAGCTCCAGGCCTGGCCGACGCGCCGAACCCCTTGGTACTCGTCGAGCCCGCCACTGCCTCCTCCTCCTTCTCAGGCGCGCCGCCCTCCCCCGCTGCAAACCCCCGAACCCTCACCACTCTCAACTGCGGCAGGGACAATCGCGGAGAACGCTGCAGAGGGTGTGACGACAGCACCAGAGATGGCATCCGCCTGAGCAAGGCAGCTGACGCCATAGCTGAACCCCAATGCGGCGACGCGGAGTTATCAAACCGAAATGCACACAATTCAAGCTCTCAGAATCAGCTGCAATCGAGGTCGAATGCTACCTCGTTGCTCCGATCTGGTTCAGCTCGTGCTCGGCGAATCCGAGACTGTGTCTGAGTTGCGTGATCCTTCGCGAGTTCGGGGCATTTGAGTTGGAAAATTGGAGTGGAGTGGCGTTGGACTTGCTTTCGTTGCAATCGGAGAGAACAACTACGCAGAGAGTGATGCACGATATTACGCACAACAACGTTATCCACGTGAACTGGGACGATGGACGAAGTCGTTGTCCGTCGATTTCGGCTGGTTTTGGACGGACGAAGGATGGCCCACTGCCAAGTTCTCATCGTTTGGGTCCCCGTACGATGAGAATATTAAAATATTCTCATCGTAAAAGGGTCGGATTCGGCTTTAAATATTTCTTAAAATAGATATCAATTTTTTTTGGAAAATCTTCTTTAAAACCTTCAATTTTTTAACATGGTGAAGAAATGGATTTTGAAGAATATTCTAGAATTTTGCCCGGATTTATTTTTTTAATAAATAAATCATTATTCGGCACAAGAGTGTTGAATCTAACCCTTGGGTACGGTACTCTTTATGAATTGTTTGGTGGTATGAGGAATGTATTATTCTTGGGGTTGAAATGGGGTTCAACTCTTAAAGGTTTGAGAAGCCACATTTGGGATGTTTTCTGTGTGTTTTGACATACAAGGAGTAAGAATTGATGTAGACGGTAGTTACAAAAGCTTGTATTTGTGTCGAGCCCAATTCAATGACACATGACAATTTTAATTTAAATCATTATTGCACCTACTACATGCTTGAGAAGTTGCAAGATGGTTATGTACTCTACATGTATAGTGTCGTATTTGAGCATGATAAGGTTCATATATTGAATGATTACTAAATGAAAGATGATAGTTGAAGAATCTCCAATCCAAAGGTGTATGTCTTGCTAAATTTTAGTACATTTATTTTGTATGTTTAAAGTGAAATATGTAACCGTATACATGGTCCCCCACTAACATTTAGGGGTTAATCCTTTAAGACCGATGAGTTTTTTTGGCCTTTGACAATCTACAAGTGTACTAGATCATGCAAAACAACATCTACGCAGTGGATACATTTCACCACAAAAATCTACAAACTCACTTCACGGAAATCATTGTAGCTCGCTGATTGTCACTGATTGTTGTGGCAATGGTCTAAATAGATGCCCATCTTCCTCCACCTCTAAGTCATGGTTTATTTTTTCCTTTGAGGTGGCTTGTAGCACTTGCTTCAAGGATTCTTGTGTCAAAACAACCCATATATGATCGTTTGGCCTTAGAGGGTTAAAGTAGGTAAGCTATTCATATCATGTATGTATTTGCACTAAGAGCATCTCCAATGCTCCGCAACTTCTAAAACTAATCTTTGTGGCTCGCCTAGATTTGTAAACATTTTCCTTCCGAATCAAGTTATTTTCACCTATATATGATTTGACTAGTAGACCTCCTGTCATCTCCAACGGGCCAAAGCAATTGTATCCCTTGTATACATGTGATACTATATCCATTATTTACTTTAGATATTTGTCATTTACTTTATATACTTGGGGTAGTACCAAGGATGGTATTGTTGCATGTCATCACTAGGCTTAATCCCACCTCTTTTATTTTTTTTATATTTATATATATAATAATAAATAGAAAAAAAGAGATACGTCCTACATTGAGTATAGTCCACCATTTCTTCTCCAAAAAAATTCAACCTTCAGGATTTTAGAGGCCATTTAAAAAAGTTAAGGACCAAATATTAGATCTTGTAAATGATTTTCCATTTATTAATCCAAAGACCTTAACTATATTTCACCAAAATCAACCCAAAATTGTCTCCTGAAGATGAGATATCGTGAGACTAATTTTAATAATTTTTCCCATTTTCAAGCATAGGATTTTGACGTCTGGTATCTCAAGAGGACATTCAGAAAATTTCTAAACTTTAACCAGGGGGATTGTAAGATACATGCATTTGAAGAGTGTAACATAGATTTTCTTTCCTTGTGCAAACAGAGTAAGTGTACTTTGACTCAAGATAATGGCATATTTTCCAATTACACATTGCATAATTTTATGAAATTATGTTCTACCTTATACGAGGTCATTGCATGCCAAAAATCACAAGTAAAAGAGGCATTTAGATTAAGGAAAAAGGTCTTTCAATATCTAAAGATAGAGAATGTGACCCTTTCTCTGTCGTAGCAATTTCAAGTTTATTATTGATTAAATGGTATTTTGATCTTAATCCAAAAAATAGATGAAATTATCATGCCTTCTCCATCTAAAGGAGATTTTTAAAAGTGATATCTTTACTTCTATGTATCTTTTTGTAAATACAATTAGGGCTTTCAAATTTTTTTGCATTATTTGCTTCAAAAAACTATATTCTTCAGCACTGCAATATTTCGTCAAGTTGTCATATAGTCCAGGTCTTGATGTTTGAAGAAACATACTTTTTCTCTATAAGTATAAAATTAAAAATTATAATCACAAATATCTCTTCAAAGATATTTTCTATGCTTATTTTAATCAAATTCTCAAACATAAAACTGTTTAAAATGATCTTGTGAGAAATCTGCCATGATTAGAAATGTACCTTGCATGTATAGAATCCGGCAACAAAGATATGGACACTACGTTTCTACACTACACTGCTGCCAACTTTGACACCCTCCGAGGTTTGACAAATTGTCAATTTACCATGAATTTTTTAGCACAAGATCACTTCTATGTTGACAACATGTGAGCCAAATTTCAAGTCCAGAAGATGAATTTAAAAAAGATATTCAAAATTAGCCAACATGTGTAGCTATTAGAAAAGTTTTACGGCTACCAACTTTGACACCCTCCCAAGGATTGAAAGAATTTTTTTGCCCATGGAAACTTTAGCATGAGACCACTTCTATGTTGATTACATGTGTGTAAAATTTCAAGTCCAAAAGAACCACACAAATAAATATAATTCAAAATCTAGCAACATGTGTAGTTGTGAGAAACATTTCACTACTAGCCGACTTTGACACACTCCCAAAGATTGAATTTGTTTGAAATTATTTGTTTTTTCTCATGAAAATTTTGACATGAGACTATTTCTATGTTGATCACACGTGTGCCAAATTTGGAGGCCAAAATATCTACATATCAAAAGATTTTTGAAATCTACCAACATGTATAGTTGTCAGAAACATTTCACTGCTACCAACTTTGACACCCTCCCAAGGATTGGTTATAAAATTTTGTCCCATGAGATTTTGGGCATGAAACCACCTCTATGTTGATTATACGTGTGCTTAATTTCATGTCCTAAAGATCCACAATAAAAAAGAAACAATTCTAAATCTACCAACCTGTGTAGTTGTGAGAAACAATCAAGGAAACCATTTCACAATTGCCAACTTTGACACGCTCCCTAGGTGTAAAAGATTGTTAATTGACCATGAAATTTTTGGCACAAGATCATCTTTAAGACTTTATGTTGATAACATGTGTGCCAAAATTCAAGGCCAGAAGATGAATATATAAAACCATCCTCAAAATCCACCAACAAATGTAGCTATGAAAAAGAATTTTAAATATCCTATTTTGTATTCATCATGTGGCCTTGGAATTTGGCACACTTGTTATAAACATAGAGATGATCTTGTGCCAAACACTTCACAATAATTAAAAAAAAATCAACCTAAGGAGGATGTCAAAGTTGGCAACTGTGAATGATTCACAGCCACACGTCTTCGTAGATTTTGAATATCTTTTTTTGTATTCATCTTTTGGACATGAATATTGGCACACATGTTTTCAACATAGAAATGATTTTGTGAAATGAATTTCATGGTAAATCGACAATTTTTTAGCCCTCGGGAGGGCGCCAAAGTTGGCAGCAATGTAGTGTGGAAACGTAGTGTCCATATCTTTGTTGCCGGGTACTGTACTGTATAGTACCCTTCAGTAAAGATACGTACATTTTGCATTCCTAGAGAAAGTATCTTTCACTGCTGCCAACTTTGACACCCTCTTGAGGGTTAGAAAATTGTTATTTTACCATGAAATTTTGGCACAAGATCATTTCTATGTTGACAACATGTGTGCCATTTTTCAAGTCCAAAAGATGAATATAGAAAGAGATATTCCAAATTTACCAACATGTGTAGATGTAAGCCATTCACTACTGCCAATTTTGACACCCTCTCGAGGGCTGAAAATTTGATATTTTACCATGAAATTCTTATCACAAGATCACATCTATGTTGATAACATGTGTATTGAATTTCAAAACCACATGATGAATACAATAATAGATACACAAGATTGTTTCTCATAGTTACACATGCTGGTAGATTTTGAATATGGGTTGTTGTATTCATCTATTAGCCTTGAAATTTGGCACACATGTTATAAACATAGAGGTGATCCTGTGATAATATGTACAGTGGTCAGCAGAAGTGTTCGGACAGTAATTACAATCTCAATTTAATAGTAACACTTGTCGAGTTTGGTAGGTAGGTGCTGATTTTTTCAGCTAATTATAACTAAAGAGCCACTTGTAAACTAGAAAGAGTACCATCATTCACATTGAGCCACTTGCATGGGCTGCAGTTCATGATGTGTCAATCATGGGTGTCCAATTCATTATGCACACAAGTTGTGCATCTAAAAAATCTTGAGAATCGACATGTATTTATGGAGACCTCTTGCATTTCAAGACACATTGTGATTGAATAAGATTGCTCTTGATTAGCTATGGCTCCTAGAAGGACTCTTGCTGAACGTAAGTTAGTTCTTCAGATGCATGAGAGAGAGAATTCGTACTCCGAAATTTCAGCGGTTCTAGGCATCTCTCGAAGCACTTGCCATGCTATTGTGCGGAGGTTTACAATGAGAGGTCATTTGAGAGATGCTCCTTCACAAGGGAGACCTCGAATTCTTGATGAACGTGGTGATCGTGAGGTTGTAAGGTTGTTGAATGCACCATCTAATGGTACAGCTGCAGCAGTGGGTAGAGAAATGCGATCTCAAGGATTGGATTTGAGTGATGATACAATTAGAAGATGTCTTCAGAGGCAAGGATTGAGAGCACGAGTGAAAACTAAGAAGCCATTCTTGTCAAAGAAACACAAAGCACGTCGATATGCATGGGCAAAGAAGTGTAGGCATGCAAGTTGGATGGACTGGAGTTATGTGGTTTTTTCAGATGAGTCAAAATTCAATTTGTTTGGCTCAGATGGGAGGCAGTATTGTTGGAGGAAGAGAGGAGAGCATCTTTTAGATCAGCATGTGCAACCTACTATCAAATTTGGAGGTGGAAACATTATGGTTTGGGGATGTATGACTTGGGAGGGAATTGGCAACCTTCGTCTTATAGAAGGAAACATGGATAAGTTTGTGTATCGTGAAATTTTGGAGATGGAGCTCATGAATACTATACACATGTATGATTTAGGAGAGGAGAATGTTATTTTTCAGCACGACAACGATCCCAAACATACTTCTAAGTATGTTACAGATTGGTTGTTAGCACAGAAGTTTCAACTAATTTGGCATCCGGCTCAATCTCCTGACTTGAATCCTATAGAACACCTTTGGAATGAAGTAGATCGTCGTATGAGAATGTCAAAGAAGAAACCCACTAACAAGAAGGATTTGTGGGAGAAATTGCAAGAAATTTGGTATAGCATTGAGATTGATACCGTGAGGAAATTGATCATGTCTATGCCTGAGAGAGCTGCAGATGTTTATCAAGCAAAAGGTGGCTATACACGATGGTAGTCATTATGATTGTACATTCAAGTTTTTAGGTAGTCCTCATGATTCTACATTCAAGTTTTTAGCTTGATTTTGTAGCTCATGGCTTTGTTTCCAATGTAAATAGATAACCACTTCACTTTTT
Organism: Bryoerythrophyllum caledonicum; assembly: GCA_963971425.1. Classification (NCBI taxonomy): domain Eukaryota; kingdom Viridiplantae; phylum Streptophyta; class Bryopsida; order Pottiales; family Pottiaceae; genus Bryoerythrophyllum; species Bryoerythrophyllum caledonicum. Next base: position 31,024,984 of record OZ020517.1, on the reverse strand, counting down.
GCATAAAGAATTGGACACCCACATCATGTGTTTTATTTTTGATTGATTTCTTGATTGACATTTTTTATTATGAATGTTATGTTACATGTTTTTTGTAACTATGTGATTGTATGTTTAAATTTTTACAACTTGAATGTGAGTTACGTAAGAAAACTAGCTCATATTGGAAGTGGAAGCGTCCTGTCCGAACACTTCTGCTGACCACTGTATATAGGATACACGACGTGGTGTTCGTGGACGTATATCACACTGATACTATAAACATAGAGGTGATCCTGTGATCCTGTGATCCTGTGTATCTTTACTGAAGAGTAGTATCAGACGTGGTGTTCGTGGACGCTGATCGGGTCCTCGAAGTGCAACTTGATTGAGTGGCTGTGCATGGTGCATGGATTAAGTTTCAAAGAAAGGAAGAGCCAGGTGAGGAATTGAAATTAATCTTGCAGGCCACGATTTACGTGTTTTCTTGAAAGATGGAGGATAGCGCAATTTACCTATGTAATTGGTTCATGTCTCTTGCAAACTATTATTTGAGGAATTCCTTAATCTCCGTTTCTGCCGTCTGTTTCGCACACTGCGACAACGTGGTGACTTTAACAGGTCTTCTCTCCAATTTGACCAGCTTGAGAAGTTTAAGTTGTGTAGAATCCGGCGCCTGCAGCTGCTGCCAAAGTGCCCTGGTTTGGATGAGTTGTACTACTTGGAGGATCTGGATCTGTGGGGATGCAAGCAGCTGAAAGAACTGCCCTGCCTGGGACTTCTCACAAAGCTGAGCCTGATGAACAGTTCGGAGTGCGAGATGGTGAGAGTGGTGCTTGGGCTCAGCGACCTAGTCACTCTGAAGGAGCTTCGAGCCAACGGCTGTTTCGGACTGGGTCATTTACCCGACATGCATAGACTCACGAACCTGGAGGTTTTGAGGTGCACTGATTTGTCAATAATGGCGTCTCTGAATCTGGGTGAATTTCCTTTGTTGAAAGAATGGACATCTGGTTGGTGCAGAGCCCTGAAGAGCGTGACGTTATCGAGAAACCTGGCTATTTTGGCAGCAATCCACCTCACTCTTTGTATGAGCCTGGAGGTTATGCCTGATCTGAGTTACTCTCGCAGGTGGATGAGCTTGTGCTGGGCGGATGTGTACGGTTGATGAGCTCAACCAGCGCTTGTACTGAGGATCCTCGACCTCGAAGGGTGCAGGACTTTGAGTGCCCTGCGAGACCATCGGAGCAGCTCCGCGGATCTCCGTGTGCTCCGGCTCCAGAGCAGTGGAATCGTGTTGAGTGACGAAGATAGCAGGCATCTTGAAGCGTTGTGCAAGAGTCTTGCGGTGTTTCCTAGCTCTGCTCCCTCCAAGTACTGCGATGAATACGGCTCAGACAGTACAGCAAAGATGATGATGCTCAGATGGAAATTAATGTGCAAAATCAGTGCCGGTCGAGGAGATTAAGGGAACCTCTGCGACGAGACAAGGTACTAGTACTCTACCACTGGTTGCACTTTTAAACCATATGCATGAAATTCGTTTTCGATTGATTTGAAATGTCTCACATTCCTTTGTTGACTGGTGGCTGCAGATCAGAAGACTAGTTTCCTCCAATACTGGATCACTGGTTCAGTCACAAGGGGAGATGAATTTGTTGGCACTGACATCAAGTGGCATGCACGAGCGTTGGGACTGGAAAAATCAGGTGAAGTCCCCCGAATTCGGAAGTTCTAATGACCGTAGTGTCATTCCACCCTTGGTTGTTTCAAAATTGAATTTGGGGTGGCAATTTCAGTACAAACTGAGGTTTTAAGCCGGTGAAAGCTTCACGCCTTCAGTAGTGAAATATTTCTCTATGAACCTAATAAATATCACCCAGCTTCTCATCTTCTGATCTAAGCAGGCTGCTGAAAATTACAGAAAGTATGTATTTAAAGGAGTAATGCAATTACCTTGCGTATTTGACACTGCTATATGGCAGAGCCTCCACATGTAGCGTATATTCAAGTCGCACTCATGCAGTGGCATTGCATCTCGTTCACTGATTCCGGATAACGGAGTACCTTGGAATGAACGAAAAGAGCTTTCTGACAACGCCATCCACGCCATCGTAGCCATCGATCACCTCAACGGCTAGCATTCGTCAGAAATCTCCAGACGTTTGTCATCGAAAAAGCTGCACCGTGCTGCGCAAGTGGGAGAATGCGGTCACCGCTCATGAGTGCGGATACAGGGGTCCTGAGTCATCTCCTCATGACCTCTCACGCGGCGGCCAAGTGTCTGCCCTCCTCCGCCAAGTGGCTCCTTTCACAGCTCCCCACGTAGTAATCCACATCCAGTTCCTTTCGAATAAAGCCATCTCTCCACTCCCCGCCTCATCACATCTTACACAATCTCTCACTCTCACATAGTCACATCATTCATATCACGCATTCTAGTCTTCACGTTACAGTTCGTTCGCTCACAGACTTTAGTCAACATGGCCTCCAAGAACAACTTCGACGCCACCAAGGACTCCGCTGCCCAGAAGGCCGAGGAGACCAAGGGATTCGGCCAGCAGAAGGCCGGCGAGGCTCAGCAGGCAACCAAGGTAAGCAATCGATTTTACTGGTCTAGAGTTCCGAGTACAGTATACACAGGTTGATATTCTCTGGTTTTCATCTCCATTTGCACCTCAGTATCACCATAATACCACCTCGGTATTACACTAGTATGAGGCTAGTATCACCTGAGTCTCGCAGATATCAGTGAAGTTTGGGCCTGACGTTGGTTTGCTGACAGGACGCTGCGGGAGCAACCCAAAACAAGGCCCAGGACGCGGCGGGAACGGCGCAGGACAAGGCGAACCAGGCTGGGGGCATCGCGGGGGAGAAGTGGGAGCAGACGAAGTCAGCCTCAGCGGACGCGACGCAGGCCGCGCAGGACAAGGCCGTGGAGGCCAAGGACGGCGCGGGCAACATTCTGCAGCAGGCGCAGCAGGCTGTTGGCAACGCCTTGAACCAGGCCAAGGACGCTGTCACGCCCAACAAGTAGACTACCGGAACTCAGTTGCCATGATCGATGGCGGCTGATCCCATGGAGCTTTGTACATTTGGATTTGCCGTGTACTGTGTGTAAGGTGTTGCTGCAATGTATGTAATACGAGGAGCTCGCAAGAGCGTCATTTTACTGTACTGTTGGTGTTGAGTCTATGTCCTGGTTACACATCTTTCAATTTCTCTTTGTCTGTACTGGATTTGTGTTCTGTGTCTAGGCTAATTGTGAATGTCTTGTTCGAAGTATCTGAAACGAGAGGTTTGTGGTTCATATCTGGTACCTGGTGGGTTGTAAATTTATCATGTAAATTTATGGGTTGTAAATTTATCATGTACATGTGAAAATCTATGTTTGATTAATTCCGGTAATTAATAGTAGTATTTTATGATTGAATTAAATTGATAGAATAATCATTTCTTTTTCAAGGTGATATTTTTCATGTACATGGGTGACTATGCATTTCAATTCGTTCTACATAAATTACCTAAAGTAGTGCCTATGGCATAATGGTGCGTTAATAGACATGTTAGAGCAATGACCTTTTATCCATTAAGGATGGTACATGAGAGGTCTACGCTCTCACAATAAGCTTAACCTTAATTTCCGAGAAGGTTCTACGTGAAGCTAGTCCAATTCTAGATTCATAGTATGGAAATAATAACTGGCAAACACACTTGCTCCAATTTTGCATATTGGAAGAAATGTTGCCTACGTCATCTATGGTGCCTGAAGTAGGACCGGTGGCGATGTCCAAACAACCTTCACCGCAAGTCGGAGGACAAATGGAAATTCATGAGGCAATTATAGAGGCAACAACCTCGGTATGTAAAGCTTCCTTATTCTGTGCTAAAGAGTTGTTACATGATGGTTTTAGTATGGCAGAAGTTTTCAAGTTGGCGCCTCAATGTGTGAGTTGGACAACTCCACGGGTGTCAATGTGTTGAAGACGGAAGTGATCGAGGTGGAACAGAGGAGAGCCAAAGTGACAGCATGGAGGGATTGCTTTTAGCAGCCATGAGTGTCAAGACAATGGCCGCGAGATCTGCGATGAAGAGGTCATCCATTACATCTGGTGTCGTGATGGTTGACAACACTCAAGGTATTTTCCAACTTTTGGTGCCCACGGGGAGGATTTTTGTATCCGGATTTGTGCTTTTAGATTCAGGAGCTCAACCTTTGATGCTGGAATCATCTAGTATTGAAAGGTTGGGTTTGATTCGGGATACTTTGGAAAAGTGTCGATAGACAATTAGCACATCCTAGGAGGATACAAAATATGCTACAAGCATCACGAGAGTTGAGTTGGTCTTACAATTCAATCAAGATGATGTCGCGGATCTAAGCTCTATGAAGGTGAAGGCGATAGTTACGGAGGCCAAGTCATATGATGTTCTGGTGGACTCGGCGGTGCTATACCCAATGTGATTCATCTTGGATTTTTGGAAGGAGTCAGCAAGCTATAAACCGGGATGACAAGTAGGAGATGGGCAGAAGGCTTAGATGCCAACTCAATTCATTCAAGTCCTTACTAGTAACCTTGCTGACGTATTTGCCTTCTTTGGATGTATGAATGTGAAATCTTTATGATTTCAAGCAGGTTTTGAGGATTCCCCTCTTGTTAACCACACTACAGAGGAAGTGGATGTCTACATGGGCAATACAAATGATGGAGAGGCTAAGGGATATCAACATGGGATCGAGGTGGTGTGGAGCAATGAAGGACTCTCGTTCTTTCAGATTCTTTGACATGATTCGCGTGCTACGGTTGCTTCAAATTTCACAAAAGCGACCGCCGGGTTATATTGTGGTGAATGTGCCGGTGGTGAGTAGTTCAAGGTCAAAGACATTAGAGAATATGAATCGCATTCATCATATTTTGGATTTGCTAGTATTGATTGATGCGGGTGTAGTGGAGTTAAGAGCACACCAACCACGCTTGTGGTGGACAAACCTCGCACCAAGAGAGTTGCTACAATCCGTAGTGGGTCGGGTTGAATGGCATGATGTGTATGTGAGTGATATTTTGGATCCTCATAGAACACCACGGTGGGTGTACCACGATGACTAAGTACCACTGGCGGTGGTTAACCGCAAGGGGGAACTACGTAGGGCCTTGCCGATGTTGGTTAGTTTAAAGATAATGGACCTAGGCTTGTGTGGGATTCATTGTCAGAGAAGATGGTGGAGTCTAATATAGATGAGCGTGATAGAGCTATGGGCTTTTTCAATGTAGATGAGCTATGGAATTTCAGAGCAACAAGAACAATTTTTACTTGCTCAAGCAATGGATTAAACTGCCTAACTTGGATTGTATCGTTGGTGGTTGTTGAACAGAAGCGTTTAGCTTCTAGCTTGACTGGTTACATGGGTTATTATGAGTTACGGGCGGCCGGAGAACCATTTGCTTATGTCAGGGTGACAAACAAAGTGGTTGGAGGCGAGAGGGCATTGGCACCTCATCCATGGAATATCTAGGGCACTGCAAATATTTTTGCAATGCCCAAGGCAAAGGATCTTCACCAAGGGGTGGAGCATCAGAGTCAAGGAATGAGGTTGGTTCACAAGAAGATGGAATTGGAGGAGGTTGTGGAAAAGATGTTTGTGGAAGAGCAGACTGCCTCTCAGATGGAAGAAATTGGCAAACTTAGCTAGTTAGAGGGACTTGGAAGCATGATGGATGTAGGAGAAGATGAATCTTCTGTAATTGGGATTCAATAGCAACCAAAGGTGGAGAAGAGTGCTCCAAACGAATCGAAGGAGGCGGTGACCACGGAAACTTGGAAACCGATAGTTGGCATGGCAGATGTAGTAGAGGTAAAAAAACAAGAATTTCTCAAGGATTTTATGGATTGTTTTGCATTTAGTTTGCACAATTTGGAAGTGTTGAAGAGGCAAGAGGTACGTATTAACTTGATAGATGAAGCATCAATTTATTGAAAGCCATACAAGTATAGCGACGTGGAACAAAGATTAATTTGCGCTTATACAGAAGAATTGGTGGCTGTAGGGCTAGTGGAGTTGGCTCCACCAGATTGTGAGTATGCATCGGCGACGGTTATGCCATCCAAGAAGGATATCTATGGTAGTTAGACTGAAAAAATTATTTGCGGTGATTATAGGAGGACGAATAAATCACTAAGCCAGATCGTTATGCCATGCCAACTTTGGAGGAGATTTTGAGGCCATTGGTCATGCCAAGGTTGGATTTGCACTGTCGATACCACCAGATAGGACTGAGAGATGAGGACAAGGAAAATGCCGCGTGCTGAGGCATTGATAAGGATCGGAAGGACCGGTTATTTGAGTGGAAGTTCTTGCCATTTGGATTGAAGAATGCACCAGCAGAATTCCAGAAGGTTATGGACCGAGTATTCTCGGGCTTTGACTTTGTGAGATGCTACATCGATGATATTATTGTCTTTAGTAAAATTCGAAGGCAACATAGATGTGAAAGTCTGAAACTCCCACTTAGATGCTCCTACCAAAAAAATTAGCTAAAATTATAATTTATAGTTTAGATAACCGGCAAAGTTGTTAGTATTACATAGAAGTAGGTTGTATAATAATTAGTGAAAGTAGGTGAATGCTTAACTAGTTAAATAGTGTTATAGTGGTGATAAAATTGGGCCTTAAAACCACCTAATTTATGCTTGGTAAAACCTAAAAAGAATGCCCGGGAAGGATCTCTAGGAAAAAGGATCTCAATTACCAAGTCTTGGACTAAATTAACTAGTCAAAACTTACCTTAGATGGATAGTTTAATTGTGGTTTTTAAAAAATTAAATAGGTTTTTTTTTGAGTTTAGTGATTTTTAGAAGACTTAGAATACTTGTTCGAGAGAATAAGTGTTTTATTTTATATGAAAGATAAAAAAATAAAATAAAAATAAAAAATAATGTATAAATACCCGAGCTAAAGTCGGGTATCAGATCGTGTATCTGACCGTAGGGGTACCAATGACTGCGAACAGGAGGAAGAGCACAACATCGCGAGCAGGAGGAAGAGCACACGACCGCAAATAGTGATGGAGAAACATAGAAGAAGAAGAAGAAGAAGAAGAAGAAGAAGAAGAAGAAGGAGGGTGGAAAGAGAGTTGAAACCTCGTAGGGTTTGGATTTTGCAAACCAGGGTTGTGGAAGAGTGTGGTGGAGGAGGTTTTAAACATAACGAGGTGAAGATAACTAAGCATGGAGGCGGTGCAAGGGGATTCACAACCGCGGCGAGAAGATTCAGAGACTAAACCACGATTTCAAAGAGGTTGTGGGTGCAATAAGGAGGTGGCAAGAGTTGTGAACAAGGTAATTTTTGCCAATTGATGGATTTTTCTTGTTTGTACAACTTCCTCGTTTGTTGGATCTCTTCTCATTTTCGTTTTCCTGGGGTGAATTCTGGTTGCCTTCTTTCCGATCTAGAGAAAAGTCTCCAGGTAGACTCTACTTAGACCTCATACGTCCTAGATCTTGAATTCTTGTTACTTGAGCGTCTATTTTTTGTCCCATCATTTGTTTTCCATTATCCAAGCCTTGTGGCAAGTCTTCTTATATGTTTTCCCTATTCTTCCCCTTTTCCTAAGTCTTGCCGAAATTTTCCATATTTTTCCACGTCTCTTCGGTGTTCGGAAAACCCTTTCAAAAATTCTTGTTCTCCTAAGTCATCTTTTTTTTGAAGTGGTTAATTGTTATGTTGTTTCGTTAGTTGCGTTACTTGATATGTGAGATGCCTACATCTACATTAATCTAGAAAAGTGTTCCGGAGAAAATACACCAGTTGCCCGGTCTACTTGTGTTTTTCGGGCCGGATCAGAAATTGTGATAAGTTGGTAGGGTGATTGGTGGAAGTACAAGCACATCCCGGAGTTAGTCCATTCCGGGCAACATGATTCCACCAGGGACATTGAAGCTTTCCAAGATTGATTCTAACAAGTGGGAAAGGACGGAGCAAGGCAGAGAGTTGGAGGAAGACCTCACCTAGATGGGTTGCATGGGATTATACGAGAAATCGTGGGTCTTCCAAAAGGGATCTGCGGCTGCAGAGATGATGTTACCTCTCGAGACACCCCAAAGAGTCTAATAGGCTAATCCCCGGACACGGACCACAGAAGTATGGCGTGAGGTATATTCCTTTCAAGAAGAGGAGGGATGGACACCCGGGGTCAACTGGGAGTTGCTCGATAAGCACTTATCGAATTCCTACGACGTATCGGAGTGCTAACGGAGTGATCAATTCACAAATAATTGATTGAGGAGGGTGGTTGAATTTTTAAACTCAATATTCAACCCCAACCGACGTGAAAGAATCACAGCACGGCTGGCCACCACCTACATACATGCATTCTTCGAAGATTTCTTCCCGGATTGGCGGTTTTTATTCGAAGTGGCAATTTTGCCTCAGCTCTGGGTAGTTCAACAAGGTGGATGTTCCAAGACCTTTTTGACTCCATACCTCATGCACTTGTATGAATATTATGACTCTCTGGAACCGGAAGAGAAGAGAGTTTGGTAGCAAGGGATGGTTCCCTAGGACGATGCTCCCAAAGCCTTTCCCCAACATATTGAGCTACGGTTGTCGTTACTGACAAACCCATCAGAGGCGTCATCATCTCAGTCTCTCTTGAACAAGGATAGGTCATCCCGATCTCACCAGGAAAAACCACCACCACCACTCTGGCCATCCAAGAATCTCACACTGGTGGAGAATATAGCCAAGTTCTCTTGAGATGTGACCCGGGATATCCAACAGATGGAGATAAAGCTTCTGGAGGCAAGGAGTCTTTAGAGAGCTCTCCAGATGGTGTTTGGAGTAGAAAACACTGGAGACATTTTAGCTGCAGTCCGGGAGGACCAGGAATAATTGACTAATGTGAAAAAGGATCTCCGGACATCTCAGAAAGAACACTTTGGTACAAAGGTCAAGGCACAAGAGAGTATGGTGGCACTAACCAAGCTACTTGTTAGACAGACAAGCGGTATCATACACATGCAAGATCGAAGCCCAACGCGGAAGAAGAGAAGGTTTTTGTTTATACCAGTTTTTTTTTTCAGAAGATGATGATCCACCCACTCAGTGTTCAATGAATTGAGCGGATTCTTTATCTTTCAAGGAATAGGGTGTGAAAATTTATAAGAGGCAACGAGGTCTCCCGGTCAAACCTCCCGGGAAGGAATCGGTTGATCTTTTTTTCTCACAAACGGATTCTTCGATTGAGACTTCGATTAGTATGCTTATTGATTCGGTGCAGACTTCTCATATATCGGTGGATACTTCCAATATACCGGTGGATACTCTCAATCCACCGGTAGACCTCCCGGTTGAGACTTCCAACCTTCCGGTGGATTCTCTTGACTATATCTCCGTGGATACCCCCAATCTTCCAGCCAGCCTAGATGATAAACTTGTAAAAATGTGACAAAGATCATCCTTAGTTGCAAAATGTTTCATACCGTAGCCGGATAGCAAGTTCATCTACATAGAGTCAAATATTTACTCAACTGCATTCATGTGAAGTAATTAAAATCCTCTGTTATTCTTCTTATGTCTTATATATTCAGCTACGTAATCTTTGAAATGCCTTTTAACGCTTGCATTCATACTTATGGACGCTCAAACGCCAAAAACACTCACTCTAAACATCAAATTAACATACTGAAGCGCCCACATACCCTCATTGATGAGCATGCTCGAGGGCCACCCCATCAAACTGAGCACGGCCATTGCCTAGTCCTCCACAAGTGAAGGCGTCACCAAAAACTTGAACTCCGCCAACGCCTCCTGCACCGCGCCCACGGGGACTGCTCGGGGGGTTCACTCCCTCTAATTTTTTGTATACACGTGCGACAATGCCCTATTTAGAGGGGGGCTATTTACCTTGGAAAGTTCATTAAAAGGCATGGTATTTTTTGAAGTAAAGGTAAATGTTGGAAATTTAAAGCATCATATTGGTATTTATAATTTTTCCAAAGGAGCATTTTAAAATGGGGTATTTTATTTATACGTATTTTTGCTCACCTCCCATATTTTGTTTTACCACATTTTTGACTTGAACTTGTCTTATTGATGTTTTCTCCCTTTTTATTCCTTGAGCTCTTAATATGATTCCTACTCCCTTCTTGCACCTCATTTTGTTTTTGGTTCTTTTAGTCTCATTTTTTTCCTTCTATCCCGTGTTCTTGAATAGACTTGAATGTTTTCCATGTCATTCTAACTGCAAGATTGTGACAAAAGTTTAAGCATTGGTGAAACTAGTGCTACAGAAAATGAGCAAAGCAAGAAACAAACATGATGAGAGGCTGGCAGAAAATTAGAAGAATACAACATTTTACAATTTGTGTTCAATAACACATTTTAATATCCTGAATAAGTAACATCTTGGATGTCTCATACTTCTGCAGTACAAATACCATACCTCCAATCAAACAAAAACTTAAGTCTCTGGAAACATTGTGCACAAATTGAGCGCATGTATACCATATATGCTGCATGCAAAATGGTGCAAATACTAAGCTGATACTGTGCTACAGAAATGACATATAAAAAATAACAACCCCGATCTGCTATATAAAGTAGGCTCTTGGAGAATGCAGAAATTGTTGCAACTGTAATTCTTCAAAAAATTGCCATTTCAAGTAGACATTCATGTCACAAAATGTGAAGGCAACAACAAAAACTGTACATTATTAGTGCTTCAGGGTTTAGGGTGGTTCTATCATCATTGCACTCCCAGACATTCATTTGAGAATTTTCAACGACAATCTCGTATTTTTCATCCATTCCATAATTTCTAAGAGGATGTAGCTCTTGAGTCTACTAATCACCCTTTCTACCCCTTATTTAATATACTATTTTACATCTACCAATTTCCTAAAACTCCAGTTTATTTGCTATGCTATATTATTCATAATGATGTTTCACAATTATATGATAGTGTATATTTCATATAATTTTTTTCCAAAATTTACGGAAGGTGAATATAATTGACCCTATTTTTTTATCGCACGTGGTTCCTACGATTTTTGCCAGTGAACCCCCCGAGGGGGACTGCAACTACAGACTGTGGCGCATTCTCGCATTGCCCGAGGCTGTGGAGGAGCGAAACACCCACTCGCGCCGCTCCCACGCACGACGACCTGCCCAGCAGTAGAGGCGCCACCGCCCAAATTCTCCGCAACCCATCCCGCCCTGCCATTGGAGATCGCAAACCCTAAATGAAAAACCCACTTGAAATTGAATCAATGTGCTTCCACCGCGTGCTTCCCAATGTGCCCTGCGTCGAAATGTACTCGCTATCGGTGTCGTGATGATTGGTGACGTGAATTCTGTCTCCGAGTCCAGCGTTCGGAGCGTTTCAGAGTTTAGGGTTTAAGGCCCATCTTGCACCCAAACCCGTCAACCAGCGTTGTCCCTAGGTTTTGTAGACCCCGCCTTCCCAAATGTACTCCAGGAGTAGAGAACATTGGTTTACGGGTGCAGTGAGTCATCGTTGGCATCGCCTTGGAGCATGATGTTGGCCACGCCGATCATTAAGACACGGTTTTTTAATGACCAGTTAAGGAGGGGTGGGTCGTTTATGAAATGATTGTATGAGGACAGTGAAGTGACAAGTTGTAGAAGTACGGGTGGGTCGTTTATGAAATGATTGTATGAGGATAGTGAAGTGACAAGTTGTGGAAGTACTGATGAGATTAATGAGAGAGAAATTAAAACGTCAAGTTAGTGTACAAGTAGCAAATCATGATGAGGTGTGATGATTAAGGTAGAGTAAGGTAGTTGAAAGTCATTAATCCCACCCCATAGTGGAAATTAGGAGTGGGTCTTCGCCATTGTCTGGTGTTTGTTGTGAATTGTTTGAGTTTGGTGTGAGTTGTGTGAGTGCGAGAGCTGTGAGAGCTGCGAGAGTGTGGTGAGAGAGGAAGGGGGTGCACGATGGTGATCGAGAGTAGAAAGAAGAACTGGAATGACCAGAAAGTAGAGGAATTGCCAATTGTAGACACCATTATACTCACCAATATGGAACCTATATCGTTAGAGGTGTGTTGGACACCGAAGTTGCACCAATGTTTTAGGGAGGCACACATGTATGGTTTTATGAAGAAGTCGCAGAATCTGCCAGAGATGGACATAGAATTGGTAGAGGAATTTGTGAGAAACTATGATCTGAGTGATGGTTCGAGTGTAGTGAAGAACGTAACAATGGGATTTGACGAAGTATTGTTGAACAAGGTGTGGTACTTACCGATTGCAGAAATAGTGGTGTCCGGCAAATTGGAGGCATCGTTCAAGCCGACGAACTATATTAAGGGAGGAGCAAAGGCGTTTGAGAAGGGCCAGGGCTGGAAGAGGGCCGAAGCAATCTCACCCGAATTGGTGGAGTGGATGAGCTTTGTCCAGAAGCGGCTCATATTGAACCGGCATTCAATGTACATGGCAAAGAAGTTTATTTATTCAACGGTGACAATGTCGAACGGGATGGTGTTCAATTGGGCGGCGTATGTGTCGACCCGTATGCATGCGGAATTGGCGGTAAAGCGGAAGAGCGGGAAGGTGACGTCATTTCTCTGCTCCAATTACATCAGCGAGCTCATGAAGCATCGACTAGACCATCCGGAACTCAAACGAAAGGCAGTGGCGGAGAAGACAGTGGTGGTGAAGGAACCAAGACTGGCATCACTGGCCACACCGGTAGCGCATTTACGGGAGATAACAGCTTCTGGAGAGAGTAGTGGTGAGAAAAACAAGGCAGTAGATGATTTTGCAACTCTGTTTTGGATGGTGGGTCGTGTCAATTCCAGTACGGATGTTACCATTCCTAATTCAGTAGGGTTCGTTCTGAGTAGTGGAGTAGGAGATGGTACGTCATCAGGTAGTGGAATAAGGAAATTGGTGTTAGGGCATATGACGCAATTACAATTAACCCTTAGCCAATTAGATAGTGTGGATAAGTTGAGAGAGGAATTGGAGACCAAGTCCTCGGCCATTACGGAACTACAACAGTCTGTGGAGGAGTTGAAGAACAAGGCTACTCAAGATCAAGAGAAGATGAGGGCTTTTGGGAAGAAATTGGCTGACCGAGAGCAGACTGGGCAACGGAGCGTAAGTTGTATGAGTCAACAACAATAATGAACAAGAAGGAGCAAATGTAGTTGCAAGAGCACTACACTGAGGAGCAACAATGCATTAAGGCACTGGAGGCAGAGAAATTGAAGCGAGTGGCTGAATGTGAAGAAAATCAACAACGACTACATGTGGAATTGGTAAGTCTGCAAACGAAATTGGCTTTGGTGGAAATGGGGAAAACCAATGCAGTTGCAGAAGGAAGTGCCGTGGACCCCAATGTGGCGAAGATCGAACAATTGACCCAGAAGCTGGAAGAGAGGACCAATATGGTAGTTCCAGTGGAGGCCAACGTCCGTAAACTGGGTGAGCTGAACGAAGAACTGACCGAGAAATTGGCCGGAAACCAATCGAGTTCGGAATGAGATGGAGAGGCTGAAACTGAACTGGAGGTTACCAAAGCGACCTCGAGTAAAGCAACTCCATTGGAGGAAGATACAGTGGTGGTGCTCGAGTAACTAGACAGGGTTTTCGAGGGCGCTGCACAGTTAGGGTGAACTTGTTCCATTTGCGGACGCTTTCTTTGCCGTTGATTACTCGTTGGTGGCTCTTGGCATATACAAGATTTGTGTAGCATTTAGGTTAGAGGTCAAGCGGCTTGTGCATTGTTGTGCTCCTTGTTCCTTTCTATGGGTGCGATCAAGGTTTTGAAGTACCTCTGTCTTTGTCCGTTCTGCATTTGCCTCCGCATCCCTTCATCTTTTTTTCTAGCTCACGACATTTGTGAATCAAGTGATTTCATGCAGTTTTGCTTCTATCCCTTCTTGTTCTAAGGTTTACAACAAAGTTGTCAGGACGCTTGACGTCTATGACGTCCGGTTGTCCAGACGGAAGACGTCCTCGACCCCATGAGGACGTCCAGTGACATAACAACTTTGCTTCGTGAGACTAAAATTTTACAAGAGCTTCGTGAGACTAAAATTCTTACACCTTTCAAGCCCTATAACCTGATCCTTCATGAGGAACATTCTACACCTATGTAGTTCTTCTGAAGTCCAACTAGAGAAGCATCTCGACAAAGATTTCATCACATCCGCCCACGCAACATGCTCCGTCAGAATCATCAACAAACTTCGGGTTGAAAGGTAGTACCAAGGGGAGCTTGGAGAGCGTAGTTTCGCACTGCGAGGCGGTGAATCCTTCCGCAACAAGGTGATCGTAGATGCTTTGAGGCGCTTCACGGCCTGCTTCTTCTGGCCCTCGGTGAGATTCTCCTCCACCTACGGCACGGCATGAGTGGCGCTCCCAGAGTTCAACAGCAGCCTCCGCAACCGCACCTTGTTCTCCGACGACAAGTTCACCCTGGCAGCGCTACGAGCGGCCCCCTGGTTGCCCGTCGCCGCGGCTCCCTTGGCCTCCGGAACCTTGTCGCCGCTCTTCTTCTTCGGCCCCATGTCGTCTACCTCCCCACCATAACCCTAAATCCTAAACTCTAAGACTGGAGAGCGCCAAGAAACTGAATCAATACACTTGACGGTGTTGCACAATCAATGTGATTCACTAACCTGAGCACTAATTCCTTTACATGTGAATCAAGAAACAAGAACCGAATCTGAAGTGAAACGAGGAAAGAAAACTGGATTCATTTCGTTCACATGTCCATTGAGAAAATCAAAAACCCAGGATTTGGAGAGCACCATAAAACTAGAGAACTGCACTTGGCGTGGTTGCGCAGCCAATGTAATCCTCGAACTTGGCCACTAAATCGTTCAACGGTGAATTGAGAAACATATACCAAACCTGAAAGATTTGCATCACGCACCTGCCTGATTGTTGATCGAAGCTCTATCCCTTTGGTGTTCGATTCACTAAATTTGGTTGTCGACACTTCGCCAACGCCTCCGGCACCGCGCGCACGAGGACTGCAACTGTAGGCTGTGGCGCATTCTCGCATTGCGCCAGGCTATGGAGGAGCAAACCACCCGCTCGCGCCGCTTCGACCCACGATGACATGCCTGGTAACAAAGGCGCCATCGCCTCAATTCTCCGCAACCCACCCCGTCCTGCCATTGAAGATTGCAAACCCTAAATGGAAAACCCACTTGAAATTGAATCAATGCGCTTCCACCGCATGCTTCCCAATGTGCCCTGTGTCGAAATGCACTCGCAATCGGGGTCATGATGATCGGTGACGTGAATTCTATCTCCGAGTCCAACGTTCGGAGCGTTTCAGAGTTTAGGATTTAAGGCCCATCTCACATCCAAACCCGTCAACCAGCGCTGTCCCTAAGTTTTGTAGACCTCGCCTTCCCAAATGTACTCCTGTCCCTAGGTTTTGTAGACCTCGAGGAGGGTTGTCATAACGGACGGATTGAGGTGATCAGACGGGACATCCGGACGGGCGGTCTGGACCGGAAGGACAGACGGTTTGGACGAATTGCTTGAAGTGCGCCCAGTAATTTTTTTCAGGTAAGAAATTTTTATTGTGAAAGCCACGTCACATTCAGACGTGCACACCACGGTGGCGCTAGGGCGGGGATGTCTCCGCCCCGGGGCCACATCTTCGATAGTTTGCACCACATTACGCAAAGCGGTTGCTGCTTGCTGTCCATTCTATCTATTCCGTAGGGTTGCAAAGTAGTTTACAACACGGGGTGGTCTTTCAACTGATCCAATACTCCTTTGAATCTCACCAATGGATCCAGCATAAGGAAATTACAAGTAAAGTGGGTTTCACTTGGCACTACAATATGCAGGTTTGGACTCAACTCACGAAGTGTCCCAATTGTCGCATGATGGTTTCTAATATATTGGCACAATTTCTTTGCCCTCTTTATTAAATCTTTAAATTGTTGGACCTTTGCCCAATCTTCCAACATGAGATCCAATGCATGTGCCATACAACCCTACTTCTGAATGTGCGAGTGTGAGCCGCAAAAACGGCTCACGGTGATGAATGGACCTCACGTCGGGTCCATTAAGGCTAATGAGTGGTGAAAATGGGTTATCCCATGGACTAGCTCGTGGTTTTTTGATTAAAATGGCCAAGTGGCCTTTCCCTTCACTAAAAGAGGAGCCATTTATGGGCAATCGCGGAATTTATGTAGTTAGCCAAAAAGGAAGAAAAAAAAAGGGGAATAAACCAGAAAAGAAAAGCAAAGAGAGAAGGGAAAAAAGACAAAAGAAAATTAGAAAAGAATTAAAATGAGTAGTGGTGGAGAAGAATTTACCTCCTATCGAGTTGTAGACCATATTCGGTCACGATGAAGAAATCACGAAACCAAAAAATGGGAGAAGAAGAAGGAGGATGGTGAGGAGAAAAGAAAAAAGAATGGGCGTTAAAAGCCCTTAAAAAAATAGTCAAAAGGGTCCAAAAGAAGTGGAAAAGAATCCTCATCAATCACTAAGTAAATTAGGAATTACCCCAAGCAAGGGGAATTCAATTTAGGTAGGTTAGATTAGATTTTTGCACCTTTGAAAATTAGCTAATAGCTCACTTATTGAGATCATGCACACACATGTGGCATGGAGTCAAAGTTTAGATTTAGATATTCCTTGGTTAGTGGGACACCCACTTGTGTTAAATGCAAGGGTGGCTAGTGAATTATTGCTTTTTAGTTACTAGTTGTTTAGTGTGACCATTAATGTGCCCACCCAAATTGGCGGCTGTGAACGACGAAGGGAACGACCTTGGGAACAAAGAAGGGAGCAAGGGTCTTGGGGTTACCCCCTTGGAGGGCGCTCATTTGAAGGGTGGGAGGTAGGAGTGAGAGAGGTGTGTGGTAGGAGCTAGGAAACCGAGAGAGGTGTGTGGAAGGAGAGAGAGAGGTAGGGTTCAGATTTCCCCCTCCTGTGGGCTGGAATGTCATTCAATCGTTGCAAAAATAGGAGAGTAGATAGATTAGAAAGTTGCCTTTCCAACAAGCTCAAGAACACGCGGATCGGAGCTGTCACGACGAAGATACGGGCGGCGGAGTGAGGACGACCAGCTGAAGGATCCGTGGCGGATCTCATACGGCCTCAGGTTTTCCCTCGTCAGTAGCGGAGTTCTTGTCCAATCGGGCTAAGATTTGAGGAGAAGATAGATTAGAACTTTGGCTTTCCAACAAGCTCAAACACGTGCGGATCGAAGCTGTGACGACGAAGATACAGGCGGCAGAGTGAGGACGACCAGCTGGAGGATCGGTGGCGGATCTCATACGGCCTCAGGTTTTCCCTCGTCAGTAGCGGAGTTCTTGTCCAATCGGGCTAAGATTTTAGGAGTAGATAGATTAGAACGTTGGCTTTCCAACAAGCTCAAGAACACGCGGATCGGAGCTGTCACGACGAAGATACGGGCGACGGAGTGAGGACGACCAGCTGGAGGATCGGTGGCGGATCTCATACGGCCTCAGGTTTTCCCTCGTCAGTAGCGGAGTTCTTGTCCAATCGGGCTACGAATTTAGGAGTAGATAGATTAGATTGTTGGCTTTCTAACAAGCTCAAGAACACGCGGATCGGAGCTGTCACGACGAAGATACGGGCGGCGGAGTGAGGACGACCACCTGGAGGATCGGTGGCGGATCTCATACGGCCTCAGGTTTTCCCTTGTCTGTAGCGGAGTTCTTGTCCAATCGGGCTAAGAGTTTAGGAGTACATAGATTAGAATGTTGGCTTTCCAACAAGCTCAAGAACACGCGGATTGGAGCTGTCACAACGAAGATACGGGCGGCAGAGTGAGGAGGACCTGCTGGAGGATCCGTGGCGGATCTCATACGGCCTCAGGTTTTCCCTCGTCAGTAGCGGAGTTCTTGTCCAATCGGGCTAAGATTTTAGGAGTAGATAGATTAGAACGTTGGCTTTTCAACAAGCTCAAACACGTGCGGATCGGAGCTGTGACAACGAAGATACGGGCGGCAGAGTGAGGACGACCAGCTGGAGGATCGGTGGCGGATCTCATACGGCCTCAGGTTTTCCCTCGTCACTAGCGGAGTTCTTGTCCAATCGGGCTAAGATTTTAGGAGTGGATAGACTAGAAAGTTGGCTTTCCAACAAGCTCAAGAACACGCGGATCGGAGCTGTCACGACGAAGATAGGGGCGGCGGAGTGAGGACGACCAGCTGAAGGATCCGTGGCGGATCTCATACGGCCTCAGGTTTTCCCTCGTCAGTAGCGGAGTTCTTGTCCAATCGGGCTAAGATTTGAGGAGAAGATAGATTAGAACGTTGGCTTTCCAACAAGCTCAAACACGTGCGGATCGGAGCTGTGACGACGAAGATACAGGCGGCAGAGTGAGGACGACCAGCTGGAGGATCGGTGGCGGATCTCATACGGCCTCAGGTTTTCCCTCGTCAGTAGCGGAATTCTTGTCCAATCGGGCTAAGATTTTAGGAGTAGATAAATTAGAACGTTGGCTTTCCAACAAGCTCAAGAACACGCGGATCGGAGCTGTCACAACGAAGATACAGGCAACGGAGTGAGGACGACCAGCTGGAGGATCGGTGGCGGATCTCATACGGCCTCAGGTTTTCCCTCGTCAGTAGCGGAGTTCTTGTCCAATCGGGCTACGATTTTAGGAGTAGATAGATTAGATTGTTGGCTTTCTAACAAGCTCAAGAACACGCGGATCGGAGCTGTCACGACGAAGATACGGGCGGCGGAGTGAAGAGCACCAACAAGAGGAGCAAGATCACGAGCTGAACAAGAGGAGCAAGATCACGATCTGAACAAGAGGAGCAAGATCACGAGCTGAACAAGAGGAGCAAGATCACGAGCTGAACAAGAGGAGCAAGATCACGAGCTGACCAAGCAAGTCGAAGGCTAAAGATGGAGGGTGAACCAAATTAACTCAGGGAGCCCCTTTTCTTTTCTCCCTCGAACCTCTTCAATTCCATGTGTATGACTTGAACGCTAATTTTCTAAATACAAAAACCACGCGGAAGCGCTGCCAATTTTTTGGTAGAATTAGGGTTTGCTATATATTCAACTAAATAACCGATTAGAGCGCCATTAGTAAGTGAACACAGTTGGAGGCTCACTCTTAGTAAGGCTGGGGTGGATTCTTGTGTGAATGAATGTGATACATGCATAGGAATGTGGTGCATGATCTTGAATAAAGTCATATGTTGAAGGTGCACTGCTGGTCGCTGGCTGGGAGGTCCAGGGTCGAGTCAAATGATCAATTGAAGGCTGCCATCGTGTTAAGCAAGAAAAACTAATAAGAATACAAAAAACAAACGTAAAAAACGGAGTCATAATCACGAAGATAATGAAGAATTAAACTTTTAACATAAAAAGAGGAGCCTGTCTGCTGGTTGCTGCTGTTAGGGTTGCACTTGGGCCTGGAATTGGTGGTTAAGGTGCTAATCAAGTTCACAAGGCAAAATTGAACCTAGTGGAGCTTTAAAACATTGGAAACAAAGCTTTGTGGCGGAATTTACGCTTGTCTAAAGGTTAGATTCAACCTAAGGCTCAATTCAGCCATCACATCACTAATTATTAACGAACCCTCTTAAGTGACCACGCCTTGGGTCATCATGCTTGTATGAATGGTTAAAGTATGTTTGCACAAGGGGCTGCATCCCATATGTAGGATCTTCTGTTCAAGATAAGCCACCCCATTAGGGGGCGGTTTATTTGGCTCACATTTTGGTGCGTCTGCCGTGAGGAGGCGTGCTCATTGTTTGATTGTGTTAATTATTCTACCGTTGGATGTAGGGGTACAAACGCTAAGAGACTCATGGTGTAAGGAGCGGCATCGGGTGGCTTAAAGGTAAGTGCCCAACCTTGCTCATGAATGGTTGATTGAGTGCCAATTGTGTGCATGTTTGAAAGTCTTGTGAATGAATGAACGTGCCAAGTTGTGTTTTAAGGTGGGGGTCTAGAAGGGAGTGTGGTTTCCCGACCTTCCAACCACAAAACACCTTGTGTTGGAAGGATCCCCTTCTAGTCTTGTGGCTTTGAGTCGAGCAAGGGGCCTAGGAGTGAAAGGTTGAAGCCCTCCCACGGTGTTCGTAAGAATTCCAGTGAGCTCCTAGGCCGAAGGGGAAGGGTGCAAGTGCCCGGGTATGGGACAAGGGCGCCCCTTCCTTCCCCCCGCGCTTGACTAACCACCAAGGTAAGAACAACTTGGTGTAATTGGAATGGTTGAATCAAAAGTTGCAAATTAAGGCAATGTATGTGTGAATGAGCCACTTGGAGGGGAGTTGGAGTCGTGGACGCATCCAAGACGTAGGGGTGATGTTTGGAAGGAGCGCTGCGTACGATATGTGCACTACACCCTCTTTGTAGGACCACGAGTAGTAAATAGGACCAACTTGGATGTGGTGACCACACTAGGGTTAGAAAACCCTGATTTCCCACTTGAGCCGTGTGGAACACTTGCCTTAGAACCGCTAGGTTTGGCCAACCACGAAATTGCATGCAACAAATCTTGTGCTAACAAGTGGATTGGCTGGAGTTGCTTCAAGGTAAGTTATCCCCCTCTATAACATTGTATGTGACTTATTGGTTGGCCTTAGCATCGATAGAGTGCGATTAGGTCCACGGTCGACTTCAACTAATGGTGACAGGGTGGCTGGAGATGCATCGAGGTATGTCTTCTTCACAGTGATAGCATTGTATACACACCTTGTTGCATGCCGTCCCGTGATTGAGTCGTTTTCCTCCTAGTGGGTAATGCCTAGTTCAAGGTGGTAAAAGGTGGAAGGGGGGATACCAAAGATACCGAGGAACCCCACCTTTTATCAAATTGAGGTCTGGGTCAGCCCCACAGTAAGGATCTGTACCGTGTGGCGCCAGTTGGGGGACAGCTTTCCAACGGGGTGATGCTCGTGGAGACATCCCTCAATTCGGTTAGCTTTTTGTCGTTTGCCCTTGGAGGGTAGTCCTTAATAGGATTCTTCGGCGGCTTCATCGAGCTAAAACTCCACCACTAAAAATTGGGTCTTGGTCTTGGGTCAGTCCATCCTCGTGATAGAATCGGGAGTAGGAGTGTTGGAAACATCCACTCACCGATCGAATTAGGCCGTGCTTCGTGTAGTTTCACCCACGACCCTTAAACTTTGGATGGAAAATCTTTCGGGTGAACATGACCATCATCAACACACAACAAGATTCTCTTAGACTTTAGAGTAGATGTCCCGTGCCACAAGGTCCCAAAAACCTTCCCTCACACCACCGTGGGAACCGGCGAGTGAAAGGACTAGGTCTAGGGAACTCACTGAGGACACGGCGGAAGGATTCTTGGAGGTTCAGCTAGAGGCTATCCCAGCTCCTCCCCTTCTTTTTCCCCCATCTTTCCTTATCCCTGCATTTGATCCAGTGAACACCACCAACACCACTAGTCCACGAGGCAACACCTCAGCCCCTACCATGGCCTCTGGAGGGCCACCCCCGGTTCGGCCTCCCATCAACCCCTTGGTTCAGCCAAGGGGTTTACCAATTGTAGTACCCGAAGGCTTACAGGCGGCGCCTATGCCACCCAATTTGCCCACGTTTAGAGGAACTAGGGATGAAGACCCCTCCGCACATGTGGAACGATTTCTAGAGCTCCTCACTACTTGTCTCATCACCAACACCGGGTATTTCCTAGTGTGGTTCTCGTGTACCTTAAAGGATGCCGCTTACGAGTGGTATAGGAACCACCCCCCCAACACCTTCCAGGACTGGGATAGCCTCATGAGGGCCTTTTTGGAGCACTTTAGACCCGAAGTAGGTCAAAGTAATGCCCTCACAGCCCTAGCCGCGCTACGCCAAGGTCCAGGGGAGGATATCACGACATACATTAGGAGATTCGACCTGGTGGTTACAAGGTTCGTGGGAAACCTCCTCACCAATGACACCTTAACCTAGTTCTTTATCCAAGGGTTCAACAATGAGGGAACCATTAGGGAGATTTTGAAGGTCCGCCCCGCATCGTTAGATGAGGCCAAGGCACAAGCTAGGCTAATAGAGCAGGTGGATCGAGACCAAGAGCGCATGTGGAGGAAGGAGGATCACCATATTCCTAGTTTCATACCCATCCATGCCAAGGGTAAGGGACCAGTCTTAGAACGTAACCAAGGATCCACAGGCGCACAAGTTCCTACGTGGAACTACTACGCCCCACCCTTGAACGTTAGGCCACCAGTAGCCCTTCCTGAGCTCACCTATCATGAGGAGCGGGGCACATGGAAGGAGGAAATGAAGAATGAAATCCTTCAAGGCCAACAGGGCTTCCAGGATCAATTAGCTCAACAAATCAAGGCCATGCAAGATCAAATGGCCTTATTGATTAAAAACCAAGTCACTAACCCCACGCCTCCACCCATAGAATCCGGTAGACATGCTTCGGGCTTATGGTGCACTCAATGTGGTCAACCAGGCCACACCAGCCCTTTTTGTACCACTCCGGTGGCAGCACCCCAACACCAAGCTTCTCAACCTCCGTATGTGCCTCCTCATAGGAACCAACCACCGACAGTAACTAGCTACGTGCCTCAAGGCTATGCATCTCCAAGCCAAGGTTATGGGGGACCTCCGAGACCACGGTATGAAATCCATCAACCGTGTGGCAAGAGACACGCACCAGGGCAATGTTGGGTCGAAAGTGGGGTGGTATGCGGTAACTGCGGGGGTAATCACCCTACCCAAGTATGTCGTAGACCGGACAAGGTAATTCCCATGCCCTTTCTACCAGGGAACTATCCTCAACAAGCCCAAGATCATTTGAGAGGTGCGCGTAACCCCACCTCCGATAATACCCTTAGGCCTCCTAGTCTCTACTACGACTACAACAATCATCGCCAAAATCAGACTCCTCCAATGGGGGTGAATACCAAGGCCGGGTACATCCCTATTAACCAAGGGCAAAACCACGGGGGCCAACAAAACCTAGGGCAGAACCACGGGGGCCAACAAAACCTAGAGCAGAACCACGGGGGCCAACAAAACCAAGGCCCACAAGATGTGCGCTATGCCACCATGTCAAGTGAGATCGTGTCCACCCACAGCCCCTCCCTCACTGGGCTCAATGTAGTTTTCCACGAGGTGAGCACAACCAAGGAAGCAAAAACTTGTGAGTTACCGGCATTGGCAGTCCAGACTCGGTCTAGCCGACGGGAGCCTAGGTACTCAAGCCCCCCTCCACCTATACCAGAGGAAGGTGAGACCTCAGAAGAGGATTCACCTCACTTCTCTGACCTAAACGATACCACCAAGGAGGCGGTAGAAGGCACTAAACGAGCCAACTTCGAGTCCCCCCGTGGGATACCTAGGTCTCGAACACCCTTGTCCACCCCCCAAGAGCCATGGGAAGGTCCACCAATCCCTAGTCTTGAGGTAAACACGTTCCCGCGTATCGAGAAGCAAGGGGGAGAGGGGCCTTACGATTTATGGGCGGACTTGAGTCGCCTCAAAGCGGACATCACCATAGCCCAACTATTAGAGGTGTCACCACCCATGAGGAAGTCCCTTAGGTCGGGTACTCCGGTGAAGCGAAGGCCTAGGGCAAAGGTCAGGCTGGCGGCTCGGGTTAAATCCGCACACCCCAATATCGAGGTCAAGGCGGTACAAATCGAGGTTTCGATTGTGGACAAGATCGTACCTAATGTACTAGTAGACGGTGGTAGTGGGTTGAACATCATGCCCCTCTCAACCATGGAGAAACTAGGCCTTGACATCACAGAACCTTCACTGTACATCATCAACATGGCTAATCAAAGCTCGGAGGCCCCGTTAGGCCAAATTAGTGGTTGTAAAGTGACCACGGGGGGGGTAGAGTATTCCCTCACCTTCCAAGTCATCCGAATGCACTCCAACAAGGAGGCATACCCCTTGCTACTAGGTAGGCCTTGGTTGCGGATTGCCAATGCCACGGTAGAATAGGGGGGGCCAAAACCAAACATCACCTATGGTCCACCGGAGAACCCTACTATAGTCCATATCCAACCAAGTAGGCTAGGAATATGCCGTGGTTGCATGGGCTCGTCGGAGGATGAATCACAAGAGGTACTATCAAAGGAGCCTCCTAAACGGGTGAGGTTTGCGCCCCACAAGGCGGTGGATCGAGCCCAACCCTCGAAGGCCCACATAATGCCATTTAAAAGCATGGGACCGGGCCTTTATGAGTGGGTTCCCACCGGGGAATTTGTAGACTGGTTGAGGGAGTACCCTACCTCGAGCGCGGATGAAGCCATGTCCGTGCATTTCATGGAGAGTGAGCTCATTGGAAGGGAAACCGGGTTGGAACTTAGCCTAGTTCCCCTCCTTGATGACCTAGAACCCTCGGCGGTGTTTGGAATGGATGTGGAGGGCACGCAAGGAGACGAATTGGAGGTTTTGGGAAACGAAGGCCCTCTCAACCCATCTCTCCACTTCCGCAGGACATCCACCGGTATCCTAGCTAGTGGTTCGGGGGCAACATACCCCCAAGTTCCGAATGATTGGTACAAGGGACCTACCCAACAACCACACGTTCATCATGATGATTGGAAGTTGATGGTGGTTTCTCATGAGCAGGATGAGGTCCGTAGTATTAAGGTGGGCGTTGGGTTGACCGAGGAGGAGATGGTGAAATACAAAGCACTAGTGGTCGAGTTTGGGGACATTTTTGCGTGGTCGTACAAAGACCTCAAGGGCATTCCCCCGGCGGTAACACAACATCACATCCCCCTTCTCCCAGGCACTACTCCCATTAGACAAAAGGAGTGGCGTATGAATCCTAACCTACAGCTCATTGTCAAGGCCGAATTGGAGAAGCTCCTCCAAGCGGGGTTCATTAAACCCGTAGAGATATCCGATTGGGTATCCCCCATGGTGTTGGTTAAAATGAAAAACGGGAAGCTATGGGTGTGCATTGACTATAGGAAACTCAACCATCACACCCAAAAAGACCACTTCCCCTTGCCATTTATCAACACCATCTTGGAGGAGGTAGGTGGTCATGATCTTTATACGTTTATGGATGGCTACTCGGGCTACAATCAAATCTCCATTGCCCCAGAGGACTATCACAAGACCGCCTTCACTACCCCATGGGGCACGTTCATCTATTTGGTCATGCCTTTTGGGCTTTGTAATGCCCCTTCCGCATTTCAGAGGGCCATGACTTATGCCTTCTCAGATCTCTTGCATAAATCCATGACCGTCTTCATTGATGACTTTAGCACCCAGTCCACGAAGGACAACCACCTCACGTGCGTGAGACAAAGTTTTGAACGGTGTAGGCGCACCGGTATTGCCCTCAATCCCGAGAAAATCTTCCTTGCCGTAGAACGGGGAGTCTTGCTAGGATTCGTGGTATCCAAGGATGGTCAAGAGCCGGATCCCGATAAAGTGAAGGTTATCGTGGAGTTACACCCCCCCACGAATGTCAAGGAGATACAAAAAACCCTAGGACACATAGGGTGGTACCGGGAGGTTATCCATGACTATGCCACGAAGGCCATGCCCATCACTAGGCTTATCCAAAAGAACGTAAGGTTCGAGTGGACTCCCCATTGCCAAGAGGCCTTCGACGTCTTGAAGGGGGAATTAACCACCTACCCGGTTTTGAGGCCCCCGAATTGGGAATTGTCCTTCCACGTCTATTGTGATGCCTCGGCGGTGGCTGTGGGAAGCACATTGTGCCAACCGGTGGGCCTTAATGGCAAAGACCACCCCATTGCTTTTGCAAGTAGGCAATTGAACCCCGCCGAAAAGAACTATACCACCACCGAACGTGAGTGCTTGGCAATGGTCTTTTCGGTCAAGAAGTTTCGCCACTACTTGTTACTCAACCCCGTAGTGTTCTACGTGGATCACATGGCCATCAAATACCTTGTCAACAAGGCGGACTTGAGTGGTCGTTTAGCGAGGTGGGTCTTACTTTTAGAGGAGTTTGACTACACGGTGGAATACCGCCCGGGGCGGATGCACCTTCAAGCGGATCACCTCTCACGCCTCTCAGAGGAACCCGGTATTGTCCCCATTGATGAGGCCTTGATAGATGAGGACTTGTTCAAAGTATCCTCCATTCCTTCATGGTACAATCTGGTGGCCGAATTCCTCACCACCCACCTTCTACCGGACTCATTGTCCAAAAACGAGCGTCGAAAGGTTCGCCTCCATAGCCGCCACTTTACCATAGTAGGAGGCAAACTGTACCGTCGAGGGGTGGACGGCTTGCTACGTCGATGTGTGATGTCCGTAGAAATTCCCACGATCCTCTCAGCCTGCCATGACAGTGCGTGTGGAGGACACTTCTCTGGGACCTTGACGGCCCAAAAAGTCCTTCGTGCGGGTTATTATTGGCCCACGTTATTTCAAGACGCCCATGAGTACA
This sequence comes from Bryoerythrophyllum caledonicum, assembly GCA_963971425.1. Lineage (NCBI taxonomy): Eukaryota > Viridiplantae > Streptophyta > Bryopsida > Pottiales > Pottiaceae > Bryoerythrophyllum > Bryoerythrophyllum caledonicum. The sequence goes on along the minus strand of OZ020517.1, from coordinate 30,998,636 downwards.
CCAAGCGATGCGACGCTTGTCAACGGTATGCCCGAAATGACCTTCGAATGAGCATGCCACTACGAGTATCCTTGCCCTTGGTCCCATTCGAGAAGTGGGGTATTGATTATGTGGGGAAGTGCACCCGAGCTCTTCTAGTGGGATGAAGCACATTGTGGTGGCAACCGAGTATCTCACCAAGTGGGCAGAGGCTCGAGCCGTGAAAACGAATGATGCTAATCATGCGGCCAAATTCTTGTTCGAGCAAATCATTACCCGGTTCGGATGTCCCAAAATCCTCATTAGTGATAGGGGGAAGCATTTTTTGAACGAGGTGATCGAAGCCATGACCAACCGGTTCAAGATCAATCATCGTAAGACCACCCTTTATCACCCTCAAACCAATGGGCACACCGAACGGGTCAACCAAACCCTCGTGAACATCTTGAGGAAAACGGTCACCGATTCCAAGAGGGATTGGGACACGAAACTCCCCGCCGCGTTATGGGCTTACCGAACCACGTTCAAAGTGACCACCCATGCTACTCCCTTCTCATTGGTGTATGGCATTGAAGCCATTTTACCCATCGAGTTCGAGATCCCTTCTCTGCGAGTGGCCGTGACCGAACGATGGTCCATGGCCACGTCCTTAGCCGATCGGTTAGAACGATTGGAGGAGCTCGACGAGATGCGCCGGTGGAGCGCCCAAAACATGAAAGCCATCCAACGAAGGAGGAAGATTGTCTTCGACAAACGGAACAAGGTCCGGTCATTGAGACCGGGAATGCTAGTCCTCCTTCAAGACGCGAGGAGATTGGATTTTCCAGGGAAGTTCGATGCTTTGAGGTTGGGACCCTATCTCGTGAAGAAGGTCTTCCCCAACAACTCCGTTCAACTTCAAACCCTGAACGGCGAGGATTTCCCCACGCGAACATCGGGCAACCGATGCAAAGAGTACAAGGTGTGATTTGTTCACGACCTTCACAAGTGGACCTCCACATTTTGGTACTGCCATGGGTCATTCGAACACAAAAAAGGTAGATATTGACCGTGTGCCCATGTACAAGAGTGGGTTCTCTGCCTCTTCGAGTTGTCCCAGATGGCCGCCATGTGTGAGCCGCAAAAACGGCTCACGGTGATGAATGGACCTCACGTCGGGTCCATTAAGGCTAATGAGTGGTGAAAATGGGTTATCCCATGGACTAGCTCGTGGTTTTTTGATTAAAATGGCCAAGTGGCCTTTCCCCTCACTAAAAGAGGAGCCATTTATGGGCAATCGCGGAATTTATGTAGTTAGCCAAAAAGGAAGAAAAAAAAAGGGGAATAAACCAGAAAAGAAAAGCAAAGAGAGAAGGGAAAAAAGACAAAAGAAAATTAGAAAAGAATTAAAATGAGTAGTGGTGGAGAAGAATTTACCTCCTATCGAGTTGTAGACCATATTCGGTCACGATGAAGAAATCACGAAACCAAAAAATGGGAGAAGAAGAAGGAGGATGGTGAGGAGAAAAGAAAAAAGAATGGGCGTTAAAAGCCCTTAAAAAAATAGTCAAAAGGGTCCAAAAGAAGTGGAAAAGAATCCTCATCAATCACTAAGTAAATTAGGAATTACCCCAAGCAAGGGGAATTCAATTTAGGTAGGTTAGATTAGATTTTTGCACCTTTGAAAATTAGCTAATAGCTCACTTATTGAGATCATGCACACACATGTGGCATGGAGTCAAAGTTTAGATTTAGATATTCCTTGGTTAGTGGGACACCCACTTGTGTTAAATGCAAGGGTGGCTAGTGAATTATTGCTTTTTAGTTACTAGTTGTTTAGTGTGACCATTAATGTGCCCACCCAAATTGGCGGCTGTGAACGACGAAGGGAACGACCTTGGGAACAAAGAAGGGAGCAAGGGTCTTGGGGTTACCCCCTTGGAGGGCGCTCATTCGAAGGGTGGGAGGTAGGAGTGAGAGAGGTGTGTGGTAGGAGCTAGGAAACCGAGAGAGGTGTGTGGAAGGAGAGAGAGAGGTAGGGTTCAGATTTCCCCCTCCTGTGGGCTGGAATGTCATTCAATCGTTGCAAAAATAGGAGAGTAGATAGATTAGAAAGTTGCCTTTCCAACAAGCTCAAGAACACGCGGATCGGAGCTGTCACGACGAAGATACGGGCGGCGGAGTGAGGACGACCAGCTGAAGGATCCGTGGCGGATCTCATACGGCCTCAGGTTTTCCCTCGTCAGTAGCGGAGTTCTTGTCCAATCGGGCTAAGATTTGAGGAGAAGATAGATTAGAACGTTGGCTTTCCAACAAGCTCAAACACGTGCGGATCGGAGCTGTGACGACGAAGATAGGGGCGGCAGAGTGAGGACGACCAGCTGGAGGATCGGTGGCGGATCTCATACGGCCTCAGGTTTTCCCTCGTCAGTAGCGGAGTTCTTGTCCAATCGAGCTAAGATTTTAGGAGTAGATAGATTAGAACGTTGGCTTTCCAACAAGCTCAAGAACACGCGGATCGGAGCTGTCACGACGAAGATACGGGCGACGGAGTGAGGACGACCAGCTGGAGGATCGGTGGCGGATCTCATACGGCCTCAGGTTTTCCCTTGTCAGTAGCGGAGTTCTTGTCCAATCGGGCTACGATTTTAGGAGTAGATAGATTAGAACGTTGGCTTTTCAACAAGCTCAAGAACGTACAGATCGGAGCTGTGACGACGAAGATACGGGCTGCGGAGTGAAGAGCACCAACAAGAGGAGCAAGATCACGAGCTGAACAAGAGGAGCAAGATCACGAGCTGACCAAGCAAGTCGAAGGCTAAGGATGGAGGGTGAACCAAATTAACTCAGGGAGCCCCTTTTCTTTTCTCCCTCGAACCTCTTCAATTCCATGTGTATGACTTGAACCCTAATTTTCTAAATACAAAAACCACGCGGAAGCGCTGCCAATTTTTTGGTAGAATTAGGGTTTGCTATATATTCAACTAAATAACCGATTAGAGCGCCATTAGTAAGTGAACACAGTTGGAGGCTCACTCTTAGTAAGGCTGGGGTGGATTCTTGTGTGAATGAATGTGATACATGCATAGGAATGTGGTGCATGATCTTGAATAAAGTCATATGTTGAAGGTGCACTGCTGGTCGCTGGCTGGGAGGTCCAGGGTCGAGTCAAATGATCAATTGAAGGCTGCCATCGTGTTAAGCAAGAAAAACTAATAAGAATACAAAAAACAAACGTAAAAAACGGAGTCATAATCACGAAGATAATGAAGAATTAAACTTTTAACATAAAAAGAGGAGCCTGTCTGCTGGTTGCTGCTGTTAGGGTTGCACTTGGGCCTGGAATTGGTGGTTAAGGTGCTAATCAAGTTCACAAGGCAAAATTGAACCTAATGGAGCTTTAAAACATTGGAAACAAAGCTTTGAGGCGGAATTTACGCTTGTCTAAAGGTTAGATTCAACCTAAGGCTCAATTCAGCCATCACATCACTAATTATTAACGAACCCTCTTAAGTGACCACGCCTTGGGTCATCATGCTTGTATGAATGGTTAAAGTATGTTTGCACAAGGGGCTGCATCCCATATGTAGGATCTTGTGTTCAAGATAAGCCACCCCAGTAGGGGGCGGTTTATTTGGCTCACAGCGGGTATGTGAGAGTAATATCATCCATCGCTCCAAGCATGTTGGCAGCATTGTCTGTACGAATTTGTGTCACATTCTTGGAACCCACCTTCTCAATGTAAACTTTCACTTGATCCGCTATGTACTGCATGGACTTCTTTTGACCACTGGTGTCTATGCTTTTCAAGAATACGTCTTCAATGGGGCACGACATCATTAAATTCATGAGGGGCCTCCAATTGACATCATCCCAACCATCCATGCATTCGACACCCCATAATTCTTGATTGCAAAACAAACTTTGGCTTCAATCTCTTTCCCAATTTGCAACCTCTCAAGTTCAATCAATTTAGTCCTCAATTGGTGATATGAAGGAGTAGTGTACTCAAACTTTGCCATGGATGTTGCCCTCACCGCATCAATGAACGCCTGATTTCGCGCCACATTAAAAGGCACATTCGCCTGATAGAAAAAGGTCGCCCACTTCTCATCAAGTTTCTTCCTCTTTGGAATGTTAAAAGCATCAAACATCCGTTGTTGATATAATTGCCCACATGATAGATCTAGTGGAATTTGAGGCGGTAAGACCACCCGACACATGTGAAGGGTCGTTTCTTTCAGAGAGATTAGGCACTCCTTCCCGAGGCCCACTTGTTATCCCACCTGCCACATTATTTTGAGCGTCGGATTGGCTTGAAGTGTCAATAGTTGATGCCCTTGATGGACCACTTGGACCTGAATCTCCGCCATACATGTCCCCGCCCGTCATTCTGTGCGGAACAATGTTTCCACAGTTGGCAAATCGATGTCGCACATGGGGAGGTAGGCTACGACAAATCGACCTCTCTGACTTGGCGCCATATCCAAAGTGAGCGAACGCACACTCACGTTTGTAGCTAAAAGTAAAGTTGCAGAAATCACAACTCAATTTGCTCCCGTTGTCACCAAAATTGTACCAAGGTTACCATTCTTTTGTTTGCTTCCTTTGACTTCCCATTGCATTCACGGCTTATGCCAAATAATGTCCAAGTCCCGTCTAAGCAAAAATATGGGGCTAGTTATAGTATAGAATCGGGTGAAAATATGCGTTTTGATAGCGCTGGTGCACTGCTTGAACCAATTTTTACATCACCTCAGGCGCATACCAGTGCCGCCTGCCACCCAAGTAGACTCGCAAGGAGCTCAATCTGAATTGAGGTCCAAGGGATAGAGGCCAAGGTGACGAGCGTGAGGAAAAATAGCCCTCCCCGATCGTTTTATACACGAACCAAGAACGACTGGGACCTGACGCGCCTAGGGCGGGGACGTCCCCACCCTTGCCCGCGTAAGCGCGAGGACGTCTCCGCCCTGCCCTAGTGGGGCGGAAATGTCCCCGCCTCTGCCTGGTGGGGGCGGGGATGTCCTCCCAACCCAAGAGAAAGAAGCCTTTGGGGCATTTTGGGTGCTTAGGCACTCCTCATCTCCATGGGGCGGGTGGAGGTTTTAATATTGGCACACCTCTATTTTTGGTTCCGACAAGATTGCGACACACTTAAAATAACAAGCAGATTATGTCTAGGAAGGAAGGCTAAATGGAAAGTTCGACTTTTGTCCTTTGACGGCATGCTCTCCAATAAGGAACACCTTTATTAGCTCCCTATTAGTTTTGGGGCGGAAAAATGAGAGACTAGAAATGATTGCACCACTTAACATAGGAAATTGGAAAAATATTGAAAAGATTAAGGAGATTAAAATAAGAGACTTTTCAAGTTTCGTAAGAAAATAATAAATTCAAGTAGTGAATAGCATGGGAGCTATGCAAGTCCCCATCCATAAGGGGTAGTATAAGCTTCTAGTAGAATGTAATGTGCAAGTTCAATAAATAAAAACTTTAAACACAAGTGCCCCACAAAAGATTAGGAATGTACCACATACCATTAAAGAAAAAAATAAATCAAGTAATTAATCCATAAGGGGTAGTATAAGCTTCTAGTAGAATGTAATGTGCAAGTTCTCTAAATAAAACGTATCATTACAAACAAAAAGGATATTTAAAATCATATAATGTTTAGAGCAAAAGTATTGTTCTAATTTTTTTTTGCTACGTTCTAAACCTTTAGATACTCCTAGTCAGTAGTAACGTTGCTGAAGGGATCGTTCGGTCCTCCTCAACCTACCTTGTGTTTGTGCCTTTTCGCTAGTGACTTGGACGTGGGTTTAGGGTGAGTTTGCATCTGAAGTCAACGTCTCGGTATCGTAGCTGGGTGTGTCGTCCATCACAGTCATGAATTTGCCCAATCCACCTTCCGGATACTTGCGCCATCCCATTGGAATTATTCCATATTCTGGGCGAGGAATTTTTATCTTCCCCGGCATCGACTTCAAAGTGGACCAATCCACTCTCTTGTTCAACTTCACCTCTGCATGAACATCCCGCGCAATGAAGAGATATACTTCGTTGCGTTTGACGAATGGGAGGTCGTACAACACCTAGTAAACTTCAATGCACTGATTTTTAAACGCCTCGTCGATGCAGTGTTTCAGGTTTGGCTTGTGGAAGCGTCGGTGATAGTTGTGTTGCTCCTCTGGGAAAGCCTTGTCAATGTGGCACCACTCGATGAAGTTTGCGCAATCATCAAAACTCCATGGCTCCTGTACGTCTTCCCAACCTCGAAAAGCCAACTTTGCTGGATTACGAAGAACGTGCAACCGCTTCCGATGGCCGAATATAAGAGTGTAGAAAATTATTTCCTTTCATATTTTAAAAAAAAACCTTGTCTTTAGTAGAAAATAACGCTTCAACCCAAGTCAAAGATTTTCACATACTGCCACACATTGTCGGGCAAGGTACCAAAAACAAAAACGTCTTACCACATAAAACTTAGACATTTTAACTTTTTATACTTTTCATTTTTTCCACAACAATATGTGGTGTAGACCTTCATATTGACCGTTTGGATCATCAATCTAAAACATATCAAGTATCTAAAAATGAAAACGTTAATTGCCCATTTTTGAGCTTCCACTAATAGCATAGTTGACTTGAATAAGCTACACCCTTTTTCTACCTCTAACAATTGGTGTATAAGGAACTAACATCATCTTGAACACAATAGTAATGGATTTAGGCCTTATGTAGTGCAAAAATTTGATACCAAGTGAAGTCAAAGTCTCTTGATCCACCAAACGAAGGGAAGAAAATGAACCATTTGCTTGGACACACAAGTGACTGCACTAACCACCAATATTATTACGAACTGGTGTTACGTCATGGGGAAGAAGGAGGATGGAAGCAACTGGAACATTGAGGACAATTCACTTGTAGCAAAGATGAAGATGATCCAGAGCTTCGTTCAACAGTACTCTTCTTCCCGTAAGAAGAAACTGGCTCTTTGGAAAGCGACTATTGAGGAGAAAATTTTGGCTCACTCCGTCGGTGGAACATTCAAGTGGCTTGAAAGTTGTGCTAAAGTGATTCCAATGCCAAGACAGAAAGCGGTGGGTGTCTATGGGGCTGTACGGAAAGTGATCATAACAAAATTGAAAAACATCTCAAGTTGGATTTACTTCGCCGGAAAGACTCTGACCAACACCAACGAGAGGGAGAAGCGCCGAGACATCATCAACGAGGCTGGAGGGTGTCCGGTGGTGCATCTAAGGATCATTAGACTTACCTACATCCACCCGAAAACTATGGAAGGGTACACGCTTTGGTGGAATGGGGGATCTCTGGCTTCTTTTTGGTCCAAGTTTGACTCGGAAGTGGATGAATCATTGCCTTTTGAACAAATTGAAATGCATCCAAATATCGGGTTGTCGATCGAAGAGCTTTGGTGGATAAAAACTTACCACAAAAATTGACTGAACCTCGCGCTATCGTTGCTTGTCATTGTGGGGAAATGCCATGACGCGAATTATATACACAATGACATCTCTCCATCAAATGTTTTGCTCTACTTTGATGAGAGGAAACCCGATACGGTGTACGTAGAAATTTGCGATTGGGGGCTTTCTAGTCGAGTTGTGGAGAATGAGCCATCAAGGTATTGTTATCAATTCAAGGAGCAACTTCAAGATGAGAGAGAGCGGCGACGGTTTGTGGCACCAGAACTGTTCTATGTTTTTGGGCCACAGGGCTCCATCAACTCGCTTGAAGTCATGCAACGGTCACACCTCTACTTTAAGGTAGCAGATGCATTTGCGGTGGGTTGGATTTGTTCTCGCATTTGGCAAGAAGAATGGGACACACGGTATTTCACTGTCAAAAATACGGAGCAATATGTACACCTAAAGCTACAATTGGAAGCTCTTAAAAAAGATGTGAGTGAACAGTCTTTTGTGCCAGACGTTAGACATATAAATGAAACCCCCCCATGACTGGACTATGCCTCTATGTTGTAAGCGACAATAGGTTTTTGTTAATTAGTTGCATTTGTTTCGCATGTGGTGGTTAAGTAGGCAGTACAACATCTTTGTAGAAGAGTATGTGTACTTAGCAATTGCCATACGTCTCATTTAATCAATTTTGTATACTTCCAACTCTAATATTTTCAGTCTGAGTCTTTGCTGTAGTTCAAGCACCAATAATTGGGTATAAATATTTTCTTCACATATAATATGTCAATGCGAAGCTATCAACCTAGTGCACATGTGAAATGCTCTAATTCAAAGTAAAAATATTCTTGCAAGACTCTATTTATAGTTAAAGTGGTACACCCTTCAAATTCCACAGTTTTCACTACCAATATACAATAACTTTAAACACTATAATCTAACCCATGAATGGGCTTGGACGTCCCCGCCCCTATGCTGGTAGAGGCGGAGACATCCACGCCCCTTCATGAGTAGGGCGGGAATATCTCCACCCCACCTCCCTCTTCCCTTTAGTCCCCGCACCTACTCAAACAAGTCCATGTCCTCCTTGGCAGCAATGTGGTGCCAACATGGTTGCCACGTTGCCTGTTTTTCACCTTGCGGATAAGTCAACCCTCTATTGACAATATCAGACGGGCCAGAGCTCTACCGGACAGGCGAATTAAACGGACAGGCGAATCAGACGGACAGGCGAACCGAACGTCCGTCCTGTATGATAACCCTGACCTCGCCTTCCCAAATGAACTCCAGGAGTCGAGATTATCGGTTTACAAGTGCACTGAGACATCATTGGCGTCGCCTTAGAGCATGATATTTGCCACGCCGATCGCAATTTCCAAACCACTCTGCGTCACCACCACCATCTTCCGTCGCCCCTACCTGAGCCCGATCCCCATGTGTGCATTCCGGGATTTCCATCGCAATGGCAGAGTCTGCTAAAGAACGTTTCGTATGCTCAGACTCAGCTCGATATCGTGTGCTGCACCTCAGAATTGGAATAAAGATTTCTAGAGTAACGTTTGTACGGTGTCAGACATTGGGATTGGCTATCCAGCGAAGTTTGCGCCGAGGCTATTGTAGCGGCGGCGTGGACACGCCACGCTTCATCACCGCGCACGTAAGTTCTTGGTTTTGTTTTTATTTTATTTATTTTAATTTTGCTAAGTGTATTTATTTTTGATATGTGGTTTGCAGGATTATCACTTAGACACCTGGCGTCTCTTATCCAAGGTTGTTGGGGTGGCCTCCCTTGCGGTGGGGGCCAACCAATATATCATGGCTACTAGATTCGTAGGCTTGGATACTAGATTCCCAGGCTTGGAGATCCACTTGAAGGTAGTGGAATCGTAGGTGCATGTTCTTAACAAAATTGTGAAGGCACCCTATGCAGGACTTGAGTCAAAGGTCGATGCGGTTATGTTGTTTTTTATTGATCTACGATGAGAGATGCAGGAGACCAAGAAGAAATAGGCAGCGCCGGCACCACATCGCTGCCACGCAGGATGTGATTGGGATTGGCTTTCGGGCGGCATTTGCGCCCAGGCTATTGTAGCGGCGGCGTGGACATGCCACACTCTGTTACCGCGCGAGTAAATTCTTGTTTTAATCAGGGTTACCAATCCGACGTCCTTCGGGGTCTGAGAGCGTCCTAAGACGTCGTCCGGACGAGGACGTCCGGACGTCACGTCTGGCGCACCGTCCGGGGGATGAAAAGCATTTACGGGTGGCCCTGGTAAGTTTTATGGACCGTTGGATTCGACGAAGTGCCACGCGGCCGGATCGCAGCCGTCAAGTTCCGATCGGCCGTCCGATCGGACGCTGCCGTCGGGGCGATCGGACGGCCGCGATCCAATCGCGCAGGGGCGCAACGGTTGTCTGATGAGGCGGACGACCGCCTGACCGTCCGATCGGGCGGCCGAGTGGAGGACCGCCGTGGTGGCGGTCAGCCTCATGGCCGTCCGCCCCCCTATAAAAGGCCGTCTGCCCTCCTCTCTCACTTTTTCCTTCCCCTCTCAAGAATATATTTTTGAGCGGATGCTAAGTGAGGATTGGGATTGGGATTTCTAGGGTAACGTTTGTGTTGTGTCAGACATTGGGATTGGCTATCCGGCGGCGTTTGCGCTGAGGCTATTGTAGCGGCGGCGTGGACACGCCACGCTTCATCACCGCGCACGTAAGTTCTTGGTTTTGTTTTTATTTTATTTATTTTAATTTTGCTAAGTGTATTTATTTTTGATATGTGGTTTGCAGGATTATCACTTAGACACCTGGCGTCTCTTATCCAAGGTTGTTGGGGTGGCCTCCCTTGCGGTGGGGGCCAACCAATATATCATGGCTACTAGATTCGTAGGCTTGGATACTAGATTCGCAGGCTTGGATACTAGATTCGCAGGCTTGGAGATCCACTTGAAGGTAGTAGAATCGTAGGTGCATGTTCATAACAAAATTGTGAAGGCACGCTTTGCGGGACTTGAGTCCAAGGTCGATGTGGTTATGTTGCTTTTGACTGATCTCCGTCCGGAGGTGTAGGAGACCTAGAAGTAATAGACATCGTCGTCTATTTAGTTGTTGTTCCATTTTGTTGTTCCATTTGCGGACTTTTTCAAGGACAATAAATTCAAGGTCTTGCTATGATTAGGCTTCGGATTATTATTGGCGGTCTCTTTCTCTCTTTCCTGTTTAGAATTCCGCTTTGTATTTTTGTGTGATCCTAGCGTAGGTGCGTAGTCGTGGATGCTATGTTATTTTGGAGTCCTGTACACTATGGAAATAGTTCTTCTCCCTCTCGGTGATGAGTTTTCGTGCGCATTGAATTTGGCATGTTTCGTAGTTGGTGGATTGGTTGCGTTGGATGTGGAGATCGGATGTGTTTGCTGGCTACTGAACTGTGCAGGTGTGAGGGAGAAGATGCTGCTGTGTTGCCTGGTTTTATTAGCATTTTTTCTTCCGGTAGGTTTTTCTTTGATTCTTGTTGTGGAACTTCTTAGAAGTCTTCAGGATATTGCATAATCCTCAAGGTGTTTTCTGCTTGAAGTACTGGTACAAGCAGCTATCGAAGATCATGCATAACCAAGTCTCATCTTCTCTTAAAAGGGCCAAGTATGCGGGTTAGTGCAAATCTTCATATTGCTTTTTTATTTTCATGCCTGCTTTTTTTGTAGTGAAGTCATGCATTGGATGTCTAAGATGCAAGTTATCATCACCTTTAGGTCTAGTGATTTTGTAAACATGGACTTGATTTTGCCGTTACTCAGTTTGCTTTTTGTTAGGGTTTAGTGCCTCATGCAGGTTAGTGCGCATTCTGCACGGAAGGCCTGTAGTTATGCTGATGTCTTATGTCAGAATGGCTTTAAGTTTCAGCTTGCAATGCATGTTGAAGAGTTCTTGTGTTTCTGCAAGATAATCATGCCATGTCCCAGCCTCATGTTTACCTGAAAATTAATCTGGCATTGAGCATGGATCTATAAGTATCTGTGGATGCAATTCAATGTGAGGATATTTTTGTGTGATATTTGCAATGTTATGGAGTTCCTACATGTTTTGCATGGCTTTTTCTTGTAAATACTTTTTGGCGACCTTTAGGCAACTAATATTGTGCATCATAATAAAACCCTAATTTTGCAACATTTAAGTTCAAAATGTCATATTAACAATTATATGTCAACTTGCTATGACAACACTTTTCTTGTTTTCCAAACCAGTCACATTAAAGAGGTTAGACTGTATACATAGACTACCATCAATATATTGTTAACATTTTTTTAAGACAATAATTTTGTTGTATACACCATATGCTCAATTACGCAATAGTCAAGTAGCCGCATCCACTTCAAATCCTAGTTCATTTCAATGTTTATTAGAGTGTGTTAGTGAAGATTATTACACCTTTGTCAAGTTCATTGCATGCAAGATGTCAAATTTATCATACATAATAGTAATACTTTATATGAGATACTGTTAAATTTTTACATGTTCTATTATGCAAACAATGATTGATTTTTACATTAAATATAATTGTGATAGTTTGATGGTAAAAGACCTTGAAGCAAGAATCAACATGGAGAGCAGATTAACTTCATTACACATGCTACACTCCCTCGAAAAGGCATGTTGCCGACAGAAGTCATGAAATTTGATTGCCTGTAGCATTTAAAGATAGGGGAATTTTCAACAAGATTTTTTTTTTTTTTTTTTTTTGACACAAATGGAGGAAACCTTCATTGCAGGGAAAAAAAATCGAATACACGGCAAATTTGACACAAATGGAGGAAACCTTCATTGCAGGGAAAAAAAACCAAATACACGGCAAATACAACAAGATTTTGGAACAAGCATACAATGAGATATCACACTGCATAATAAATAGCAACTATTGAGGAAAGAAGAACTGGATACCTTTCCCCACATTCAGCTGGTTGGCGTAGCTATTGTTAGCATTAAACCGGCCATGGCGTCGCCCTCCGATTGGTACCGTTGCCCCCGACCATACTCTGCCTCATAGCGATCGTATCTTGCATTGTGAGACACAGATCTTGAGGCTTTCGGAGTCTGGCTTTCGAAGTATCGGAATTGCTCTGGCGCAGGTTGCCGTGGGGCCGGCTGCATGTACTGGGCAAAAGGCTCCATCCCGAAGCCTGGCTTTTGTTCCCCACTCAATCTGCAGAGAAGTACATTCTATTAAAATCCAAAACTCATTCTACTAAAACCAGTGCAAAGGCGGCCTCTTGCAACGATAGCAAACCATTATCAATGAACAGGAGGACCAGCAACTAAATTCAAAACATGATAATTGAAATTCTAAATATTTGGCTATCATGATGCTTGTGGTACTTGAGTCCATCCTAGATGATAAAATTCGTGTCCAACAGCAGTTTGCACTTTGGTTGTCCCATTAGCTGAGAGTACTCCCAAGCACCGTCACCGGAGATCTCACTCTGACTACTCCGATTGGCCAGCTGTGGAAGAGTATGGCTTACAGAATCAAATGCCCCTTGGTCTAGGAAGACGACAGCAATCATATCATGGTTTTCCTTCAGCGATGGCTCCAGATTTATCTCGCAATAGCTTTGATAAAGCCACCGGCAACAACGGCGACCTGCGTCACAGTGACGAGAGGCTGTACGGGGCCCCGGGGCCTACACGACAATCCTACCCTGCTTCCAAGGTTAGATGGTGTTTGGAGTTTCAATACAGATGCAATGAACTACTTACTTCAATTAGAATCATGTAACCATATCATTCATCTTACTGTAGTTCCCTAAGTGTTCATTTTTTTGCTCAAACCTCAAATGAATCACACAATATTTTTAGGAAGGGGTCGGATTGTGTATCAATGGAGAAGTGAACGTGTTTGAAATTGCTTAGAAAGCTTCTGCTTCTATATATCGTGATTTGAAGTAGTAATTCTGCTTATAGCTTTGGCACTGGGGTAAATTCAAATTTGTTTATTATTTTGATTACAGAGACTTGTTGTGTTGTATTAAATACCGAGTGCTTGATACTAATGTTCTTTTTATTTGCATTTCTGGTAAAACATGTAGACCATGTTTCTGGACCACCTTATGCCACTCATCCAGGCGGGAACGGCTACTCCAACGCTCCTGAGGCCATGCTGGCACTTGGGTATGGACCTACCTATGACGCTCCTACGGACGGGTCTCCAGTGCGACAATCTCCCAATGTTGGACTCACCAAAAACATCAGTGATGTGTTGCGCGCATTGCAAATGGCCAAGGCCAACATCCAGAATGGCGGCGCAGGCTCCAAAGAGCCAAGGTCTGTGGTTCTTTCTTGTTGAATAGATTGTTTTTTTCCGATTCTAGTTTATCACTTCATCCACTGAATTTCGATATATGTCACATCCTACAACCAGTGCTAGGGATGCCTTCCGTTTTCAAATCGTTCTAAATAAGCTTTGAACTTCTTGAATCCAACTAAGCTAATTAAAGTCCCTATCAGGGAAAGTAATGGACGTGTCAATGAAGGAATGGGCATGGCTAAGTTAATAATGAATGAATCGATGCGACTCAAGGGTCATTTACACGTGGAGCGGCCGAACCCACTTCTGCACCCATTTTTCTGCCTCCGCTCTCTCCACCCTTGTATCAAGCACCATTTTTCATTTACACTTGAGGTAGCCGCACTAGGGGCGGAAGGGTGAGTTTTTCTACAAGGAATATAGGATTAAATTGAAAGAATGATATGAAAATTAAGATTTGGTTTGTGGTCAACCTCTAAATGAAAGTAGAAATATTGGAAACAACATAAGTGTGTTGTAATATGTGAATTTGGGGTCTTAAATAAAAACCTTTATAGCGAATGTATTTTATAAAAATATGTTATCAACACACACATGTTTTTTAGAATTGAGAGAAAATTGTGTTTTTAATTGGAGATAATTAAGATTGGATGAAATTAATTCATGCACTACATAATAAAGGAAATGATTCTTAAAAAACATGCAATTATTTCACGAAAATTGTGAAATGAAGACTACCATGGCATCGTTGATGCATTTTTCTTCAAAAATCTTTTTAAAACGGAATTTTGTTGAAAATCATTCTTTTATATTCAAGTAATATGAAATGAAACACTAATTTCTTATTTCAAATATAAAATATAGATGATTTTTTATTAAAACTATAAAATGGGCCAACATCTTTATAGTCTTTTGATTAAATCTCATAATACAATCTTAGGAAATGGTATCATCTTCCTTTTCAAAATACAACTATACAAATGCGCACGCATTTGTGTCAACTTATAACTTGCATTCTCAAAATCATTAAAGTATGCTATATCCACTGCTAAGGCAATGACATACAATCCACAAGATGACAAATCAGCTTGTTGTTGTACATGAATGTACTTATATTCTATATTTTCAGGAATACCAAATCTACTCAAAATTTTAAAATCAATATCATGTCTACCCAAAGTGTCATATACATGACATTGATGAAAGAGATCGCTAGTGGGATTAAAGTATATTAACATCCAATGCATACCTTCTTTGTGATGAAAAAATTGGAGACAAGGTTTTAGCAATGGTGGTCTTGGCTTCTTCAAGTTGCCGTCAAAGCGAGTTTCATGAGGATGAAATCCTCTATGTACTAAAATATCATCATATAATATTTTAAACGCAGCATCCATTATTGAAGTACTTAGCCATCCATCTTCTGACATCAAGATTTCTTGGTCTTCACTTGTCAAAAATAATGGCTCCATCCACCAAATTCCTGTTAATCATGTTTAGTAAGACCATACGTCAGTACATTATGTTTAATATGTATACATTTTATGGAAAAGTAGATTTATCACATGTTTTACCTTTCTCTTTTTTAATGTCTGTATGTTTTTCTTCAATGTTTTTTCTTTTTTAAGGTTGTCTCCGATAATTTGCACTTCTTCACTATTAAAATTGTCTCTTCTTTATTTGTTGGAATTCCACTTAATGCATGAATTAAACTTTGCATTCGTTTATCTTCCCGATCTTCTCTGATAGCCGCAACTTCCTTGTATGCAGCTACAAAAGAGTTTAAATAATCATCTGACATCTCTGGATTTGTTTTCCTTCTTTTCCCTCTCCCTTTTTTTTGAGACAATTTTTGTCCAATAATTCCACGTGTTTCCTTTTGCAACGACGAAGAACTCTCAGATTTTTCATTTACACCTTTATCTCCAACTTCTCTATCGTCAACATTAATTTCCTCAATTTTTTCTTCTTCTTCTTCTCCTTCTTGTTGTTGTTGTTCTTCTTCATCTTTTCCTTCTATTTCAATTTCTTTACTTTCTTTTTCCATTTCTTCATTTGAATCCATTATTTTTTTAAATCTCATTGGTGAAGATTGTCGAGTGTCTTTGCCTCCAGGTATTCCAATAATTTTAGGATTAGATCCAATAATATCATCCATCCTTGAAAACAAATCCCAAGACGATTTCACACCCCCTGTTTGATTCTCCGCACTTCCCTCAGTTACATATCTGCGTGACAATGATTTCCATTTTGATTTGCATTGCTCCGCTGTTTTCAACTGACGATCAATGATATTTTTACCTTCATTTACAACTATAGAACATTCTTGCCAATGGCGTTTTTTAAAATTTCCCATGTTAAGGTTTAAAAATTTATCATTATAATATGTCAAAAGAAGATTGACTTCTTGAGGGGTCCATATAGCTATGTCAGTTTTTCCTACTTTTTTACGACCCTCTATAGGGCCTTTTTTTGATGCCTTCTTTTATACTAACATCTTTTGGAGAAGCCATGAATTATAATGATATATTAAATAGGTGGATAAATAGGTAATCAATTATATTGAAGTTAAACCAAGAATATAATCTCATGTATGCTTTTATATAAATAATAAATAAATAAAATACTTACATGGTTTATATACTTTCAAATTTTTGAAATGAAAGTAAAATGAAATCTAAAATTATAATATCTTTTACCAAAAAGTAAAATGAAATCTAAAATTAAAATTAAAATATTTTTTGCATAAAAGTAAAATGAAATGTGAAATTAAAATATCTTTTACATAAAAGTTACGGAGGTGCCCATAATCTAAAATCACAATACAAATGTATATTTAATACGTCTTAGTAAACTAAGAGAAAATCTCTAAAGCCATGAGCTCGATTACAATGTTATAGTGGTGACAATTTCATTTTTTCTTTGCCAATTGTCTTTTCAACTTCAAGCTTTCACTTTTGTATTTGTGTATAAGCCAATTCTCAAATAAGACTTCCCTATTTTGCTTAGCGATATTTTCTGATATTTTTTCAACCTCTAGAATGAATTTTGAGGGTATGGCTTTAGTAGAATTAAGTTCGTTATCAAAGTCATTGCTACCAACATCTCCTTCTTCAATTAAGAAGTTATGGAGTATACTACAAGCTGTGACTATTGTTGGAGCATATTCTCATTTAACATTCATATTTTTTAATATTTGAAACTTCATTTTAAGAATTCCAAACGCATTTTCAATTTTAACTCTACCAGCTCTCCACTTCCTATCAAATAAATCTTTTTTTGGATCTCCACTTTTAGTAGTATTATAACATTTCATTAGTCCGTTCCATAGAGGATATGCAGAGTCTCCAAGCAAATATGGTTGGATGTTTTTCCCATTTACTTTGTAAACTTGATTATGTGGAAGCTGGTCTGATTGAAGCATTTTCCACAATAAAGACGATCGAAGGTGGGCAGCATCATGGCAACCTCCAGGTGTTTGTACACAAACATTTAAAAATTGCCGCCTATAATCACAAACACCTTGTAATAATATCAAGTGAAATTTCAAACGATTAAAATAGTCGGCAGGAATTTCTTGTGTAGTTGGTTTTCTAGCCAAGCGTATATGACTTCCGTCAATTGCTCCCCACATATACAGTATTCCAGTTAAATTTTCAAAACCCATCATAATGTCTTGTAACTCATCACCTTCTGGAATACGGATGTAACGATTATAAAATTGGTTCACTAAAACTTGACAAATTTTATGGGTGAACTTGGATGTGGTTGCAGCCAATACACCCAAGTAATGACCACCAATGTATACAGAGCCACCATATGCCAATCTATGCAAAACAATAGCCAAAACTTTATCATTGGGAATTGGGTCCCTCATATCTGTCTTTTGTTTGGTGATGAATGGAGACAACATTTCGACAAGTTTATAAAATTGCCTATGAGTCATTCTAAACTCTTTTGTCCAACGGCTATCTAAAAGATCCCCTCTACGCATCCACTCTTTTGTGCAAATTTCTTCCCAGAATACTTTTTGCCGATAGTCCAACCACATAGTTCTATTTGGAAGATAATATCGTGGTTTTGGAATAGATGAGAATGGAGATAAAAATAAGAGAAATATGAGCACATAAAATTCATCATTGTCATCTGAGACTCTTTTTTGTCTTCCTCTCAAATATATGTTAATCAATTGTTTGCAATGTTTTAATCTAGGTGTACTAATTCTTGCCATTGCCACCAATGTTTTAGATTCTAAGAAAATAAAATAAAATTCAATATATTTAGTGAATATAACAAATATAACATTGCACATTTATAATATTTATATTGGTCATAGAAGTAAACGAGTCGATTTTATAGTTAATTTCCATTCACTTTATAAAATTAGAATTTCAAATTGATTACTTTTAATTTAGACCATTTAATCTTAAAGTAAAAAACTTTTACTTTGTATTTTTAATTTAATAAAATTGTTAAAATATGAACTTGATAAGACTTATCATGTTGTAATTGTGTCCTTTTTACTTTAAGGCAACTTTCAAATTTTCCAGTCGTATTTTTTTAAACTTGCAACTCATAGAGTCAAAATTATAATTGAATTTTTTAAAATTTGAAATGGAGTTTAACCCCTAAAGGACCACGACCACTTTCGCTCTAAAACGAGTCCAAAACTACAACTGCCAAAAAGAGACATGAAAATCACATTTTAAAATGAATTTTGGATTTTCAACCATAAGATCGTAAAATAGACTTCTATATAAACATGCCATAAAATTTTGGTTGCATTCCACCGCACAGATTGATAGATTTTAGTGTATAAAGTCAAAACAATTTCACGTTTTATTTTTTTGTGAACTACGTATGTATTCAAATGATAATCCAAACGGTCAATAAGAAGGTTTTCACCACATATTGTTGTTGAAAAAATAAAAAGTTAAAAGTATGAAGATCTCTAGGTTTTATGTAGAAAAGATGATTTTTTTCCCCCCGTTGCTCAAAAATGTGTGAAAATGTTTGATTTGGAATAAAATGCCTTTCTACACTAAAGACAATTTTTTTTTGGTAAATTTCCGAAAACAAGAATATTCTTTATATGTATGAAAAATCTCAATGTCAATAGAAACTTCTGTCAAAAATATTGGAGGTGCCCGGAGTCCCCACTTTTGGCTATAAGTGGTACTAACTTTCAAACATCAAATCCAAAAGTTAAAATTAAAATATATCCACGAAGCTCTTATCAAAAGATATCTTGTATAAAATTTTTAATTAAAAAGGATTTTTTTTCGAATTGTAGGTACATGCCCAAAATCCAATTTGACCCCGGGGGGACGTTGGGTCCCTTAGGGGTTAAAGTAATCTTGCCATTGAAAGTAGTAAATAAGAGTCCCCTCAACCTTACCGCACCCACTTCGTTGCACCCGCACCCACTTCAAAGTGGGTGTGGCCGCACCCACTCTTGCACCCGCTTGCCGCCCCCTCCTACAAACTTGGAGACTAAAAAAAGTAAACCCTCTTGCACCCGCACCCTCTTCTGCCTCACGTGTAAATGACCCTTGAGAGCATCTCCACTGCGCGGCCTGGGAACCGGTCTTTATGGCGGTCAAAGGAAACAAAAAGTTGGGCCCGGAGTGACGCAGGCGGCCCATCGCCTCCACCGCACAACTGATTTTTTTTTAAAAGCCTGGAAAAGCTCCATGTGGAAGCAGCCCATTGGAGGTCGCGCCTGGTGAGGTTTCTGAGGAGGCCGCCATAAAACCCGATTATTCCATTGTTTTTCAGGAAACCTATTAAAAAAAAAATGTCGTCCGTTCCCGGGCCCGCGGTGCAGTGCACATGCCACCCGGACCCCCCAAACCGGGCATGCCTGCCGGGACGGGGGCCCGCGGTGGAGCTGCTCTGATCTGTTACTAGGCCACTGAGATCTGTCAGAAAGACCTCCTTCCACATATGGCTGATATCCAGATCGATTATCTATGTCCTGGTAATACCCGCCTGCCTCCTGATCCAGCTGCCTCCGAGACCATGCCTCCGGCCCTGATTCCTCCAAACTGGTGGCAGTATCAACAAAGATCTCAGCAAAGGATAATCTAGACAAGAAAAAACACTTCAAGTTCAGCATATCACAACTTGAAGCAGTTAGACATCTGCTCTAATAGATATGACCTTAAGTGCATATAGTTAAGGAATCCAAAGAAACAGGAGTTCCAGGGCCAGAATTGTAAATGCATGTTTTCTATAAATCAAAGCAAAAATGACAAGGAACTTACGTAGAAGGAACAACAGAGCGGTCTTGCTGGATTTGATTATGATTCAGGTGGGTATGTTCTTGAGGCATATGCCCATGTGTTGGTGTACTCTGGTTCACTAGATCATGACGTCGATTATCACTTCCCTGTCTCCGGGCCCCTCTCTGTTCCATGAGTCTGATTCAGCATGTGATCCATCACGGTAAGGAGAAGTAATTTCTGAACTGTACCCATTAGGTTTGGCAGGAAGGTCCAGTGCACTTTTGCTTTTGGATATCCTTGTATGATGGGACCTCAAGAATGACGCACCATCTGCAACACCATTAGGCCCATGCACGTGATCTCCATGACGGTGGCCATTAGGCAAACAATCCCCATTCCAATCATTTCCCTGCCAAAACATGTATAACATATAGTTATGAATTATGTTGAAACAAAACTTACTGCGGTACATCAAAGGCCATTAGTGAACAAATGATGTGTCCTTACCTTCAACTGCTCCAATTTGCGTTGAGACTCCTGGTAATTTCTTTCCCATTTTCTTGCACAATTTTCTGAGCTGCAAACTGTTCGTGAAACAATGCTGTCTTCTTTGCTTTTGCCTGGAGCTGACCATTATCTTGCAGAAGATATGGAGGTGGTCCTGCATTTATCAAGTGATAAGAAGTTGGTAAATAGCTGAGGAATATCATCTAATCATCATTATCACACTAAAAAGGGGCCTGAACAATGCAGATTCGATATAATCAAGGTGTGGAAATGTTGGCTTTTTATTGTGCTCGCCTGAAGGACTCTTTGCCATCGGAGAGTCAGTTTCTGCCTTCAAGTGACTGAGGTTGACTAGTTTGTTGGGTATGATGTCCTGGAGAACAGTAGGTACTTGACCCATCCAACTCATGAGCTCCTCTCTCACAGCATCTTCTTCGCTTCTCTCTTCAGCAAGAGCACTCATCTCCTCACTGATCTTGGTCCACATGTTCCGTAAACGGCTCTCAATGGCACCCCTATCCAAGGACATTTTAAGATATTTAAGATGGTATCCACATCAGAATTGAGAAGACTATTTGTTTGTATGAGCACATGAGAAGCTCGTTTAAATCAAGTGAGAAAGCTACAATTACCTGCTATCCTGCTTCAGAGGTGAATCTTGGTTTCTCTCTAAGATATTCTGGAGAGATGGTCTCGCACCAGATAGGCCCAACTTGCTCACAGTTTCTCGTAGCGGCTTCTTAGTTCTAGAATCCCTATCCTCAACAGAACTTCCATATGAATTTGTCCGTGACAAGTCTTTGTTACTGCTCATCTCTTACTGCTGCAGATACTTGGTATCCTCTCGGCCAGCTCTAGACCGCGAAAGAGGTGAACCTTTGGTTGAATTCGAAATAGTCCTATCTAAAACTTCGCCAGAATTCCTCTCCGTCACTTAATTGGAGCTTTCTGAATCCATATAAATAGATACACCGTGTCATGCTGCAATCCGCCATTATCATAAGACAACACAAATCTGTTTTCCTCCAACCCTGTAATTTAAAAAATCAAGTAAGAATACTCACCTGCCAATTTAAACTTGTTCAAAGCTTCATGTGCAGCAAGCTCCGCTTTCTTTTGATCTTCAATCGCCTGGTCCAACTTCTGTTCCAGTTCAGCCACCTGAAAACACATCGACACCACCGCAGTTAATATTTAACTAAGGATGCCATACATTCCCTGACATAATATGTCTCTATAACACACTCCATATCTAACCTTAGCAGCGAGATCCTGAACTCGCAACTTCGCAGCCAATCCTTCCACGGATCTATTGGAAGATAAGTCGACTCTTCTAGATAAGTCTTCCGGGTGAACCTACGTTATATGTTATTGTGGATTGATCCTATCAGTTGATAGAATGTTGCTAGGTGCCGTAGATTAACGATAAGGTGAGAGTTGTGATGTCGATAGGGTTCCATTGTGCAGCCGGTCCTTCCCACTTGAGTGATTTCTTCTCACTTACACTATAAGAAACCCGTGTTTTTTGTTATGTCCTTAATCATGTCAACGTGTTTTTTTGATGTCTTGGAGCTAGCCAGTAATGTCCCCGTGAACGTGAGGATGTCGACGCGTCAATAATGAACAGTGGAGGTGGGAGGGTCCCGAAACGCGCGTGCGAAATAGGAGACGCGACGATGTCTCCAACAACGCGCCCGTCTCCGAGGACGTCATCGTGGACATCTTGGGTGACGCAAAACTGCCACGTTGGCAGCGGACAAGCGTTTCACCTGGGGTAAGAATGTCGAAGTTACTGCTGTGCAAGGTAGAAAGCAGCCCAACGTTAAAAAAAACAGCGAAACGGGCAGCGGTCTGCAAGAGGAGAAAAAAAAGGCACGAGCCTTACAGAACAAGATTTTTTTTAATTTAAAAAAAATATATATATATATATAAAATTGAAGAATATTCTGATTATATTTATTAACTTTGATCCTCTGAAATTTTTGATTTGTCCACTTCGTATCAAAATGGTTTCCAAAATAAAATTTAATTTTAAATATTAAAAATACAAAATATTAATTAATATTATAATAATATTTTATAAAAACTGATTATTCTGTAATTAAAGCGGACATATTAAATTCAGTATTATATATTTAAATATTAAATGATATTTATTAATTAATATAATATTAAAATACCACTTTTCTACCAAAACCAGAATTATAAGGAATTTAGGGTGATTTTGTAAAGTCCTTGGTGGCTTACCCATGTGGACATATTATATATTTTGTAGTTTACAGCACTTCATCTACGTGGCAAACACAATTCCATGTCGGATAAGGTGACACGTCATTCTCTGTATAGGTCCACGTCACTTGAGACATCCAATTGAAGATGTCTCGAATAACGTCTACATATCTTTGAGGACATCCCACAGAGACGTCTCTGAAAACATCAGCAGTGTTTGGCAAAACATTGACATGTCCTGGAAAACATCATCGTGTCTTGCAAAACATAACCATCAAGTAGAATGAATTTCGTCAAGTTCATTGGATGAATAGAGGCGGCGAGGGTTAGCTGCTGCAGCCATAGTTAGGTCATGAGACCTTTAAGTAGAATTTGAGGTTGCACAAAGCTCACTTTGGCCTTCATTTCTCCAAGTAGTTAGAGTTTAGAATGTAGAGGTTGGAGTTTTAGAGTGTAGACTGAGTTTACAACTTAGAATGTTAGAGTTTAGAGTGTAGAGGTTAGAATTTTGAGTGTAGAGGTTAGAGTTTAGAGTATAGAGGTTAGAGGTGCAATGTTGGACATGCAATGTGCTGTGAGCGACATATAGACGTGACCATGTTGTAGAAGACGTATGCCGCAGCACTTAGGAAACGCAGGGACGTCTTTTGAAACATCCCCGTGTCTATGGAGACATTCCTGGACATGTTCACAAACACGACAATGTTTTAGGCTACGATGTTGTGACACTTTAGCGATGTTCAATTTTGAGTACAGTGTAGGCTGTATTCGTCTATGTAATGACTATAAAGTGGAAGGCATTCATATTTTAAATTGTGTGTATATCATATTACCACATTTGCAAGTAGGCCAGTAAGCATGAATTCGGATGAATGTACATGTTACATGTATGATGAGGTATTCATGTCTTGTACTCATGTCTTGTACAACATACTCATGTCTTGTACAACGTATTCATGTCTTGTACAACATCTCTCAATGTCCCTCCAAAACACCATCACATACACAGCGTCAGCAATACCATGCATCAGGGGATGTCACGTCAGACACGCATAAGTTCTTTGAGACGTCTGCGATGACACCCTCATTGCCGACAACCATGGGTCGGCAACGTATTGGAGGACGCGATCATGTCCATCGCCACGTCCTCTAGGGCATGGCGATATTCAACGAAATCAGCATCAGAATCCAGGTAGCGTTGGCGTAGACGTCGAACAGGACATCTCCACGTCAACCCGGGACGTCTTAAAAGACACAGCCATGTTACCAATGACGTCCCCGCAAACACGAATCTGAAAAAAAAACTACGCAAATCTCTGCTGACGTGGCCTGCCACGTCACTCTTTCCCGGGTCTAGGTCAGACGCCACGTCAGATTCCACGTCACCATTGGATCGGATGAAATTCCCGGCTATGTGGCACTGCCCGTCATCCTGCCGCTTAGGTGTCATCTACGTGGCGCCTAGTTGGCACCATTTCCAGCCTCCCAAAATCTCCGAAAATCGTCCCTGTCGCAGGGATGTCCTCGCATTTTTGGTGATGTCCCCACGCGTTATAGCGTGTTACGCGCGTTGGTACGTCAGAGGGATGTAAATTCGGATGTCTACATGTCTCCTGGACATGATTCAGGACGTGACAAAAAACACGGGTTTCTTATAGTGTTAAGAGGTGCCTGCTACCAATTGAGGGGATGGGTTTCTTCGAGGCGCCGAGATGGCTGAGTAGCTCCGCAAAACCAGGTGAGGAGAGGCTGGGTGGTAGTCACTTCCGCTTCATGTTTGTAGTGAGAGCTGCTGGGCCTCTCCACCAACCCTGAACATGCTTGCTTTGTGTCTACCGATGTTTCTAGTGACATTAGTATTGGAGAGGGGTTTTAGATCTAGATCTAGATTATGGATTGCACAAGGAGATGTTTTGGATCTAGTTAGTGAAGGAAAGGGAGATCTGAGGCGAGCACCTGGTGTTGGTCCATTAGCTGCTAAGATCCAACTCAAACTTGCACAAAGTCATCTTTTAGATCTAGATCTAGTGTTGGACAAAACTAGAAACATCAATGCCAAAACGCCTCTCCAAGCCTGGCAACAGAATAGAAGATGCACAACTACATGCAAAAGATACGACCGGCGCCTCACCATCAAACAACCGTTTCAGCTAAGTTTTTATTTCTCCTTTCCATAACTCCGCTTGTGATTTACGTTTTTGAAATTCATATAGATAGTATATTACCACATATTAGTTCACTGGGGTACAAAGATAGGTTACACAGATTAGGCCGCAGCCAAGTACCTACGACTAGGCTAGGCATACACATCCAGACAGCCTCCATAGATGGAACTCCCTATCGAAGATCAGGGCATACATACAAAGAAGGCAACCTCCCCCAAAGAAAGATGAACCAAACAAATGAAGAACCACGACAGCAGCAGACACACAAAGCCCGTACGAGCGAGGACCCCGCAACGCCCAAGAATCACAAGACGCACAACCACCAACAGCACGACAATCGAGAATAGGGCCACACACACAAAGATCGAAGAAGCGAGGACCAACAGGCCCGACGCGAGGATCAACAAGCCCAACTGCAGCAGGCTTAGGCTGCAACAAAAAATGCCAAGCTCTACCACCGGCTCCCCATGACAGCGCCCGCTCTCAACAGCCCTTGCCTGCTCTCGAAGAACGGATTGCCGCACATTCACCACCGACAGCACATGCATTGACCAAGCTGTGGCAAAATCCACCCTGGACACAACGGAAGTCCAACGCCCTGCAACAAACAGCGAAAAGGTAAGTACACTGAACCTCAAACTAATCTCTCGTTGCAGCATGTATGCAATCATTAGGTCCATAGGAGCCTTAGAGAAAGACCAAGCGAAAATACAAGATCAACACCCAACACTCTAGACAGGTCGCAGCACCAACAACAAAAAACCACAACCAGGCTACAAGAGCCCCCTCCACAAGAACTCACGACAAGATACACCCGCGAAACTCGTCAACCCAAGATCTACAAAGAGAAAAGGAGGACAACAACGGCTAAGAAGCAAAAACAAGAAGATTGAAGAACTCACAGAGAAGAGCGTTGCCCTCCAGGTAAGTATTTCTAAAGTCTATTCTGCTCTTCCCCACATCCTGACAAATAAATTCAACTTACTAGCAGAGGAGGCAGCTGCAAGGAACAGAAAGAAGGCGGATCCAAGACACGATGTTATGAAGAGAAGAGAAGAATATCCAAGGAAGATCAGACGGCAGAAGCAACAACAACACAGCAGCAACAAACAACCCAACACACAGCAGCAAAAGATCAAAACGGGACGAAGGCAGGTAAGCTCAAATCAACCAAAACTCGCACTAAAACGCTATGTGTCTTGCTAGGATCTAGTCCCAATGCCAAGCGAAATCTTAGAAGAGAGACGTACCAGAAAGGCCAGTTGGCACCCGAAATCGTGCCCCCACCAACGGCTACCAAAAAACCCTAATCGCCACCAAGACAAAAGAACACACCAAGAAAAGAGCCATCAGCCGCCACAACGAAATCAAAACCGACATATTCCAATTGGACGACTCCCATGGCAGTTCATAGAAGAAAAACCTAATCGCCTGCAATGAAAACAGGAAAATCGTACATCATCAACCAGGACATCCACCGAGTGATACCTAGAAACAAGGTACAAAAAACACTCTCAACTTCAAAGCAAACCCTCTTTCACTTGTTACCCTCGCAGCTCCCCCACTTCCTGTAGGCGCAACAGCACATCCCGAAGGAGCATCCCTGCTCACAGCCGCGACAAAGGAGGAGGAACCAGCATCCTGAAGGAGCCGCCTCGACAAGCAACCTATGCAAGACCGTGGAGAAAGACAAGCCTTCACATTGACCGAAGGGGACGACAACCTCAAGGGCGGACACAGACACGCCTATATGCGCCAAGTAACTTCAGAGTACACCAAACGCGAGGACGACGACGACTGCCTCCCTCGACAGCAGCAGCGATCGACATCAGCGAAACCACTGCAACCCCATCTCTCATCTCCCTACCTCTCTCACTGCATACACTAGTTTTATATGTATGCCCTATCTTCATTACTTACTGTGACTACCTTCCTCTCATAGATACCAGCAGGCGGCGCCACCACACACAGATCCGCCGTAGCAAACAACTCTCGACGGGCGGCAACACAACAGATAGACGCAACAAGAAACCCCAACCCAGAGCACGAGCCCAGAATCAAAATCCGGAGCAGCAAGGAGTCGGGATAAAAGGAGACCCTGTAGCAAGGACATGCATCGACAACAAACGAAGCCAGGCCCAAGCCCTGGAGCAACAAGGAGGCGCAGCCAAAGGTGACCGTGCAACAGACACAGGCAGCGAGCAAAGGAGGACGAAGCCCAACAACACGAAACATCACACCTCAAATGGCTACAAGCCCAAGACAGCAGGCCTTCGTCGCCACACGTTCGGGCACCTCACTCAAACCAGTAGTAAGTGTTATCTTTCTCCCCTTCCGCTTTTTGGTCTGTTATGAAGACTATTCAAATTGTAACCATTCAAAACCTTGTATAAAATTTGGTTACTCAAGGTGTGACCCCGATTTGAGGGGCACGCCTCACTTTGGTTGGGTGACTAGGTCTTCTCATAGAATTAAAAGTCCTAGAGTCATGTTTGCATTGCATGTGGATGTCTTGTCTTCAACAAGCCCTCAAAGTAAGTTGTGGGAAGAAGGCAAGCTCCAAACTCGTAACACGCTAGTAACGTCTTTGAAACAACTCACTACCACTTGGTCTTCTCTTTGGAACAACATGTCTTGCTCACAAGATGTTTTTGCGTCGTTGAAAGGTGTGGAAATGATTGATGTGGTTGAGGTCCATGATGAAGGAAGTCCCCCTCCAAAACGTAGTCATGTTGAAATGGGAAACATGCCAATCCACAAGAAAGTGAAGGCAACTAGTTTGTCTAAACTAAAATATTGGCTAGGTTTCAAGTCCATGAACACTATTGCATTTGAATTGGGCATGTCTAGAGTTCCCCTCCTCTCAATAGAAGACTTGATTAGTGGGGGAATGATCAAAGAAGAGGCAGAACAATGCTTCATAGCTATTCCCTCCTTCCCATATGTACTCCAGGAAGAATGGCCCTCATTAAGAGCCGATGGAAAATTGGGAAACCACTTTAATTTAACCCAACTTCCAAGTGAAGTTGAGGTTGATGAGAGTGGTTTTGCCGCTGATTACCACATCTCCATACACTTTGAGATTGGTGATAACATACTTCATAGGGATAGTATTCATGAGATGGTTGTGGAAAGACTAAACGAAATGAACATCCCCAGAGGGAATGTCTTGGGGGAACCAATTGCTATCATGTGCTACCACAAAAGCACGAATTGGAGTGGAAGCATTAAAATCCACCTCAAACACCCGAAAATTGATGGAAGAAGTCTCTTGCAAGGGAAAAGACCTTTCATCCTAAAATTGGATGAAGGGATCTTACACCTTGGAAAAGTATGCAAGTCATATGATTCCTTGGCCCTTGCAAACCTCCTCTCCGTCAAAATTACGGGAGAAAACCTAGTGGAAAAAGAGTGGTTCACTCTTCACCACCAAATTGTGGTTGATAGCTTTGCTAGAGGGTTTGACTTTGAACTAACCGATGTTCAAAAAAAGAAAGAACATGATTTTGCGTGGGTGAAAACACCATCACCAGATCAGGCCCAGAAAATCAAGGTTCACAAGATTGCTTTTTTGAATGAGATATTTGAACCAACCTTTGCCAGTAAAGGGAAAGTGGGGGAGGAGGAGATTGCAAGAAAAAATGCTTTGATCCTAATTGCAAAAAACCTTAGCAAAACAAAAAAAATAGAAATGCTTGAAGAAGGATTCAAGGCAGTGCTTGGAAAGGGAAATGTTGTGGGGATGTATTTCAAGCTTGAGAAAGGAAAACATGTGGGTGTTTGCAATGTCCAATGCTTGAATGCGGCAGTATACAAAAAACATGTGAAAACAACCGTCAAAATTTCTGGAAAATATGTTGAATTCATCGCCCACCCAAAAAGTCTAGACCGGAGCAATGCACCTTCCCAAGAAACATTGATCAAGCTAGGGTTCAATGATGTTAACACCGCAGTTGCAAATGCGGTAGTCGCTATGGAAAATGGTCCAAACAAAGGCCTTAATCAAGATGATCTCAATAAAGTAGTAAAAGTTGCAGTCAACAAAGGCTCAATTAGCACCATTGACGAGATCCGGAAAGAAATGAACATCATGAAGGGAGAGATTGTACAAGAAGCCCGGCTATACGTAGACACCGTACAAGCGACAATGACGAGGACACTTAGAGGAGAGATGAAAAGCTTAAGAGCAAACCTCATTCAAGTAATAATGGATGCAAAAGAAGAGGCCAGCGGAAGGCAGCTAAGGACCATCGAAAACTTCATGGACATGTCAAACTAATTAAGACTTCCAACACGATGGATACTATAATACCTATAATATACAAAAATAATTATAATAATAAAAATAACAATACAAAAGATAACAAAAATAATAAAAATAAAAATAAAATAATAAAAAAACAAAAACAACACATGCTCTTTAAAAAAAATATGCAAAACTACAAAATTCATTCTAATAATATTCTTAACAATAATACAAATAATAATAATAATAATAATAACAAAAATAGTAGTAAAAACAAAACTTACCATAAAAACAAAAATAATAATAAAAATAAATACAATTTTTTTTATTATAAACACAAAAATACATTAACAAAGAAAAATATACAATAAAAAAACATAAAAAATATAAAAAACAACAATAAAACTCTAAAAATAAGAAAAATAAATATATATATATATATATATATTATTATTAAAACTAAAAAACAAAAAATTATAATCATCCATGAACAAAAACAAATCATCAGAAACAACATATTAAAATCAAACAAACTTAACAGAAGAATAACAATAAAAAATATAAGAAAAATAACACTAAAATTGAAAACCAAACTCACCACTCTAAACCATTACTCTAAACAAACAACCAAGATACCAACAGATATAAAAACCGGAAAAAACAATCAAACATACTCCCATGCTGATCACCTTAAACAAACAAATAAAAACCATATACAAACACTATAACAAAAAATTCCCCAAAACCAATTACATTACCACGAAATACATACTAAAGAAACATACATCTCCTCTCAAAAACCTTACATTCTTACTTACAAACATAAAAAACACACCAGAGCCAAAACACCAAACATACGAACTAGCCAAAATACACATAGACCACAACATACCCTTATGACTAAAAAGAAACACCAAACCAAAACCAAGACATACACCAAATGTACTGAAAAAATACCCAACAAATACCAAGCAAACCAATACACAAAGCATAAAAAATACCAGCAAATGCCATACAAAGAAGACAAACAAAAACATGCACATATACACAAATAAAAATACTAAAACAAAAAATAAACATATAAGAAAATACACAAAATACATTTGCAAACCAATAAAACAACGTATTAAACCTTTACACTACAAAAACATACTATTACTAAGTGGAGATATAGAAACCAACCCGGGACCCATGCCTAATATACTAAAAAGACACCCCCCAATACACAAGAAAAATGCCAAAATGTACTTCATTCCAAACACCATAAAACTACAACCAGAATACACACACATCGCTAAAACATTCGCACCACTCTTAAAAACCACACACTCACTACATCAACTATATAACGTAACACACCCCAATATCGCCCAATACATACAACAAAAAAACACATCCCCACCAACGCATATATTATACTCTCTAATAGTCACCATACACCCAAACATAGTCGAATGTAACCATAGTCTAAACCTACTAAACCCAAACATAATCACATGGACCAACAATTTATTAAACACCCTATCAAACTTACAAAATCCACCCGAAAGACACATACATACCCCACACCCCCATACAAAATTTCTTGAAGACAACTTGAATATCATAAAACACAGGGACTCAATACACAAAGAACTTTACGACTTTTTACATGGACAAAACACACCACCCTCAACCCACATAATAAAACAAAAATTTCCTTACCCCCCCTACATCCTAATAAACGAGTCACTAAAATGCTTTGGCCCCATCCCAAAATATACCCATCCACCCCCCCCCTACCTCCCCTCACAAAACCAAAACATTAACTCAACCAACGATAGCACATACATAATTACATGGAATGCCTCATCGCTAAACACTGCACTCCCTAGCTTACAAACTTTGATCACAAATACTAACACCCCCCCAACCATCATAGTTATACAAGAAACAAAACTATCGGCCACAAAATCTACAAAATACATACAAAATATATTTCAAGACTATAAACTTATCTTTAACAACACACATGCATTAACAAGATGCATCCAACAACGTAGACCATATACACTAGGCCGAGGCGGCCTCCTTACACTAATCTACAAAAAATACGCTTTCCCAAGCAACATCACAAAAATTCCCACCCCTATGCACATATCTCCTTATCTTCAAATAATTAAAATCGCCAATCAACCACTACAATCATGGCTAATCTTTCACATATATATGCCCTCCCACCCTGAAGATGTCAGATTTATTATAGACATACAAAATAAAATTACATCCCAAATAAATAACTACCCGAACCACAACTACATGCTATGCGGAGACTTTAATAGAGATATAGCCCTAATTGGCTGTCAAAATGGAAACCATAATACACCCCCGCAAACCAAAGACTATCAATGGCGCCACTTCACAGAAAGTCTAAACTTCACCTACATAAACAACGATACACAATACTCAAGACAAGGTGGATACAACTATAATAACTAGAGTCTAATAGACGGCTTTTATATAAATACAAACAATAATACACAATACACCTCTACCACAAACAAAGACACTATTCTCAACTCAGATCACTCACCTATACAACTCCACATACCAAACAATATACTAATTAATCGCTCCCCTATAACCATAAACAAGGACACCATACGAATACTAAACCCCATCCCAAAAGATAATCTAGAAAAATTCAACACTATAGTTTTTGAAAAAAATCCTATTCAAATTGACTCTCTAATAAACATCATGGAAAATAATAACCAACTCTCTCAAACACAATGGCACGACACATGCCACTCCCTAGACTTACTCATCAAAGACATCTCGGACATTCTAGAAAAAACTTGTAAAGCCTTACCAATACCAAAAATGACAAACCGAACATTACAACAAGATGGGTATTTACCCCGCAAACTCTCAAAAATCTGGAAACAACATCTAGCTACATATCATATAATAAGAAAAACTATTAGAATTGTAAAAAATAACCCACAATGGCGTGACCACCCCATATGTAATGAATTATTGAACCCACAACACACCCAAATTCATGTCCCACCTCCCACTGGCCTACCCCACGATATATGGGTAAAAGATATTGCCCTTATCGCAAAAAATGCCAATATACAAGCCCGAAAAATAACTACAAAATACTCCCAAGATAATATTAAAAAGGCCATCTCAAAATATAGACAAATGTACGAAACCAGCCCCAGAAAAATAAATAGACAAGTCTTTAAAAAAACCGATTCCCTACCTCTTGATTGCATCATGGACCAAAATAATAACATTCTAACTAGTCCAGAAGACATTTCAAACGAAATATTCAACCAACAGACAAAAAATAATAGACCCATGGTACCTTCTTGTAACTACCAACTACAACACTCAACAGAATGCACATGTGCAATACGCCAATATCCATGGCACGACCTAGATGGATTTATATTAGAAAAAAGAGGCGAACCTGAAACCCCATTACACACATACTTTAATGAAGCCATATACAATACATGCCTCTATAACCTTGGAAATAACAAAGCCCCAGGGCCGGACCGAATACCGAATTCAATACTAAAAAACATGCCCCCAAGATTTCACAAACTCCTCTTTCTCTTCTTCTCCCACCGTTATATACAAAAAAAAAATACCAAACTCATGGAAAAAAAGCGCAACAATCTTACTATACAAAAAAGGAGACGCCGCAATACTACCGAATCATAGACCAATTGCATTAGCCAACACAATATATAAACTCTACACTAGCACACTAACCTCTATACTTTCCTCATATGGAGAAAAATTTCGAATCTTACACGATAGTCAAGAAGGATTTAGAGCAGAAAGAAGCACCTCCAGACAAATACAAATTATAATAGCGGCACTTGAAGACGCACGCTTCACAAATCAAGATACATATATTTTATACGTTGACTTCAAAAACGCCTTTGGCTCTAATGATCACGCTCGGCTACTAGCTATAATGAAGGACATTGGATACCCAAATGATGCAATCACACTAGTCGGAACATTTACTCCCAAACATCTACATACTACAAAGGCAAGCACTTTGGAAAGAGTAAGCCTATACCCATCCATAGAGGTACTATACAAGGAGATACCCTTAGTCCATACTTATTTATCATATTCCTAGAACCACTACTCAGATGGCTAGAGCGAGGCAACAATGGATACACCTTCGGTACATCGCAAAATACCATAAATTCTGCGGCCTACGCCGACGACCTAGCTATCATAACCAACACAATAAAACCATTACAAACACAACTTGGCAAAATCAAAAGATACTGTAAATGGACTGGCATGGACGTAGGCGTTCAAAAATGCGCTGCCACTGGATGTCCAAATAAATCCAAAACAAATCCAACTACCTTTAAAGCTCTAATGCAAGCCTCGAACATCAACTACCGAGGCCAACTAATCCCTATATTACACCAAAATGAACCATATACATACCTAGGTATAAACCTTGTTCCCTCTCTTAAATGGAAAATCCAAATACACACCACGACCTCAAAACTTATCAAACAATGTAAAGAATTAATAACATGTCCGGCCACTATGAAACAAAAAATTAAAATGGTTGACACTGTATTACGCCCGGTATAGCATACAGCTTCTACGCTGTACCATACTCTATGCCAGCTATCAAAAAACTTGACCAAAAAATAATAGCCATACAAAAAACCATATGTGGCATGCCAAAATGCATGTCCAATGCACTAACCCAACTCCCACACAACCTATTTGGGCTCGAAGCTTTCTCCCTAAAAAATGCCTACCTCAGATGCTTAGGAGAACAATTACAAAATGCCTTAAATGACATAGATAGGCTGGGGAAAATATACACCGGACTAACCCAATATATACTTGCCCAATTCGGAGGGGCTGAAAATATACCCAGAATCAAAAAAACGAATTGTATAAGATCATCAATAACCCGTACACTATTCTTATTCAAACACGTAGCCAAAGTTCACCTTAAAAGCACACTACCAAAGTTCCTCTACAACCATTCACCATTAGAAATAATATGGCAACAAGAAACAAGAAACCACAACACACTCAACGACCAACTCTCCCAAAAACTACTACAAAAACTCCTATCAAAAAACATCCTCGAACTAAAACAAATCACTCTACCAAACGGCACACACATCATGAATAACGAGGATTTCAAAACCTTCCACTTCACCCCATCCAAACTAATCAAAAGCGCCCTAAAAGTTGCCAAACAACTTTTTTGCCACCCAACATATCAACCTACAACCACAAGTGATACCCCTTACAACACACACTAATACTCACACACACTCCAAGACCCATTTATAACCACCAATAACAACACCCTCCCAAGAACTACCATACTACCAATACATACTCCCACCCTCCTACACCAACATTATCCCCGCCCCCCAACGTACATCACTAAAAACCCCACCACATGCCCTATTAATAACATTATACGACATGAACATATACAACATATAGACACCAACAGAATACAAAATACCTATATAAAATATCTATGCCAATGGCAAGACAAAAACTACACTTTTAATAAATGGATCCCTCAAAGAAAGCTATTTCCAAGACACGACTGCAATACCTCCACATATAACACAGAAAAACTAAAAGAATATTATCAAAAAATAAAACATAAATTTTACTTGGAAATCATTCAAGCCCATCACCCCCAAGAACAAATACAAGACTCAAGATCTATAACTCCACCTATAAACATCCCACTACTAAACATCTATACAACGGAATGTAATCCCGAAAACGATATTATTACAACCTCAAACACAATTAAAATAGAAAACAACCAAGTTCATCTATATGAAGCAAATGGCCGACATTTATACACAATCCCCACTGACAGACTCCAATGGCTATGGAATCGATACAACGTGAAACTACAAACCCCTATAAATATTGAACCAATAACCCAACCATTCGAAACCGAACTAATTTGGCTATACCAAAGATATAAATACCGCATACCAAAAAATAATCCCCTCAAAAACACACAATACACAATACCCACACCTATCCTAGACACATTAATTGCATCCTTTAACATCGAACAATCATACTTCTCCTCCCCCGTCACATGCCCCACCAAATTAAAAAAATTCTACTCACCCTTTGAAAGAGATAAAGTATTTGGATCATTGGGGAAAGCCTTTGACTATAAATGGACCGGTAAAGGCATAGCTCACCCCCACAATGAGGAGGAAACCCAACAAGCACTACATTGGGCTAGACTTGCAGCTAAAAATGATCCACATCACTCATCTACACTCATTATCACACCAGACAAAAATTGGTACCAAAACGATAACCCACAATCAAGTCCATTTGTAGACTCGCACATCGTTGTAATATTCGAAGCAGACTCAATTGCATACGAAGAACCTACTATTCTACCTGAGAAAAAAAACCAAGAATTGAACCTTCTACAATACAAATAATATGCATCCATCACCTCAACCACACCCTGAGCACCCCAGCACAATTTGCCGAACTTACCACCATAGCAAAAGCCCTTAACATAAACCGGATATACACAAAAATGGCCCCACCAACACCTATACATACACTAGTCAACAAAAAAAAAATGGTCAAAACTAAATTACAACAACACACTAGACTACACCCTACCTCTCCCACCCCTCCCGGACTACCAAACTAACACCACACCTAAATTTGACCCCAAATATAGCTACTTCACAGATGGCTCCTTTAAGCCACCAGAACAAATTAGTCCAGGTAATTGGCGTGGAGAAAAAGCTGGTTACGGCATATTTAACCCTATGAAAGAAATCAAATTAGCCAAAGGGTTACATGGACTACAAAATATTCTTAGAACAGAACTCATGGCCATCCACAAAACATTGGAAATTGTTACAACAAAATATAATAATGAACCAGTACACATATTCACAGACTGCATAAACGCAGTACACCTATTAAACACCCAAATAACACATCCCACCCTCCACAATAGCCACCCCGACAAAATCATATTAAAATCTATGATCCAAATTATACTCAAACGAAAACAAACCACAAACATTCACAAAGTTCGAGCCCACGCCAATATAGATGGTAATGAACAAGCGGATAAACTAGCAAAGGAGGGACGAGAAAAATCACACAAAAATGCCAAAGACCCACACGCCCACGCCCACGCCACCCCATACTATTTCCAAAAAGAAGATTGGCCCTCCAAAGAAGACACCCCCGATAAAGGCCCGATTAGATTCTTGAGTAAATACCTTAAAAAACAAGACCTATATAACAACCTTGACACAATCTCAGACAACTTCCCCAACATAGAAAAATGGACTAATAATAAAGACATAGATAATGAACTCTCCACAAACTTCTGGAAAAATCCCATCATCACCGATTCACAAATAACATGCATTATCAAATTCCGTACCGGACAATACATGGGAAATGCCAAAAAACAACTCTTCTATGGAATGGAAAGATTTCCATCCATAACATGCCCAATATGCACTTCCACGGATCCTGACACATGGCTACATGTCCTACTTAAATGTCATAACCATCACATACATGCCTTAATTGTCAAAAGACATAACAAAGCCGTATGGGAAATCCGCAAACTAATCACCTCCCACAACAAATCGAGATGTTTTATCCTTATGAATGCCGGCACCTTCAATAATAACCCACAAGAAAACACGGTGCCACCATGGCTACTCCCATGTACATGTGTAACTCAAAGATGTCACTGTAATGCTAGACTTAATCCGGATATACTATGCGTTAGAGGCCTACTATACAAAGACCCCCCACCTAACCACACAAACCAAGACTACACCATCCAATTCATCGAATTCACATATTGTAATGACAGATTCTCCCCGGAAACAATCGAAAATAAAATTAATAAATACCAACCCCTTATTGATGACATCACTGCCCTCAGGTGGAATGTGGACCCCCTTATTGTAATCACTGTTGGTGCTCGTGCCACCACCTTTATACCATCCATAAAAATCCTGGAAGATACCTTCAAAATTCCTATTGACACAATCAAAAATACGTTCAAGAATATTAATATCATTGCCATACAAAATGCTATGTCTATCCTTCTACATAAACGCAAAATTGAAAACAACCAAACCCTCCCCGTCACACATGACCCCCCATAAAAACTCTTCTCCACTTTACCTTTAAAAACCACAACACATAAACACACCTCCCTCACCACCTTCCCCCCCTCCCCTTACCTTCCCCCTCTCTCCTTTTTTTTTTTTTTTTTTGGTGCCTTTGGATTGGTTCTGAGGTCTTTTGGCTACCTGTTACATAGTGTCTACCCTTGAAAGAGAGAAGTAGTTCCAGCTCACTAATTCCCTGTCCGGTGGACTTGGTCTTAGTAGTGGAACGAACGGACACTTTATTCACGCCGGCCTCCTTCGGAGACGGGCGTTCTTCTTCTTCTTGAGGGGATGTAGTTTTGGAGGTTAGTTAGTGACTTTTGTGTACTTAAGAAGCCTTGGGCTCTTGTTTTAAGTACGATTCTCTTTGTTGCTTTGCTTGTCTCTTGCCTTCATTGCTTGTGTCTAGAGTCATTGTTGACCTTGTGTGAGTAGAAAGGGAGGGAGTTGAGTCCTCTAGTGGGTCTTTGCTAGGATGTGCAAGGTTGTGGCTTGTTGAATGTTATGTGGTTGAATGAGATTTGAGGCTTCCGGAAGGAGTAGGATATCTAGGCTAGGTGGTGGAGTTAGATCCGGGATCTAGTTCAAATCCTAGATCGGTTGGACCAGGTACAGTTGTTTTTCGAATGGGATCCGGGAAGCCCACTGCTATTAATGATAGCACCTCTTAAGTGAGAAGTGTTTGAATTGGTGGAGAAGAGAGATGACATCCCCCCTCTTGATACACTAGGAGAGATCTTGACTAAGCCTGAGTCTGGAGTATTCCCGATTTTCTACTCTTACAATGGATGAGGTCCTTTGATCTCCGTGGAAGGTTGTCTTACTTATGTGAATTACTTAGCATTAAATTGTTGTGATTCTTGGATCTTCCTTGTTTGATTCATTGGGTGTGGTTGTAGTTGGAATTCGGCTTTGCGTGATCGGTTTATCGTGACTATTTTCCGGTAGATTGTGAAGGCCAGTAAACTAGCTGCAACTTTTTAACTCTTTCATGGTGTAGAGTTAAGTTGTGGATATTGTGGCCTGTGGACTGCGAGAACGGAGGGTAGCGACTTTCCAGGCACCATAAAAACTT
Organism: Bryoerythrophyllum caledonicum; assembly: GCA_963971425.1. NCBI lineage: Eukaryota > Viridiplantae > Streptophyta > Bryopsida > Pottiales > Pottiaceae > Bryoerythrophyllum > Bryoerythrophyllum caledonicum. Next base: position 30,960,285 of record OZ020517.1, on the reverse strand, counting down.
ACCGGAAAACTACTCTAACGCTCAACAGAGTTTAAACTAAACAATTGTGGTTACTTGTTACGCGTCAGTGAGGTACCAGGGAAGCCATCCTCCAGGATGTGCTCAGGTATTAAGTGTGAATTGTCCTTGGATTTAGAAATTTTGACACACGATAAAAATCCCTGGGAACAATCTGGTTTGGTGGGCTCGCTTAAGGTTAATTTTAGTTAACTTTGAGAATTACGAACTACTAGACTACGAGAATAGTCTATACTTGATGGAGGTGTTTGCTAGATTAAGACTCCACGGTTTGAAGTTACACCCTAGCAAGTGCAAATTCTTTTTCGATCGTATTGAGTATTTAGGCCACATGATATATTCAAGTGGATTGGGTGTAGTAGCTAGCAAGGTGGAAGTGGTAATGTCTATTCGTAGACCATGAGATGTTAGTAGACTATGAGCATTCTTGGGGTTGTGTAACTATTATAGAAAGTTTGTAAAGACTTTGAGTGCTCTTGCAAAGCCATTGACTATGTTGACAATTGAATGATCAACCTTGGATCTGGAAAGATGAAGAAAAGGCCGCTTTTCAACAATTGAAGGACCGTTTGGCAGCAACACCGATACTTCAAAGGCCAATTATAGGGAGGACTTACCAGCTACACATAGATTGGAGCGCGTTGGAGATTGGCTCGGTTTTTACGCAAATGGATAATGATGGGAAGGAGTTTGTGATTGCGTACGCCAGTCAATCCAACAACAATGTAGAGGTTCAGTATTGCTTGTATGAAGGGGAGTGTTTGGCTGCCATATGTGCAGTTGTCTATTTCAAATGTTATCTTTATGGTAACGAGTTTCTGTTGATGACAGATCTCAACCGTTGAAGTGGTTGATGGAATTTGACAAGCTAACAGGAAAAATAGCGCAGTGGGCCTTGATGTTGATGGAGTATGACTTCAAGGTAGTCCACAGGGCGGGTTTGGTGAACATGGGTGCTGACGACCTTAGCCGTAATCGAGTTCCAAACGTCGAGGTCGTCACAGGCGCTAGGTGGCATGGTGAAGTTGAGGCTGATCTATTGCAAGGTTGGCATTGTTCAGCATTTTTAGGAGTGTTAGCAATGCATTGTGATACCACCGGTGAAGCTATTGTGGCCACAATAATTGAGGATGGAAGTAAAGAGCCTGGTGGCGACGGAGACATCTTCAAAGATACGAATGTGATTCAATTTCTAAATGATGGAAAAGCGGTGCGAACATGGTTCACTAAGGAGAAAGATCGAGTCTTACAGCGCGCCAAACGGTTTGTGTGGGAGAGGACTCACCTTGATAGGGTGTGGCCGGACGGTACCAAGAAGGTGGTGTCGTCTCCAATGGAGAGGGTGAAGTTGATCAAGCATTCACATGAGGATCTAGAACACTTTGAAGTGCAAAGAACCTATGGTTTGCTACAGATTCACTATTGGTGGCGAGGAATATAGTCACAAGTCCAAGCGTTGGTTGTCTGGTGTATAGCGTGTGATCGTAAACGAGCGTCTTTTAACGCTCTGATGCCACAATTGCAACCATTGCCAAATATGGCCTTAGGATATAGGTGGAGCTTGAATTTTGCAGGACCATTGCTAGTGACACCTCGACAAAAAAAAATGCATTGGTGATCATAGAGCGTTTCTTGAAATGGATAGAGTTGGTGGCATTGCCTGATAATTTTAGTGAAAAGGCTACTTATTCTTTTCTTGATTGTGTTCTGAATTGCTTTGGGGCTCCAGCAGAGATACTCATAGACCAAGGAAGAGAATTCTTGGGTGAGTTTCAAATGTTGTGTGAGCAAGCGATGATTGATCATCGCACTTCTTTGAGGGATCACCCCAAAGCAGATGGATTAGCATAGCACATAGTGTAAACCGTCAAGAGGGGGCTCCGGAAGTACAGCTTGAAGAAGGAACATCACGAAGATCGAGATTTGCAGTTACCATGGATAGCAATGGGCTATCGGTTCAGCAAAGAGGCATCCTTGGCATAATTTTCACCTTACTATCTATTGTTTGGAGGCACCCAATTTTACCTAAGGCCATTCAAGCAAATGTTGTCACCGTGTTGGCTAACATGGACAATCCAAACACGTGGGCTCAAGTGTGTGAGCAACGTGTAGATTTATTCAAAAGGGTGATGCCTATGGCATTGGAGAACCTCTCCGTTGCTCAACATTGGGATACGTTGCGCTATGCTACGATAAAGAGAGGTGGTTATCGACCACAAGTGCAGTGTTTTACACTTCGAGACCACGTATATGTGCAGCAAGGAGCGCCCACCACCTTGGATGTGACAGCAAAACGGATAATTCTCAGAGTTCGTGGGGTGAAGCACTTAGGGGTGTTTGTATTGGAGGGTCGTGATGGTAAGATGTGGAAGGATGACACGCGCAATTGCGCGCCTTGCCACTTGCCACACATTGATGGGACTGTACATCCTAGCATCTCTCACATCTCTGCTGGATACATTGTCGGTTATGTGGTAGTGCCAAACGGGCAGCCACAATGGTTATTTGTGTCTTATGTTCTACAGGGTGGCATTTAGAATGCTTAACTCCACCTCTTTTGGAGGTACCAAAGGGTCAATGGTCTTGTCCAGATGTTTAGCACGTTGAAGGTCTTAGTAGACAAAGTCTAGCATTAAAAATGTATAGAGGCGATTAGCGATGGGCTCTACTTGCACTCGGCCTACCCTTTATTTGTGGAGTCTTTAAGCCTCTTTTCATGTGGATCACATTGATTCTATGATCTTGAGAGGTTTTCATTCACGGTTATCACTCAGTTTGATATAACTATGTGGTTCGCCGGTGTAAAAGGGACTTCAGCACGGATGAAGGGGGCAAGTAAAGGGGTACTTGTAGACCGCTTACTACTTCTTGGTGTACGAGGTAATGAATCATTTATTTCTTTTCCCTAAGTCTAGGTTGCTGATAGTGTGTAAGTGTGTGTTGTTTTATTGTTTAATGGAGATAAGGGTGGTGGTTTTGTCACCGTCACTCTAGATTTGTCTCTAACTGTTCATTCTCACTTGATTAGCACAATGTTATCTTGACACGATGCGGTTGTACAGGACATCTGACTAACGGAAATTGGAATGAAGCTTTCAAAGTCTAGTTTCCATTCAATTTGAAATTTGAAAACCTCATAAATTTCAATAGGTATTGCAATTTGAATGTGGTATATAACCTTGGTTTATTAATTTTTCTAAATTTAGCTAGACATTGAAGTTTCATTTACACCATGATTTTTGGCACTATAATGTGCACCTTTGGTGAAATTTTTAGAATTTTTAACATACTTTGTAATTGATATGAGTCTTCTTCACGGTTCTTTAAAAAACCCATCTTAATTTCAAAATTTTCACAAAAAATATGTGATTCTTGTGAATCATACAAGACATGTGATGATTTGATCCCATCTTTAAATAGTGAAATCAAAAGATTTACACTTACATATGCTGCAAAATTCAGAGCACACAATAGAATTGAAATTAGATTGATGCCACGCTCATTTCAAGCTTTGACGTTCTAAGGTTGATTTTTTAATATAGACACCATTTCCTCTATTGACAAACATCTCACTTAGATAAACTACACTGTTCACTTTATATATAAACCAAACCATTGTGAAAAATATAAAAATTAATAATTCCAATAAATGCAAAATACAGTGGTCCACTTTAATTTTGGATTCGCATTAAATCATGTAATGCAAAATTAGTGTGGGTTGTTTAAATTCATTTCCTGCAAAATTAATGTGGAAATGTGATTGCTCTATAGTGCAATTCGATACCGAGCTGGTGATCTGCGAGCTGCGACAGTGAACCACGATCTTTGCGAGAGCTCGTGATTTGCAAGCAACAAACTATGCGCTGCGAGTAGCGACTTGTGAGTGACGACAAACTCAAATTGCGACCGGCAAATTGCAACAACAAACTATAAACTACAAGCAACGACCTCAAGTGACCTTCGACCTGCTGCTTGCGAGATGAGTGAGCTGCATACCTTGGTTGGAACGGTGGAGAGCCAGCCGGGAATCAATGCTGTCCACCTTATGGTCCAAATCCAAAGTCCACATCATTCTTTACCCACATTCATAATACATCCACGCTCATGTAGAACAGTAGAAGGTGAAAATCGTGTAGTAGTTCTGAACACTTTAACTGGTATGATGGTTCTTGGGCGTGCACCATACGTGCCGTTTGGGATATATCCCAGGTGGTTATGCAGTTCAGTTGAAGCCTCCAGGAGGTTAAAACTCTTCGGCAATGCAGACAGGACGGTTGCCGTGTGGCACCAAGTAACGGTGTCGCCCATGAGCGCCACTTGTCTCTAGTCAGCTCAGCTCTATATACTGTATGCTATCGCCATGTCCCTCCATCTTCACAGTGACTCCATTTCGACGAACACAGTGTTGACGTTATCCTCAAGTCAGTAATATTTGCGTCTCTGTAGCTCAATCTGCATAGGTACAATCTCAGCTGCATAATCTCGCATCATGTCGGCTTTTGACTCAGCCGCTCACAAGGGCGATAACGCCAAGAATGCAGGATATCAGAAGGCCGGGGAAGCTCAGCAGGCAACCAAGGTGGAGAGTCTAGTATCTCTTTTTTATGGCTGTCCAGATGTGAAACCTGCATGTCGTGCATGTTGTCTGTGTCAACCAGATGCATTAAATGAGAAAAATACAAAAAATAAATCTAGATATAAACAAATATGTAAGATCAATCAAATTAAATCTGCTTCATCACTAATTTCAAAATAGTGCATCTGCTTTGGATATAAACAGTGCATTCATTTTTGGACCTCCCAACTGCTGATAGTTTCTTTTTATGTTATGTTAGGATGCCACTGGTGGTGCACAGAACAAGGCCCATGAGGTGACAGGAGCGGCAGGCGACAAGGCGCACCAAGCGGGCAACCTCGCAGGCGAGAAGTGGGGGCAGACGAAGGAGGGTGCTGCGAACGCCGCGGGAGCTGCGCAGGACAAGGCCCACGACGCCAGCAACGTCGCGGGCGACAAGTGGGACCACGCGAAGAACGTCGCCGCGAGTAAGGCCGCTGCGATCAAAGAGGGCACCGAGAACCTCTTGTCGCAGACGGGCGACGCCGTGAGCAATGCGTACGATAGAGTGAAGGCCACTGTAACTCCCAAGAACTGATAGAGCAAGTTACCAGTGTGGCTCAGGAAGTTTGTATATTGGTGGTTGTACAAATGCATGGGTGATTTTGGCCATTTTCAACATGAAAGCTGATGATCGATGGTGTTCCATGATCAGTTTCGACGTTTCTCTTGCCAAGAAACCGATTTGCCTTTCTGTGACTGTGTTTCTGTTTTTGGTGGTTCATGTGCCATCGGACTTTTAAAAACCTTTCATACTTGGCTCTTGACTAGCTTGCATTGTGGTGGTTGTACAAATGCATGGGTGATTTTGGCCATTTTCAACATGAAAGCTGATGATCGATGATCGATGTTCCATCAGTTTTTACGTTTATCTCTTGTCAAGAAATCGAACCTCCTTCATGTGACTGTGTTTCTGTTTTTGATAGTTCATGTGCCATTGTCACTTTTGAAAACCTTTCATGTTTGGCTCTTGACATATTTTTCACGAGAACTTAGAAGGCAGGAATATTACCCGGGCAGTCTTTACATATTTACATCGTTGTTATTGGTCTTTCACAACAGTAGCGCCTCAGTAATAACCGGGTATCTCAGGGTATCAGGCCAGTATCCCACGTGTACAAGTGGAGAAGTGCACATTGTGAACCAGTATGAATTCCTTGTGCTCACTGAGGCACAAGGAATCTCTTTTGCTAAAGTATGGATTCCTTGTGCTCAAAAGAGATTTCTAGTGAGAAAGAGCATAAGAGATATCTCCAGCTTATATGATGTTAACCCCTAAGAGCCCATTCAACCCACGGGGGACGTTTTGGATTTTGGGCAGGTGCCTATGATTGGAAAAAGTCTTCAATTCTTCGAATTTTTTTACATTAGATAGTCCTTGATGAGATCTTTGTAGAGAAGTTTACAAAAATGTATTCGGACTTACGGTTAAAAAGTTATAAGCCTTCAAAGTTTAAATGGGGTCTCTGGGCAGCAGGGGCAGCCAAGTAAACCAATACAGTACAAACACATAGAACGGGCAGAAAATCCGGTTAGAAAGGGTGAAGAAGAGTGGGCAGCCAAAATCATGGGTGGGAAGGTAGAGAACATGAAGACTAGACTTCGAGGCTCAAAGTCTAAGAGCAATAGTTCTATATAGAAAATAAAAAACAATTTTAAAAATTAAAAAATTAAACTTTTAATAATTAGTATAATTAATATAATATTAATATCATTAATATTATATTAATATAATTAATATTATATTAATATAATTAATATTATATTAATATGATTAATATAACTAATAATATTTTAATTATTAATATAATATTTTAATAATTGATATAATATTATAATTAATATAAAAATTAATTTATAATATTTGTTTACTGTATATTTTGAAGACACTTCCATATTCCAAGTCTATTCCACGAAGACTGTGACTTTAAAAGGAGTGGGTGAATGACGTGGCCCTTCATATTGTGAAGGGTCCCCAATTTCAAGCACTGCCCTCCCATATAATGCTTCATATAATCAATAAATTCATGAAAACTAGAGGTTTTACTATTTTTACTCCATTTTTTTTCTAAAATTAGTGAAGACATAAATTGAAAGTTTTCACCGTTGGGATTCTCAAATGCATGAGGATGAATGAAGCAAAAAATTACATATCAGTTATGTAGTATTTTGTCATCATTTTGAACCCCCTGACACTAAAGTATATATTTCTACATCTAATATCCCTCAAATTGATCTCAGATTTTGCACGCAAATAGCTAACAACATTTGGGTCATAGTGGTATAAAACTTTTATCAGACTTTAGTGTAAAAGTTAAAAGATATGCTAAGTCAAAGTGGGCTGACCTAGCCGGGCAAGGGGGGAAAAAAACTTTTCATTGCACTTCAAACCTTATGATCTTCATATCTGTGCGGTGGATTCCAATCATTTTTTTTCTAGAAGTTTATGTGAATGTCTATTTTAAGATCTTATGGACGAATGTCCAAAATTAGAGTTTAAAATTAGATTTTATTGCCACATATCGATTGTGGCAGTTTTGGAGTGTTTCATGAGGAAAAATGCCTTGGGCTCTTAGGGGTTAAGCAATAGAGATATCCGCAAAGTATCTGAGTATGATTAGGCATCACTAGTGTTTTGTTGATTCTAAAGTAGCAAAATTACACCATATTTAATGCATGTCAATATCTACAACAAAATTGATGATCTTGGAATAATAAAATTTTATGACAAATTTGCATTTTATGACTAAATTCCCAACTCCAATGACTAAGAACGAAATTATCTAACTGTGGCCGCTTATAATTACTAGAGGGTGCTTTGTGACTTTCATAAGAACGTAGTGTTTGTGAAAACATCACATGGCATATGAAAATGTCACAAGTGACATTTTTTCGAATACTTCCAGATCACAGGATCAGATTTGGCTTTAATTACTTCTAAAAATAGCAGCCAAAACTTTTGGAAAATCTTCTTCACAAAACTTTAATTTTTTTAATACAGTGTAAATAGGATTTTGAAGAATATTCCATTTTTAGACCTTTACCAAACTTCTATTTTGAGATATAAATAATTATTCGGCACAAGAGTGCCCAATCCGAGTCCCGACCCTAGGGTACACTAAGGCTGCAGGCACCAACCAAATAATAAATTTGTACTTATTACAAGGAACCGTTTCTTGAATAGCTTGTAACTTTATTTCCATACTTTTATTTCTATAATTAGAATTACAAGATGCCAAGATTACCAATATCCATGGAACCCAAATGAGATTTCAAGGCCCATTTTTAAAATTTAGCATGTACGAATGGAATTGGAAACTAAATTCCTTTCATGAGAGGTAAAAGTTTGCATTATGAGACCATGACTATGTTTCACCAAAATCACTCTAAAACACCTTTTTGAGATGACTCATGAGATAATATGAGACTAGTCTAAATAAATTTTTACTATTTCCAACCACAAGATCTTGAAAATTAGTACTTGTTAAATTGTGATTACATGCATAACACGCAATTAAGCAATTATGCACTCACCAAATTAAAGTGCACTTGAGTACAATGGCGGCCATTGCGAACAAAAATGGCAAAATTGCCCCAAAAAAAAAAAAATCAAAGAAAAAAAGTGTTTTTCAAAGGAAAAAAAATTGTGCTTCTGCAACAATTTTACGTACAATCATGGTTGTTAATATTGGAAGCAATTTTTTGGTATTAGGGTCTATTTTTTTGTGTACCCTCCTTAATACTAGATAAATGTGTATTTAATATAGTTTCACAATATTACAAAGATAGATTTGAAGGATTGTAGTACACAAACAGGCGTACTCACAAAAAAACTCATATACCACATTCTAATATATTTAGACTATCTACTAAAGCACCATGATAGGATTGTCAATCTTGAAATATTTTTTACTATCATTACTATTTTTCTTGTTTAAATTGCCATTTTATAATGTATTATTCACGAGAATGGCCTCAAATGACCAAGAAATAGCAAAATAACAAAAGAAGTTCTTAAAGTTTGTAGAATATAAAGATACATAAACATGTATAAAGATATAGTTTCTAATAATCTTCAAAAATAATAAGTTCTTAAGGAATCATCCTATTTTCAGATTTTTTAATTAATGTTAAATGATGTTGCAGTCAAAATATTTTCAGGGATTATATTATAATATGAAAATTTTATATTATGGAATTTTTTGAAAGTTTAAAGTGACTTTAATGAAACCTTTTAATTTCATGCTGAAATAAATAACAAGACTAATTATATCCATTGTAAATATATTCATGAAAGACATGTTATATATGGAACAGCTGAAGATGTTCAAAGAACATACTGTGAGTAACTTTTAAATGGTGAAAAAGGTTAAAAGTTTTCAAATGGCACATTAAATAGATTGCATTTAGGGCTAATAGCAGAATTGGCAAAATTTTAAGTGTCATTGCATACAATGTTCGTTTTTTATATGATTTGGATGATACTTCAATGAAATTTATGTCAGTTTATTTTTATTAACTCTGAAAAATGTATGTAACTACAACTCTCATCTCATGGTTAAGATGTAATAAGTCTAGAAGTTCTACAATCTTATATACCTTTTACTTGAATATAATCTCTACATTATTTAAGTTTCAATAAAAAAAAATTTAATCAAGACAAATTTCACCAATTAACATGCCATGTCTGAAAGAAATTGAATTACAACACATTCATTTCATAAAATAAGAGATAATTAACCAAAAAAATCAAGAATGTTCATTTCTTTTCAAAAATTCTTTAGTTATTATATTGGAAATGACACAATTGGATAATAACACATGTAAATAGATATAGTATAAAGAAAGTTTGTAGTGATGTTGGCAATTGAGGTAGAATTGCCACATGAAACCAAAACAATTGAGTGGAATAAGAATCATCCTACATTTTATGACCTCAAACTTAGATTGCGCCAATGCGGGATTGGAACTAATAAAACCTGTTGTGTAGAGGTTGCAAGGGGAGGTGAATTCTTGACTCTTGATGATGATGATTTAATAGATGGCCCACTGATTCGTGCCCGAGTATATCAAATATGTAAGACATCATCAATAAGACCAAGACCAGAGCAACCTCCAAAGAAAGGTGATTTAATTTTGAAAGTCTACCCTCTCAAAAACATCAAAACATTGTACAGGATAATAAAGTTTACATTGTATTTTTGTTTTTTAAATTTATTTATATGCCTACTAGATGTTTCTTCATTTGCACCAAGTAAAGAAGGCTACGTGCAAAAATTGATCAAACAGAACAACCATCTAATATTGAAAAAATGCCAAGAGAGTATCATAGATATGAAGAGATGTTTAAAGAGGGTGTGATTCCATTTATTGGAAGGGTTTTTGTGCTTCCAAAGAAATGGGAAGACATTAGTCTTCAAGATTGTACGGGCATAGTGGGACTTATTGGAGCTAAGGGAGAGTCTATTGGTGCATTTCCCCAAGTAAAAAAGGCATGGAAGTACCCAAGAAGGTATGATGTATACATTCAGTATATGAACCATGATCAACGACCATGTTATCCAGCAAAAGTCACCAATTATAACGATGAATTTGATATTTTCATTGCAACACCACTACCTCCTTTTGAGTTCAATTTTTTCAAATTTCTTCAACCCGCAAGCGGCATAGCCATAGGTGATACTATACATTGTTTAGGTTTTTTAAAGCTCATCTCTGAAGAGGATATTTTACAAAAAAGAGAAAATTCAAATACTAATGCATTTGTACAATGTGTAAAGGATTTAGAAATAGAATATCCAAGTGTATTCACAGGAAATGTTTGTTTTTTGGGGTGGAAGCAAGTGCTTGCTGACTATAGATCATTTTCTAATAGCCCTGGAGCTATCATTGTGGATAAGAATGGATACTTGAAGGGAATTCACATATCCTCACTTAGTGGTACAAAGTATATACCCAAAGCAAATGTATTTGAATCATTACAAAATATGGGTGATAGTATACTATATGAACAAGTGGATAAATGTTTGCCAAAAGTTGTTTCTAAAGTAGGGCGCCACACAGAAGCAGCTGTTTTTGTACCAATATATATTTTGATGAAAACCTTGAATCCACCTATAAATCTAATATCAAAAACAATTCTATCTTCTTGAAGATATAACATTATCATGATATTACAAATTAATAGGTTCCAAGTAAGAGTGGTAGTTGGAAAGAAACTTTGTCAAAATTGTATTGAAAATCATGATTTTATAAAATTCTTGCAAAGAATCCTAAATACAAGCATCTAGTTGCAATCAAATTATAAATATAATTCAAATATGAAGTGCAATACAAATGATATATTTCATAATATATTGGGGAAAAAAATATTTTAAGAAAAATTATTCATTTATACAATTATCATCAATTATCATCAAATCATAATTGCTAGTTTTATTGACAAAGTTTTATGACACTTATTAACCCCTAAATGAAAAAGGTCATGTGGTGGGCTTTTGCAAATCTTGGACACGTTCCCATGGTTCGCAATTTATATTTGCAATTCTTGAGATTTTGTACGGAGATGCAAGAAGACAAGAGGTACGTGGGAGTATAATTTTTATTCTCATCAAACTTATAGAAAAAAAGTTATGCCACCTTATAGAAAAATTGTCAAGTGCGGGCTCGTCGAGCAACTATAAAAGCTTTTGCTGGGACACTCAAGTGAATTGAGATTCTCAATACTAGCAAGTAATATTATTTCCTTTCATATTGTCAAAAAAATTTATTGTCTTTAGTGGGAAAATGCATTTTTATCTCAAGGCAAAGATTTTCACACATTGCCGAGCAAGGAACCACAAAAACTTCTTCTTTTCCACATAAAACTTAGAGATCTTCATATTTTTTACTTTTAATTTTTTCAATCACAAGATGTGGTATAATCCTTTTTATTGACCATTTGAATTATCATTCTAAAACATATTAAGCCTCCAAAAAAGCAAAAAGCTTATTGGCACTTTTTGAACCTCCACTCCTTGTAAAATTGTTTTGAATATGCTATACCTTTTCTCTACCACTAAAAATTGGTGTAGAAGGAGCTTATACCATGATCAACATGATGATATAAAATTTAGACATTGTGTAGTTCAAAAATTTGACATCAAGTGAATTCAAAGTCTATTGATCCCCTCAACCCAAGGAAGAGAATGAACCATTTTTTCTTCTTCAAACATTATAATCTTTCAATCCGTGGAATCAAAGTTGATGAAATTTTGTGAGTATGTTAACTTATAAGTTTAATTAAGATCCTTCAGATTAAACTAGAAATCAAAGTTTTTTCTCCTTCCATTCTCATTGTACTAGAAAAAACGATTTTGAAGTGTTTTTGGTGTGAAATTGTCAAGTAAACTGTATTTGATATTTTTTATGGTACAACTAATTGTCTTTGATTCATATTATTTTAAAATTTGTGAAATAAATGATACTAACTTGTATAGACTTTCAATCTTTTTTATATGATCTATTGAAATGAATAATCATTCCATTTAAACAATTTTTTTAGGATAAATACTTAAAGAAATAAAATCATAATTTATGCAATACTAAGAATTGATAGAATCATTTAGTCAAAAAATATTCTAACATTTATTTGGGTACATACTTTTACTATATATATGAAATGATTGTCATTATGCTTACACTTTGTTCCACAAAGTATTAATAAAAATATGGTTATATTATCAAAAATAATTTCATACAAACATGAATCATATCCTTGTATTTTTTGTTCAAAATAATTTACATTTAGTAAACACTAATAACAAATAATAATTTCAAAGGATTTTGAATTCTAAACCGGAATTTTAAAGAAAATTAGAGGACTTGTATGCCACAATGTTTTGTGAAATAGTGTCTGAAACAAGTTAATGGAGGTATATGTAGGTGTAAGATATAATTTTTCATTTTTTCATTATATTCAATAAAAATATTTTTATTCTGACATCTAATAGAATCACTTTTAAAGTGAATTTATGAAATCAAGAAGGATTATACATTTCAAAATTTGGGTTCTGAGATTAAAAGGTGACTACAAACAGAGTAGTTGTGAAAAATTCAGCTTTGTATGTGATATTTTAAGAATATAATATTGATGTATTAGCCATGTTGATGTGTTTAATTCAAGTTGACAATAGATGTCTTGTGAGCAATACTCATAAACTCCTTTTTCATAAAGGATTGAAGAATTTATTTTTCCCATGGAATTTTTGGGGTGGAAACACCATTATGTTAATTACACGTGAGTAAAAATTTAAGCCTAAAAGACCCACCAAAAAAATGATATTCCAAATCTTCCAACAAGTGTAGTTGTGAGAAACAAAGGGGAAAATTGTTTCACAACTTCCAACTTTGACAGCCTCCCCTGGGTTGAGAATTTGTTTTTCAACAAGAAATTTTTGTCACAAAATCATTGTTATGTTGATAACATGTGTGAGAATTTTCAAGGCCAAAAGATACACACAAACATAGTTATTCAAAATCCACCAACGGGTATGTCCTCCATTAGTGTCAATCACTGTTTGTAACCTAGAGGGTATAGAATGACATAATTGAAGGAGCTTGGTATCACTAAGTGACTTCTACTCTCTTTTAAGAACTATCTTTAATGCATCCATGTTTCTAGGACATGCCTTGTCACGTTGTATTGTATCTTTTAGAATCTTCCACAGGTCTCAATTGGATTGAGATTGGGAGAGTTTGCAGGCCAATTGAGCTTCTCAAGAAGGCGCGTTTGTCTCCGTTTTTCACATATTTTGCTGTGATGGACGGGTGCGCCATCTTCCATGAGCTTTGCATGTGGAAATTTACCCATCAAATGAGATAAACCGTCCCCTTTGAAAAGTAGGGACTACACAATTTGATGAATAATGCTCATATGCAATTCTCCAGGCATGAACTTGCCTCAAATTTTTCTCAATTTCAAAGGTAGATTTATCTGTCCAAACAATAGGCTCCCAATTTTTTGTGCTCTATCTACGGTACTTCTGAGCAGAAGCCAATCTTTGATACATGTCGCAATCTGTCTAAAAAGGTGTTTTGACTGCAATTCGACTAAAAATGCCACTTCTATGTAGAAGCCTTTGAATGGTACGTCCACACACTAGAGTAGGGCAGATACTATCCATCTATAATACTAACACATGACGATTATTTTTTGAGTAACGCAAAACACTACGCACATCTCTATCACTAAGTTTTGTAATGTGACTTCCACGACAAGGTTCGCGCTTGTAAGTTCCATCTTCTCTAAATTTTTTCACCAACCTCTAAATTATTCTGATAGAATCGCCAGTGATAGTTGCAATTTGAACTTGTGTACTCCGTCCCTTACTCATACATATAATACGTCTACGAAATTCATCTAAAATTGCCATCTAAAATATGTTGGACTTTCTTTTGCTAGGTTAACAAAACCTTAAACTCTCATTAACAATATTAACAATTTCATATAAAATCAATCACTCAACAACAGTCACTCAATCACATCTCTAAGTCCATTTGGCATAAACCACATATACATCACTTAGTCTAGTAGGAATAACCACATACACATCACTCAGCTGGCATAAGTATGCATTACTAAATTATCTATGTTAGCAGGCATAAGCAACACGCATAACCACATGCATAGCAATCAACAGGCATAAGCAAGCATGACTAAATTACTCATGCAACACATCACTCCATGTCTCACACATATCACATTCTTTCTCTCTACTCTCACCATTACTCCAACATTCAATGATCACAAATCACACACAACATTCCCTTAAACTTACACAATAGTGTTCAATTGATATATGGAGGGGGAAACTTTGTCATGTGTGTATGATGCAAGTGGTTTTCTCTTTATGTGACAACTCTACACTTTTACATTTGGATGTTATTGGTTTTTTTAAATGCATTTACGATTAGGCATTGTGTCACATGGATATTTCAACATTTTCACCATGTACTTGAATTGGTTATTGTAGTTACACATGTTGGTAGATTTTGAATAACTATTTCTGTGCCTATCTTTTGGCCTTGAAAATTCTCACACATGTTATCAACTTAACAATGATTTTGTGAAAAAAATTCATGTTGAAATAATAAATTCTCAGCCCAAGCGAGGCTGTCAAAGTTGGAAGTTGTGAAACAATTCTCTCCTTTGTTTCTCACAACTACACCCGTTGGAAGATTTGAAATATCATTTTTTTGGTGGGTCTTTCGGACTTGAATTTTTATTGCGTGTAATTAACATAAAGACGTTTCCACCCCAAAAACTCCATGGAATTTATTTTTCTTCAATCCTTAGAAGGGTGTCAAAGTTGGTAGTTGTGAAGCTTTTTTTACAACTACCTCTTGTTGGTACACATTTTTTTGGTGTAAATCTCCCGGCCTCGTAGTTTGGTATACATGTTCTCAACATAGAGGTGACTTTGTGTATAAAATTTCATGGTAAAATAACAATTTTTTAGCCCTAGGGAGGGTGTCCAATTTGGCAGCATTATGCACACTATCCCTGGAATTGCACAAAGCGCCAATTTGGGTGTCACCCCACTCCACATTTCACTATTTCATTTTTACTTTAACTAGAAAATCATGGATGCAATATGAATCACGTAATTGCAAGGACTTTCAAAGAATTGCTACACCGTTACGTGGACATACTGTGGACCAGAGTATTTTGAGTTTCTAAACTAACTGGAAATTTACATGCAATCGTAAATCATTTGCTTGAAATTGTAATGACTGGTACACACTTGCTTGGAAACAAATACACAATCAAAATTTGACATGCATGTGCTTGATGTGAACTAGTGTAGGTGATCCACATCAATAATAAATCTACATCATATAAAGTGAACGGTGTAGTTTGGCTGGAGCTATCTGGCCTCCACATGTCCCACAAATCCCACATCACATCCAAATTAGATGATGGCAAAATTCTTCGTGCCAACATATTTTCATCAAGTCAGATGAATGAGTTGAGTGGAGTGTTGAGATGGATGTATGTTGGAATGAGATGGATGATTTCCATCGATTTAGTTTAGGAACTTTGGGGTTTGGGGTGTGTCCCTGGGAGCTGTTGGCAATGACTTGCCGGGAATCGAGGAGGTATGATATGAAGAGGGTATCGAAGTGAAGAGGGTATCCGTTACAAGGAACTCAAAAATCTCTACAAACCAAACCAAGTGGTGAGTCTTCACAAACTAATAACTAGATACGAAAACTTCACGTGCACATTCTGTACATACCTCACCAACGTGGATTGAGAGTTTTGGAGGATTGCTATCTTGTGAGTGGTAAATGGTGAGTGGTGAGCATTGAGCAATCTAATTTTAGGTTTTAGGGTTTTAGGGTTTAGGGTTTATATTTTAGGTTTTATGGTTTAGTAATAGGTAACACTTTCATACTTTTTGAAGAAAAATACAAAATAATGATTTTTCTCCTATTTTGTTTTTACTCATCGTTCACCGCTCACAAGATAGCATCGCTCATGCACTAGGAGTATGCGCAATGCCAACCAGAACGGTAAGAGAGAAAGAAAGAAAATCTACCATATTCATTAAATTTCCAGGACTTTGTAAGGTATGAATGGTTTTTCCAATAGTAATTGTTTTTGCACTTTTAGGTCAACATAAGCTCAATATGCACCCCTATTTCTTAGACTTCCATATAATTTCAAAGATAATTGTAGATTCTCGACAAATTGCATCGTACAAATTCACTAAATATTTACATGTTTAGGTCAACTCAAGCTTCAAATATAATTTTGGGAGGCCATATGAATATGGTGTTCAATGATTACATGGGACGACGCATTTGGAACATCCAGTAGGGGCCATCGATCGCTAAGAGTATTCGTCACGTTGCCAATTTCATCCAGAATTGTCATTATCTCCGGATTCCCTCAAATTAGGGTTCCTTCCTTTGTGTATGGATTGCACAGATATTTTGGTTAGGCTCATGTATTGTTCTTTAACAACGCACAGAAGTCCTAGAAGTATACAGTCCCCTTCAATAAGGTTACGTACTTTTTGCATTCCTAGGGATAGTAACTTTCAATGCTACCAACTTTGACACCCTGTTGAGGGTGAGAAATTGTTATTTTGCCATGAAATTTTTGGCACAAGATTATTTCTATGTTGACAACACGTGTGCAAAATTTCAAGGTCGGAAGTCGAATAAAAAAAAAGATATTCAAGATCTACCAACATGGGTAGCACTAAGAAAAGTTTCAGAGCTACGAACTTTGACACCCTCCCAAGGATTGAATTTTTTGTTTTTGCCCATGTAATTTTTGGCATGTGACCTTCTCTATGTTTATTACATGTCTAAAGTCCAAAACATCCACACTAAGAAACATATTTAAAATCTAGCAACATGTGTAGTTGTGAGTGTAGTTGTAAGAAACATTTCACTCCTCGCCAACTTTGACACACTCCCAAGGATTAAATCTTTTGTTTCCGCACATGAAATTTTTGGCATGAAACCATGTCTATATTGAATACATGTGTTCCAAGTTTTAAGGCCAGAATACCTACATAGCAAAAGATTTTTGAAATCTACCAACATGTGTAGTTGTGAGAAACATTTCACTCTTGCCAAAATTGACACCCTCCCATGGATTGAATTTTATATTTTTTCCCATGAGATTTTGGACATGAGACCATCTCTATGTTGATTATATGTGTGCTCAATTTCAAGTCTAAAATATCCACGATAGAAAAGAAAAAAATCAAAATCTACCAATGTGCTAATTGTGAGAAACAATCGGGTACCATTTCAACTTTGGCACCTTCCCTAGGTTTGAAAGATTGTTATTTTACTATGTAATTTTTAACACATGATCACCTCTATGTATATAACATGTGTGCCAAATTTCAAGGCCAGAAGATGAATAAAAAGCCCCATATTCAAAATCTACCAACATGTGAAACTATGAGAAACAATCTTGTGTATCTATTATTGTATTCATCACATGGCTTTGAAATTTAAGACACATGTTATCAACATAGAGATGATCTTGTGATAAAAATTTCATGGTAAGATACCAAATTCTCAGCCCTCAGGAGGGTGTCAAAATTGGCAGTAGTGAATGGCTTACAACTACACATGTTGGTAAATTTGGAATATCTTTTTCTATATTCATCTTCTGGCCTTGAAATTTGGCACACATGTTGTCAACATAGAAATGATCTTGTGCCAAAAATTTCATGGTAAAATAACAATTTTCTAGACCTCAAGAGGGTGTCAAAGTTGGCGGCACTGAAAGTAACTTTCCCTAGGAATGCAAAAAGTACGTAACCTTATTGAAGGGGACTGTACAGCGGAAGTGGTACTGTAAGTCTGGTAATGAGGTCGGCGGGCAGGGTGCATCCAATGGCTCAGTGCATGGATTTTTCAAGGGTCATGTGAGGAAGTTTGGTTCTCGTATGCTTGATAGACTCAATGCGGTGTGGTTGAGTCCATTTGTGCAATGGATCTACACATGGCATGACTGTTCTTTGCTCTATCAATCAGCTTGCAAATTGTGCACGGTGGTGCGTATGCGTCGAGGTGAAGGTTTTTGGCATTGGACTGGATGTGTGCATGATAGTCCAAGTCATGTTGTGATGCAGTTTGGGATTCAATGCATAGTTTGTTTTGTGAGCCAGTCTAGGGATGGTTGTGCTACATGGTAGTTTAACCTGATCTCCTTCGTTCGGGAATGTGCACTAACACCGAGGATGACTGGACGTAAAGTGGAACGAACAGACACTTTATTCACGCCAGCCTCCTTCAGAGACCGGCATTCTTCTTCTTCTTCTAGTTTAGCGAGTGGGATGAGATGAGTTTCCATTATGAATGGCACCAGAATGATTTCTCTAGAAATAAACCCTCCACTTGAGGTACAATGATTGCCCTTGAGCTTAGGTGCAACTCTCCCATTCCCCAAAGAAGAAGAAGAACTCCAGTTCCCAAAGGAGACCGGCGTGAATATAGTGTTTGTTCATTCTCTTCACTAAGCATATGGCCACGGGACATAGGCTACTGTAATAGAATTACTTCCCCCTCTCGAGGGTAAACTCTTTTCTACACTAAGTGCTTCCCTACACTAATTGCCTTAGAGACAACCGACATGTAATCTCCCCCAAGGGTTTTGTGGGTCCCCATACAACGAGGCCTTGGAACCCCCCACCATAGTTGGGTGGACTATGGTGGTAGGCACCACGCCGGCAATAGGACTTGAACTCATAACCACCTCACTAGTGTGCCATGACCCAAACCACTACACCAAGGCCGTGGTGCCTTCCCATTCCCCACACTTTTTACGGAGTTAAAAGATGAAGCATTATGTTGGGTACTAGCTGGTTTGGAATGATGTGGGGACACTAATCTTTGGTTTGAAGAGCTGAGATCATCCTCTTGAGTTTGTTCTCTTGTTTTGTCAACTTTGCTAGCAGTTTTTCCAACCTTTCCTTGCTGAATTTTATATTCCCGCTGAATTTTTGAAAAACCTGAGCGACGTGGGTGACAAGTACAATAGGGATGTGGTCTCATCCCATTGGACTAGCGGGTCATAGTACGCTAAGGTTACTCACTCTTGGGAAAATGGAGAATTCAATTAAAATTTGTAAAAAAGTATTTTACATTTTGGATGATTGTTGGAGGAAGTAAATTTGATTCAACATGTGGGCCTATTTTTTGTTATTTAATCCCTTCTACAAGAAATTTTTTAGGAACGCTAAACTTGAGAGGAGGTACATTGTGATACAAAGAAATTCTAATTTTGAGTTTAGAGTAATTTCAAAGACAAAATAATTTATTGAAAATATAGGCCACATGTAGAATCTTATCAGCTTCCTCTACCAACCAACAAAAATATAAAATCATTTTCAATTTTTATTGAATTCCCCTTTTCTAGCAATTTTAGGGAATAAAACTAAATATTGATTATAAATGAAAAATTGCCCTTGGACCCTAGGATCCGTTCGTAATTTCAATCATTATACCAAATTCAAAAACATAATTTTCTTCATTTATGTACCCTTTAAATAATTTTGTTCTAAATATGGGTCACTCTGACATCAAAAGTGGGGTACCTTAGTGTACTTATATCCTAGCACCTCCAGTTGCCTCAACCGCTTTCGCAATAGTAGCAAAAGCCGAAACCATGGCATGAGCTCCTTCTCTCAAATGAATGTGGTCACCATCAATCACAAAGCTGTGAGGCTCAACTTTGGCTTTGGAAATGGGAGCTTCAGATTTGAGAGGGATTTTAGGTACCCGACGTCTTGATTGTTCATTACAAAGCTCTCGATATCCGCGGAGCCACCTGGTAAGATAGCACTTCAATACCCTCTTCATATCATACAAGCTCGATACAGGGCATATCATCGCCAATAGCTCCGAGGGTTGTACACACGCACACCTCAAATCCCAAAGTTCCCAAATTGAATCGATGGAAATCATC
The DNA here is from genome assembly GCA_963971425.1 of Bryoerythrophyllum caledonicum. NCBI lineage: Eukaryota > Viridiplantae > Streptophyta > Bryopsida > Pottiales > Pottiaceae > Bryoerythrophyllum > Bryoerythrophyllum caledonicum. Next base: position 30,940,171 of record OZ020517.1, on the reverse strand, counting down.
CATCTCATTCCAACATACATCCATATCATTCCAACACACATCCATCTCATTCCAACATACATCCATCTCATTCCAACAGACATCCATCTTAACACCCACAATCAAATTATTCATCTAACTCGATGGAAATATGCTGGTATGTAGAATTTTGTCATCATCTAATTTAGATGTGATGTGAAATTTTTATTGATGTCAAAAGAAGTAGAAAGATGGTTACACAAGCAAGTGAAAGACACACAAGGTGGTACAAACAATGCTTGGGGTGAGATGTTGCCTTCTTTCAAAGGCCTTTACTTATACTACCACTTAGTGGCGTCTCATGCATCTTGTACGTGGCTTCTCAAGCAACTTGTAAGTCATTCTATGCCAACTCATAGCCACCCATTTGTCCTTGTTTATTCCATGCAAGACATGTGGATTGGTCCTACCTCTTTCACCTTGTGCCATACATGTATGTCTCAAGTTCCTTTCACCTCTCCTACTTTTCTCCCCATTTATTTTCTCCTCCAAATCTACCTCAATAACTATTTACAATGCGGTAATAACTACGAGCAACTCTTAACTCCAACACTCCCACTTTGTAAGTAGTTACCATCTCACAATCCCATTGCCATAGCTAACCTTTGATGTCTCTCTCTCATAAATGTCTTTCTCAGCACATCGGCCATCATGTTTTTTGTTGGGCAATACTTTATGCTAATTTTGCAGCTCTCCAACTTCTCACGAATGAAGTGATGTTGTACATCAATGTGCTTCCTGTGTGAGTGGTGTGTAGGGTTCTTTGCAAGGACTATGTACCTTTGGTTGTCACACATGATGGTTGTTGCTCCTTCTTGAACAAATTCCACATCGGCCTAGAGTTTGCAAAGCCAAATGGCCTCCTTCGTACTCTGGCTAGTTGCCATGTGCTCCGCCACCGTTGTGGACAAGACAATGGTGGGTTGCCTCTTGTAATTCCAAGAGATGGCACCATCTCCAACAAAGAACACATACCCCGTTGTTAAACAACGCTTGTTTGCTTCTCCAGCTCAATCCGCATCGCAAGAGCCCGTCAAAGCAATGTCTTTACCGCCAAGCCACAATTTGTGGTCCTTCGTACTTTGCAAGTACCGCATGATGTGCTTCACCGTAATTTAATGAGATAGATCAGCCCTAGACATGAATTGGCCTACCAAGCTCACCACAAAAACAATGTCAGCCCGTGTGGCCACCGTGGCATACATCAATGATCCAACTTCACTCTTGTATGACACACCTTCCATCTCACCTAAAATGGCTTGAAACTCTTCTTCCAAGATTTTCAACAACTTGATATTCATATAAAGTGGTGTACGGATGGACTTGCACTCTTCTATGTTGAAGCGTTTGAGCACCTCGTTAATGTAGTTATTTTGGCTCATGGTGATGATGCGTGCCTTGCGGTCCCTCACAAATTCCACACGAAGACAATACCTTCAACTTGTCAAGATCGGTCATATCAAACTCCGCGTCGAGCTTGCCTTTGAGCCACGTCAACTGGGCCAAAAGCTAGCCAAAATGATCAAGTCATCTACATAGATGAGCACTATCAACAAGTACTCACCTATTTACTTGATGAACAATGAGTGATCTGCTTCACTTCTTGTAAAGCCCTCTTTGACGAAAAATGAGTCGATTCGTTGGTACTAAGCCTTTAATGATTGTTTGAGTCCATACAACGACTTCATGAGCTTGCACACAAGATGGTCAGTCTTTAGTCTTCAATCTTCAAACTCTTCTTTGTTGGCCTATGATGTGGTGGCTCTAAAGGATTAAGGGTAAGGGTGGATGATAAGAAACCATGGCCTTGGACGAGTAAGACGGGGCGGCCTCACCACGAGCTGATCGTCCAAAAAGATTGGCTCTAAACTTCAAACCCACGGTGACCAGCAATTGTGCCTCACCGGTGGGAACAACATAAAAGATCGACCATGTGGGTGATCAACCCTACTTTGTCGCCACAAACATAAAAAATGGAGCTAATAGTGAATAACTACATAATCTGCAACAATGTTTACCATGCAAAAATGAAAATAGCAAGCCTCCAAAATCGGTTAGGAATAACAATAAAAAGACAACGAGCGTCCAAAATCGATTGAGAATAACAAAGCCACAAGCCACAACACACAAATCTTCAATCTTCAATCTTCAATCTTCAAGTCTTCGAGTCTTCAAAGTCTTCAAGAATTGAAAAAAAACTCAACTGCACATTCATCCTAACCACATTCTACACGAAATTAGAAGGCAGCAGACCCTCTTTTGCTTCTCAACTCATAACATTTGCAATTTTTTCCAAATTAAGAAGCTAATAGCTTTCTAGAAATCCCATAAAATTTCTTATCTTCTCTAAAAAATTTCACTTCAAAAACAAATCTCCAATAAATATTGATAGCTCTACGAAGTTATGGGTTTCAAAAGAAAGAGGCAACAAACCTACCTCTAAAAAATCCATAACTTTTGCTACACAAATCCAATTGACTTGAGTGTTGATGTTTTGGAAAGATTAAAAATAGTTCTACTATGCTTGAAATTTTAAAAGAGAAACGTAAAAACTACAAACTTTGGTGGTTACTCAAATCTCTGCTCTTCTTTGTTGAGTGGCAGCAGATCCCCCTCCACTCACACGCTTGTAACTTTTTGTTCACAATTCTAAATCATGCAAAAAATATTGTTTTGGAAGCGCATATAAAGAAGAAAAAACCGTCAAAATTTCATTTAAAAATATTTTTACAACCAGAGTTATCGCCGATCAAACTCACGGATTTCTACATCCATACACACTTCACTCCAAAAGCACACTAACTTCCTTCCCCCTCAAATATCCAACTAGGAGGAAGAGAGCAGATGCCTACATATCCTCTAAATCCCTAAGGTATATAAAATCAACCCATGTGCATCTCATATGAGCCTCAAAACACCCAATGGCTCTAAGAAAACTCTTAAAGGTAGGTACCTATTTATCTTTTAAGGCCAACGAACCTCAAGAGTTCTAACTAGGAGGTTAACTACCCTCTTTCTACCATCTTTTAATTTTTAACATTCAAATGGAAGACAAAATACTTATATTTAGTACAAAGCTTCAATCAAAATAAAATAGAGGTAAAAACTAGAGTCAAAGAAGAGTGCTACTCTATCTGCAAGAGCTTGACAATGCGCTTGATAGTGATTGCAATGTAATCTGCACATTGAGTCTTTGTCAAAGGATTTACTGGCCTTTCTAATCAACGAAGGTGGGTAGCGCTTACCTTGATTTGCCTAGGTATGTAAAAATAATGGTATTTGTTTACGCCCTCAAAACTTCCTTCAAATGTCACTTCACGGGTGCCCCGTTCAACACATCTAGTTTGATATAAGATTATACTAACACGAGCGTCGCTCTGGAGATTACCATGCCAACGCCATACAATACAAGGTTGTTTTAGCGGACGAGAAGATCCAATTTCATCTTGTAGGTGGAATAGCAATGGTGTGGAAACCGCCGGCTGAGATGGTTGAATTGGCAATTGAGACAAGGAAAACTCTAATTCTATCTCTGGTTCAGACTCTAGATCTTGTGACTCCATTAAAACCTTCCAGTTCAATATTTTATAGATCGAACTTCAAATCCAAACACAAATTCTAAAATTAGAAAGGAATACTTTGAATTGATGAATATTGTTTACGACTTTTGCCTTTTAAACAATTCCATGAGCAACAAGCGTCACCTTGAAGCTATTGGAAGCATGGCCAATAAGCTTTGTCCTCCTAATCAAAGATCTTTCCTAAATGTAAACAAATACATGTTTTACACACTGAAGATATTTACATCAGGACAACAGAAACAAAGGTTTCAAGGAAGTTGACTCCTTCAACTTGAGAGTATTTCTTAGCCACTAACTGTGCCTTGTGGTGCACAACTTGACCCGAAGCATCACTCTTCGTACAAAACACCCACTTGCATCCATGATCTGACGCTTTTGCGACCTTTTAGAAGGGCAGCAAACTCTCAAGTTTCATTTGCCAGAAGCGAGTCATACTCCTTTTGCATGGCCGCCTCCCACTTGCTCGCATCCTCAGATCGCATGGCTTCACACACGTTCAATGGATCCTCGAGAGTGGCCACATTGGCCCGCTCCACTTCATCTTGCGGCAAGATGTGGTCCATTAACCACTCTCCACGCGGCCGCCGCTCCCTCTTAGATATCGTAGCTCTTGAGTACTCCCACTATCCTCATCACCACTTGGTGTAGATGTAGGTGTTGTTGAAGGCTCCATGGTTGCACCTTCTTCTTCACCATCCACCATCTTCTTATTCTTCGGATTACTATCACTTGTGGTACTTGGTTCGGAAGATTTGTCTACCAAAACCAACGAAGGCGTCTCAGTACTCCTACTTGGACTCATCTCCAAACCATGACCAACACTTGAGCTATCTTCAACAGACATCACATCACGACCCCGAATGATTTTCTTCGTCTCAACACTCATGAGCCGATATGCCTTCGTGCCCTTGCAAAAGCCAAAAAATAAACACTTTGTATCTTTTGAATCGAGTTTATTCCTCTTTGCATCCAGCACCATCGCATATGCAATGCATCCAAACACACGCATGTGTGCAATGCATGGCCTGCGGCCGCTCCAAGCCTCTTGTGGTGTGATTGTGACAAACGTCCTTGTCAGGCATCGATTGCGGATGTATACCACATTGGTCACCGCTTACGCCCAAAAGGCAAGCTTGAGTCGTTGAGCATGGATTATACTCTTTGCTATCAACACAATGGTGCGGTTAGCTCGTTTGGCCACTCGGTTTTGCTCGGGCGTGTACGGTATTGATGGTTGTCTCTTGATGCCATGATGCTTCATATAGCCTTGAAATACCTTGGAGATGAACTCTCTATCATTTTCGGACCGAAATACCTTGATCTTGTGCTCGGATTGCTTCTCTACAAGCGCCTTGAATTCCTTGAACTTCTCAAGGCATTCCCGCTTTGTCTTTAACGTGTTCAATTACACCTTCCTTGAAAAGTTATCAATGAAGGTCACAAAATACCTTGCACCATCAATAGACATGGTCCTCATGGAGTCGCACACATCCAAATGTACAATCTCCAAAGGCTTTGTGGCACGAGTTACTCCATCCTTTGGAAATAGTGCCCTATGTTGCTTGCTTTGCAAATACCTTTCACAAAATGGCATAGATGACTCATCTTTGTCAAGGATCATGTCACTTACCATGTTTTCAAGCAAATGCACAGTTCTCACGTTCAAATGACCAAGTCAACGATGCCAAAGCTCCATGGGACCATTCTTGCTTGATGATTGTGCCAAATTGGCCGCATCCGCCTCATACACCTTGGTGAAGGCTATTTGGTACAAGTTGTCTTCACGAGGTGCTGTCGCAAGTACATCTCCATTTGGTGCCTTCATTAAGCATCCATTCACATTGAATTGCACCTTCATACCGCTTAATACAAGCTTGCTCACCGAGAGCAAATTTGCTTGCAACTTGGGCACATGGAGGACGTCCTTGATTGTCATCCTCTTCGAACGTCCCCTCACGAGCACTTCGACAACAATGACACCGACTCCAATGGCATCCACAATATCATCACCCAAATGCAGGTTGGGTGATGGGATTATCTCATACGCATGAATTGTTGTCCGATGTAGTGTCATATGTTTTGTGGCGCTCGAATCCAAAATCCACTAACAAATAGACTTGGAATGAGGTCCATCTTGAGTTGCAAATGCGTAGTCATGGTCTTCTTTGGCATGGTTGACATTCTCCTTCTCCTTTGCTTTGTTTGCGTTGTCCCGCTCCCCTTTCTTTGGCTTAAAGCAATTTCATGCAAAATGGCCCGATTTGCCACAATTGTAATATTCCTTGGGCTCGCCACGTGAGCATGAGCTACTCCCTTTGCTTTGCCTTGATACTAAGACCGCATCATCGCCATGCGCCTCCTTCTTGCGCTTAGACACTTTGTGCATCATCCGTGCAACCACAAACTCCATGGTGAGGTCCTTCATGCGCAACGTCTCCATGGCGGTGATCAAATGCTCAAATGAAGGCGGCAAGCTCTCAAGCAAAGTCATCACCACATCTTCATCTTTGACATATGCTTCCAAGTAATTGAGTTGATCCGCAAGTGCCTTCACTTGGTTGATGTGGGTCAACAAGTCATCACCTTCTTGCATCTTGGTTGTAAAGAACTTGCGATGAATGAAAAGAATGTTGGACAAGCCCTTTGTTTCGTGGATGTTGTACAAAGTCTTTCATGCTTCCGCCAGTCCTTTGCATTTTTTCATGTGGGCGAGTTGGTTGTCCACTAAATTGAGCCCAACGACGGACATGGCTTCTTCACACGCCGATTGTAGTCAATTATCACATTTGGATCATTGTCGAAGGATGGAGGTTTCTTGGAGTCCTCAACTATCTCCCAAAGGTCCATGGACTCCAACACCATCTCCATCGTGAACTTCCGAAGGTTAAAGTTGTCCTCCTTGAACTTGTCAATCACCCTAGCACTCTCGTTGTGGAATGTGGTCATGATAACACTCAAATGACCAAAATTAGCCCTTCTAAGCTCGTAATGTGCACTAATGCACCACCAAAGCTCCAAAGCCTTTCTTGTGCACCATTGAAGCTTCAAAGCCTTCCTTGTATAATACGGAAGCTCCAAAGCCTTCTTTGTGCACTATCAAAGCTCCAAAAGCCGTCTTTGTGCACCTCCAAAGCTCAAAATCAGTCCATGCGCACTCAAACACTGAAACTCATTCAAGACCTCCTCCAAACAACTTAGCAACAAAACTCTACACTGGCAACTCACATGAGTGGGCTCATAACCTATTGATGATAAAAGAACTAAAGAGATGGTTGTAGAAGCAAGTAGAAGACACAAAAAGTAGTACAAACAATGCTTAGAGTGAGATGTTGCCTTCTTTCAAAAGCCTTTACTTATACTATCACTTAGTGGCGTCTCATGCATCTTGTAAGTGGCTTCCTAAGCAACTTGCAAGTGGCTTCTCAAAAACTTGCAAGTCCTTCTATGCCAACTCATGGCCACCCACTTGTCATTGTTTATTCCATGCAAGACATGTGGGTTGGTCCTACCTCTTTGACCTTGTGCCACACATGTACGTCTCAAGTTCCTTTCACCTCTCCTACTCTTCTCTCCATTTACTTTCTCCTCTAAATTTATCTCAACAACTATTTACAATGTCGTAATAACTACGAGCAACTCTTAACTCCAACAATTTTTTGGGACATGTGAAGGCTAGAAAGCTCCAACCAAACTACACCGTTCGCTGTGTATAATGTAGATTCATTATTGCAGTGGATCACCTACACTAATTTAAATTGAGCACATGTGTAGAATGTGTAATTAGTTTTTGCGTTAATTTACGGATTAGAATTGGTTAATTACGGCGGTTAGCATGGTAGTTGTGTAGTTCAGTAGTGAGATTGGGAAGTTACGTGAAAAGTTGGTTAAGAAGCGAAATATCATGTGACGTTTGGAATCTAGAAGTTAGGTTCAATTTTTGAATAAAGACTTTGTGGAAGATGGATTGGAGGCCAGACTGTGATAGTCGTAAGCCGGGGCAAGCTTGGTGCTACCTCTTTGTTTTTTTTGGATTTTTCTATTTTCTTTTGTAGGATTGTGATTAGATAAAGTATTCATGAAATTGGAGTTAAAGAAGTGTGATTGAGTGATTGGAAGTGAAGTTTATGAGCATTGTATGAGAATTGTGAAGATAGAGAAGTTAGAGAATGGAATTATGAATGTGAAGAGATTATAATCTCTGTGAAAGAATTGGTTATTGAAAGTGATTATGGAGATAATCACATATTATTGAATACACTGTACTGTGATTACAATGAAAAAAAGAGAAATTGACATGATTATGAGATCATGAAGAATGGAGAATTGGATAATGTTTAGGTTTAGAGTGATGCAAGAGAGTAATTGAGTGATAGTAATTGTTAAGAGAAGTTAGGAAGCAAGTATGTAATCAATCGTGACAATAACATGTGGCATTCATAGAAACAGTCTTTTCCAGCGAACGAATCCACCTATACTGATTTTGGTGCTTTGGGTTTATTTCCAATCGAACCAAAACGATAACTACAACATGCATGTCAAATTTGATTGTTTATTCATTTCAAGCAAGTGTGTGCCAGTCATTACAATTCCAAGCAAGTGATTTAGGATTGCAAGTAAATTTCTAGTTAGTGTTGATTCTCAAAATACTCTGGTCTACAATATGTCTAGGGAAGGGTGTAGCAATCTTTGTCTCTTCCTAGAAATGATTTTTTAATATTTTAGTAATTTGAGATTTATGATATCAAATTGGACAAAAGAGACTATATAGAATACTTGCCCGAGAGTCTCTAAAAGCACAATTAAAATGGCTAAATAGGTCAAAACTTTTCTTTAAAAATAAAAAAATCAATTCAACAATCTCTCATATTGATGGCAAATTGATTATGTTCTAGTAGCTACAAGGTGCAAAAGTTGAACACCTCATACGGTAATTTTTGGAATCTAAATTTTGAAAAATCTACTGATTTTGCATTTTTGTGTGCAATGGCCGCCACCGTAGCCAAATACACTTTTAAACTACAAGTGCATAATTGCTTAATTGCAAGTTAGTCTTAGATTCTTTGTAGTTTTTTTTAATCATCAATTTATGCGCAATACAAAAAATAAATTTTGTTTATATATAGTAAAAGAATCACATTATCTTCATCATTCTATATACTTCAATATCTTATATTAGTTTCAAATTGTAATAAAAATAAAATGAATTCTTCACTTTCTAAACAACATATTAATTCATTTTTAATAAAATATAGATCCATATTTTATTTTAATTGTTGCACTCAAAATATTATTTGGAATATAACCATTTTTGAAGATTCTTGAATTAGAAATTTGAGGAATAAATATTTTCAAGATATTAAACAAGTGAAACTTTTCATACTGTAAAATTCATTATTTGATATATTTTCAAAATTCAATATAAAAAAATGGATGAAAATATTTAATTTTTTTAAATTAACAACCTGATGCATGTTTCATAATATTTATATAGGTGATCTATTTGTTATACCCTAAGTAAGACAATGAAGAGCTTGGAATCTAATGCTAATTATTGATGTTAAAATCTTGAAAAAATATTCTACTTGAAAAGTATGTAATTTAGATCTTCCTTATAGAGTTTTAAGGAATTTTTGTCTGCTTCACAAGAACGTCTATCAAATGTCAACGAGTACTTGTCTAGGCCTTATAAAAAGGTAGTATCAACTGTCAACATAAAACTTTTACAAAATTCTTGTCTGGGCCTTATAAGAATGTATGATGTATCACTAACTGACAACGTGGGACTTTACAAGCTGTCAATGTAGTACTAACTGTCCATGCAGTACTACAAACTGTCCATGCAGTACTACAAACTGTCAATGTAGTACTAACTGTCCATGCAGTACTACAAACTGTCAATGTAGTACTAACGGTTTTCAAAATCGAAATGTATTTTATTTTATTTATTTATTTATTTATTTTTGGGTTCCAGCGACGTTGAACTGAAATATTATACCAATACAAAACTTTACAAAAATTCTTTCCAATAGAATTCTTTCATAAGAAGACAAAGACAATTTTAAGAACAATGATGTGTGACGTTCCATGATTGAGACTGAGTATTGTAACAAAGGAAAAAAAAAATTCTTTAAAATTCATAAATACAATAACACCCATTTGTACTACATAAACATAATGTCAGATTTAAAGAACTTCAATGCTATTTATTTTTTCCCACAACCAGACTAAACATGATTCATATTGATTAAAAACAAAAGCATGCTTTTCACTAATGAATCCACAAATTAATGAAATAGAAACTATCACAAACTCACATTCTAGGAAACTAGTAAAATCTATGCACATTAGACAATGTTGTCTACCAATATATGTGAAATGCCACCATAGTTCCTAAAACAAAAAAATGCAACTTCTTTGCATTGATCATTGACATAAATTCAAATATCAAGATACTGGGAACTTTGGCTACATTACATGAACTTCACCTTTAGGAATTCTCTGAAATCTATGCATGTTGGACATCGCTCTCCACCAAAGTTTGTGAAATGCCACCAAAGTCCCCAAATTAATAGAGAGACTCATGCAGCAGCAACTGTAGTGAATGCAGTAGTGAATGCCATATTCACTAAAGTGGGTGGCTAATGTGCGCATATTTCAGTTGAACGTCGCTGGAGCGTCACTCTCACCGAGACGATTCCAGCCTCGCCAAGCAAGTTTCCTGGACGTGTATATCTTCTCGAGTTTCATTGTTCATGTGCGCTCTTGACTTCCTCTGGAGCTTGTGCTCTTCACCTCCATGTGCTCTAGCTTCTTGTGATCTGGTTGCTCTCGTGAGACCATATCATCAGCGAAGTTTCAGGTAATATCCTTTCCTTGGTAGACGGATAGTTTGTCCCTCATGCTTAGAATTGGCCGGAGAAAGTAGTAGTACTGTGTATGTGAGGAGTTGCACATCTGAGGTATGTCAAGCTCCTTCACCTCAGCTTTTTCTCGGGTTTTTCGCTCGTTGCTTTGCTTCGGCAGAGGGCATTGTGACCGTATCTGGGTTGAGCACATGCAATTGCTAACTTCAGGGGCTTCTCTTTTTCTTACGCGGCTGTGGAGTGATATTATGCACATTCCTAACATGAGTTGGTGGTTCAGATGGCATCTCTAGAGGACATCGACTCATGGCAGCTCTTGCGCGTCAGCACCCCTGAAAAGCAACGTGGTGATGAAGTCACGGCGAGTCCTGATGCCTCACCACCGGCACCCGCGATTCTTAACTGTGAACAGTAAGTGCTGAAACATGCGGTTAGGTAACACGCAGAATTATAACTCACAAACTTCATCTCGTTGTACTTATCATAGTTTCATTGTCAGCGGAAAAGCTGAAAAGGCGCGATCCAGCCATGTGACGACCCTACCGCCGTCATGTGCAGGGGAGATCCGACCATGTTCCAGGCGTTCTGGGACGTGCACAAGGACGAGTACGTGATGGTGAGCAGCGCGAACGAATCCATCAGCTACTTCGTGGAGTCCAAAAAGCACCAGGGAGGACCATGGTTCGTCAGCGCCGAGCTCGACGACGCGGTGAGAGAGCTCCATGGGATGGTGGGCAATGCAGTGACACAGAACAAGGTCATCGTTGTGGGCACTGGGAGCACCCAGCTCTTCCAAGCGGCCATGTTTGCCTTGGCGTCAAGGAATGGCACCTCCACTCCGGTGGTGGCCCAATTCCCCGCCTACACGGTATATGTTCAGAACCCTCAAGATGGCTACTTTTGTAGAAAAATTGCCAGATGCATGTACTGTAAGAACCTGTACGTCTCCTGAATAGATTTTATCATGCAAATGCAGCACTAGGGCATGCTAGATTTATCACATGAGGTGTGGAAAGCTAAGAAAGCGTGAGATAGCACAACTGATATGGTACAGGCTATGTGATTCATCATGGATACTGATTTGTTGATAGACTTTTGGAATTCAGGGCTATCCTCAGACAATCAACTATCTGCAGTCGAAGCTCTTCCATTGGGCTGGCGACTCCAATGCGTATGTGCCGAAAGACTCCGATGAGCCGTTCATTGAAGTGGTCACCTCTCCGAACAATCCATGTGGGGAGATCCGTGAAGGGCTGCTGGCAGCAGAGAATAACAGCGGGGTGCTTGTCCATGACTTGGCGTACTACTGGCCAACTTATACGCCCATTACCAAGGCCCTCGACCATGATGTCATGCTGTTCACCTTGTCCAAATGCACTGGCCATGCTGGACTTCGCATTGGGTAAGTATATTCCGTGCCAAATCCTTCAATTTGTATTTCTTTGGCGGTTTTCACGTTGCCAATTGTGTCTGCACTCTTCATCCAATCTGCAATCTTTTCTCTACTCTTGTGATAAATCTAATATAACCTGTTGCAGATACACATTATTTAGGCTGCTGAAATGATATTTAAAGAACTAAACATGTACGAAATTTTTGATTCGACAATAGTGCCGATATAACAAATATAGCAATCTTTGCTCTCCAGTTCTACACTTTCGTAGTGGAATTTTACAGATGGGCGATTGTGAAGGATGCGGAGGTGGCGAAGAAGATGGCCGAGTTTATTGTAGTGAGCACCATCGGCACATCGCAAGACGCGCAGTTCCGGGCTGCAGGAATTATTCGCGGAGTTGTGAAGGGCTACAAAGTGTCAGAGTCCGTTTCAGATCAACGTTTGAAGCTCTTCCACCGGAAGATGTGGACAGGCTTCCTCTGGAGTAAGCCGGGTGTGATTGACGCCATGCTCGCTAGGGGGAAGTTCTTCCACTGGAGCAAGGCTGTAATGGAGCACCGCTGGGTACGAGTGCGACGTGCTTTGGCTGCCAACAAAAGCTTCAGCGTTCGGGCGCCCCCTCCGCCGGCTACTTGCACATTCGTGGGATTGCCTTCGTCGCCATATCCAGGTATCCAACATCACAGAGCCTAGCTTGAATGATGTCTGAAATGATTTCGACCTTGTTAATTAGAGTTATGTGTAAGTCAGGCAATGTGACAGTGAGTTCTGGCTTCTTTTCTCATTTTTAATCGTTAAAATCTACCCGAAACAGCTCTTAATTTCCACAATAAGTTCAGAATGAAAAAGTCTGCTGAGGTTCATGGTACAACATGATCTTTCATTCTTCCTCCTCAAAGACTGTTAAAATTACTTGAGTTTTGAGGCCACCAAGTTCTCCCATATTAATAAGGATTCTAGTTGAAAGACCACCGAACAAATAGCAGTTAGGAGATCAAATGAGGGATCTTATTGAGGCTTTGAGTAACTTCACAAAAACTCCGTTGACTGGACCTTGTTGTGCAGGCTTCATCTGGCTCAAGTGTGAGGAGGAGGCCGATTGCCTGGAGATTTTGCAGAAGAATGGAATCCTGGCTCGAGGTGGTGTTCACTTTGGGGTCTCGGCGCAGTATGCTCGTGTGAGCTTGCTTGGCAAAGAGCGAGATGTGGACCTCCTCCTGAAGCGTCTCACAACCCTCAAGTGAAGTGACTTCTGATACCAACTAAACTCGGTTCACAAACTTGTTAGAGGGTTTGGACCTCTCGGGTAGAGAACAATCAAAGCTAAGCTGAAATATCTAGACAGCTGTCGATTACATTGTCTTCCAGTCAGTTCAGAGTCTAGTCATGTTGCTCTCCCAGCAAAATATCCCATGTTCCAGAAAGATCACGCCGGTTAATAAAATGGGAAGGAAATGGTAGTATCTTACCACACAAGGGTGAAGTGAGCAAAGGATGTAAACATTCATCCAAATATAGAGGGTACTATTACACATTCGATTCACACAAGAAAACCGAACGTTCATTTGAACAACAAGTCGGGTCTTACATGACGAATGGTGGTTCTTGGAAGGAAATTTCTCTAACATACACCTAACGTATCAGTGCCGCTAGTTATTCAATGTACAAACCATAGCAACAGGCTGCAGGATGCTCGATGATGACTGTGCAAGAGTGTCTAGGCAGGTTAGGCCAACTCTTGGTAACTCTTGGTAACTGCATGCTGCTATGGAGGAGCTGCTGGGACCACCACCCATCCGAAGGATATTCCACACACAAGTCGGAATTCAGGGTAGAGTGTCTGTACTTCGGGTTAACCCGGCCTCCATCATGGTTCACAAACCCCCGATGATCAGGGTCTAGCGTGTGATCAAACTGTGATGGCGCCCATGGCTACTGTTGTCGCATGGAGGACCGTGTCCTCCACTTTCGCCGCCGCACGTCCCTCCGGCTCCAGCACAGATTGGACGTAGTCCAGCCTGTGGAGCCACCCACGCGCACCACGCGACTGAGTATTAATAGCTGAGACAGTTTTGGAAACATACTCGCAGTCTATTCTAAAACCTACACCGTTCACCTATTATAGTGTGGATGTATTATTACTGTGCATCATCTACGCTAATTTACATCAAGCACATGCCTGTCTAGATTGGTTGGGTATTTAATCTCCAAGCAAGTGGGTGGCAGTCGAGGATTGCATGTGAAATTTTTAGTAGCGTAGAAACTCGAACTGCTCTGGTTTCACACTATTAAAGTGAAATGTGTAGTTTAATGCAAACAGTGGGGTGACATACCGGACTTCCATGACGTCCGTCTCGGCTTTCTTCTCGAACTGGATGCGCGTGGGGGTCCCTTGGTACAGCAAAAGTGCCTGCAAGGGTGACGAGTGCACACGAATATCAGTGTAGCATATTCAGGCCACTTGAGTCCCCACATGATGTTTATGCTGCCGCGGCATGGCCTGGTCAAAATGATGTTCGGTTATTGAACACGAAACTAGAGTAGCGGCATGGCTCACCTTCAGGTATTGGTCCTGGCCCAACGTAAATCTGTGATACATTCCTGGTGGCAAGACGAACAGGTCGCCCTTCTTGATCTCGATGCGAATCCATGATCCATCAAAGTCTCTCACGTCCTCGTAACCTGAGTACGTATTGACAGTGAGCGACAATTAGCTTGCGGGTGGGGAAAATAGTGTGGATTGCTAGCAACTGGAAGGGAATTGAAGAGCCAGCAACTGACCTTCTCCATCGAGAATGAACCGGATCTCTTCATGGTCGTGCAAGTGCTCCATGAAAAACTTCTTCGTATTCTGCTCGAAGTTGGGAAGCTTTCCTGGTGATACAGTCAGGACTTCCTGATGCAGTTAATCAGGCATTGAATACGTCAGATGAAAATAATAGAGTTGCTCTTATTATATGGAGTTGACTTGTGCCAAAAGCGGTTCGTGTTTAATAAGGAGAATGATTCAAAATCATCAGCCTGGGGAAGTCAGAAAAGGCATTACCTCGTAATTGTAACCACGGACGCTCTTGATCTTATTCAAGAATGTATTGTTCTCAAAGCCGTCTGTTTCAATATCAGTCCAAATGAGCACTCCCAACCCTGAAAAAAAAACCTTCAATTAGGGCACCCATTTGGTGAAATTACCAATAATTCCTTACAAGTGTTATCTACCCTAATCGAAATATCATGTGACGTCATAAGTCCTCCTTGCACGTCTACATATTCAGGTTGGATGATTCCCTACACCAAAACGTGTGGAATGTGTAACCTGGCGACCTAAACTTGCTTTCAAGGCAGAGCAAAAAAATTTGAGATCCTGGATTAAACCCCAGTAGTTGTGAGTACATTTACTGTTCATGTAGGACACTCGCCGAATGCATGTTCCAAATCAGACAGAGTCCACAGCGAACGTGTCCCACACTCTAATGAGAAAACTTTTTTAAAATGAGAGAATGGCTGTAGACTCACTCTGAAGATGATCGGTAGATACTTCTTGGTTGGGAGAGTACTGATGCGGCTGACACGGCGGTTCATTGGTGGGATTGTACCGCCATGCTCTTATAGGTATAGATTTCCTCACTTGATCCTGCCAATGCAATCACGCCAACGTTTAACCAGCCAGTTCTCAGAACTTTTTTTAAACTAATACAAATTCTCTGGCTTCCAACCCATCCCTCTTTCTGTCAAGATTCCCGACTCATCATACAGGTAGGTGCCTTTACAAGATATTCAAAGATCCAGTGGGGTGAATGAAACTTCTTCCCCACCATCGTAGTCTTATCGGCTACGAAAAGGAGTGGTTGTTGGGCAAGGCCTATCCAGTGGACGGACTCAGGACGCTACAGCTATTGTGCAAGAAGTGCGTAGTATTCTACAGCAATGATGCAAGAACTGAATGCAAGGCTCGGACCTTGGGATTTTCTGCGTACTCCGAACTTGTTGACGTGTCTACCGCCATGGTTGTCGGAGATTACAGGCTGGGTAGTCACGTAGGTACCCCTGCACACGATTCCACGACTCTACCATCATCCCTCGAAATCCATCACAAAAAAACCGACCAGAGAGACATGTATACCGTTGTACCCGCTGACAAGAGAGAGCTGACAATGCAGCAGAATCTGAAAGAGCGTACTAAGTCTAGGTAACGTACTGCGAAGCTGTGGTCCACTGGAGAAAACTAGACGCTCTAGAACTGGTGACCCCCCAAATGGGCGAGCGAGTGCGTGGTTTCCAGAAGCGACCTCAACCGGTTACTAGTGGACTCCACATCGTCGGCCAAGATTCCGAACGGAATTATGCAACAGCAACAGTAACTCACTACGACTACTCGCTCCAAGATGGTCAGGCGAATTCGAAGCGATCCTCCATCTCCCGGGGAATGGCTCCAGGAGGCCAGTGATCCAGGCGTGCTGGTGTTCACAAAGTCCCCATCTGCACACGTAGGGTGAAGAGACGCGGGGTAAAAGCGTCAACGGCGCTCGCCATCAGGGTTACGGATTACGTGGGAAATAATCAACTGTTCCGTCCTGCGGAAAAAGTGGGTCCGCTCGACCGCATCTTTTCGAAAGACGCGCGTCCGCAATGCCGAACCAGGCGCCCTCAACTTTCTCCAGGTGGTGCGACCTCCAGTACGCTCAACGCACCTCATCCGGGTCTCCGCTTCATGCTCTCTTACGGCGCGCCAAAAAATTCCATGCTCACTGGTGCCGCACCAGTCCTGATCATCCGCAGGCTCGCGCAACACTAGTCCGCTGCTTCCGGAATCCGCGTCGATCGCGGCGCACTACTAGATTGTCCACAACAACGAAGAAATTGATCTACGAAGCTCCAGCCAGGTGGAAATCCGGTGGAATCGTCACACGTCGAGCTCTCTGGCATTCTCGGCAACTGACCAGTACACACGAGAAGCAGAATCCCCAGTTCCAGTTCGCAAATCACCCTAAATCTAGTACTAGTCAGGAGATGGAAAGGAAGGGATGGATTCACATACTGATGCGACGACGACCACGCGCGCTGCAGACGGCCTCGGACACCGAAACACTCGTCAACTTTGACCCTAGACAGCTACCAAACGCACCAGTATCACACACTGTACTGAGCAACCGAAACCAGAATCCGCGACATTAGATGGTCGAGTAGGCCCCGAAATAGGTAGCCTGTCTACACAATGTGGCAAAGTCGCAGCATCGAGCACGGCCAGATCAATTCAAATTCTCAATTATTATTAAACTGCCCTGTGTCCTAGAATGGAAGTTACATGCAATACTGCCACTCCTGGAGTGACCCTTCTGCCACGCAACTACTCCCAGGTTAAGTTTTACGAGGATTCTTGTCCTACAGCGAGTGCTGTGGTTGGGCCAGGTCCATGCACCCCCTTATCCCAAACAGCAAGCGTGAGCTGATCGACTTGACAAAGAGGTTACAGCATCAAAAGCTTCGTGAAAGGGAAAAGGCTCACAGTGAGTTTTAATCTGTGAATAAAGGAGTAATGAGTAGAACCGGTTCCGGGGCCAGCCAGTCTGTTCACGGACTTCGGCTATATTTATCCCGGACTTCCCGCGCTGTGAGATTCTTTATCGCAGTTGGAGCCCGAAAGCCAGGATTGATCCCACCAGTGACGAGTCGTAGCCGTGCATGACGAAGATGCTCGCTCGCTCGGTCTGGTTGTTAGCTTAGCACACTCCATTTTCGGTGTGTTCCCTCGCCGGTTTGCAAACCCATGCTTCCCGACGGCTTCTTGCGGCTGGGCTTGCCTCGGAGTGCTTGGAACTCGCCGTAACACTTGCTGTGGCATACGGACACGATTTCGGAACCTGCATTTGGCTTCATCATTTTTGCTTCATTTTGCTTCATTTTGCTTCAACATTTTGCTTCATCGTTTTGCTTCATCGTTTTGCTTCATTTTGCTTCATCATTATGCTTCATCATTTTGCTTTGTCCGAAGAAGAAGAAAAACTCTGATCTTTGAAGACGTCGGGAGGAATAAAGTGTTCATTCGTTCCACCACTAAATTTATGCCCACAGTATATATTAGTTGAGAAGGGTAGCTAGTTATGGAGTATCTTGTAATTCCATATGTGGACTGGTTGTTTTCAAGTTTTATTTTCTGTAGAAGTATAGACATAGCATGTTGGATTGCAATAGTGTTGATGTTTTTGAATGTGTTCCTAATTGTGTCAATGGAGATTATAGAATCAATCTTTCAATGATGTTGTTTATTAGTGGTTGATATTTAATTGATAACTACTGAATAGCGTCAATGATAAAAGAAGATTTGGAAAAAATATATACAAGACTTCTCCACCTTATAAGTCTAGCAAATTATGGAGGGTTGGAAAAACTTCCTAGGCTGAAAAGCCAAGATTATTATAGATCCCCCGTAACTCAAATTTAATATCAGCTCAAAATTGAAGGAAAATCTCATCTAAAAATTACTCTGACAATTAGCAAGGGCTCGCCGGCCAAGCAATTTGTCAAGGTTTGACGATAGTATATTGTAAGCTTCGTGTGCGCATGCTGCCAACGATGCCCTAGAATCCTAGATCCTCGTTTTTCAGCTCTTGTATCCTGATTTGGCAATTCCGCTTTATTGCATCTCGCTATTTCTTCATCCATAGCCTCATTGTCGCAGTTTATTGCCTCTCATATTCCTCATAAGCATCATTGAAATGAACGTCCGCATTCTCAAATTGCTCTTCGTAAGCTATCTTGAGTTGTTCCCCTTGGGCCTCATACTCTATGCGTGTAGAATCAGTCCTTGCTTCTAAGACATGTACCTTCTTGAGGAGCTCATCTTTATATATATCCAACTGTTTAGGTGAAGTCTCAATGTCTTCCACCCTCCTCGATATCTCTAACATCATCTTCTTGATAACCGACCCTTTGCGCAATGTATCCACAGTTTCTCCCACTGCGGAATCAAGTCGGCTTTGGATCCCATTCCAATCCACAACCCTGACTCTAGATTGCAGTCTCATGTCCATGGACATGTCGGCAATGGAAATTGCATTCCAAACTTCATGCAATTTTATGCCAATATTAAAAGGTTCGACTTTGGTGCTCATTTTGGGTTCGTTTCCACCTTCCCGGCAAATCAGCAAAGTTATTGCGACTAGGATTCCGTGCAAGCGAAGACACTTTTGAATTCCTACAATATGCAAACAACTTCTTCTCCCACAACTGCTCAATATTGAAACTTCAATCTACATCCTCCCCAACCGATGCTACAGCAAATACCTCCAGTTGTGGCTCCTTTACAAATGCCATTGAGTTCCAAAAGTATAGCAAACTCACCATGCCCTTCAGCATGGTTACTTCCAACTCATCCCTTGTTGTGGCGGCGTCCCCTATACAATACCCTTTATTGGCTGCCAAGTTTGAACCAATCCAATCATGGCTTTAGAATTGCAAACCGGGCCATTTTGCAGCCGAATACTTGGTGAAGCCGGACCCCGTAAACTCAAACTTGTCGTCGAGGAACCTGTTGCACTAAAAAATATGATTCCACTTCACATTTCCAAAGACACCATCTGGCTCCTCACCGTGCTCCATTGCCAACAACATCCACTCCGGGCAAACAACAACATCAATTTGGATTGCATATCCAACAGTGCAACATTGATTGCCTTGTCTAGAGCGAATGGCCTAGATTTTTTAATGACGCCCTACACACGGTCAAATCTGGTGCACTATCGGCTATCATTGATATTGGTCAGCCCGGGTAAAGTGACAATCAGTGCCACATATTAGGTAATCGGCTGTAGGAGGCCGGTTATCGGGCAACTTCTTGGATCCAAAAGTGCAACATCAATTGCTTTGCCTACTGCGGTTGGGTTAAAATCTGTATATTATCCAACATGCAATCAAAGCAAGTAAGTTACCTTACGTAACCAGTCCAATGGTTGTTGGATTTCGCTCAATCAATAGTTGAAAACAAATCCGACCTTTGTAGTGGGAAAAGCTGATTATTTTTTGTAACCAGCTTTGTCTCAACCAGTGGATATATGAGCCTATAATGCAGAAGGGACCAGTGGATATATGAGCCTATCTTGGAAGCAAAGCGCCATGGCAAAAGTCTAAGTTGAGAGAATGGAAACTAAATGGAAGTTTGTGAGGTGGTGTGTA
>OZ020517.1:30779987-30919944 GCA_963971425.1 Bryoerythrophyllum caledonicum | reverse complement strand
GCGGACGGCTATTTACCCCCGGGTAAATTGACAAAACGGGTTATGTCAGCGGACGTCCTGATAGGCCGGAGGACGTCCTCCGTCCTGACGTCAGGGACGTCGAGCGTCCTGACAACCCTGAGTTTTTGGGATTTCCGGTTGCTTGGAATGGTTTCAGTTTTGACAGATTCTTGTTTTGTTCACTTGTTTTGTGGTGTTCTTCTTCTTGCTGTATTCTTGGTGTTCTTTGTGTTCATGGTGTTTTGGTGCTCTTTAGATCGATGTTCATGGTGAATCTTTTTGATGTAGTGTAGCATCAAATTCCTGTAAGTTTCTTGTACATTTTGCTTGAATAGTTCTCAGTGTATTTAGGATTTCCTTGTTCTTCATCTGATTTCAACATTGATATCTTCATGTTCTACTTTATGAATCAACTTATGTTGCTTTCTCTTGCATGCCGGACAAGTTTAGGTGCTGAATAGTTTTAGGTCTGGAGTGAGCCTTCAAGAGTAAGGTGTATTAGGTTTAGGGTCCCTATACATGGTTTTGAATTTGGGGATTCAAGGTCCGCATAGACTATGCGTACTAGAGTCAGTTGTGGACATGGTTTTGGAATTTCCACTGTAAGGGTAGTCATGGATTTTTTTGAGAGTACTCTAGATCTTGCTGCTGGTGACGAGGTGCACCTTTGGTCATACAACAAAAACAATCCTAATAAATACAATGCCGATCTCACAAGTGACAAGTGTGACATGTCAAGACAATCGGTGCTATGGGTGCAATGACTGCCTTGGCCTGAACTTCTATCTTACAAAACCTCCAACTGCAAGCAATGCCCCTCTTGTGACAATTGGCATATGTCCGGAAGGTTCCCCATGCACATCGAATGGAACCTGTCCAAGCACTGGTCAATGAGCTGCAGATGGAATTTTTTGAGGTACATGCCTCTACCTACTGGCTACAACTTGTCCAAATAATATTACTTCGCTTGAGGATACCATCTTAGCTATAGAATCCAAGCGTAAAGCCCCTGCTGATAGGAAGAAATAATAATTGTGGCGGAATGTCATGAAAAATGTCCAAAAAGTTGTCATAATACCTTCTCCCGGAGCATTTGATAGAAGAGACCTTAAGTGGGAGGACAAAGTTAATCATGGAGGAGGCAAAACAAAAATCGTGAAAAAGGCGACTATTTTATGGAGCCCTGTCAATGACTTCTTGAAGGGAGAAATGGATAGACGACAATTCCCGTGCTTGTTTGTTTAGGAGAGTGTATACAAATTTTGTGGTTCAAAGGAGCGATCGCAAGTCAAAGCTGAATCACCTATCCAGGAAATCAAGTAAGTAAGCTCCATTGTTGTTTTACTTGCTTTTCTTGTGTATAATCAGTTTCATTTCCTAACCAATGTTGAAATTAATGTCCTCCTAGGTTTTCCTGTCAATACGGCCTAGAGGACTATAGTAAGCACTATAAGGTAGAAGTCTAGAAGGTGTTTGCGCACACGCTAAAACAATGTGAAATGTTCACCAATCAAAAGAAGGCCGTTGGAAGGGCCAAAAGGTGGTGGCTTCAGCCAAAAAAGTTGTTGCCACGGTTGTTTGTGCTTCCAAGAGCGCTAAGGCAGAACCTGAAGTTGACTTGAACTTCGACTAGGCCGAAGAGGATCCCGATGAGACGGCTATGGTTAAGTAGGCTCAGGATAGGTTGGCCTAGGCACAAAAAACTATTGACGCGGCCAAATCAACAAAGCGGAAGACACGTATCGGCAAAATTCAGGCTAGTATGTCTATCAAGTGCGGGTGTCAATGTTATTCTGTAGCAAAGCAGTTGTTAGTTGACGATACACTTTGTAGAATTCACTTCCATTGTATGGATCACATTAATAGGGAGGGAAAACCATGTCATGGTTTAGAGTTTGGTGGTCAGTGGACTGGGTTGTCGGACAATCTATAGTTGGCCACAAAGGAATGGATTCTAAACTCTTTTACCCCTAAGGTGCCGTGACAATTTTACACCAAAAACACTTCAAAATTAATGGATTCTAGTGCAATGAATAAAGAAGGTAACACAAACTTTGATTTTTTGTTCTGACTGTAGGATCTCAAAGGCTTATTAATTAATACATGTACAAAATTTCATAAACTTTGACCAAACGGATTGAAAGATTATAGTGTTTGAAGTCAAGCAAATGGTTCATTTTCTTCCCTGCATTTAGTAGATCAGCAAACTTTGACTTCACTTGGTGTCAAAAAAATTCACTACACAAGGTCTAAATCTATTACCATCTTGTAAGCATGATGTTAGCTCCTTACACACCAATTTTTAGAGGTAGAGACGGTGTGTAGCATATTCAAAACAAGTGTGCAAGGAGTGGAGGCTCGAAATTTGTTAATTCACACTTTAATTTTTTTTGAACTTAATATGTTTTTGATTGATAATCCGAATAGTTAATAAGAAGGTTTACATTATATATTGTTGTGGAAAAAATAAAAAGTGAAAAATATGAAGATTTCTAGGTTTTATGTGGAAAAGAAGAAGTTTTTTTGGTACCTTGCCCGACAATTAGTGACAATGTGTGAAAATGTTTGACTTGGGTTGGTATGCTATTTTTCACTAAAGACAAGAACTTTTTTTTGACAATATGAAGGGAAATAATATTACTTGCGAGTTCTGAAAATCTCACTTTCAATAGAGTGTCCTATCAAAAGTTTTTGGAGGTGCCCGAGGTGCCCGAGGTGCCCGCCCTCCCAATTTAAAATTCAAAACCCTATAACTTTTTCATCAAATGTCCAATTTAGGAAAAAATTGTTTTTTCACTAAGGTCTTGGTAATGTCTTTCTACAGTAAAAATTTCAAAGAATAATGTTGGAAATTGACACCATAGGAACCTGACCGAACTTTCAAAAAACCCATTTTTGACACTTGGTACCTTAGGGGTTAAGGAGTGACAAATCCCCGGCTCAGGTCATGACTAATCATAAGTTAGAAGTCCTTAGATTGAATAGATTGAACTTGCTTTCCATCAGGGTCACATTTGTGCTTCCACATGATGTCCATAACTTGGCAAACGAGATTGCGAAAGAGTTGTAGGAATTATACCCGAGCGATGCCATGAACGTAAGAATGTGGATACTTATGAACCCAGACGCATTCTTCCACTACTATGAGTATGGCATCATTGATTTGAACAAAGATTGTGCGAACGACAAGCCCACACTATAAGAAACCCGTGTTTTTTGTGACAGGGCAACTAACGTGCAATTATGTTTTGTGCAGCATCCGGCACGTCAACGTTGACGTCCAAAAAAATCCGTTATAATTGACATGCGAAAAACATGCCAAAATCTCAAAAAACAAGCCCACGTTTTTTAAAACGTCACAAAAACTTGGGGGTTGAAGGTGTTAAAAATCTGCCATGTGGCTGCCACGTCGCGTCCACGTCATCGCCACATGGACGGGCAGTGCCACATCCCCAAATTTTTCATCCGGGCCCTTGGTAATGTGGCCCATGATGTGGCGCATGACGTGGCATACGATTGTGACTAGGCTTGCATACGTGGACCCGCCATTTTCTGACGTGGCACCTTTAAAATATGACGTGTCACTTTTTAAAATATGACGTGGCATGTCCAATCAGCATAGTTTAATGCATAATTAATTGTAGACAGTGTAAATTGGGACGTCATTTCTAACACGGTATGTTTTCTGTGACGTTCGTTATGACGTTTTCTGTGACGTTCGTTATGACGTTTTCTGTGGCGTTCGTTGAGATGGAGGTCACCAAAAGCAAGCACCAAGTCAGCAAAAGCAAGTGCCATGTCACCAAAAAGAAGCGCCATGTCATCAAAAAGTACCATATCACTTTAAGTTTCAAGGGTAATTCAAATTCATCCAAATAGATGGATGAAAGTGAATCACTCTTGATTCAAGTGTGATGAGATAGGAGAGAAGGCCTTACATATATATACAATGGGATGCACAAGTGGTGACAATCCATGTGGGATTATTGGATTTGTCATGGTGTTAGCCTCGTGTTAGCATAAACATTAAAATGTCACAGTAGACGTCCATCCAGACGTCTGTTCCAACATCCTCTTTGCCTACGTGGCAGCTGATTTCAACCTTGCCTACGTGGCACAAATATTTTAAAAAGAATCCAATTTCTACCTTGCCTACGTGACTCAAACATGTTTTTTGTGATGTCAGTAACGACATCCACGTTTTTTGTGACGTCAGTAACGACATCCAGGTTTTTATTTTTGTAGGGGTCAGCCCATCTCTACTGTATTTTAACCACTGGGCAGTGTTTTACGAGAGGTTGCAGTAAGAATCTCAAAGTTACTCACAGTGAAACTAAAACCCCCTTGCCGACGTGGCACTGTCATCTTTCTGAGGACGTTGTCTAAAACATGACTATGTTCACTAGGATGTCCCGCAAAACAAATACGTTTATGCTAACATCTCTGCGTTTTTCCTGCGTTTTTTCCATGTTTGGTGCAACATCCACCAGAATCCGAGAGCCCAAGGCTCGGCCCGTTCGCAAAAACATGTTTTGAAAAACACACTTGATCACAGCTAATGTCACAAAAATCACGGGTTTCTTATAGTGCCATCTCTCTTTCTATTCAGATAGACTGACAGGTGGACATGATGGTGCGACACGGGCATAAGCACGCATTGGCCATGGACGCCACGTGCGGCACCAACTTCAACAAGGTACGCCATCCTAAACACGCATGTACTTTGCTTCCATTCTAAATAGTTGAAAGTTGATCATGCTCCTGTTGAAATGTACATGTTTTGTAGTATCCGCTCTATATAGTTATGGTCTTCGACGAGTGGAAACAAGGAATCTCTCTAGCGTTCTCCATCCAAGTCAAGTCTAGAGAGGGAAGACATTGTTGTGTGGCTCGAGAAGTTGAGAGACTCTTGTATCAAGGAGCAACCAGACTGACAGCCAAATGCAATTGTGACTTATAACAACAATGCAAAAATCAACGCAATGAGGTTCATTTTTCTCCGCCGTATTGCATTACAATACTATAACCTAGCAATTGCTTCCTTAGATGAAATTTAGATTGACCTTACGAAGAGAATCACTTACATGGGGATTCCATGTTGGACAGAAAGGTCAGGCCAGATAAAGATATTGTGAAAGTATTCCTTAACCTCTGGCATGTCCGAAAGCATGACTAGAGAATGCGATGCAAAAAATCAAAGCCAACTATATTTGGACCTTGGTTTTGCAAGAGTGTGCAGAATTTGATGTACGGTTCTGGGATTGTAGGGGGCGATGCTACTGTGCGGGTGTGGTTGGACAAGTTTGCACACCTTCGAACAAAGAATCCCGCCGTGAAGTCATTTTTCATCTACTTTGCAAAGACTTGGATCGCGAAGTTGAAGATGTGGGTCACTGGATACCGGAACATCCCCCATGCAAATCAACACACAAACGCCGCCATTGAGAATTACCACAATAACCTCAAATCTATCCTGGAAAGAGGTTTGATGGACGACGGTTGGATTGGCTTGTTATCACCTTGCAAATGACGTGCTAACTCATTATTTGTACGCTATGCAATGCAATTTGTACGGCTTCATCAAGAATGGAAAGGCGGAGGCAATGGTAGCAAGTGTAGTAATTCGTGCCGGAGAAATTTCCGACGAGCATGTTTGCGTTGCAAGCTCAGGGGAAGTGGCATACGTTGTAAGTCAGACAAATTTCCCCAATAAGTGGGTAGTCACAAGCCCCGCTATTGATTAGGGAGCGTGCTCTTGTTCAATAGGATTGCAAAATAATATGTGCAAGTACAAAGTGAAAGTGTACAAGCTGATCCACTAAGACGTGGCAGACACTTCTATAATACGCTTTGCAGGGTCACTTAGGGATACGATCGTGACTAGTGCACGACCAACGCCGATGGACCTTCTACTAGCCACGTATGCAACCTACGGTGCAGACACATCAGACAACAGCTGAAAAGGAGACATGACATTGGCAAGTCGGCTAGTTGATTTGGCTGTCTTATTTGATAACATGCAGAAGTTCGCTATGGACAACCCATCGTTGATTGATCATGCATTAGCTGGGGCGCAACAACTAAAGAATCAACTCCTTAACATCAAGGTGAGGGTTGATGCAGGGGTCCTCCACCCTACGTCCCAACCGTCGCTTCTAGTGAATGAGGGAGATAGGAGCAAGCAGAAGAAAAAAACTTTTAGTGAGTTTGATAGGTGTAGGAAGGGAACCTCGTCCTAGAGTCAAGGCAGAAGCTAGTAAACATGCATGTGAAAAGAATGGAGAAGGCCAAAGGATGTCATGCCATGTCAATATATGCAATGCAGAACATTTTTTTTTTATATTCTGAATTTTCTGGGAACCAAACTCCTACTTATATACATTAAGAGTCTGCCCGGTAATATGAATGGAAGAAGGAAAAAAAAGAATGGAAAGAATACAAAATGATAGTCACCGGATGCATTCCAAGACTCACGGTTCACCAACTAAAATTTCCATAATAGTTGATAATGGTCACTCCATGACAACGGGGGTGGGTAGGATCTTCATTACTAGGAACAACAAAGACCACAAATATTGGGCGTCTTTGGCAGCCTCGCCAATTACCGGATCATACTCAACCATGGCCTTTTGCACATGTTACTCCCTCCCACAAACCATCTCCACGCCGCAATCCTCATACGTCTGCAGCTCCGCCGTATATAAGAAGACCTTGTCGCGGTAGGCTCCAAATCCTGAAATTTATTCTTCAATCTTCTTTTTATCTTTGGACATGAAGACGCCACGTACGTCATTGATGACATGAAGCTTTGCTGCATCTAAGGCATTTAGCACACAACACATGAAGGTGTATTAGGCAATTTAATCAATACATGTCCGTTAGAAATGAACATCATTGACAGAATGGAACATGGACACAAATGCAAACATGAATGAGATTGTGGCACTTATCAAGACTTCGAGTTTACTATAAATGGACCTCTAAGCGTTGTACACCATCCTTGGTAAACGCTCAGCCTCCCATAGAGTTTGCACCTCAAGGAGCGGCCTTTCATAATCAAGTAAGCTATCTCGCAAAATAATGAATCCCCGTCTCGCCACCAAGTACTATCCCGGTGCTGGAGGTGGTATTGGGGGCGCCGTGGCTAGGTCTATCGTGAGAAATAAAACCTTTGCCTCTTTGTGCACCTTTGCAAGCGCACTTGCCCTCGGATCCAACTTTACCGTGCGCTCGATTGGCTTGGCTGCACGTGTCGAATACTTCTGAGGTAGCTTAGGCATGGGCGAGCTAGGTAAGTTGTCTTGAGGAGCTAAAATAGGTTGGCTCCTCGATGGGCTCTGCGTGTCCGTCGGTGGTGGCGATCTAAGTCCTTGTCGCGACGTAGAAGCCCACTGCGTCCTACCGGAAGCTGGAACTGAGTGACTTTTGCCGCCAATGGAACCTTGCTGCTCACGATCAACTAGAGATCCGGTCACGCCCCAAGGAGATGCACGCAGATAGACAATAGATGTTGCAACTACTTTATCTGCGTGGTTGCTCAAGCGGGGCGACCTCAAGCGGGGTGGTGAAGCCACACGCGGATCCAAAGAAGAGGGTGGCTAGTTAGAGTCGTCATTGTCATAACTAGGTGTTGGAGTAAACGGTCGCCTAGGAACCCAATCAGAGTTCCCTCCACTATCCTCAAGCATTGGTAGCATGTCCAGCTGGTGGATATCCATGCGATTGTTGCTAGCATGTCCATTTAGTGGATATCCTCGCGACTCCGTCTAGGTTGCAGCCCTTGTCCAATGCTGCAACCTACACCTTGAACTCATCGTGGATCACTCCAGGCGGACGTGGCGTAGAAAAAGGCATACCCTTCACACCAGATCTCACCTTCCATAGAAAGGTGTCGTCTTTGCTGCTTAGGCACTCCACGGGGGTGTCGATTCTTGTCACTAGATTGATGACATTCGATATGGTCGCAGCTTGTCGTGGGTCCGGCGCGGTCCAACTCAAGACTGGTACTTCAATGCAGTATTTAGCAAACACCTTCTTGATCTCGAGGTTCCCATCTCGTCCACATGCGGGAAAAAACTTCAAATCACCATGTTTGTTGTAGTCGTACACCTTGCATTTCTTCATGTATCAATGACAGCTGAGCTCGGCCTTGTAACTGAAGTCCACATCACAATAGTGGAAGAAGTGCGGATACTTCACCTTCTTCCCCGGTGACACCTCCTTACGCTCCTCGCACCAATAAAGATTCGTGACCTGGACGAGGAAGTAATCATCCTCACTTGCCGTGAACGTGGGGCGCAATACATGTTTCTTCATGGAAGACCTGGTCTGGTTGACTTTGACATCTTCCATCCCAAACTTTCCTGGCAGGTGCAACGCAATGGCAACAATCGAGATTTATTAGGAAACAAATATACTAAAGAAACCTAAACTTGAGGACAGAATGCACAGCATGAACTTACCCCATGAACAATCCCTGGAACGCAAGTATCGATGTGAAGACACCAAACCAGAGAGAGTTTGCCAACATCAAATAGAGTGGCTCTAGCACGCAAGACACTAACAACATCCACGTATGACAGTCTGGACCGGTCTTGATGACATGACGACTCCACCTGGAAATAGAGTACAGATGTGAAATATGAATCATCCTCCCTAATTCCATCAATAAAGTTCATGCAAGATGAGAATGTGAAATGGTTGGGTTTAGAGACTCACAAGGTGTGAGAAATCTTCCGATATGATTTCCAAATACCGTAGCAATGGGTGTGAACTACACCCTATACAATTTGACACCACCATGTCAATTTAAAAAAATCACAGTGATCACCTAAGCCCCCCAAAACATAGAATTTGTAGACTTGTCCGGACAACCATAAATCAAGATTGTAAACAAAGGACCACCATACCCTGACCCCAAATCGTGAACCGAAATCCTAAACCGTAGACCAGCATATCCTGTCCGGACACCTAACCCTAAACACCTCAAACCCGAAACCTCTAAACCCGTGAATAATCCGTAAAAAACGTCCAGAGAACAATAACCACACATGCACAATAAGCAATAACCCTAATTTAAGGGGAGGGGGAGAGGGAAGTTAAGCACTTGTTTGGAATCCTAAACCAAATACAATAAAAATCCCAATACATATCCTAAATCCCCTTAATGTATAAGTAAACAACCCAAATCGTAACGACAACAAACATACCTCCTCTAATGTTCACCTGGGTGGCCGGAGGTGCAAGACTTCAATGCACCTCAGACATGTCCGGACCCTAAAACCGCACTACGCTGTCACCATTATGGTCACCTTCCGCCAAGCACATGACTCCTCGCGTGACGATTGCGGCGCACGCTCTCACGTTCCTCTCACATACCGCACGATGTCCCCTCTTGTCCAAGCATACTCCGGGTCACCTCCGTTAAAGTGCCTTTGCACCTTCCTTGCCCTCACACCGCCTGATCAGCTGCCGTGCGGAGCGTCTCTCCGCCGCATGGCAACCGCGCCGCGCGTCTTAACTCCGGAATACCTAGATTG
Organism: Bryoerythrophyllum caledonicum; assembly: GCA_963971425.1. Taxonomy (NCBI): domain Eukaryota; kingdom Viridiplantae; phylum Streptophyta; class Bryopsida; order Pottiales; family Pottiaceae; genus Bryoerythrophyllum; species Bryoerythrophyllum caledonicum. Next base: position 30,910,405 of record OZ020517.1, on the reverse strand, counting down.
CCCTGCTCTTGCCGGCCGTGTCCTGATCACGCTTGCCATTTCCTCAACCGCCCGATGACCTCCGCGCCGCACGTCCCTCCTCCGCGTGGCGATTGCGCCACGCGTCCAAATTCTGAACTAATCTTCGTCAATGCCCTGCTCCTATCCACCGCGTTGCAACCAAGTCGCGCACCCTCACAACCCTCACCGCCTTCAAAACCCTCGTGGCCTTCACCGTCCTCACCGTCGTCACCGCCCTCACCTCGTTACAGCCCTCTCCCACACCTCCTCACAACCCTCACCCAAACTTGGATCAACCTCTCACCGCCGTCACCTCCTTACCGCCCTCACCTCCGAACCCCTCAAACCTTAGAGGCGCTCAAAATACCCCAAACTCTCACGACGTCACTTCGTCACACTCTGGGCAGGCATAAACCTATCCGGCTGTGGCTGATGATGGAAAACCCTACGGTTTCCCATCATCGTCGACTGCATTCAATGTAGAAGGCAATTGAAAGCCGTTGGAACCTTAAAGAGAAGGGATGCAGGCTATTACCTTCTCACGCGGACGTATTTCTCTAAAGATGAGATGTGGGGATGGGATGAGGGTGAGCGGCAAGATTGGGCGGGCTCGCCGATGGACGGGTGAGGCTTTGCCAATGTGGCGGGTGCAGACGTGGCGACCTCGGCCAACTGGCGACGTGGCAACCGCGAACGTGGTAGGCGATCCACGGTGGCCGACGGGGCGGGGTCGCGGGGACGAGTTCTCCACGGTGGGCAAGGATGGGGGCCGAGGCACCCGTCGCTCCAAGCCTCGTCTGCCAACCCATCGTCAACAGGGTCGTTAACGGGATCCCATACACTGTGCCCACCTTCAAAGGATTCAAGAGCGATGTGCTAATGTGACAAGGCCCACCCCTCAAGCTTATCCATCTGCAGGTTTAGGGTATGATTTGGTGAATGACTTTAGTGATGGCCATAAAGATGACAGAGAGACCTCCATCAAGTAGAAGGTAGAGTTTCAGTTTCTAATTCAAAGACCATCTTCTACTCATGGATCACTGATGGATTGATTTTTACTAGTTTTTGGTCTGACAAAGATACTATTGGTTCTTTTTCTCTATTGATTAGTGATCACTTATTGCTACATCTTCTAATGTACAAAAATTGAAGAGAGTGATGAATAAAAGCAATCTTTGTTGAAGTAATAGATCAAAATCTTTGAAGTAACTTGTTAAACTATTAAAAGTCAATATTCCTAGATGCACCGTGACTATAGGAATAAAAAATGAATATTTAACTATCATGTGTTATGGAGATGTTAATTGAACATAGCACAAGCTATGTACCTACTCAAGCAATGCACAGAGAATTTGCAAGGCTAACGTCCCAAAGAATAATAAACTAAGAGATGGTTTCCATGAGCCTTAATCCAGTGAAGAGCTGGATATGATTACACTATTTTTGCCAATTTCTTGTAGAGCCAAAAAAAGAAAAAAAAAGAAAAAAAAGGTGTGATTGAACTTTATTTTTTCCGATTATCATCATTGATTTTTCTTTTCCCTTGCCACTAAGTTTTAGCTGCGTAACAATATAAAATCAAGCTGTGATTGGTAACGGTCCTTGTCTATCAAAATTATATGAAAATGCACAATATTGTTCTGACATAACTTTTAAATTAATCACTAATATTCTCTTCAGAATTCTCAATACATAAATACCACTGGGAAGTTGCTTTCTTATGAATAGTGAAAGAGGTGGATCCTAATCGCTTTTGGATGGAGTGATGAGCAATTATCCCATAAACCTACAAATCCATTTTATGACATTGATCACAAATTTCATCTCAACTAACTCAACAATGCACTTAAATATACTTCCAGACAACCTCAGAAGCTCCAGAGTTAACACATGATGTTCCAGGTGCGGCCGACCTAGCTCAGTCGGTAGGGCGCAAGGCTTTTAACCTCGTGGTCGGGGATTCGAGCCCCCTGGCCGGCGATGGCATAATTTACAAGTATTTAATAATTATTTTCAATCAGAGACCAAATTTGATTTTGTATAAAATTTGTGTTTTTTTTTTATATTCCTATATAAATTTAATAGATTTAGTACAAGTTCCATGATTTGAGCCTTTCACCTTATGAGGGTAGCATGAAAGGAAGTTTTGATGTCACACTTAGAACACAAATTATTGTGTGTATGTGCCACGATGACTTTAGGGTCCATATTTTATGTCTTTTCAACCATTGAACATCATTTATAAATGACTTTCAGTACAAGTATTCTTCCAGGTTTAGCCATTCATAAGACTCTTCACTAAGATCAATGGATATAGGACCACAGCATATGAGTGTAGTATTTCAATAGTTATTCTTGGAGCCACTCTGAGCCATTAATCCAATCAACATGAGTGTATTTTGCAGCTTCCTTGGAGGAGAGAGCCTGTGCGTAACGCACTCGCTTATCCAGACTAGCTCCTGGCCCAGTGTTGTTGTATTCTCCATAGAAAACGGTCCTGTCTAACAATCCATTCCAAAGATCAGTTCCTCCCAAGTCTGTACCAAGAAGAGCTATCACATGATTATTATGTATATCTACACTCATAGAAGCTATGGAAACATGCATCTGCACTTGTAATGGTTAAGGACATACGCATCAGCACTCTTGTTGTCCCAATCATCCCATCCTTTGGAATCAATGTTGTCCTCCATATATGTCGAAGCAAAGACTACACGAGCATATGAACGCCATGCTCGTCCCAGAAGGATTTGTCCAGTTCCAATGAGTGTGCAATGCACAAATCCATATCCTGTTACTTCGTCCTCACTCAGCCGTGAATGAGCTGTGATTGCTCCCCATTTTTCCAGATTTGACCTTATGGTGCAACTCTGTATAAATGGAATTAATGGATTAGGTAGCATTAGTTGTACAGCTTGAATTTGTAGAGGGTAAAGGCAGTACCTCATACAGGGATCTTGCATTTCCAAAGATGAAATCCACTATGCCTTCAATGTAGCATTCCTTGAAGAAATGCCGGCCTTGATGATCATTGAGTGTGTCTTGATAGCCATGCATCCCACAGCCATAAAATGCACATTTATCTCCTAAAACCTGAAGTGCAATTGCCTGGGCTCCTATTATTTCTGGTCCTGGTATCGGAGCGGTATTCTGTTATAACACAGGCCTTTCAACACTTAGATTAATTTGTTGGATCCCCCTTCAACTTTACAAATAACTACGGGGTTGTTTTTATAACTTTATATTCAACACATCATTGGTGGTGAAGTGCCACAAAAAAAAAATCATAAACTTGTGCATTGTAGAAGTGTCGAATTTAGAGTGTTGAAAACATCCCCATTTGTACTAGTGTCTATTACCTTAATGCTGATATTCCGAGCAATGAAGTGGTCTGCCTCAATAGCCACTGATGCTGTTGTAAAGGTTGAGCCTGTCTTATTAGCATTGTCATTCCAGGTGATTGTAGTTTTATCCATGCCACTCCCTTGAAATGTGATGTAAGGCTTGTTGTTGGGTACAAAAATCTTTTCACTGATAGAAGCCATGCAACAATCAAATATATGTCAGCACTGAGATGCATTCCATGAAATGAATCAAGCTCCAAGTACTTGAAAGGTAGATGAGTGCATAAGCTACAAACTTTGACATAAGGTAGAGTACTTGTTTCCAATCACTTCTCCATTTCTCATGTGTAGACTACCCAGTAGACTACCAACAACTATGATAAGAATTTTCTGAGGACTTCAAGATAAAAATTCAATCATGAGAAGCTACAAGAGAATATTTAGAAAAATGGTTGCTAACAACATTGCCAAGTTTTCTTGTCACAGATGATAAAAACAAATCAACCTACATTGCAACAATAAATTAAACCCTTTAAGATCTAGATCATGCAAAACAACATCTATGCACATGGGTACATTTCATCACGACCCCACTTCACTGAAATCATTGTAGCTCGCCAATGCTTGCACCAATTTTCGTGATGCCAGTCCCAATAGATGGCCGGCCACCTATCTCCACCTCTATGTCATAGTTTAAATATTTTATTGAGGTGGCCAGTAGAGTTAGCTATTGAGAATACCGTGCCAAAACAACCCAAAAATGGATATTAGGTCTGGAAGGGATTACAAGGCACTAAAACGCCAATTCATGACTAGAAACTAACCTGACCTAGTTAGTGAACTTACGTGTAGGTCCCTGCTGCAATAAAAATGGTCACTCGCTTCTTATTGCCATTCTTGACAGAATCCACAGCTTCCTGCACAGTTGTTGTGTCGCCATGGCCAGACTGGTCGACATAGATTTCACCAAGTGCACCCAAACTTTGTCCACACAATATGGTCAGAAACTCCGCAATATCCCCACCAACAGCTGCAAACCCATTTCTAGAATATTTTTGAGAACACTGCCAACTACCAATTTCTATCATACAGTATAGCCCCACTAGAAGTGCGATGCCAGCAGTAGCACCTACAGAGTAATCGCTCAAGCAAGCCATAACATTTGCGGAAAAAGAAATATGATCAAAGAGAGCCACCGCTGAATCTTATATATTGTGCTGCACTTGTAGCTAACTTTATTTTGTTCTAGACACACTAGATTAATGAGAAATTAAGCATCTGACTGTCAGTTGTTGTTGCAATTGCAGAACACCTTGCCAAGCATGCAATAAGAAGCGTGCATGACTGATGAGTTCTCAAATTTTCTCCAGAAGTGTTTAATGTGTGTAGACCAGTTTTGTGTAAATACACGTCTTTCACCTTCCAGTGATGGGACTTTGGAACCGTTTGTACCACATAATAGCAGTTCCAATGGAATGAGCATGAGGTTATTCATGTAACGAAACCTGTGAACATGCCTCAGAATTTGGATTGGTGGTGCAGGCACCTTCCAATTGAATGAGTAAATGTCTCTCAATCCTAAGAGTCACGAACAGCAATCCTTTGACAAAGAACTCGGACAGCAGATGCCAAACATCCATTGCAAAGTCTCATCATCCTGAGCGTCCTGGCGGCTCTGTCGAATGCTCTGTTCACGAACTACACCACGTGCGTGTTCTTGACATGGCTCATACATATGTGACCATATACGTATACGTGACCATATACATATACATGACAGTATGTATCAGTCCCTTTACGGGTGGCGTGGGCCCGATCGGAAAGCCCAGCCACTGTGTGGCTGCGGAGCCATATCCATGGGCTGGTGGATATGGTGTGTGGCAGGCACAGCCACCACATGATCGCACCACATCCTTCCGCGCGCCCGATCGTCAACCTCCATACCTCTTGCAGCAGAGCTCCTAATCGACCGCCCCTTCCTCTGAAGTCTTCTCAGTAGCCAATTTCATCTCCCGCAATGGCCACAGCCACCGCTGCGGCGTCGACTTCTCTCGTGTCCAAGCTCGCTTCAGTCAGCAATGGTGTCTCCGGGAGCCCCTGTATCCTGGCGGTGCCCAACCCAGGGTACGCCGCGGCGCGCAGGGATGCTGTGAAGGTGGTGTCGCAGGCCGCCGCGGCGCCGGAGCGCGTGCCCGACATGGACAAGCGCAACCTGATGAACTTGTTGCTGCTGGGCGCCATCTCGCTCCCCACCGCGGGGATGCTGGGCCCGTACTTGTACTTCCTGGTGCCGCCGAGCAGCGGAGGGAGCGGCGCAGGTCTGACGGCGAAGGACGCGCTCGGGAACGACATCACCATGTCCGGGTGGCTGAAGACGCACCTGGCCGGTGACAGGACGCTCGCGCAGGGCTTGAAGGGCGACCCTACGTACCTGGTGGTGGAGAACGACGGGACACTCGCGACGTATGGTGTCAACGCCGTGTGCACGCACTTGGGGTGCGTGGTGCCCTGGAACAAGGCCGAGAACAAGTTCATGTGCCCCTGCCACGGCTCCCAGTATAACAACCAGGGCAAGGTAGTGCGCGGACCCGCCCCGCTGTCGCTGGCGCTCGCGCATGTGGACGTCACCGACGACAAGGTGGTGTTCACGCCCTGGCCCGAGACCGACTTCCGGACCGGCGAGAACCCATGGTGGTCGTAGACTTTTCGAACTCCTCCTGAACAGATATATGTGTACTATATTGGACTTCATTGAATCTGATGATGATTAGTCGAAATTCAATTAGCGACTCGCGTATGGAATTTCTGTTGTTGGATCACCTGCATTTTGAGGTTAATGAATTCGTCGATGCCACCACAATTGGTTATTTAGGGTGCTGGCTATGCTGCAGGTTTTGTGTTTGTCGCTTGGTGATTCAATCTGATTGCTGTTTGGTGAGACGATGCACTGCGAATTTAGTCTCTGAATCATTGCACGTTGCGAATTCGCGGTTATTCTTCTGATCTCATGTGTTTCGATGACGATGACGTTGTCACGGAAATAAGTTATGAGCATGTGTAGCGTTGTGGCGAAATCCGGACAGTGATCACGTTTCCTTGTCATCGCTGACGAGGCGCCATCTCATGAAAATTTGGAGGATATGGGTTGTGATGCTAGATGGTCGTCCGGGTTTGTAGGATGGTTTGGTTAGAGGAAGTGCACCGTTGCAAGATCGACTTCCAATCGATCGGAGGATTTCCCGAGGGGCTGTATCTTTTCAGGTGAGCTGCGAGTTTGTGAATGGGTTGCTTAATTGTGTGAGTGTGATGGTGGGCGAGGATTTGGAATTTCTGATCCGGGGTTTTGTGAGAGGGTGTGTTGTAGATTTGCTTGGTTTGTAGCTGCTGGGGCTGAATTCACAGGACTTTCTTGGGAAGGAAGATCGTCGCGATGGGGCGCTTATTTCGACCGCGAGGTTTGTCAGCTCCTCTCCAGCAGCGTCTCAGTTTAGGGCGCGCAGCCTGCTCTCGATTAGAGAGCTCGTCCGATCAAGGTGCGTCAAGCTCGGGGGACGGGCATTGCCGATTTGAGAAGCAGCGCGGTCTTGCGAGGCGAATTTTAGATTACGGAAGCTCGATGCCGTTGCGCTCATCTTCTTTCGGAGTTGGACAGCTGCCCCGGGGCTTCAGCGCCGAAGCTAATGGCGAGGAGCAGCGCGAAGTGATGGAATACGATGTGGTGATCGTGGGCGGGGGCCCGGCTGGCCTCGGAGCAGCCATCAGGTTGAAGCAGCTGTGTCAGGAGAAGGCCCGGGAACTCTCCGTCTGTGTCGTTGAGAAAGCACCCGAAGTAGGTCAGGCTCTCAAACATTTTCTCCCCAAGTTTTAATGGGAATTTGCATTTTGTGTTGGAATCTGTGGTTTTGTTTTGGTTTACATTTCTCGATTATCAAGCTCGAATTCTGTTGCACAGGTGCACACATCCTGTCTGGAAACGTGTATGAGCCTCGCGCCCTGAACGAGCTTTTCCCAGATTGGAGGGCCCAAGATGTAAGCAGCTCACCATGTTGATAGAACCTCGTCTGAGTGGACATGAGGATAAACAATAGGTTCGTTGCTGTAGTTTGGTTCTAGACTGAACGTCTGAGGATTTTTGCTTTGACAGAATCTTGAATCAGTGATGTATTTTTCAGGAAGCATTAACATTTGCGTGGAACACAAGTTGTAGCTCCGGTAACAATTTGCGGTTCTCCTGTTATGCAGGCTCCGATGGGAGTGCCGGTCACAGATGACAAGTTTTGGTTTCTGTTTGAGAAGCGGGCCGTGCCACTGCCATCGCCTTTCAACAACCAAGGAAATTACGTCATCAGGTGGATAGATTAATCCTTGTTTGGCCTTCTTTCTGATAACATTCAAATTGATCACACAAAGGCAGGTTGCTGATGGTCTTATCCTGTTTTGGGGAAGTAGTTATGGAGAGATGAATTTGCTTCAATTATCTTACTATGAAGTTCAAACCTGCGTTGATGGTTGATTACGAATACTTTGTAGCTTTGTCTTCATGTTCTGAGGGCGGCTGGTGTTGTTTCTCACAGTTTGAGTCAGCTTGTGCGGTGGCTAGGAGCAAAGGCCGAGGAACTTGGGGTTGAAGTTTATCCAGGCTTTGCAGCTACTGAGGTCTTGTACGAGAACAACCGTGTTGTGGGAATAGCTACGAATGACATGGGTATCGCCAAAGATGGGTCCAAAAAATCCAATTTTCAGCGGGGGATGGAACTGAAAGGTAGACATTTTATCTCTGCTGCAAATCTCTATTGGCGTGAGTTATTCATGGGTGTGATCAGTAAGCACATTCTTTCTAAGACCGCCCTGCTTTGGTAGAGTTTTCTTGTTAGACCTTGCCTTACTCAAAACCTGTCGTTATCCAATTTCAGGCCGGCTCACCCTTTTCGGAGAAGGTTGCAGAGGTTCTTTATCAGAGGTCTGGGGTCACTATCCTCCTTTTCTGATGCCAAATTTCTGGATTATTGCGGGACCTCATTATATTATCCTCCTACGGCAAAAATAACTACATTGAGACCAGAATTTCTGTTAATCATTTCATTGAATTTCTTTGAGGAGAATTGAACTGATTCTTCTGGTGGACAACCCTCTATTGAGCGTTGGAGGAAAGTGGGGCTTACATGGTTTAGTTGTAAACTTGGATCTGGAACAGACTAAAATTAAGAAGTACCAGTTACGGGAGCAAGCACAAGCGCAGCACCAAACCTATGCTCTTGGAATCAAGGAGGTGTGATGTGGTTTTCTTCAGAACTGTGTATTGTTTGCAAACAGGCCTTATGTTGGCTTTGAGTATTTCAGCAATTAGCGCTTGGTTTGCATGTAGAGTGCAGGTTTGGGAGATTGAGGAGAGTAAGCATCAACCAGGGTATGTGCTACACACTGTAGGCTGGCCTCTGGACTATAAAACCTACGGTGGAACTTTTCTGTATCACATGGACAACCGACAGGTAAGGACGACTCACACTACTCCAAATTTTGCCTCTTCTTTACTATGTAGGTAGCTTGTCTCAATAACATCATTTGAGAATCTAACGAAGGGATGTGAACATGTCGCAGGTCGCCATTGGTCTTGTGGTAGCCCTGGACTATAAGAATCCTTATTTAAGTCCTTATGAAGAGTATCAGGTATGGTTGCTGTTGTGGACGACATTTTACCAAATTTGATTATATACGGCACGAGAATGCGAGTAGGGAGTTGAGTAAGCAAAACCTCCTTATAGTTTCATTAGTTTCGAACCTCATGCTTAATGCAAGTGGGGTATTTTTATTATCATTTTGTCACTTGGATTTTTCCATTCGAATCGTCTGCAGAGGTTTAAGCAGCACCCATCAATAAGACCAACACTAGAAGGCGGGAAAGTGATTCAATATGGTGCTCGCACCTTGAATGAGGGTGGATTTCAAGTAAGAGCATTTTTCCACCTTCAGAAAAGGTTTCTTTTGTGAAACCATTATTGTATTTCGTGTATTGAGATTGCTAGTGCATGAATCCAGTAGTCAACAGCTCTATCTCTGCCGGCAGTGGATGCTTCTGATCATAATATATTCCCTTTCTTCCGTATGTACTTTCTCTTGAGGTCGAGGTAGCACACAGCTTTTGCTTGAACGCATTACGTGAGACTTAGCTTATGTAGATTGGATTTTTTTTGTTTTTAATGTCACGGTAATGCTCATGTTGATTGGCAGTCAATACCTAAAACGGTCTTTCCAGGGGGTGCTCTGTTGGGTGATAGCGCCGGTTTCCTAAATGTTCCTAAAATTAAAGGCTCACATACCGCGCTGAAGTCAGGTACACATTCATGCTACTGTAGTGTACTCAACCTATCATCTTCACAATTTCTGTTGTTAGAACAAGTTATCCCTCCTTCTGACTTGGCAACTGTATTTTTACATTTGATGCAGGCATGGTAGCTGCAGAGGCGGCCTTTGAAGCGCTGGGGGTATCTGAGCAACCAAGTATGGAGGCGTATTGGATGGCTTTGCAGCAATCTTGGGTGTGGCAGGAACTTCGTCCTGTTCGCAATATTGCCCTGTATGAACATCTCATGACCTTCTCCAGCTTGTCTTTGATTTTAATTTTGAAGGAACTGTTGTTGGGAGCTGAGGCTGTTAAGTTCCAATTGTAATATCTTCTTAGTTCTCATGTTGGTGTGCTTTTCATTTATCCGAGTGCAGGCCTTCCATTATGGGTAGCTGCCAGGCTTGGCGCATGCTGGTGTGGATCAGTGAGCATCATGCTTCTTGTCTCACGTTTTTAGGATCACCTTGATTGAGTATGCTATTTTCATGCTCAAGTAGCAATTTAGTTTCGAATATCTTCAGTGCATGTGTTAGATCTTAGGGCCGCTTCACACTATGCCCAAGTGGAGAGGCCGACCGTCCATATGAGTGGCCAGACCATGGCGAGGGGCTAAACTTTTTTGCCAAAAAAATACATTAAATAATATAGACTGAAGGTTTGGCCGGTCGTGGTGTGAAGCCCCAAAGGCCAAGTCCAAAGTCCAAACTCCATATCATTAGGCCAAAAAAAAGCAGCCAAAAAAAATCAGACAGAAAGTCGGTCCAAAAATTTGCTCTCTTTCATCCACAGTTGACCCTCTTTAAATGTTACTCCTCGGGAGCAGCCAAAAGCATAACACTTGTCGAGGCCTAACACATATCGAAAATAACACTTATAAATTTTGGAAAAATAAATTATAACACATATTGAGAATAACACTTCTAAGCCATGAGAAATAAATTTATAACATTTATCAAGGTATCAAACTAATTATACTTAAAAATTGAATGAACAATACATATGAAAAAACACATTTTATGACTTCAAACATGGATTTAAAAATTTTATAATACTTGAAAAATGAATGTGTAACAAATATTAAAAATCACAAGTTCTCTAAGACTTCAAATATAGTTTTAAAACATTTATAATACTTAGAAAGTAATTGCATATAAATATCAAAGATTCAATTTGTAAGACGTCAAACATAGATTCAAAACTTTTATAAAACTAAATATACAAAACTAAAACTTTTATAAAACTAAATATACAAAACTAAAACTTTTATACAAAAAAATATGAATAATCAACTAACTACGTTGATTCAAAATAAGAATCTATTGCGGTTTGCCGAGATTCTTTCATGGGCCAATTGCAAATTATCTTGTGTAAATCTTGTAAATTCTTCACATCCGAATGAACATTCTCTGATCGTTGTTGCAAGAAATTCTTCAAAGTCTCAAGGCAACGCTTTGCATCATTAACCCCTAAAGGACCGATGTCCCCTCCAGGAACATTTTGAGTTTAGGTAAGGTACCACGTTCTCAATTCTAGGCATTATTTTCTGAGATCTTTTATTGAATGGCCAGCTTTTGATTAGCTTTGCGTAGACACAAATTTTGTAGAATTCCGACTTACCATTCAAAAGTTACAATTTATTTTCACTTATATATACAAATAGTGCAGCAGTTTAGTGTGACATATCACAAATAATGTCACCAAACTTTAATAACTTCTAAATTCAATAGAAATTCGAGTTTTTGTCCATTTTAAAGAAAGAAAATTTCCTCTTGGAAAGGATATTGAGATCTTTGCATCTACCGTACGGATTTGTGAATTTCAAATATTTGAGAAGGATATGATATATGCAAAATATATAGTGTATTGTTGATTCTCGGCACATAGTTGCATTGCAGGATTTTTTAGGACATCTTCTACACCTCTTCTACTTCTAAAATTTGGTGCTCATGTGCCTAACATGATCCTTTTTAAGTTAACACGATAATATCACGACCGGTAGTGCAAAAAGTTGCCATAGAAGGTGGTCGAAGTTTGTTGAAGGTGTATAGTATGACCTGAAAAAGAGATTATGTCGCACTTCAAAGGCTAATATCTTTCAATCCGTGCGGTCAAACTTACCAAAATGTTTGTCACACACTTTCATACAAGTCTAGTACAAGATCCTACGGTTAAATTTTCAAAAAAATGATTTTGTATCATTTTGTGTTGAATGTGTTGAAAATGGCAGTTTTGGAGTGTTTTTGAGGAAAAATTGCCTTGGTCCTTTAGGGGTTAAACCCTATCACATCTTCAACATCTATCGTATCCTCATCTAAATCACATCTTGATCTTCAGAGGGTAGATAGTCTAAAATATCCTCATCACTGGATTGATAAGGATTATTCAAATCAAATTCGAGCTCAAAATTGATGAACTCCTGAGCCTCCATAGTATCATCTTCTTCAGTCTCAGATGATAACAATGTTAATCGCTCAAGCAAGGCCACCACTTCAGCAACCTCTGTCAGACGGCTAACTTCTTCTCCCTGATTCACTACAACATTGGAAAAAAGACCCGTATGGCTCCAACAATACTTAATTGTTTGAGCTGTAACCCCAAAATGCCATGCTCTTTCAACCATAATCACTGCTTGATACACATCAATTTTGAATTCTTTTTCTACAATAACACATTCTAATTGATGCTCTATCACTAATTTACTGTAATGAGCCTTAAAAGAGGCTATAATGCCTGCATTCATAGGTTGGAAACGGCTTGTTGTATTTGGAGGCAAAAATAAAAGTTTTGTCACCCTCAACCGTGAAGCAATAGTTGGCAATTGATAACCAGAGAAATTATCAACAAGGAAAATTACCTTCTCTCTTCCTGCCAAAACCATCTTCCTTTCAAAATCCATAATAAATTGTTCAAAGATCGTTGTTGTCATCCATGCCTTCTTATTCACGAACCACATAATGCTGAAGTTTTCTGGATCTAAAATATGCCTTGAAGTAAATGCTCGTGGTTTCAAATATTGATTTATAACTTATGGAGGAAGACAAATACTTCCATCCCCATTTGCAGTCAAAGCCACCGTAATGAGCTCTTTTAGTTTCTTCTTCCTAAACGCTCGTTTTGTAACTAGAGTTTGATTAGGCTCTAACATGTAAAAAAAACCAGTCTCATTCATATTAAAAACATCTTTAATATCGTATATAGATACTATAGCTTTGATATGCTCCATCTGCTGCAAAACTGCTCGCGAAGTATCCGCTGAAGCATCTTCTCCATGACAAACATAACCTTTGATCTGAAATCTCCTCTTGAATTTCTCTACCCACCCATTCAAAAACCGAAGTTCCTTCTCACTTTCATCTCTTGGTAATATTGCATAGAATCTCTTTGCCGAAGCTATCATAAGATCATCCAATAATGCAACACCATTCTCTTGCATTCTCATAAACCAATTGAAAGTCACCGTCTCTACTTCCGGACATTGTGTCATCCTCATACGCTTGGAAGTACCCATATCACCCATATCAATAGAAGTCACCGATGTCTTCCGTTTCAACAACCTACCAATCGTGACTTGAGAAGCAATATTGTTGAACTTGATATTTGCCCACTCACATAATGCTTTGTTGGTGATTTTGTGACCCGAAGCCAATATCTCTTCACGATAAGAAATGATCTCCTCTTCCTCATGTAATGTAAATTCACGGCCCTTGCCCGTGGCAACCCTTGGCAGACGCCCAATGCTAGACACCGGTAAACTCATCTTAGATTGAGCCCCTCCACTCCCTATTCCGAATCCCCTCCACTCCTTGTTTCAACCCCCTACTCCCTCCCGAACCCCCTCTCTCCTTGTCCCTCTCCAGACTCCTCTCCGTGTCACTCTCTCGACTCCCCTCCCTGTCCCTCTCCCGACTCCCCACTCTAAACCCTAAACTGACTCCCTTCCCTATCCCTCTCCCCACTCCCCTCCCAGACTCCCTGACTCCGACCCCGATTCCCTGACTCCCTGACTCCAACCGCGACTCCCTGACTCCAACCCCGACTCCCTGATTCCGACCCCGATTGTCCCAGACTCCGACCCTGACGACCCTGATTGTTCCAGACTCCGACCCTAACGATTCCGACTATCCCAGACCCCCTGACTTCGGCTGTCCCTTAAACCGACTGCCCTGTCGCGACTCCCTGACTCCTAACTCCCTGTCCCGACTCCAATCCCAACTCCCCAAATCCGACTCCCCACTACAACTCCAAATTCTCCCAAAAACCTCTAAACTTTCTCTCCCAAACCCCCTCCAATGTTAAAAACATTCAATGACATTCAATCAAAGAGACCCTAAACACCGTATCCACTCCATTTTTCAATAGAAAATGCAACAAGTTAAGTACAAAAGTTATGGGATTATAGATAAAAGTGTATAAATAAATATGGCCTCAATGTATTAGATATGTAATGTTGTTTTTCTCAAAAATAACACTTATCGAGGTGAAATTAACAAAGGAGGGAGTGGAGAATGTGTTAACACTTAACACATAACACTTAGTAGTGTTAATTTTTTGGGGGCGAGATTTTTCATAACATTTATCGAGGTATCATTTAAAGAGGGCCGACTGTAACTGTCTAGATTACTTTTTGATTATTTTAACAGAAAAAATCGATGGACTCTCGATTGTAGTTTGGGTCGACTAAAATGGGCTATCCAAGTTTTGCTCGAGAGGCCTTTGCTTTGGTGCCAAAACAACCCAAAAGTGTTGCCATGTAGGATGACGGCCTTTGGAGTTTGGGCACAAGTGTGAAGGTCCAAAGTTCGGACTTTGGCCAATTTAGCAATCTCATTGGTGGAAATCGACGGCCTCTCGACTTGGCCACCAGGTGTGAAGCGGCCCTTATGTAGTATGCACATTGTGACGTGTATGAAGATTGTGCTTGAAAGATGGCTGTGTTGGCTGATTCAACAGTTACTTGATGAGGGGGAAAATACCTTTTACTTTGCGATATGGTCCTCCAGATCACAAGGCTACAGAGGTATGAAGTTGGTCATTTTTGCAAATATTTTCACAACTTATAAGGGCATTAAACTGAAATGACTCGAAATACATTCACATATTTGGGATACAATGCTGTAGCAATAGAACATCATAACAGGTGTTAAACATCTATAAGTTAAACATCTATAAGTCTCCATACGTTATTTCGTGCTCATGGACTGCTTCGGAACTGACATAGTGTACGAAAACTTGAATTTCCAAGAATCTGAAGAGTCTTAATGAAGCTGGTGTTCGACATCCGGAACGTTTTGACATGACCGCTATCAACATGGATAGATCCTTTGAATAGCCACTATACAGCTCACATAACAGTGTAACCTGGACCACCGCCTCCCTCTGGAACAGTCCACTGAATGTTTTGTGTTGGATCTTTTATGTCACAGGCCTAAAGACCAGGCAATAAAACGCATAAATCAGTCCTTTTCAATACGTGCAATTTACATTCTGTGTATATAAACTGAAATAACACAAACTCACCTTACAATGGAGGCAATTCTGAGCATTGATGCTCAATCTCATTTTATCATTCTCATCCGGAACGTACCTGAGAATCATGATTAAGAGCGTCAGGGGCGACATTCCAGCAAAGGAATCAGCTCACTCTAATTATAAACTCAGACTTGAAAACCCAACACGGTGACTGCTTTAGTTGATCATTTAGCCCGAGATGTAGGGTTTAAGACGTACTCATACACTCGAGCTGGGCAATACCGGGACTCTGGGCCTGCAAATTGGGGCAAATTTACAGAATCTGGAACTTGCGGGTCACGGAGTCGCAAATGCGGTGGTTGATCATGCTCATGATTTGTACTACTCCTGCATGTAGACATGAGACTGTCAAATTATGCATAGATCCACTAACAGATACCAAACCTGTAAAAGTCGATAGCAAAACTTTAGACAGGCAGAGTGAGCGCAGACAGAAGAATTGCTTCAGATACTCGGAATTAGAGAATTGAACCTGTAAAGGGATGTAAGCAAATCGAATGAGATCACGCCATCAGGCTTTGCATAAGGGATTGGCTTATGCTTTGACGCTGGCTGCAAAACAATTCCCTACAGGAATTAGAACTATTGCTACAGCAGTGTATCCCAAATAAGTGAATGAATTTCGAGCCATTTCAGTTTAATGCCCTTATAAGTTGTGAAAATATTTGCAAAAATGACCAACTTTCATACCTCTGTAGCCTTGTGATCTGGAGGACCATGTCGCAAAGTAAAAGGTATTTTCCCCCTCATCAAGTAACTGTTGAATCAGCCAACACAGCCATCTTTCAAGCACAATCTTCATACACGTCACAAAGTGCATACTACATAAGATCTAACACATGCAATAAAGATATACGAAACTAAATTGCTACTTGAGCATGAAAATAGCATACTCAATCAAGGTGATCCTAAAAACGTGAGACAAGAAGCATGATGCTCACTGATCCAAACCAGCATGCGCCAGGCCTGGCAGCAACCCATAATGGAAGGCCTGCACTCGGATAAATGAAAAGCACACCAACATGAGAACTAAGAAGATATTACAATTGGAACTTAACAGCCTCAGCTCCCAACAACAGTTGCTTCAAAATTAAAATCAAAGACAAGCTGGAGAAGGTCATGAGATGTTCATACAGGGCGCATATTGCGAACAGAACGAAGTTCCTGCCACACCCAAGATTGCTGCAAAGCCGTCCAATACGCCTCCATACTTGGCTGCTCAGATACGCCCAGCGCTTCAAAGGCCGCCTCTGCAGCTACCATGCCTGCATCAAATGTAAAAATACAGTTGCCAAGTCAGAAGGAGGGATAACTTGTTCTAACAACAGAAATTGTGAAGATGATAGGTTGAGTACACTACAGTAGCATGAATGTGTACCTGACTTCAGCGCGGTATGTGAGCCTTTAATTTTAGGAACATTTAGGAAACCGGCGCTATCACCCAACAGAGCACCCCCTGGAAAGACCGTTTTAGGTATTGACTGCCAATCAACATGAGCAGAACCGTGACATTAAAAACAAAAAAAAACCAATCTACATAAGCTAAGTCTCACGTAATGCGTTCAAGCAAAAGCTGTGTGCTACCTCGACCTCAAGAGAAAGTACATACGGAAGAAAGGGAATATATTATGATCAGAAGCATCCACTGCCGGCAGAGATAGAGCTGTTGACTACTGGACTAATGCACTAGCAATCTCAATACACGAAATACAATAATGGCTTCACAAAAGAAAACTTTTTTGAAGGTGGAAAAATGCACTTACTTGAAATCCACCCTCATTCAAGGTGCGAGCACCATATTGAATCACTTTCCCGCCTTCTAGTGTTGGTCTTATTGATGGGTGCTGCTTAAACCTCTGCAGACGAATCGAATGGAAAAATCCAAGTGACAAAATGCTAATAAAAATACCCCACTTCCCTTGAGCATGAGGTTCGAAACTAATGAAACTATAAGGAGGTTTTGCTTACTCAACTCCCTACTCGCATTCTCGTGCCGTATATAATCAAATTTGGTAAAATGTCGTCCACAACAGCAACCATACCTGATACTCTTCATAAGGACTTAAATAAGGATTCTTATAGTCCAGGGCTACCACAAGACCAATGGCGACCTGCGACATGTTCACATCCCTTCGTTAGATTCTCAAATGATGTTATTGAGACAAGCTACCTACATAGTAAAGAAGAGGCAAAATTTGGAGTAGTGTGAGTCGTCCTTACCTGTCGGTTGTCCATGTGATACAGAAAAGTTCCACCGTAGGTTTTATAGTCCAGAGGCCAGCCTACAGTGTGTAGCACATACCCTGGTTGATGCTTACTCTCCTCAATCTCCCAAACCTGCACTCTACATGCAAACCAAGCGCTAATTGCTGAAATACTCAAAGCCAACATAAGGCCTGTTTGCAACAACCTGAAGCAGTAACCCAACATAAGGCCTGTTTGCAAACAATACACAGTTCTGAAGAAAACCACATCACACCTCCTTGATTCCAAGAGCATAGGTTTGGTGCTGCGCTTGTGCTTGCTCCCGTAACTGGTACTTCTTAATTATAGTCTGTTCCAGATCCAAGTTTACAACACAACCATGTAAGCCCCACTTTCCTCCAACGCTCAATAGAGGGTTGTCCGCCAGAAGAATCAGTTCAATTCTCCTCAAAGAAATTCAATGAAATGATTAACAGAAATTGTGGTCTCAATGTAGTTATTTTTGCCGTTGGAGGATAATTTAATGAGGCCACGCAATAATGCAGAAATTTGGCATCAGAAAAGGAGGTTAGTGACCCCAGACCTCCGATAAAGAACCTCTGCAACCTTCTCCAAAAAGGGTGAGCCGGCCTGAAATTGGATAACGACAGGTTTTGAGTAAGGCAAGGTCTAACAAGAAAACTCTACCAAAGCAGGGCGGTCTTAGAAAGAATGTGCTTACTGATCACACCCATGAATAACTCACGCCAATAGAGATTTGCAGCAGAGATAAAATGTCTACCTTTCAGTTCCATCCCCCGCTGAAAATTGGATTTTTTGGACCCATCTTTGGCGATACCCATGTCATTCGTAGCTATTCCCACAACACGGTTGTTCTCGTACAAGACCTCAGTAGCTGCAAAGCCTGGATAAACTTCAACCCCAAGTTCCTCGGCCTTTGCTCCTAGCCACCGCACAAGCTGACTCAAACTGTGAGAAACAACACCAGCCGCCCTCAGAACATGAAGACAAAGCTACAAAGTATTCGTAATCAACCATCAACGCAGGTTTGAACTTCATAGTAAGATAATTGAAGCAAATTCATCTCTCCATAACTACTTCCCCAAAACAGGATAAGACCATCAGCAACCTGCCTTTGTGTGATCAATTTGAATGTTATCAGAAAGAAGGCCAAACAAGGATTAATCTATCCACCTGATGACGTAATTTCCTTGGTTGTTGAAAGGCGATGGCAGTGGCACGGCCCGCTTCTCAAACAGAAACCAAAACTTGTCATCTGTGACCGGCACTCCCATCGGAGCCTGCATAACAGGAGAACCGCAAATTGTTACCGGAGCTACAACTTGTGTTCCACGCAAATGTTAATGCTTCCTGAAAAATACATCACTGATTCAAGATTCTGTCAAAGCAAAAATCCTCAGACGTTCAGTCTAGAACCAAACTACAGCAACGAACCTATTGTTTATCCTCATGTCCACTCAGACGAGGTTCTATCAACATGGTGAGCTGCTTACATCTTGGGCCCTCCAATCTGGGAAAAGCTCGTTCAGGGCGCGAGGCTCATACACGTTTCCAGACAGGATGTGTGCACCTGTGCAACAGAATTCGAGCTTGATAATCGAGAAATGTAAACCAAAACAAAACCACAGATTCCAACACAAAATGCAAATTCCCATTAAAACTTGGGGAGAAAATGTTTGAGAGCCTGACCTACTTCGGGTGCTTTCTCAACGACACAGACGGAGAGTTCCCGGGCCTTCTCCTGACACAGCTGCTTCAACCTGATGGCTGCTCCGAGGCCAGCCGGGCCCCCGCCCACGATCACCACATCGTATTCCATCACTTCGCGCTGCTCCTCGCCATTAGCTTCGGCGCTGAAGCCCCGGGGCAGCTGTCCAACTCCGAAAGAAGATGAGCGCAACGGCATCGAGCTTCCGTAATCTAAAATTCGCCTCGCAAGACCGCGCTGCTTCTCAAATCGGCAATGCCCGTCCCCCGAGCTTGACGCACCTTGATCGGACGAGCTCTCTAATCGAGAGCAGGCTGCGCGCCCTAAACTGAGACGCTGCTGGAGAGGAGCTGACAAACCTCGCGGTCGAAATAAGCGCCCCATCGCGACGATCTTCCTTCCCAAGAAAGTCCTGTGAATTCAGCCCCAGCAGCTACAAACCAAGCAAATCTACAACACACCCTCTCACAAAACCCCGGATCAGAAATTCCAAATCCTCGCCCACCATCACACTCACACAATTAAGCAACCCATTCACAAACTCGCAGCTCACCTGAAAAGATACAGCCCCTCGGGAAATCCTCCGATCGATTGTAAGTCGATCTTCCAACGGTGCACTTCCTCTAACCAATCCTACAAACCCGAACGACCATCTAGCATCACAACCCATATCCTCCAAATTTTCATGAGATGGCGCCTCGTCAGCGATGACAAGGAAACGTGATCACTGTCCGGATTTCGCCACAACGCTACACATGCTCATGACTTATTTCCGTGACAACGTCATCGTCATCGAAACACATGAGATCAGATGAAAAAACCGCGAATTCGCAACGTGCAATGATTCAGAGACTAAATTGACAGTGACTCCAAACTTTTTGGGTCGCATCCATGAGGCACTTTGGTGGCACGGGCATGGGCACTGCAGGCGACCTACCACCGAGCTTGTGGATCAAGGTTAGGGTTGAGTCCGTCGTGGTCGTCTCGAGCGCTGGAACAGGGCGGTCGCAATGCGAATACCAATTTAGGGTTCCAGGAGGGGCGTGACGACCACGACTCACGCCAGCGTGAGAGGATGGAATTGTATTCCAGCACGCGCCTCGCAGTGCATCGTCTCTCGCCACTGCTCTCGCCTCTGTCGCTGCCCGCGCTCTCGCACCCCCTGTGCTTCCACCGCAGCAGCTCTACCTCACTGCACCTCCGCCTTGCGCACCCGCGCTTCCTCTCTTGCAGGCCCATGGCTGCCGTCGGGGGTGGTAGCGCTCCCGCCGCCGCTGCTGCTGCTGTAGCGATGGTTCCAGCTCCCGTGGAGGATGTGGAGGATGTCGGCGTTGGCAGCGTGCGCCAGCAGGTGGTGAATCTCGTGCGGGAGGCACTCACCGCGACTGTGCCGGATGTGGAGGGCCTCGTGCCGCAAGTCGCGCAGTGCGGAAACCCCAGGAATGGCGACTACCAGTGGTGAGTTTTGTGGGTTTCGAAATCGTTTTCCTGTTGGTTGTCTGGCTTTGAGAGGTTCAGGGTTTTGTTTTGTGTTTTAGGATCGTTTTCCAGCTGGTTGTCAGGAGTGTTAGGGTTTTAGAGGTTTAGGGTTTAGTTTTATGTTTTTTGATTGTTTCCTGTTGGTTGTCTGTCATGGGAACCGAGGTTTGAGGTTCTAGAGGTTAGAATTTTCTTTTTCTTTTTCTTAGTGGTTGTCTGGTTTCTGATCATCGATAGCCAAGGTTCTTGAGGTTTTGGGTTTAGTTTGTTCGTTCGGGATCGTTCACCTGATCTTTTGACTATCGAGGTTTGAGTGTTTAAAGGTTTTGGTTCAGGAAAGGTTTTTGATTTTTGGTTGGTTTGATGGTTTCAGCAACAACGCGATGGGGATATGGTCGAAGATTAAGGGGCAGGGCGCTCCGTTCAGGAACCCGAACGCAGTGGGGCAGGCGTTGGCGGCCAACATGCCCAACTCGTCCGTGGTGGAGAATGTGTCGGTCGCAGGTCCCGGGTTCGTGAACATCTCGCTCTCGGACCGGTGGATCGAGAAGAAGCTGCACCAGTTGCTACTTCAGGGAGTGGGCGCGTGGGCGCCGAAGCTTTCATACAAGCGCGTGGTGGTGGACTTCTCGTCGCCGAACATCGCCAAGGAGATGCACGTGGGGCACCTGAGGTCGACCATCATCGGGGACAGCCTGTGCCGCATGTTGGAGTACTGCGGGGTGGAAGTGTTGCGGCGCAACCATGTGGGCGACTGGGGCACGCAGTTTGGGATGCTGATCGAGTACCTGTTCGAGGAGTTCCCCAACTGGGAGGAGATCGGCGACCAGGCTGTGGGGGACCTGCAGGCATTTTACAAGAAGGCCAAGATCAAGTTCGACACTGACGCAGCGTTCAAGGACAAGGCACAGAAGGCCGTTGTGCTGCTGCAGGGAGGCGACCCGAAGTACCGTGCGGCCTGGGTGAAGATCTGTGACGTGAGCCGCCGGAGCTTCGACCAGGTGTACAAGCGCCTGAACGTCACTCTGGAGGAGAAGGGCGAGAGCTTCTACAACGAGTACATTCCACGCGTGGTGGAGGAGCTGGAGGAGAAGGGGCTCGTCGAGGACAGCGACGACGCGCGTGTCATCAAGGTGCCCGGCCAGACCATCCCCCTCATTCTGGTGAAGCGGGACGGCGGCTTCAACTACGCGTCCACAGACATGACGGCCATGTGGTACCGGCTGAACGAGGAGAAGGCCGAGGTCATGTTGTACATCACCGACGTGGGCCAGAACCAGCACTTCGACATGGTCTTCAAGGCGGCCAAGCGCGCTGGGTGGTTGCCTGGAAATGAGTCCGAGCTTCCGCGAGCGAAGCACATTGGTTTCGGCCTCGTGCTCGGCGAGGATGGGAAGCGGTTCCGAACCAGGAGCTCGGAGGTTGTGCGCCTGGTTGATCTCCTGGATGAAGCCAAGGACAGGAGCAAGCAGGGCCTTGTTGAGAGAGGGCGTGAGGGCGAGTGGTCAGCTCAGGAGCTCGAGGAGGCGGCTGAGGCGCTGGGCTACGGCGCCGTCAAGTACGCCGACCTGAAGAACAACCGGTTGACGAATTACACCTTCAATTTTGATCAGATGCTCGACATCCGGGGCAACACCGCGGTGTACTTGTTGTATGCTCATGCCCGAATCTGCTCCATCATTCGCAAGTCCGGGAAGGGCCTCGAGGACATTAAGCCCACTGGACAGCTCCAGCTCGTGCATGCCAGTGAAAGGGCGTTGGGCTTGCAACTCATCCGCTTTGGAGAGGTGCATCATGTTAAATTCTCTGCTGAGTTTTTTTTGGGGCATGAGCTCTTCTCTTGGTAGATTGCTTCTGGGAGTGCAAGGTCCTGTAAGTTTCTGACGCTGATTTGTGGTGTTGCTATCTGTGTTTC
Source organism: Bryoerythrophyllum caledonicum (assembly GCA_963971425.1). Lineage (NCBI taxonomy): Eukaryota > Viridiplantae > Streptophyta > Bryopsida > Pottiales > Pottiaceae > Bryoerythrophyllum > Bryoerythrophyllum caledonicum. The sequence continues at coordinate 30,887,861 of OZ020517.1, read as the reverse complement.
CAGTTTGTGGAGGACGCCGCGACGGATCTTCTTCCCAACGTTCTATGTGAATATCTCTACACCTTGTCTGGTATGTTCACCGACTTCTACACCAACTGCAAAGTGGTGGGCTCCGAGGAGGAAGTCAGCAGGCTGTTGCTGTGCGAGGCGACTGCAGTGATCATGCGGGAGTGCTTCCACCTTCTTGGCATCAAGCCGCTTTACAGATTATAATTGAATTGACCTGCTAGATCTTCTATAGATTCTTATTTGCTTTTGGTTATGAAAACGTGACAGATCTATAGAATACATTGCCCTTGATCCCACTGTCGGTAAGTCCAATTGTCATGCACCTTGATTGACTATAGTTTTACAGTAGATGGTTACAAGTAGAAGGCTGCACATATAGATTTTTCTCATGACTCCGCATGACCTCATTTTTTTACCGGTGCTTGCATGCAATGAAGTACATAGATTCTCTGATGAGTTTGATCTATTCAGTATTCCTTGTGCAATTCATAGATTCGAATTAGGAATCATCGTCTTGAGACGATGAATATTGCATGTGGTTTGTCAAGGATTGGTTTTGCAGACGTGATAACGTCGATGAGCGTCGGGTACTATTGTGTAAAATCAGTAAACAATAAACTGATCAATTGATATCATGTCGCTGTGGTAATTAGAATTTTCGAACACATACAGTTATTTATGATGCAGTGATAGACTAACCTCCCACAACTGCCAACCATTTAGTGACAAGAATTTTTTCCCACAATGTCAAGATTTGTGTAGATGTTTTTCTTTGAGTTGGTTCTCATGGAAATAGAATATTGAATTTCAGCGTCTAATAGACAGATCCAGACAGAAGACTATAGTATGTCTGGATCTAAATATTGCACAATATTTTAGAGTCAGATGTACGATGAGCAGGTCTGCCCAGCAGAGGTGCCTTAATCATACCCTTCCCCCTACAAGAAACGAAGATTAAATGACATGCAATATAGTTGTCTTCAATTATAGCCAAACAGTATGGTAAGAGATCTTCTTGACAAATCAAAGGTAAGAGAAAGCAAGCTATGAGAACAAAATGGCACAGAATAAATAACATCGGGAGAGAGAACATTGGGACTCAAGAAATGGGACCAGAAATGGAAACTCAATGGGCAAAAATTCTGAAGGATAGAAAATGCAAAAGGGACGGTGGTGCGTAGGAGCATGCCAGGAAGGGTAATCAGCTAAGAACATTCAGGCCCGTTATCCCTCCACTACACAGAGCGGGAAGTTAACGCTGCTCGGTTACCCGCCTGACGTGATGCCCTCCACTCTAACGCCGGGGCAATCTCACCCTCCGGCGAGATCGAAACGACGACTCCATGTTTGGAGCGGACAGACCCTCTGCACGCCTAAAGCTGGCCCTGTCCTGGCGCCCTACATCCACACCCCCCTACCCCCGCTCGGGTAACAGACGGTCGCTAATCCGCCCGGATGCCAGGAGTAAGCATAGAAGCGTAGTTTATATTCACCTCCAGAGGCCACGCCAATCTTTATGGGGGTTCTGTTACCCCACGAATGCCATCCAAGCAGGGTATCACAGGAGCATCGGAGTGGTATTATACGGGCATAGCTATGGTATCGGAGGAGTATTGGCTGGGTATCAATGAAATGAGATTTTCTGGAGATTATCGCAGGGAACTTGCTGTTTGGTTTGCTTTGACTGGAGTTGAGGCGGAGTGATAGATATGTGGCGTACGAATGATACTGATTGAACGGTTAGCATGCTGGTGGGTTTTAGGTTTTAGTCATTGGTGCTATTCTGCTTTTGTGAAACGATTGGCGCTTGATGGGAGTGTCTGATGAAAATCTCCATATTTCAACAACTGGAAAGTTTCCGAGGGGCCCCAGTTTTAGCTGTAGTTAGGAACAGACAGCTTTTCTCATCGCAGGTCGTTTCTGTGCTGAACTTCAATCACTTTCAATTCAGCAATGCCTTCTGAAACATGGGTTGCTTGTTTTTAGGTGTATGGTCTCCTAGATAAACCCTAAAATAGTTCGTTTGCTTCTACATGTGTGTTTAACACATGATTTTTTTTTCTTTTTGTTGGTTTTAGATGATTGCGTTCAGACGATGGGGCTCATGAAGTACAAAAACGTAATCGTAGTGGGGGCGCTAGCGCTCCTGCTCAACCACCTCATCGTCCTCCACCAAACCCCATCGTCTCCAGATCTTTACAATGTGCTCGGAGTGTCGCAAACCGCCAACGCAGCAGAGATCAACGCGGCATTCGAATTATTGTCGAAGGCGAAGCTCACGAGGGAGCAACTCTTCGATCTACGCCATGCGCACAGCATCCTCTCAGATGCGCGGCGGCGACAGGACTACGATACGTTCCAACTCGACGTCCTTCAGGAAGCTGTGCAGGGCGCGAACAAACACCTTGACTCATGGTTCGACGACATTCAACCCGACATGGAGTCGCATCCGAGCCCCTACCGACGCTTCCTGTCCAAAACGCAGCCCCTCGATGCTCACAACTTCAACAACCTCGTGTTGCAAAGTGACAAACCCTGGGTCATCCTACTCTACTCCGAGACCGCAGTCGAGCCTCACGAGCTCACCAGGTCCTGGAGCGACGTCGCGGAGCTCGTCACCGGCGTGGCGAGCGTCGGGCGCGTCGAAATCGGAGCGCTTCCTCTCTCGGTTTCTCTCGCACCAAAACCGCTCAGGCTTCCCGAGGTTGTCGTCTTCAAAAACTGTTCACGTCTTGATTGTTTGACGAGGTACCGAGGTTTGAAGACGGTGCAGGCAGTGACCGAGTGGGTCGCATCCTCGGTTCTGAAGCTTCCGCACGTTCCGTATCCCTCGTCGTTGAAGGACGTCATTCTTGGAAAACCTCACAAGGTGAAGGTGCTAGTCTTTGGGACCTCCAGAGCGCCGCTCTTCATCCGCCACGCTGCGAAGAAGTACCAGGAGCACGCGGTGTTCGCCATGATCGATTGGGAGGAGCATAGAGCGGTTCTCCGAGAGTATTTGAAGGAGCCGGATTTGGAGTTCCCCGAGGTGGTGATCTTGAAGGACCCGGGATTGCAACCTGTGATATACCAGGGCGGTTTGAACTGCGTGGAGATGGAGAGGTTGATGGAAGAGCACAAGACGTTTGTGCTGCCTCAGCTGCGAAGTATCTCCTCCGGAGCGTTAGGGTGTGGGAACTCAACTTCTGGGAATCCGACGACATGGTATTGTGTTATCGTTGCTGGAAGAACAGGCCGCCAATTGAGTGAAATGCGTGGAGTTATGAGAAACGTCCTTCAGAATCTGACAGAGACAGAGAATTTGCTTGCAGCTGAGGCGCTGCGATCTCGCCGCTTGAGTCTTTCCTGGCTTGACGGTGAGAAGCAGAAGGACTTTTGCTACTTTTACCTGCACTCGCCCACCATGTTCGAGGCGTGTGGACCGCGGAGGTACGGCGAAGTCGAGGACATACCCAAGGTCTTTCTCATACGTTTCCACCGGAAGCCGCCTCTCAGTCTTGACGACCGGAAGGCGAGAGCTCGGAACGTGTGGATGTCGCTTCTCAGCGACGATGCCGAGAATGTGCCCTCACAGTTGGTCTCCGTCTACAACGGCTCGGCCGAGACTGGTGAGGTTGTGCAGTGGATATCGCAGATGGTGTTCGAAGGCGACAACCAGGAGCTTCCTGGGTTCGGAGGCCAGATGCCGGAGCTTGCGCCGGAGGAGAAGGTGACGTTTTGGACGCAGACGAAGAGGATTGTGGCGGATGGGCAAGCGAGGGCTGTTCAGAATAGCCAGTGGTTTGGGAAGGTTTTTTCTTGGGCGTCGCAAATTGATGTGAGTATGGCTCCCGTGATTTTCTTCCTGGCCATCTTCCTCTCCTCGCATTTGTTCTTGCACCGGAAGAAAATGCACCAAGATGCACAATCTGTCTCTGAAGGTCATCTAGACTGAAGAGGATATTTTTTGAGTTGATGTTTATGCGGCTCCGGAGCTGTTTACAGAGGCGAGTCTGAAGATAATTGCTCATTGGTATGATCAGCTGAACAAAATTCATGTGTATTCTAGCTATTCTAGCTAATAAGACTCTCACCTTGTTAAAGTTTGGACACGGATCAAGATTTCATTTGACCAATTCCCCTGAAGGCTCTTGATGAGTAACGCCAAGCTTTCTGATCTGAATCAATTATGGTACACATGCGAAGATTACAACAAAAAAGACGTCGTTCCAGCAATGACACAATATGGCTTTAAGCAGACGTTACAGGAGACTACCTTACTGCATTGGTGCTTCTAGGTTTACAACCAAGAGACGCAAGTTGCAACTCTGAACCATACACCTCTCCTTGCTGCAGTCAATATGAAATCAACCAGTAGTCCTGGTACCGTAAAGCCCATGCAATTTCAGCACAACGACATGACTGAAGATGAATCTTCTTATTTATTCAAGCACCTGCCTCCAACAGAAATTCATATACATTGTACACGCCGAGCAAAGACTGGCAGAAAAACCGAAAAATCTCCAAATCTAACTGAATCCAATCTTAGCGCCTCCCAAATTACAGAGCAAATGAACCCGCTTCCCAAAAATTCATAAAATGGTCCATCGTTGTCCAGAACCTTAAAACAACCGTTGTCCTCCCCTCGTCCAGACGCCATGGCTGCCGAACTCAAAACAACTGCTGCAGTGGAATCACGTGCACATGATGAATTTTAGTATGAAAGCTGGCCTTCAGATTAGGAACTTCCTGACACGGATTGGGTGGGCGTCATGTCGTTGACGGTGTCAAGTCATGGCATCGGTGCTTGGGCGGCGAGGTGAAGCATATCCATAGAGCAAATTCAACCCGAGGCACCAGTGATTGTGTTAGTTTTGTGAAGATTCGCATGGTTTTGGTGGAGATGCCGATCGAAGTCCATATTTTTATCATCCAGCAACTATAACGAGTACTCTTTGTAGTGATTTGAATATCCCTACTTTTGTAAAGGTAACCTTTGATTGTGTCAAAAAAATTAAATATATCCCTACTATTTAGAGTTTTCCTGAAAGTGCTTTCCGAAGGGACAAGTTAGGAGGAATATGGTGCCAGACAGTAGGAGATGTATAAACGGAAAGAAAGAGAGCATGAGGAAATTTCATATCGCCTTTTTCTGCACCAATGAAATGCTTGGCAATTTGAATGTTCTTGGGCCCTATCTCATGCAAGCTATAGCTCCCCCATAGTACCCTAAGTTCTTAAAGGGTTGACCAATAGTTCCCCCAAACCTTTCTCGGTCGTTCTCTGCTGCAGTACAGACATCAAGTGCCTTCGTTGGTTGCTCACAAATGGAGTGGAATTCTCCCGGCGTCATACAAGCTTAAGTGGCTCAATATCTGGGATTCGGATAGAGCGCAAAAGGAGGTTGGCTTGATCTGGGCAATCTGGCACAAGGCCACTGCCGTCAATGTCTGGAGAGGGAAAGTTCAGGACTCTATCGACCAGAGTTGCCTTGTTTGTGATCAAAGGAGCCCGGAGACCATTCTCCACAGGTTCTGGGATTGCAGATTAGCGCAGGAGACGTGGAAGTGGGGGGTCGGCCTTTTGATGCTTATGCTCCCTCGGCGGCCGATGTTCAATCCGCCCGCAGGAACAGAGACCGGTCGGATGTGATGGGTATCTTCACTGGCGCTGCAGGATTGACGTTCCTCGCCCGAATCGCACCATCCAGCTGAATTCTGCTCCGGTTGCCCCCAGGCCTCCCTCTCTATCCGAACGAGGAGCCTGCCGATAGTAGTACCAAGGAGGAACAGTCTCAGACCAACTGCAGCGAGGATTCGCTGAGAGGGACAGAGCCTACCCGTGAGTTCGTGCCAACATGGAAACAGGGGATTTTCGGCCACAGGATCCCGAAGAGGTTCCTTTCCATCAGTAGGATCTGGCTGCTCCTAAGGGGCATCATCATCTGGCAGTTGTGGAGCGAAAGAAACGACTCTGCCTTCAACGGCACTAAGTGGAACAAACAGAAACTTAGAACCAAAGTGTGGCTTGGTCTTGTTGATTATGGACATGCCGCGTGGTCCAAGTCGCTTCTTAGATGCTCCCAACCTCCTGAGAAGAGCACTAAGTTCTCTAAGCGGTTTAAAGACCTTTGGTGCTGCAACGATGTCATGGCCTCGTGGGTCGATGAGAAGCCTCATTGGCATTTGACTCCTAGTCTTGGTAGTGGTTAGCTTGCTTGTTCTTTAATTTTGTCTGACCCTTTCTTTTTTCTTCGGTCTGGGCCTTAACTCGGCCTTGCCGGACCTGGCGGGGTCTGCCCGGGCCCCCTTGTTCGTTCTCCCCCTTTTCTTTGCAGTAAAGGTTCTCTTTACTTGTGTAAAAAAAAATGCTTTGCAATCAATGTTCTTGGGCCCTATCTCATGCAAGCTATAGCTCCCCCATAGTACCCTAAGTTCTTAAAGGGTTGACCAATAGTTCCCCCAAACCTTTCCCAAGCCAAGACACCATGTGCATGTGGTCCCGGTTACTAACATTAGACCTTAAGATTCGGGGTACCTATCTAGTGTATGTTGGTGACTTTCAGGAAAACTCTATTGTATGTCCAAAACATTTAATATGTAGAAAGATGCGGAATTAGGAATGAAACTCAACAAATATTTTTTCATATTTAATCTCAAAGATTTGGAATTGATATAGAATTTAAAAGCCCAAAAACCACCGGAGCTCATAACCAAACTTTAGAGTAGGTGAGATTTGGTGCCCTCCTTCACCCAATGCCAATAAGTGAGAGTGAGTAAAAGAGAGAAGACATGCCATGGATAACCAATTCATGGAGGGTACCCAATACCGATCGGCCTTGTTCGACTTTCGAGGCAATGCCACCAATGAGAGCTCAATTGAGGTGGAGCAACCCAAAATTGCACACATCATGATCCAATGCCAATAATGACTGGAGTTTTTAGATTTTGAGTTATCAGTTTTGGATCACTTCATGCACCATTTCATGCATTTGCCATTTTCATGCACCATGCCATGCATACTCTACTTGATCGGAATTGGGTGCCTCTACCTTATAACGAGTACTTTTTGTAGTGATTTGAATATCCCAACTTATTGAGTGATGGAAATCAGTTGCAAATAGGCCTTTATCAATTCATAAGAGAGTTCTATGGTGGATAATATTTATCAGGGTATCACACGTGTACACTTTATGAAAGATAGCAAGGGGCGATTCACATGAGGACCATCAGAGAGACCAAACTATGTTGAGTGGCCAAGTTTTGGAGTTGGAAAAACTATTACAATATGTAGTTTGCGGAGTTTGGGTCCTTATAGTGCGAGAGCCAAGGGCTAAGTTTAGAGGCCGAGACCCAAACTATTTGGCAAATTCCAAGCCATTTTTTACTTCTTAAAGCCCCTTAGTTTTTAAAACTTTGCTCTCACTTCTTTTAGTGTGGACATAGAAGAGAACACATTTTTGATAAAAGAACATCATGGCGGACATGTTATATTTAGGTGAAAAGAAGTTATTGTTTCAATCCGAACATTTTTAATGAAAAAGTATTTGGCACCTTGGCAAGAGTTTGGGTTTCTATTCTCAATTAACCCAAACTTTCCTTGAGTGGCCAAACTCTTGGTGCCAAAACCTTCAAAAAGTACAACCATATAGGCATTCTAGACACCGTTGGTCTCTCAACCTTTGTCCTCAGTAAAAGCTGATAGGCTAACCAAGGCCAATTTTGAGACTTTAGACCAATCAAATTGCATATAGCACTTGGCTTCTAATCTCAGCCCTAGTGTGAAACGCCTCTACTATTATTGCGGTATGAGTTTAGAGACAAGCAAGTTCTTTAGGTATCAAAGGATAAAACCATAAAGCTCTTTTATTGATTTGATAATGATTAAAGTAGGCAACAGTTTATAAATATAATGAGTAGAAACTATGATGCCGTGATGCAAAAGTATCTTGAATGCTGGAATCTTCATTCATTAAACGACCTCTTGGTTAATTAGAGGGCCTTTTATCTAACCTATTGGAAAAACGCAGATTAAACATTTCTACATTGTATAAATCATAATTCTTGATAAACAACTTTGAAAACCTTGGTGTACTCTCAATACAATAAAATATAATCTATTTTTCCTTAAAAGCCAATATGCCCAAGGTTTTGTAGATGGATAACGCCAAGATCATGGTTTTAGAGCATAGATGAACATGTTTAGCATCCAAGTCTAGTAGAGAGTGGAATTTCTGAAATCAAACTTAAAGAGTCTATAGAAAAGAAATGTGTAAGTGATAATGGATCCAACAATCAAAGTTGTACTAGAATCCATGAAGTTGTAAAGGACTTCCAACTACATGATAATTATGGAGTTATAAGTTTAAGATGATTTTATTATAAGGATCATGATTACATTGAATACATAATAGCGCTAGCAAGGAAGTTTAGACACATAAAAATTTAATTTCATTACAAGCAAAAATATCATACATCTTGTATTGAAGTAAAACTTTTAAACCCATGATTTTTTTAATGAAAACATTAAATCTTTACACTTTAGACCCTAGAAGTATAACTCAAAAGACATGAGGCTTTAACATCCACTATCAAGAAGTTATGAACTTGAACCTAGTTTAAAATATATGCACTCTATGCATTTTGTCATAATTCAAATCTTCATAGCATTCTTTGAACAAAAATAGTATATTAAAGAGTGGATTGACAAATCAATGTAAGGCAATCAAATACAAAATAATTCATGTAATCAGCTACTCAACATTTAATCATTTTTTTTTAATCAATGATGATGCGAACAATTATTGAGTACTTTTACATGTACATGTATCTAAAATTACATTGATGGCAGTTTGTGTAACAAATGGAAGTTGAAGAAGTGGATGGACATGAATGCACTTTTTCAAATACAACTATAAATACAACAATAATCAATGCAATCGATCCCTACTCCATATCACTCTGTTTATCTTCTATCACTTTAAAAATCACTAGCTTGGCCGCATTTTTCTTCAAAATTGTTTACATAATTTTCTCCTTTTGACTATGTTGAGTTGCAGGCATTAAACTAATTGAAATTCTATCCTTTGTTTTCCATAGTATGGAACATTAATTTTCTCCATTGAACACTTCATTTGATGTTGCAAGATGTGTACAAAAGGTTTTGATTGAGATAAAGATGATGTCTTTGCATCTCTTGGAGGCAAACCACTTCTCGGAGTACCTAAACATTGAGCACGGAGACTTTTTTGCCTTAATCTACTTATAGATAAGTCTAATGCATTTCACACTGGTTGGATAAATTTTGAAGTTGGCATAGACTTCCAAAGTCTATGTTTCTTTTCTATATTAGAAAAGCATCAATGATACAAAAATCAACCTTCAACCCAACTTTTCTACACCATTTTGGAATTCTCATCAATTTAGTGGAGTACTAAAAATAAGCCTTGTTAGGCAAAGATTAATCAAAATCTAATATTGAAGCCTCAATAGCAATGTGATTACTACCAATTGAAAATTATTTTGTAAGCTCAACAAAGGGGTTGCAGGAGAATTCACTTCAAATTTAGGCCCTACCCAAAGCACTAAAAACTTAGGCCTATCCTTCTATGGATTCAGTGAGAAACCACGCTCTATCCTTCTTGAAAATATCCCTTATGGAAATGTATTCCATAAGATTTGAAACAATCATAATCAATGTACATAGCTCTATTTACAAACATCAAAAAATACTAATGTGAGAAATTTATTTTTGTCTCCTACATGAAATTTGAAGATTCAGAAAAAAATCTTGTAGGATGAGAATTTCAAGACTCTAGACTAAAGATATAGAAAGGTTTTGAATCGCAATACAACATAAAACCATTGATTTTCTATAGTATGATCCATGTAACTCAAGTAAAAGATATTTATATATTTTGTAAGGACATGCTAATTGTAATTAACATTGAAAAAGGAAAGCGATGTATTGAATTCCGGAGTAATGAATCCCTAAAGTTTGTAAATTTGTCACTTTGACATAATACATTCTCCAAGAATGACTTCCATATTGCTCACTGGAAGTAAGATGGGCGAAGGACAAGTAACAACCATATCAATCAACTTGTTGATAAATATACATGCATACAGAATCAATTTCAAACCCACTTCTACAATCTTGTATTGTAAGAGCAAATGTTCCAAGTAGAAGCAAATCACACTACTAACCATCATTGCTCTATCCAACATTGTGGAGCCCCAATTGTTGGACTTCATGGTTGTAACATTTATAGATTATATTTGTTAGGAGAATATATTGTATAAGAAATCACACAAAGATTATCATTACTCAGAGTACTCATTTATACTTGCAAGCCAGATTCAATCACAAATTTAAAGTCAAACATACCTCATCTTATTTGCACTCTATGGATTCTTTGAAATGATCTTCAATATTGCAGACTTCTTTATCATTTAACATCAACTCTAGAGTGTTGAAGCTCTTCAATCAAATCATCTCGCAATGCCTTTTTTAAAATAGCCATGCAAGTCCATGCAATCCAATGGATCTTGCAAAAACTCCAATAAATCCTTTGTCTCCAACTCTATAGGGGCTAGTGATCTTACGCCAATAGATAGTGTTGAATTCTAGCTTGAGCTCCACATCAAAAAGACACCCAAGGTGAAAGCACAATAGGTGTACCACTTTTGGTGTCACAGTGTCACAGTGTCACAAATTGGAAAAAACACTAACTATTTATTTTAAGGGTACATACATGAAGAAAATTACATTGTTGAATATGGAGGAATGATTGACATTACTAATGAATCCTAGGGTCCAAGAGCAATTTGCCATTTGTAATAAATATTTGGTTCTTTTCACTAAAATCACTAAAAAAATATGGAATTCCAAAAACATTTTTTTGCACTTTTGTTGATTGGAAGAATAAATTAACATGATTGTACATGTAGTTCTAATTTTTGTTTAATTAGTTCGTTGTTGAAATAACTGTGAACTCAAATTTAGGAATTTTTAGTGCCACAATGTTCCTCCTCTCAAGTTTAGCGTTCCTAAGAAATTCCTTGTAGAAGGAAAAAAATAACCAAAAAATTAGGCCTACATGTAGAATCAAGTAAACTTCTACCACCAATCAAAATGTAAGAACTTTTTTTTCAAATTTTTATTGAATTCTTTTGTTTTTGCCCAAAAGTAGTATACCCTAGTCCCCCACAACACTGATTTTGATGTTTAGTGTCATGGGCAGTAAATGACTTATAAATGCTGTAAGTTTTTACTTTTGATATAAAGTTTTAGTAAGAGCACAACAATCTATACTACTCAAAGAGAGGGATCATAGTGGACATGGTTGGTAAAAATATTCATCAAGAGTAAAAACTTAAAGCATTTACAAGTCATTTACAACCCATGACACTAAACATCAAAATCAGTGTAGTCCTTTTCGGGAGAATAATTGACATGCTCAATAGGAAAATTGGTATCCTCAATAACAATAGTGATCCACATTTTCACGCACATTCCTGAATCTCAAAGGGCAAGTCTTTAACCAAAGGTGAATCCTTCATACGGATGCGCACAATATTTTGCTCACAATGAGCAAAATCTACACTCAATAATATGCTCCAAGGCAACCAAAGCATTCACTTTTAATACATCATTGCCTTGAATCCCTAGTACATCAATTTTTTCATTTTGAGCAAATTCCGTATAGGAATTCCTCAACATGGAAATAATCAATTTGGAGCAAGCAAAATCTAGGTTAACAACTTGAGGATCATGAACTATAATTTGAGATTGGTTTAAAATACTCAAATCATACATGGTTGGAGTCAAGGATATTGAAAGATTACCTCAATAAGCACCACTTGCAATAAGTAACGACCGTCATAAGAGAATGAATACATTGCTTTGATAATAAGGTTGAAAGCATTGGTTGTGATGCACTTTCAAAAATTGTGATGGATCAAGTGATAAAAGTTTGAGATAAGGAGGACACTTGGTTCCGGAGGGATTGAGGAGAGATGGGTAGAAGATCTTTGAGAGAGTCTTTGACAATATGAAAGGAAATAGTATTACTTGGTAGTATTGAAAATCGCACATTTGATAGAGTGTCACAACAAAAGTTTTTGGAGTTGCCCAAAATGCCCGCACTCAAGGAGTTTTCCTTTAAGGTGGCATTGCTTTTTTCCATAGTTCTAATGAGAATAAAAATGATATTCCCATATAGCTCTTGTCTTCTTGCATCCTTGTACAAAATTTGAAGAATTGGAAATATAAATTGCAACCATGGAAATGTGCATGAGATTTGCAAAAACCCACCTCATGACTTCTATCATTTAGGAATTAGATTTTATATTTCTTTCTTTGATGAGACCAACAAATATGTCATTGAGAGTCAATCTACATCCATGGTGGGTATAAATTGCCAATATTTGGCATACTCATTGGTCTTTGGAGATTGTATATACACTATCGTGAATACACGTCTAAAGTTTCTATAGAGGTTGAAGTGCCATTCTACTTTAACCCTTAAATATCAGAAGGTGCCACTAGTCGACACGGTGCTCTACATGTTTGGTGTTGTATTTGAACATGATAAGGTATACATATTGAAATGACCTCCAAATAAAAGATTTTAGTCTTGCTATACTTTAATTCATTTTGGATATTCTACATAGGAATATAAGTGCTTGTATAAACAGGTCCTGATTGACATTTAAGGGTTAAGCTTGTGCACATAGGCAATGCTTTCAAACTCACTTCCACACTATCCATCCGTATTTTAACTTCTAAAGGTACCAAGGCGTTTTTTAGAAACTATAAATTTTGGAGTGGGTTTTGAGTGCTTTGGTGAGAATTGGGGAAGAATTTAAAACTAGGAGTTAAATTTTTTTGCCAATGTAGATGGTTTGGCATGGCTAGTGTTGAATTTTTTCTACATTGTCTAATGTGTTTTGATATTTTAAAAAATACTAAATATGGCCGGAGACTTGCCAATAATGTTCAAAACTAGACTATAGAATGAGCGTTTCAAGCCACAATGGATGCAAAACATGGCCAAATTGCACAAAACATATCAATTCTAAAAGTCATGAAGTGATAGGATACAATAAAAAAAAATTCACGCAAAAATCAAGGCAATGAATTATAAGGAATTTTTCAAAGTTAGGGAGGTCCATTGTTTGGCAAATTAGTAGAAATTCGGTCTACAAAGCAAATGAAAAACAAGACTGATAGAATACAGGAAAAGGTACAAGTTCATGTAAAATGAAGACAAAATTGAAAAAGGTACAAAGCCCAATGCAAAAGGCAAAAAGGATTAAATTGTGTATCAAATCAAGCATGGTAGTTGGCCAAATGAACCAATCGCATCATGTTTGGCTCAAATCCATGTGGCATAATGGCATATTGGCACCAATGGCTGAATTCTTGAATCACATCAAAGTGCCTCCATCTAGTGCATCATCGTGTGCATCTTTATCGCACATCTTTAATGCAGATTTAGTATAGCACATGATACACATTTTTTTGAAAATACATAGCCATGAGATGAATACACAAAAATGAGCCTTTGAGCTAATCCTTGCTTTGTAAACAAGGTGATATTATTTTTTACAAAACTTGACAATTAGATCCACATCACAACGCTTTACACCTGAAAGAGATTTTTTAAAACCATAAGCCAAACATGAGGAAAATTCAATACAAAAGCAAGAGGGTAAGCCGCATATCCCTTGGCACCATTAGGGATCAAAAGTGATGACTTAAGCGCTTTATTTGTTTCAAAAGAATAAGGTATTGATTGAAACTGATGGACCATTAACACCGTATCATAGGCCCAAGGATTTTCTTTTAAATGGTTTTCTTTTAGTTTTCTTAACCTAGAAATCTAAGTTATTATTTCATAAATGTTTTTTTGAAATTTTAAAATGTTTTGTTTATTTTTACTTTATTTTATTGAACCACTATGTTAGGGATCCATTCATGTTGACGCTCTTACATCACAAACCAATGTTTCTTACAGGATATTCTTTAGTAATATTCATAAGTAAACAAGATGACAAGTGAGAGGGAAGGCCTCCTCTCACTTGCTATAAGGAAGACACCACAACCGTTCTAACTACCTCTTTGCTAAACACTAGTAAGTCCAGACGAGTGTCTACTCGTAACATTACCCCCCCCCGTAAGGTCGAAGGTTGCGGGCCCTCCTCCTAAGCAAGGTTGATCCTACTGCATCCGGGTGCCAGCGGTGGAAATCCCGAACCGCGTCAGCCGCATTCTGCAAATTCTCCACTGGTTCCCAAGAGTTTTCCTCGGGCCCATATCCTTCCCAACTGATTAAATACTGTAGCTTCCGCCACCGGCCGTGCACCCGAGAGTCCAAGACAGCATGAACCTCCCACTGAACATCCCAGTCGGGCGTAATAATCGGCGGAGGAGGTTGTCGACGCCGCCCCTCGATGGTGTCCTCGTGGTGCCGCTGTAGAAGATTGACGTGAAACACATCATGAATTCGGAGGGTCTTGGGGAGCTTAAGCTTGTAAACCAAGTTAGAAAGCCTGACAATAATTGGAAATGGGCCGAGGAATCGTGATGCCAATTTCTTGGAAGGAGCTGTCGTTGAAATATTCTCATGTCGTAGGAATACCTTCTCACCAACTTGGAATGTGGGTTGAACCTGCACTCCTTCGTTGTAATAGTGTCGGGCTCGCACACCTGCAAGGTCGATCATAGTCTTCACCTCGTTGTGTACCTCTTGAAGGTGCCTTATGCGGTCCTCTACTGCCCGAACGGTGGTCGAGGTCGGAGTAGTGAAAGATAATACAAGATGATACCCGTATGTTGCATAAAACGGGGAGAAGCCGGTCGATGAATGAGTGGAGTTATTATATGCAAATTCTGCTAACGGAAGCAAGTCGGCCCAGTCATCCTGACGTCGAGTAGTGAACATACGCAAATATTGTTCCAAGATCTGGTTTATTCTTTCTTTTTGCCCATTGGATTGAGGATGGAACGCCGTAGTTGTAGAAGGATTAATACATAGGAGTTGACATAAGCGGCGCATGAACTTTGAGATAAAAATAGTCCCCCGGTCAGAAATAATGTCTTGGGGAGTACCGTGAAGTTTCCATATGTGTTGTAAATATAGTGACGCCGTGCCATTAGCACCAATGGTTTCTGTCGTAGGAATAAAGTGAGCCAACTTGGTATTTTTGTCCACCACCACTAATATAGAATCATAACCACTGCTCATAGGAAGTTTAACAATAAAATCCACTGTTACTTTTTTCCAAGGAGCGTCGGCGGCGGAAATAGGTTGCAAAAGCCTGTAGCGAGCATGGTGGGTGGGCTTGGAACGTTGGCAGGTGTCACAGCCATCGACGTAGCGGTGAACATAACGGCACAGTGTTGGCCAATAAAAATCCCGAGACACCAGCTCAAGGATCTTGGCACGTCCTTGGTGGCCTGCAGCAGGGGCGTCGTGGCGCAAGCGCAAAATCTGACAGCGGAGTTCCTCGTGGTCGGGAACAAAAACCGCCCCTTCGAAACGGAGAAGGCCGTCCTCCCATGTGTAAGCCTGGAACCAACGGCGAATGTCTGCAGGTGCTGCCTCCGGGTTGCTTTCAAAGAACGCCTATATTGGCCTAAGCTTGGAGTCCTCTCTCAGGCTTGCCTTTATCTGAGTAAAGATGTGCGCGTCGGTCCACACCGGCTCAAGTCTTTCCAAGTAAGCTAGGCGCAAGAAAGGCCGAGGGTCCTCATCTGTCCCATCCGTGACATCTACGCGTCGAGATAATACATCTGTCCTTCCATTCAAAGAGCCTGGCCGGTGGTGGATGGCCAAATCAAAGGCCGAAAGCATCTCATACCAACGAGCTTGACGCCTGTTGAGATGTTTTGTAAAAAGAAATTGTTCTAAGTTTTTATGATTGGAAATGACACGAACCTGGTGGGGGGAGCCCTCTAGGTAAACGCGCCAATCCTGGAATGCTAGCACAATGCTCAAAAGTTCCTTGTCGTAAATGTCATAGTTTTTTTCAATTGGGTTCATCTTAGAGCTCCGATATGCACATGGATGAAGATGTCCATCATCACCCCTTTGAGACAGGATGCCCCCGGTGGCTGTGTCGGAAGCGTCTATCTCTACCACAAATGGTTGCTCGAAGTTGGGGTGGATTAATACCGGGGCCTTGAGGAACCGGGACCGAAGATCTATGAAAGCAGCATCGGCCGTAGGGGTCCACTGAAAACACTAGCCTTTTTGTGTTAAGTTTGTCAGGGGAACTGCAACGTGTGAATAGTCCACTATAAAGCGTCTGTAAAAATTTGTAAAAGCAAGAAACTCTTGGAGTTCTTTCACCGTTGTTGGAGTTGGCCAATCCTTAATAACTTGAACTTTGTCTTGACACATCTGAAGGCCGCTAGCAGATACTGTCATGCCCAGAAATTCGATTGAGTCTTTATGAAATTCACACTTGGCCGCCGTTGCATAAAGGCCATGCTTGTGTAATCTCTTCAAAACCTCGCGAACCACGGCTTGGTGAGCCTCTAAATTGGTAGAAAAAATAAGTATATCATCCAAGTAAACCACCACTGAGATGTCTAATAGGTAGCTGAAAATATTTTTCATGTGAGCTTGGAATTGTGCCGGGGCATTGGTTAACCCAGATGGCATGACCAAATACTCATATAGCCCATAACGAGTTTTAAAAGCCGTCTTGAATTCATGCCCAGGAGCCATGCGGATTCTATGATAAGCTTGGCGAACATCCAGCTTTGAAAATATTTTTGCACCAGTTAGGCGGTCTGTGAGCTTGGGAATCAAGGGCAATGGGTAACGGTTTCGCACCGTGACATTGTTGAGGTTGCGATAATCTACGCAAAATCAAATAGAGCCGTCCTTCTTCCTGGCGAAAACAATAGGGGCTGAAACGGGGGACTTGGACCGCCGGATCCACCCTTTGCCCAAGTTTTCCTCGAGATAGCGTCGAAGCTCCTCCAACTCAATCGGGGACATAGAGCACAATCCTGTATTTCGAGGTTCCTGACCTTCCTTGAAGTCTATCTTCATGTCCGCGGGGCCATGGTTTGGAAGCTCGTTAGCCGCCTCTTCAGTGAAAGCATCGCTTAAGTCTGCAAAAACCATCGGAATAGGTGCGGGCTCGACAGAGGTCACCTCAGAAATCTCCAGGCAATAAATTGCTGCTTCCCGTGTTAAGTGATGGAATACTGTCGCCGACACCCGGGTGGGGGCGGTCGTTCGTGGTCGATAATTTGTTGGTTTCTCCTTGTGGCCTTCCTCGTGGAGTAAGCCACCAAAACACGTATGTTGGCAATAGAGAGAGTCGAACAACACCTTTTGTTGAGACCACCGGATGGTTGGATCATGGCGGACAAGCCAAGGGGTGCCAAGGATACAGTCGGAGCGCCCCGTGTTGGTAATGTCCACAAGTAGCTTCTCCTAATGACCTCCCACGGTCAAGTCCACGGTTGTTTCGTGAGTGATGAATCTAGAACTGATAATTCGGCCATCAATGACGCGGACCTTCCGCGGGGTAGCTTTCAACCTGATGGTAGCATTACATTGCTTGGCAAAGTCGGGGTGCATGAACACTCCCGTTGCACCGGAGTCCACAAGTGCCACGGCCGACACATTGTTCATATGCACATTCATTGTCAGATGTTTCTCCATATCTATGGTAGCATGGACACATAAAGCCAAAATATAATTTTCTTTATTTATATAAGAGTAGTTACATGTAGTAGAGTCATTTGAGTTTAGGCATAGAGGTGTATTATGTGCCTCCTTATTAGTGCCCGGGTACTGCTTCCAAGTGTTTAGTCCCGGGCTGCTCCTTTCCCGAGCCTTCATCGCCAGTAGCAGCCAACGTAAGGGGCTTGGAAGGATTAGTAGGACACCGTGAACGTATGTGGCCCATCTTCCCGGACCCCCAGCACCTTCCTTGACGTTGATACTCCAATTTGTCGGCCGCTATTTTAGCAAGAGTCGTGGATGCGGTGTACGTGGCATCTAATTCCATGGGAGTGGGACCGGTTGACGTCGAAGGTGACCGGGATCGTGTAGCATATTCTCGTGGTGCCGAAGTAGACCCCATAGGTCGCCGGTGTTGTTGCCGCGTGCATAGTCGATCGTCAATTCTTGAAGCCATAGACATCCATTCCTAGAGAGTGCGAGGCTGAGTCTCGGCGGTTGCTATGGAGTCGAGAAGGTCGTCCTTTAAACCAGCGCAAAACCGAGCCACGAGACTTGGCTCATTCCACTCCACTTGGGCTGCATGTTCGTTGAATGTTGAGATATAAGTAGCCACGGCGCCAGTCTGTCGAATGTTTGCAAGGCGGTCCTCAGCATTGCCTCGTCGGTCTATCTCGCCGTAAACAGCCACAATAGCTCCCCGGAAGGCCTCGTAATTGTGCAATAAATCATGAGGTCTTTCTTCATCCAAGGCTTGAAGGATGGGCATAGCCCAATTCTGGGCCGCCCCTGTTAAGTAGGAGAGAGCATACGCTACTTTGTCTTCATCATAATTATAAGTGTCAGGGTTGCCTCGAAAAACCAGACGAAGTTGGGCAAACCACTTGTACACCTCTCCTCCCTTCTTGCCGGTGAACTTATCTGGTTTCGCCACCTTGAGTTCCTTGCCGCGGTGGTATTCTCCTCGATACATGTTGGGAGTTGATACTGCGGTTTCTCCACCATGCAGCGGTGGAAAAAGAGGAGGAGTTGCTCGCTCAAAAATTTGTTGCACCATATGAGGAATGGCCGCTTGGAAGATGTTTTGAATCTGTTGTTGTATAAACATAGCCTAATCGGGCCCTACTTCATCCAGCACAGGCGAGGCACCTTCCGTGTTAAGTCTTTCTTGATCCATGGTTACTGGTCCTTATTTTCTGTAATACGTTGCGTCAATATTGCACCTGAATAATTTTTAAACGAAGAGAGCAAAAATTCGGTGTGCTGATCTATAAAATTCGGTGTGCTGATCCATAAATTCGGCGATACCTAAAATGCACCATCACGATACATAAAATTCGGCGTGAATTACATAAAGTGATTGTGCATACCTAAAATTCGGTGATACTTCACAGTCGAATTACTGCGTTTCTGGCTCATAGCAATCCCGATGACCTTCCCATAAAATTCTGATATAATCCTGCATAAAATTCTGTATAAAATTCTGATAAAATTCTGATATAAAATTCCAATATAAAATTCTGCTATAAAATTCCGATATAAAATTCCGATGTAAAATTCCGATATAAAATTCCAAGATAAAATTTTAATATAAAATTCCAATATAAAATTCCAATATAAAATTCCGATATAAAATTCTGATATAAAATTCCATTATAAAATTCTAATGTAAAATTCCGATATAAAATTCCGAGATAAAATTTTGATATAAAATTCCAATATAAAATTCCAATATAAAATTCCAATATAAAATTCCGATATAAAATTCCGATATAAAATTCTGGTGCATAAAATTCTCAACACAAGGATGTCCGTTCTTGAGAGCGTTGCTGTAACATGAACCACAATGATCACAATGGAAATAGTTGCCTCGACCACCAATTCTGCTTCACATCTTGCTCATAATCACATAGCGAATAGATAACCTTCTCAACACGGTGCCACGGAATCTCGTGGCGCTTTGAATCGTCAACCTCGTTAGAGTTCTTCGCTTCATTGTGACAGTGACGACAATCGAAAACCTCGTTGCAGCATGGCGCTTGAATCCGACATCTCCTTCTGTAATGCTTGCAGCCTGCGAGCACTCCTTAAATCCCGACATTGATACTCATGGAATTTCGAACCCTAATTTTCTTTTCCTACCGCCTCATCCTCTTGCCTTCATGTCTTGCATGATTCCTAAGAGCGTGAACACTCGTGACTTGTCATAATGTTAGGAATCCATTCATGTCGACGCTCTTACATCATGAACCAAGGTTTCTTATAGGATATTCTTTAGTAATATTCATAAGTAAACAAGATGACAAGTGAGAGGGAAGGCCTCCTCTCACTTGCTATAAGGAAGACACCACAACCGTTCTAACTACCTCTTTGCTAAGCACTAGTAAGTCCAGACGAGTGTCTACTCGTAACACACTACGTGATCATTTTTCTTTTTGAGGCTTGTGCCGTTTTGGGCAAGTTTATGTAATGTCAATTTTGATCACAACTTCTTGAAATATTTATTGAAGATGTGGGATATTAATAATAACTTTTTTGAAATACATCTTTTTTTAATAATTTTTTATTAAAATGCTATTCTAAGTGCAACTAAGGGGACTCAACAGCTCCAATATTATTGCCACAATCTTCCAGAATCATCAACTTATTTAATATAGATAAAAATGATAATCTTCTTTAAGATTGTCAAAAAATCTTATCTTGAGTGCAAACATTTTAATGAAGTTCCATTTTAATCCAAGATAAACATTTTCACACATTGTTGGATAGGGGACCAAGAAAGCTTCTTCTTTTCCACATAAAACTTAGAGTTTTTGATATTTTTTAGATTTTAGTTTTTACTACAATAAGATGTGGTAAGAAAATCATTTTTTGACGAAGTGGATTTTTATTCTACTACAAATCCAATTCTCAAACTTATAATGGTGATTTTTGAGCCACTATTCTTTGCACAATTTTTTTTTTGAATATGCTTCATCCATCTCCTAGCTTTCAAATTGATACACAAGCAACTAATCGGTAACCATGTAAAGCATGATGGTATATAATTTAGACCTTGTATAATGAAAATTTTTGAAGCCAAGTGAAGTCAAATTTTGTTGATCCTAGGAACATAGGGAAGAAAAAGAACCTTCATCTTCACTTTAAACACTATAATCTTTCAATCCATGTGATCGATTTTTATGAACTTTTTCCAAGCATGTGATTTTATGAATCTAAATCAAGTTCTTACTGACAATTAAAAATGGAAACAAAGTTTTTTGCTTTCCTTCTATACTTTTAAAGCATTGTAAAATGTTGTTAATGTAAAATCACGGAACTTTAGGGCTTATCCTTTGGATTGAAGATTCTTCAACTAACATCTTTCATTGGGAGGTCATTACAATATCTAAACCTTATCATGTTTAAATATGACACCATGCATGTAGAAAATTGTAGCCACGAGCAGCACCTTTTGACCTTTAAGGGTTAATACACACTTTGCTAGGTACATAAACACACAATTTTAGCAATGTGCTTATATGTTATGAGGATAAATAAAAAAAACTATGAAATATAAACAAAGCTTATTCATCCTTCTCTCAATTTACTTTCAACACTATTCAATCGCTTACCAATGAAGCATAGAGTCTAACCTCTCTATGACGACATTCCATTATGCAAAACCTCGATTATATGACACATTTTTGCACAATCAAACTTTGAAGCCTTAACTCCCTCCATAATATGACTATGACACTCATTATTATGACACTTTGAGACCCCCACTTTGTCATATTGTGGAGGGAATAAATGCATCGGGAACATGTTATCATGCTGGGAACATGTTGTGAACAATGAGAATACATGCATCACGGATTTGGGTTCTTCTATCTTGAAGATACTTTTTGGCAACCTTTTTTTTTATATTGTAGATACTTTTTGCCAACCTTTAAACATCTATTACTATGCATTTGAATGAATCCACAATAATACGACATCTAGGTTATAAATGTCATATTAACAATTATGTGACACCTTGCTATTGGAACACTTTTTTGGTTTCCCAAACTTGTCATATTAAATTCTAAATGAAAAAGGTCTCGAGGTGGGCTTTTGCATGTCTCGAGCACATTCCCATGGTTGCAATTTATATTTGCAATTCTTAAGATTTTGTCCAAAGATGCAAGAAGACAAGAGGTACATGTCACTAAGTATAATTTTTATTCTCATTAGACTTATAGGAAAAATTATGCTATCTTAAAGAAAAAATTGTCAAGTACGGGCACGTTGGACAACTCCAAAAACTATTACTAGGACATTCTAGTGAATTTGAGATTTTCAATACTAGCTAGTAATATTATTTCCATTCATATTGTCAAAAAAACATTTCTTGTCATTAGCAAAAATGCACTTTATCCCAAGTCAAAGACTTTCTCACTTTGCCACACATTGTCGGGCAAGGAACCAAAAAAACTTCTATTTTCCCACATAAAACATTGAGATCTTCATATTTTTCACTTTTTATTTTTTCAATCACAAGAAGTGGTGTTAAAATTCTTATTGATTGCTCAGATGATCATTTAGAAACATCTTTTGTTCTAAAACAAATTAAAACGTGAATTGGCAATTCTCGAACCTCCACTCCTTGCACAATTTTTTTGAATATGCAACACCCTTTTTCTACTTCTTAAAATTGGTATACAAGGAGTTATTATCATGGTCAACAGGATGATATAAAATTTAGACCGTATGGAGTGCAAAACTCTCACACCAAGTGAATTCAAAGTCTGCAGATCCACTCAACGCAAGGACAAAAATGAACCATTTTTCCTACTTCAAATACTATAATCTTTCAATCCATGTGGTCAAAGTTAAAGAATTTTTTAGAGTATGTCATTGATAAAGTTTTAAACAAGATCCTACAATTTAAACTAGAAATACAAATTTTTTATTTCCTTCCATACTCATTGCACTAGAATTAACAATTGAAGGGGTTTTTATGTGAAACTGTCAAGGAAATTTAGGGATTAAAGAGGTTAGACTGTACCAACTACCATTCTCTTTTTGTGCATCCATTAGTCTAAAAGTATGTAAGGTAAGCCCCTGTAACCAAAAAAACCCGTAGCCAACACCTATAAAATGGGGGTATATCCAACCTTCTTCCATCCCATTACCACCAACTCAGCTCCAAATGGAGGTTTGCCATAAGTCAATACCCTTACTTTTGGTGGTTGGTTATGGGGGGCACCTACTGCTAGCCACCCACTAAACATGGTTGCACAGTTTGAAAATTCATAACTAATTCAGTTTTCATCGAAAAAATACGAAATCACTTGGGTTAAAATTGTAATTCTATTGGCTATCACTGAAAAATAAAAGTATAATTATCTCCTCTCTCCATATATGCACATTCCTTAACTTGTCGGTTTTAGGGGGGCTTACCCTACTATATTTTATAGAACTCATATGAACGCAAGATTTCCAAAGAAATGGGGCTTGAGTCCCAGAACGTAGGAGCCACGCGACGCATCGCTATCTCCTTTTGAAAGATGCAGCTGGCAAAAATAGACACCATGTGCCTTGTGAGCCGTTCTGGGAACTTTGCGAAATCCATGCCAAGTGCATGGTAACCACTGAAAATCACCACACCTTGGAAGTTATACTGAGTATAGTTCAACCATCTCAGAATACTCACTAATATCAGCATCACTAAATGTTGTCACCACGTCAAAGATTTCTCACTACACTGATTTTGATGTTTAGCATCATGTGCACTAAATGACTTGTAAATGCTGTAAGTTTTTACTTTTGATATAAATTTTTACTTTTGGTATAAATTTTTACTAAGAGCACAACAATCCATACAACTCAAAGAGAGGATCATAGTCGGCAAAAATATTCATCAAGAGTGAAAACTGATAGCATTTACAAGGCATTTACTGCCCATGACACTAAACATCAAAATCAGTGAATGAGAACAAACGTCAAACCAAAAGTGCCTGGAGCGTAGACTTGGAGAATTCACCGGCCTTGCGGTCAATAGCGTGACAGTTGAATCGTCCAAAATAACCACCGGGAGGATCTGAAAATCCGGTGCGAGGAGATATCGAGGGGGCTTCGTCGTCAGAAATAGGAGCTTGATTGGGGCCAAAACGGAAGATTCCAACTGTAAACTCGAAGTTTTGGGCCGGGGCAGGGCAGTTGTTTCTAGATGCTGCAACTACCAAAACGGTTTGTTGCCGGATTTGGGCCAGGCCTTCAACTGCCCAACCGTTGGCATCTTGGCACTGCTAGTCTGGGTTTTTTTGGGGGAGCCCCTCCTCCAATGCCAGGTCGACGCAGTGACGGTGGGAGCCTTCCGGGGTCTTTTCTAGGGGGCCCGGCGAGCCGCGTGCGCCACCTCTTGGGGAGTTTTTTTAATCCCGCCCTCCAGGTATCCTGCCCCTATGCTGGACCGGATGGCGTTCTCCGGAACGCGCAGCGAACCCTCCTTGGTTGCAGTCTGCACGGCACTGCTGGTGACGGGGACGGTGATAACCTATCCACAGTGAGTATTGAATTGTTGAAATTTCACTGTAGGGGCAGCGCTCGGCACTCTCGAGTTGCGTCCTAAGTTTTATGCCCTGTGAATCATTAGGAGTGAATTACTAGCAAAGTGACCACGGCTCCATGTCACTCGGCTGCTGTAGAACCAGCGAATGAGCTCCAAACAGAGATTTCCCGGAAAGCAATTCACCTTCAACACACTCAGCGTCACTGTGTCACTGGCAGCGATAGGGACCCCCCCCCCCCCCCTGTTGACCAAAACTTAGTGTAGTCAGTTCAATCCTGGGCCTTTCAAGTCATGCAGTCATGTAGTTTTGGCTCCAAGCAACAGACAAGATCTAGGATTTAAAAAGATCTCAGTCATGTAGTCATGGCTGCAAGCAACACATATTCACTGCTTGAAAGGGGTGGTCTGCTGGTGGGCAACCTCGGTGTGGATTACCATACTATTAATGACTTAAAATTACCATCTTTTTAACAGTGAATCGATGAATTGAAGGCGTTGGAGGGGATTACGGGCCGTTTAGTGAATTCATCATATATCAGAAAATGCTCAACAGTAAGTATATCTAAACCGTGCAGTGGCATGTACTCAGTTTACAGAGTGGAGAATCATTTCGGAATCGAAATCAGGATCAGAGTGTGGTTTGAACGGGGTTTGACTGGAGTGACATTGCGTTTAAAATAACGAGTGGAGCCTGATCTTGCGCGAGTTCCCAGATCCGAGGGTGCCGACTGGGACCATGCACGGGCCTGCCTGGACGTCTCCGATAGGCGGAGTAGGCTGTGCATGCACCTCTTCCACATTCTCAGGAGACATGGAATCGGCTTTTCCCGGCTTTTCTCGGCATCGCAAGGTCCGCTTCGGGGTCCCTGCGTCCCCGCTTCAAGCCTGTTCAAGTCCTGGGAAGGGCAAAATTCCCGAGCTTTCACTTCTCTGGTATCCTACACGTGGATGCTCGCGTTTCCCAAAGCTCGGGGCGAAGACTTCGGATAAGAAGACTTCGCTGCTAGCTGCCCGACCTCAAAACGATTCGCACTGGATCCGCTCCAAATATGATAAGTAGCTCCATCTCGGGATCACTCCTATCACCACCAGTTGCTGGCTCGTGAGTCACCAAGAGGAGTCCGAGGTCTAGACAACCAGACAGAAGCGTGTGTTTGCGTCGAGTCTGAGGTAGAGGCGTAAGAATTGGATCATTGTGTCTTGAAATTAGTGCAACCAGCTTCTTTCTTATTCACAATGACGGCCCACATCATGCAACACTCGACGGAGGCGTGGCCGATTATGGCCAGTTGGGTGTCGGCCGCAGCGTGCGGCGGCAGCGGCAGCACCTGGAGCAAGCGAATGGCGAGCGCCGGGGGCGCGGCCGCGGCGCTCAACAGCAACGACTCGTGGGAGGTGCGCGCGTTCGCGGAGGACGCGTCCAGCAGCGGGCAGTGGCCCCCGCGCTCCTATTCCTGCAGCTTCTGCCAGCGCGAGTTCCGCACCGCGCAGGCGCTGGGCGGCCATATGAACGTGCATCGCCGCGAGCGCGCGCACGCCAACCAGCTCGCGTCCCTGCGCTCCGCGAGCGCTCGCCTCTCCCACGGAACCACCACGGTCGAGCTGCTCTCCCCCACGAGCATGTCCGTCTCCGGAATATCCGTGGCGCACAACTCGGGCTCGGCCTCCACCACGCCGCTCTCCTCCTCGCCTGTCTCCCAGGAGTCCATCTCTTCCTCCTCCTCGGAGCTTCCGCTCCTGCAGAGCATCCCCGGCATTCTGTCCGAGACTCTCACCAATACCATCACTCTCTCCACGTGGGCGCCGTCGCGCGGCACCGGCCTCTCCTACCACCCGTACGAGAAATCGTCCTCCAGACACTGCAAGCCTGGGCCGCCGCAAGCTGACCCCAGATTCTCCTTCTGTCTGAACAAAGCGATGAACGAGCACGAGGACACTCTCGACCTCGAACTCCGCCTTGGCCGCAGCTCCTGCGCCGTCTAGACAAGGAACCGGTCTCCAACTCTTCTCCTGGTTTCGCATCATCTTCAACTTGTTTCCGGGATCTCATTGCCGCTGCAGGGATATCTTTTTTTCTCCCCTGTTCCGATCAAGAATTTACTAGCACTCCGAGAGTGTCATCATCGTCACGAGTCGATGTTGTTTTTTGTAGTCTAGCCTCCAACAGTCAGTTGAGTGCTGCTTGGTGCTCACGTCACTAATTCGTCGATCACAGGAAACAATTAACGCTTGAGTTCGTTAATCAATCACTTAGTTAGGAATGGATGATTATGGTCAGTGTACCATTGGACGATAGGAAGGAAGAGAACTTATGGAAGAGGCAAGTTGAAGTCCTTAGAGTAGAATTAGAGCCTCGATCCCTGTTCCTCCTTACATCTTCATTAGAATTAGAGAAGAATTAGTTTAAAGTAGCACTTCAGTGCTGCTTTTAGTCGGCACCTCAGTCCCGTCGTTATTTTCATTATGGAGATGGTAGATCGAGAGACGTAGGTTCTAGATTTCTTTTACCTCTGTCACCGTGGGTGTGATGCACCCCTTATTCAAAATAAGTGGATTCGGAACAAACTTTATGTTGAACGGGCTAGTGCACTTATTCCGGTCAAAATCTCTGTTATTGTTGCTCAATTTCTGTTCAATAAGTGTGCATTTCGTAGCTGTTGCATGAGTGAGATGATCAGTGCGAACACATTTGGTTGAAAACTATTAGCCACCCTACTAACCTCTAACCTTGGTCCGGGCGCTTACCCTGCCTCGCCGGACCTGGCGGGGTCTGCCTGGTCTTTTGTCTTCCCTCCCCTTTTCCTTTGCAGTAAAGGTTCTCTTTACTTGTGTCAAAAAAAAAAAAAAAAAAAACTATTAGCCCTTTAACGTTGGACAAGCCCAAAATGGGCCTGTATAGCACTGGCTCTAGGAATCCCGTGGCGTTAAAGGGTTAATGGCCTATTACTTTCATCAAATTTCACGTGGAGGTTATTGGTAATGTGGAAGTTGGAACTCAATGTGTGCTGCTGTGGTTTACACTAAGTTAACCCTTGTAGGCCCAATGTCCCCTTGGAGGACATTTTGATTTGGATAGGATACCCCGTTCTCAAATTTAGGTATGATTTTTTGAGAAGGATATGATATATGCAAAACTTGAAGTGTATTGTTGATTCTTAACACATAGTTGCATTGCAAGATTTTTAAGGACATCTTTTACCCCTCTTCTACTTCTAAAATTTGGTGCATAGGTGCCTAATATGATCCTTTTCAAATTAAAATATGAAAATCACGGACCGTAGTGTAAAAAAATGCCATATAAGGTGGTCAAAGTTTGTTGAAGGTGTTTAATATGACCTCAAGAAGAGTTTATGTCTCACTTCAAAGGCTGATATCATTCAATCTGTGTGGTCAAATTGAACAATTTTTTTACCAAATACACTTGTACAATCCTAGTACAAGATCCTACAGTTATAAATGTCAAAGTTTGGTTTGTTTGCATTTTGTGTTGAATGCATTGAACCTGGCAGCTTTAAGTGGGTTTGGGTGCTAAAATGCCTTGGGTCTTTAGAGGTCAAGGTGAAGACACTCAATTCCAATAACTTAAGCCAATTGGGGTCTCAAATGGCATTGTATATCAAATGGAATTATATAGAAAGATGCAGAATTAGGAATGAAACAAACATTTTTTCATGTTTAATCAAAAAAATTGGAATTGATATGGAATTTAAAAGCCCAAAAACCACCAAAGCTCATAGTTGATTTGTAGAGTATGTACTAGTT
This sequence comes from Bryoerythrophyllum caledonicum, assembly GCA_963971425.1. Lineage (NCBI taxonomy): Eukaryota > Viridiplantae > Streptophyta > Bryopsida > Pottiales > Pottiaceae > Bryoerythrophyllum > Bryoerythrophyllum caledonicum. Next base: position 30,859,866 of record OZ020517.1, on the reverse strand, counting down.
GTTATGAGGTGGGTTGGATTTTGTGCCCTCCTTAGCTAAATGCTAATAAGTGACACTGAGTAAAGGAGAGAAGATGTGCCATGCAATACTAATAACATGCATGACCCAATTCCACAACCCCTTTTGAAACTTTTGAGGCAACGCCACTAATGAGCTGAGTTACCAATCCAACGTCTAGAAGGTCAGAGCGTCCAAAAAGATGTCCGGCGGACGGTAACGTCCGGACAACCGGTCGGACTGAACGTCCGGCGGTAATAAACGTTTACCGTGGACATTCAGTAAAAATGAGGGTGTAAAAAAATCACAGTAAACAAGAATGGATCAATTGTGGCCATCGGTTTAGGGTTTTGGACCTTCACGGCCGTCCAATCAGGCGGACGGCCAAGAGGCTGACCGTCGCCTATAAAACTTATAAGGATCTGAAGTGGGGTGGTGCAACCAAATATTGCACACCTCAGGAACCAATGCTGCTACTGACTATTTTTAGTTACTAACATTTTAAAGATTTTTTGAGCAGTTATGGGTGGGTAGCTGGTTGATCGGAATCGGATTGCTCTACATAGTAGAATTGGGTGGGTGATTGGAATTGCGTGTTTCTACCTTAGTTGCTCTGCCATCAAGATCTTTGCCTTAGTCCATGGTTAAATATGTTTTACAATGCAACTTGTCTTTGCAACACTAGTACAAATGAGGTTGTCTTTCTAACAATCAAAATTTGACACTTTTTTGGTGAAGTCTTCAAAACAATGTAAAAAAAAGTGTTCAATAGAGTGTAAGAATAAACAATCCCATTTGTACTATATTGCATATGGTATAGTACAAAGTAGATATTATGATAAACAATTTGATAGAGTGCTTATATGTTTGCTTGGAATCCAAATTAGTTAGGTTGGATTTCCATTTTCTAGAAACATTTTTGACACCTCCTTGGCCATCGTTCATCCTATGGTAACAAGCAATGTACTCATGAGGAGGGTGTTTTTGCAGAAAATCATTTAGTTCTTTGCATAGCATGAAGGTTAGTTTTGAAATCTCATTCTCATATTTTGTTACTTGATTATCCAAGTAACACAATTTATTCTAGTGCAAAAAAATATGCAAGCATTTTAAATTTTCTTAAAATTTGGTTTTTCACTATTCCAAGTTGAATCCCTTAAGGACCATTCGCCCAATTGACGGACTGCATTGCCATTTTGAGCAAGTACGTATGATGTCTAATTCAATCATGGATTTGTAAGTCTTAAAACAAAAATACAACGTGGTAGTAGCTTCTGATAGGAATATAATTCTTTTTCACACCTTGACTTTGGAAAAAATAAGTAATATTTAAAGTGTAATTTAATCAACTCAAAGTAGCTTCAAATGTTTTGCTACAAGTTTCTATCGACATTGATATTTTTATACAAATAAGTAATACTTTTTAAAAGATTTCCTAAAAAAATATTTTCTTTTGTATTAAACTCCATCTAAACTTGATTGATATTATTTATATCTTAGCAAGCAAATGTACAAAAAAATATTCTCTTCTTTTCCACATTAAAATAGGCATTTTTAGTTTTCATTTTTTCAACAACATTTGTCTACTGAAATCAGGGCCGCTTCACACCAGGCCAAGTTGAGAGTCCATTCGTCAAAATTTATGCCCAAACTATGGCTAGAGTTCAAACTTTTGGATAAAAAATAAAATAAAAAATATATATTGAAGCCTTTGGGTGGCTGTGGTGTGAAGCCCCAAAGCCCAAGTCCAAAGTCCAAACCCCATATCATTACGCCAAAAAATATCAGCCCAAAAAAATCAGCCAATATAAAGCAGCCAAGAAAATCAGCTAAAAAAAATCAGCCAAAAAATTGGGCCTCTTTCATCTTACGGTCCAGATCTTGTCAGATTTTGATTATTTCATTGAAAAAATCGACGGACTCTCGAAGGAAGTTTGGGTCGACTGAAAACGGCGGCCCAAGTTTTGCTCGAGAATTCGTCGCCTTGGTGCCAAAACTCTCCAAAAGTACTGCCATGTAGGCACATTGGAAGACGACGGCCTTTGGACTTTGGCCTGTGGCGCGAAGGCCGAGAGGCTGGACTTTGGCCATTCAAGCAATTTCATTGGTGGAAACCGACGGACTCTCGACTTGGGCATTAGGTGTGAAGCAGCCCTCAATATCAATTGACATAAAAGAGCAAAATATCCCCACTTAATTATTTGCACTAGAAAATTTTCAAAATATTCATTTTCAAGAATTATTTTTGGATAACAATCCTATGCTGTATTCTAGTATTAAAATTACTCGTTCCACATGGACCAAGGAGACGAAGGAGTAAGTGGTCTCTTGGCCACCTGAGAGACAAATTGTTTATTCTGAAAAATTAAGGTTTATCCCTCAATAATTATTTTTTGAATCCCTCTTCTAATAAAAATCATTGAAAATGATCTCAAAGAGAAAAATATCACCAAAAGTAGTATATTCTATATTTTATTCTGACCCATATAATTTTTCAATTGTTTGTTGTCTAGCAGGCTGCTAGAATTTGCTTCATTCTAGATGCACAACGAAGTAGCATATGATTGATAAAAACCCTTTGTTTTGTGCCCAAAAAAAAAAAAAAAAAAAAGAAGAAGAAGAAGATAAAAAAACCTTTATTCTAGAGAATTTGGAATAGAAAATATCTTGTTTCCCTATCTGAAGACCATTTTGATCAAACTCATGATTCTCACCACCTAAACCATTCAGAAAATGTGGGATCACTTTATTTACCCCTGGTTGAGTGTTGCACCAAGCCTCAGCCTTAGGTGGGTCCATTTTTGTGGCCTTCTCATTTTTGGGGCTCTAGATTCTTTTTTTGGATTTTTTTTGCCATCCTTCGGCCCTATGGTCCCAAATTACCCTGGGAGCCCCCCCTTTGATCAAATAGGGCCTCCCTCCAATATAAAAATAGGGGCCGGTTTTGTCCCAACCCTCCCCCACCCTCCTAAGCCTAAGGCTTGCTGCAACACTTGACCAGGGTAAATAGTAGGATCCAAAAATGTGCCACTGAGCTACCATTGCTTTTGAGTACATACCTAAGCCCTAAAATGAGAACCAGGCTGTGAGATGGATGCCGACCGGTGACCCCCTAGTACAAATGGGATTGTTTTCAACACTCTAAATTTGACATTTTCAAGTGAAATACAAAACTTGCATAAGGGTCTATTTGCACTCAGAGGTACGTACCTGCCACTTGTGGTCCCTATTTTCATAATATCTCAAAAGTCGCAGATCTATTCACACTGGCTAACTGAAAGTTGGGTTGAGTTGTTTCCATCCGTTGCTATAAGGTGTGGTAGAACAAAATGCTTTCGCACCTCGACCATTGTTTACCCACTCCATAGCTATTTTCATCTGTGAGATCCGAGAGAGAGGGGTGACTTGATGAATTTGAAATTTTGGGCAGGCGGGCAGATCTTGGCCTCAACGTCTCTCTAAAGGCCAGAGCTTGGACGTCGCCCTTCTCCCCACTCTTCTTCCGATTATCGGTTTCCAGCTGCTGACCAGATGTCCTCGGCACTTCAGTTTAGGGTTTTGGAATCGGGATGGGATTGCAATGGGAGGCAAGGAATTTACAATGCTCTTTCTCTTCTTTTTTCTTTTCTTGTTGGAGAGTTTTTATTGTTGTGGTTTTGTGTTCCATGGAAGACCCAAATGACTGCATTGGTTATTTTCACCATGGGCCTGGAGTTGATAAGGTCAAGTTTGGATATGTGGCAGGTGGGTCAGGTTTGGATATGTGGCAGTCGAGGTTTGGATTTGTGGCAGGTGGGTTATGTTGATCGAAGCTGGAGTCGATCGAAGCTAGTGCCAAGTGATCGCGATCAAAGCTGGAGTCAATCGAAGCTGGTGTCGAGTGATCGCGATTGAAGCTGGAGTCGATCAAAGCTGGTGCCGAGTGATCGCGATCGAAGCTAGAGTCGATTGTTATCGCGATCTAAGCTGGAGTCTCGATCGAAGCTGGTGCAGAGTGCAACGATTTTAGGAGTGCAAATTGTTGGTTTTGTTGCCTATGCCGCTGACTTCGATATGACTTCTAATCCTGACGTGGTATGGCGTGATCTTCATCATCTTAGACTCAAACGCAGTTGCCACGCTTAGTGCACAATGTACAATTACATTTTAGATGTAGTAGCGAAATTGTGACCTGTGAAGTTCCTCATTTGGCAGTGCCGGATCCGACGAGCGTCGTCAAGCTCTCGTCGACGGAGGGCGATGGAGCAAGCAAAGATGGACTGGAGTTGCTCGGCAAGCAAGATGTGGATAGGCAATGGATTGCGGATGTTCGTCAAAATGGGAGCCCCATGGTAAAGTCCACAGTTGAATTCGTGTCTTAAGCTGGCATTTGATGAATTTTGTCAACAGTAGTGAAGTTAATTGTGAAGCCATTATAAGTTTCAATAAGATACCCCTCTTTTCATTTCGTATACTACTCTTTCCTCTCTAAATAGCTAGATGGAGATAAGCTTGCCAGTGGTCTTTCAATGAGAATTCTTTGAACCAAGTATGGAAGAGCTTGGATAGCATGGTAACTGTATGGAAGAGCTTGGACAGTATGGTAACAAAGTATGGAAGGGACTCAAACGCAGTTACCACGCTGTCCAAGCTCTTCCATACTGTCCAAGCTCTTCCATTCTTTAAACTTGCATTGGATTTACGATAAAAGGCCCCCTGTAGTGTTAAATTTATGAGCAGATTATATCTCGCGTGGTGCTAGAAGGCTGGCCTCTAGACATGTTGGTGAATCCAGCGGAGCAAAAGGAGGCCATTCAATTCATTGTAAACGAGTGCAAGTATGTCACAGCTCCATATATTCCTCTTTGAAAATGTGGGCTTCCTGTGCAGTTGCTAGAGCTCTTAATGTGTGTGTTTTCACTCGTTCCAGTATTTTGTTCGGAAGGCTCTTTTGATACCAGTAATCACTCGGTTGCAGAGACATGAAGTACGATGGAATTGTGCTGGAAGCTTGGACAACGTGGGCAGCCTTCAACATCCTTGACAAACCGCATTTGCGTCAGAAGGTGTCTAGATAAACCAAATATTATGTTTTTTCCAGTCATGCATGTATATTTGATCACCATCCTACATCTTCCTAATGGCTGTTGAAATTACTTCACTGCATTCTGAGAATCTTGCTTTTGAATCGTTGTAGGCTCTGGAGTTTGTGCACGCTTTGGGCACGACATTGCATTCCATGGAGGCATCCAAAGTAGGAAGTAAGAATCGGAGCATGCAACTGCATTTGGTCATACCGCCACCAACGGACAACAAAAGAGATCCACGGTCTTTTACTCGTGCCGACATGACGGTGCTGGGAAACTCGATTGATGGCCTCTTTGTCATGACGTACGACTTCTCAGCACCCAATCGTCCAAGTCCAAATGCTCCCACTCCTTGGATTCTGAGCACCTTGGAAAATCTTCGAGCAACCTTGGAGGATAACAATGCAGCTCTGGAGGTTTTGTTGGGACTGAACTTTTATGGCAACAACTTCACTCTTCCACAAGGTATACATCTGCACCATGTCGTTTTTGCACAATCAGTGACTCCCACTTCTCACCACTGACAATGTTTGAAGTAGGAAAACGTAATTTAAGAATGAGCATCGTCTACCTTAAGCCAGAACTAGGAGTGATAACCAGTATGAGTAGTAGTGGCCAATTCTACCTAATTTATTGTGATGAATGCGTTTGTAGGCATTATTGGCTCTTCTGGCACATGTTGCAAGATATTGTTTTGACTGTTAGGTGTCCAACTACAGGTGCAGCTGACACGTGCTGCAGCCCCTAGCTCGTACCACTTGGCAGAGAAACATCATCTCTCTTCACAGCCACCCTTCAAGGACCTTCAAATGTCGTTTCAAAGTGAGCCCTCTCTCCTCTCACTGATGTTGCTTGTTGTTTAGATTGTGGTCACCGTACTTTGGCTTAGGGTTCCATTGCATATACTACCTTCTCTTTGGCACTCATCATGCCAAATGGAGCGTCGATCCCACAGGTAGGGCGGTTTCTGCCGGCCCTTGTTCTCTTTCAAAATGTTGTTGATGTCATCTTTGCCCCTGTGGAGTCTTCACAATCAGATGACATAATTAGGGGCGTTAGTGTGATAGAGTTCCATAGTATATTGCGTGACATGAATACTATTGTGTCAGCTGTATTGTACGACTTTAGACTGCATCACTCATGGCTTTGCGTCCTGAAGATGTTGGCTGGTGGATATTGCCCAGATCAACAACTTGGTTCTCTCAATTTGTCATGTATGAGTTCGATGATGCTAGATGGATTAGAAAATTTTGTCTAACAAAAGATTGCATTTAAATATATCAACTGTCCTTGGTCCACACATAGAAAAACAACATACTAGGTATCGAAGGGCAATTCCAGTGATTGTTCGTGTATGTTGTACGTTGTACAAACTAACGCAAGGTGCAAGTTTGAACCAATGCTCTGAAAGCTTTGTTGTAGGAGTGAGTACAACCTGTGAGATGTTGCGAGATGTTGTGCTTGCAATAAACATAGAATTTTGACATGCCATTTCATGGCCTAGAGATCAAAGGCTGGTAGAGATAATGTCCAATTTTGAATAGTATTGTAGTTTGCTTGCAGTTGTGGGAGCCATAGATGAGATGGGATGCAATTTGATATTAGAAAGCCCTCTCAATCACCAGAAGATTACTACTACTTTAAAAGTGGAGGGTACTCCATTCAATGACAAGCGGTAGTTGATCGGAAGAAGCAATTCCTTGACATCTATGTAGGCATGCCGGGATCCACGCACGATGTTCATGTCCTTGGGCGATCTGCACTTTATCAGCAAGCAACAACATCCAATCTGTTTGACCCTATATACTCCCAACATAGATTCAGCCCTTACTTATTGGGTGACAAAGGTTATCCATGCTTACCATGGCTTGTGGTTCCCCATCGACATGTTCAAGGCTCTATGACATCCTTCGCTCAGAGATTGTTCAATAGAAAACTTCGAAGAGGACGCTCTGTAGTTGAACATGCATTTGGTATCTTCAAACAATGTTTTAGAGAGTTCAGAGGAAAATCTGATTTGTATGTTACTTTTTTACCTGATGTTATAGTGGCTTGCGCTTTGTTACACAATGTATTGCTAAACCAATCCACATTCGAGGTGGATCGCCTTTTGGAAGTGCTGTTGAACGAGGGTATGCTCCCGGAAGTGGAAGATGACCTCATTATAAACGCCCCTACTCCTACACCTACAAACCCTGAAGATGTGAGTGGTGATCATAAAAGAGCACGCTTAGGTGAATATCTTGCAATAAGGCGTCATGATTCTCTTCGATGAAACACGGTATGTCCTTGTTTCATTTTGTCATCACATTTGTTTGATGACATGATGTATGTGGATGGTAGTATTTGTGTATGGTGGAGGAGTTATGGTCTTTGAATTTTTGTTTGGGTGGGTTGGTGAAGTAGCATCAGGTTGTGTAGTCTAGTTTTAGATGGTTGAATTATGATTTTTACATCTTGATTTAGAAAACATGTCTTCGGAAACATCTTATCTAGTTGTGTTCTGCAATTGGATTATGGTGTATGAATGTTGGTTTAGGTAATTTCTTAGCCTGGAAGTACATGTTTTTTAAAATCAAGTTCATATCCGGAAGGCTGACTGTAAAATTCTATCTTTGCAGGTTCAAATTCCAGCTAGTGTGTTGCCTTCTCATTTATAGAAGTGAGTTGTCTTTTCATTCATTTCTTTGAAACGTGGCAATTACACAATAGAGAGTCCTACATATGTGCAAGTACTACAGTGTTCATCTTGCACGCAATACTACATTAGAGGCACTTTGAAAATTACTTTTGAGTGATCATTTTTCTAACTATAACTGCTGCAGTTTTATATAGGTCTAGAGCTAGTGGCTGTGGATTCAAGAGGAAGGATTTGTGCTCTATCTTGAGCAGCTACTTAGTTGAAGGATCATTACCGCCCACTTCGGTTGTTGTATTTGGTGCTGGTGTGGGTGTTGAAGCTAATGTTGTTGGAGATCCATGGATGGCATCTGCAAGGCTTGCAATAGCTTGCACCACAAGCCCCAGGTTTAGTAAAGTGATTCGCATGTTCTCCAATGTTTGCTTGTCCCGGCCCTTCTTGTACTCCTTGTGCTCCCCGTGTATCTTTGCATGCATCTCCAATCGTTTCGCTTCCATCTCTATGTTTGAATTTGTCATTTCTCGAAGAGTTTGTACCATCTTGTGTTTTGTCTTTTCTGTAACACTTGCCATCAGTTGGTGACCTCCCGTGGATTTTCTACGTTGGCCTGTATTCCTACTAACTATTTTGGTATTCAATTGTGAAGCCCCAGATGATGACAACACATGGGAAGATGTGGCTTGTTCCGTCCCAGGATTGCGTGGTTGCCTTAGCTGCGTGGGTGTGGCATGAGCTCCTTTAGTAGAATTCGATGCTCTTGCAGTGGTGTTGGGTGATGGAGATGCCTTTGTTCCATTCCTTGGGTATATACTTCTGCTTTGTTGAGGAAGACGCCTGCTAGTCCCTGCATTGCCATTGGAATGATTCTCTGTTGCAGCATTAGAGTTCAAGTCTATCCCCATTGTTGTACCATCTTGCCTCATTGTTGTCGCACCGTGTTGGACATTAACTGTGGAAGTGGTGTTGGGGGTGTGTTGTGCACGTCCTTCCCCCACCGGTTGTTGGTTTCAATGGTCAGACCTACAATGGGACAAATCTGGAGATGATGCCCCAGATTGGTGTCTCACTAGCGGTTCAGCAGTATCAGCGGTATCAGCGATATCAGCAGCTGAGAAGAGCGAGCACTTGTCCTCCGGAGGTAAATCATATGGTTGATCATCCTCTCAGCCGGCAGCGACTCCATGATTGGCCTCACAGTTGTCCATTGAGGCGCTCTTTTGGCCGTGATATGCAACAAAAGTATTGTCGCTAGGTTGAAGGAGATCTCGTTGGTGTGGAGGATTCATAATAGGGCGCATCACCATGAAGTTGTCTATGGAGTGATACACCTCTCAAAAGAAAGACCGCGGAAGAACGTGACTTCTTCGCTCCGTGAATGTAAGATTGAAATATTCTTCCGCATTCCGTCATGTCATGCCATGGAAGTCCGCAATCCTCTTATAATCTGACATTAGAGATTGCCATTTGTGTTTACATGCAGGGGCTTCGCACATAATTTCAGCAGAAGTAGAAGCATTGACAACTTGTGCAATACGTCCCCACTTGGTCACATTGGTGTTCATTAAATCTCTGGCATTGACTACTTCCATCTCCTCCAAATATTCCTGGCGCTTGGCTTCAACAAGCGCAAGGATTTCTTCTCGGCTCCACTTCGGATCTCTTTCTTTCCTCCTATGTGATGGCCTACCTAAATCAACTAATTTGTCACCAAGAGCCGCAGTTGCATCCACAGGTGGTGGTGTATTTTCTGCCATAACTTTTTGTTTCCCCTTGCCTTGCGCTCGTTGTGAATGTGTTGTTTGTGGGACTTGTTGGGCAGCATGTGTAGGATGTTGATATTGTCTTCCTTGTACCCTATTTAGCCCTGTGCAAAGAATAGTAGTCAAGATTTATTCTAACTAGTGCATCATAAGCATTAGTACTCAAGTTTGAACTAATATACTTTACTCTTCAGAAACAGTATACGATAGAGGACGATGGCTGTCAAGACACAACAACAATGTAGGAAAATACTTTCAAAACATAACTTTGAAATTTTCTTTATGTCATCGATTGGGCACAGGAGCTAACCTTGTGTACCGTGTATTTTGGTGAGTTGTATGAAAGAGGCGTTAGAATTTCTTATCACACTGGTACCTTCAATCATATCAATGTCATAAATATGTGTTGGTCTTCTGATGCTATATTGTAGAAGCAATGGTTTTTATTTCCAGAATACATGTGATGTCCATAGATTTTTCTAGATGTCAAAGTTAGTGAAGTGCTACTAATTTATTTCAAATATCTCACAAGTGATGAGATATGAGTCTAAATGTGTAATTGTATCTCACTATCATTCACTTATTTTGTCATGCACTGACTTCATTTTATTGTTTGGTTGGAAAAGACTTTGATTTAGGCAAAGGATTCATAGTCAAGGCTTTCAAGACTTTCAAGGTAGTACTATCATCATTGTGCTTTGATTTTACCTTCAATTACCTTTCATGTTGTTATTGACCTATGGCTTAACATGGATACTTCAACTAGTCAATGAAGCAAAATAGAATAGTAGTTTTATTACCATGCAAAGTCTGTGGAGCAGTAGTTTGGATGCGGTTCCGGCTCCCATTGGATCTGGAGGCATGTGCTGCAAGAACAAATCCTTGGTAAGTATACACTTTTCATACTATACATTTCTTCTCAGGAAAGCCAAATCATATCAATATATCAGCCATGTACATGACCATGTCAAGCAACTAGGATAACAAAAAATGAATGTAGCAAGCATGTTGCATATCTAGTGCAGCAGCCTGTATCAAAGTTGAAAATGGCTAATGCATGTGGATGATGCATGATTGGAGCATGGTTGATGTAGGCTGATGTACATCAAGCCATGTACATGCATCAACCATTTCATCAGCCAATCATTGTGTAAAACATGTTTTCATTGAAAATTATAAAAACGAAATGAAAAGCACAAATGGGTATGCTTACGTGGTTGATGTGTTGCTTCCATTGTAGGGTCAGAGTTGTCGGAGAAGTAGCTAGTTGAATTTGCCATGTCTACTTGCAAAGATGTGATCCAAGAGGCAAAGAACACTTGCAAAACAGAGATGCTAACTGAAGGAGTGAGGTTTCAATACTGCAATGTATGATGCAATGCTCATAGAATAGCACATAATTTATATACTACATAGATATTTTGTATGGTGTGGAGGGTCTAGTTCAACAACAAGTGTGCATTGATAAAATAGAAAAAAAATTGGGCAATAAATGTTTGTTTCGGCGGGTAGCAGCCATTCCTCTCAAAAGTTTGATTTTGTGACAATACCTTAAGTGCCCCTTCAAGGCTCAATTTGGAACCTCTCACCTACCTGTGGTGATCCGTAGATTTTGTTCAATAAAATGTTCATTTTCATAAGACTTTGATAATACAAATATCCCCTCCACTAAACTCAAACCACCGTCGTACCTCTACTCAAGCACCGTCATCCAGCTCAAATTTTCATCCAATTTGTAATTTGTCGCGTCATTTCTACATCTACCGTCATTTTAGGTGCGAAACCGCACTTTCCTACCACTGACTCACCGCCTACTAACACCCTCTTAACCTCTAAGTACAAATAGATCCTAAGGCATAAAAGTGTCAAAAACTTGCACATACTTAGCATTAAAGTCTAAAAAATGGCCCCAGATGCACTGGTGACCTGAAGCTTGAGAGTCACACCAATGTGTGCCTTATGCAAGTTATTGAAGCCCCAAGAATGTGCCGGACACCAACCTCATCAACATATGTGACATGGACGAAGTAATGTGCATGTAGCCCCTGTCTTGTAAATGAAACACCCTCTCTGCTATCCGCCCTATTCACTTCAATGATGCTCTCTAGGATTAACAGTGATGTTAGCGTCGCACACATGCAACCTTATTTGTGCCATTTGGTGGCAAATCCATGGCCGTAGGATGCGCATTGGGCTCCCAACGTGCTGAACATGCCTCGAGCCCCCGACGTGCTGAACCAGCCAACACGTCCAGTTTGCCTCCAAACGCTAATTGGCAGTAAGAATGCCCAAGAAATTGACCTTATTCCATCTGCAACATAAATTCCTGTGCACTTGCCTCATGAATTTCTACCCCTTGCAGTGTAAATTTCTCCCATGTTCACGGACTTACATGAAAAATGGTGGGGCCCGCCACTAGTTAGTCCATTTACCAACGCAATCCATTAGACTCCATGTGCATGATCCTATTAAGTATACGCACATGAGCACCATATGGTGCTATGAGGTACCAAATCCGGCTCCTACGGGGCCGGGTTTGGTGTCCAGATAGGAGCTCCGTATGGTTGCATGTGCGTTTGCTTATTCAGTGGGACTCACGATTCCTCACAAAAATTATACCTCCCAAGTAGGACTCGTGACCTCACAAAAGTTATCATGAACAAAGCTAGTGTTACACCCGGAGAGGTCCCCCCGTCAGGGCCTCATCAAAAATTAGGGGTCTTCCTTGTTGGGCCAGGATGTCGCCCTTGCCCTCCTTGTCGGACCCTCATTTCCAGTAAGGCCCCTGTGAGCGAGCCTCTCCCTATACAATATGTCTAGCCACTCCCCTGACTTGACTTAGTTAGTTTCCTACAATTGAGGATTTCTTGCAAGAAAAACAAGAACTCGGATCAACAAATCTTTAGCCTTTGAAGGAACATGAACCTTAGTTTTGGGTGTTTATTTTTCAATTATCACAAAAAGGATTCATAAAATATCAGGATGTGTTTTTACAATCTATGAACCTCTCTTCATTGCTTAATTTTTTTTGATAATGCTTCCATTTTCCTCTTTTGTAATGCAAAAAATTGAAACCAATGGATTCAAAGTTTTCTGAGCCTCTAAATGCGTGGAAGATTTTATTTCATTTTTTGGAATTTTTTCACTTGAAACTAAATTCTTCCATCCTTTCTATTGAAGCTTAAGAAAATTGTGAGGACATGCTTTCAGAAGTAAATACTAAGATGTTACAATTGGAGATGGAAATATTTTTTTTGTCTTTTTATATTTCACACTCTTTGCACTAGAATAAACAGTTTTGAAGTGTTTTTGGTGAGGATTAGTCAAAGTGTTTTGAGGGGTTCATATATAGTTAAAATTTGCACTCCACTGGAGTTGATGGAGGTGCCCTCACGTTTGTCTCCTTCCTCAACTAAAAGATATGCGGTGGCGCACAAATTTCCAGCATGTGCGTAGAGCCTTTGCTTCTCCATCCGACCAGCCAATTGAACTTGAGTCAAAAATGGCCCTTCTAAATTGTCCTCATCACAATGTACCCATGTGAATTGCAGCCCCAATGGGGTAGCAAATACTAAATCTCTCTTCGATGTTGTCAGGGGATTGGGTGTCTTTCTTCCTCAAACGCATGGTTGGACAATGGGTGGGGTACCAAGACTTGTGTTGGGAGACAGAGTAACCACGTTCGCTCCTTGTATCAAATCTTTAGAGTTTTGTAATGGCCTCGGTTCCCCATCATGGGATAAGAAGTACTCCATGTTTCTTGCGACGCTCCTCGTTGAGCTATAGGACCATTTTTCCAATTTATATTGTGTTTTTGGCACTCTATACTCATTTTGTACTTCCCCTAGTGCCTCCGGCCACAAAACGTTCAGATCTTGGAGGGGAAGTAAAATGCTCATGTTTTTTTCTTCTCCTTCTTGAGCTTGCTACAATTGCAAAGGGAGAAGTTTCGACCCCCTCGTCATAGTTACCAACTGTTTGGCTCCTTGTGTAGCATGTACTCTAACTAGATAGCCCAGTGGGAACTGCGGTCCTTCAATAAACGTGGGATCAATGCAATGTCTCTTCAACTTACTTCCTAGCAGCTACCCCTAATGTATTCCTACTTCCCCATCTGCTTAATTGAGATCTTGTCATTCTAACAAGATTACATATTTTCTTGCTCCCACTCATTCTCTATGCCAATTTCATAGGCCCTTATAACCTCCTCTTGTTGGCTATGGATGAGTCTTAGAACCTGATGACATGCTAGCTTTGAGCATGCTTTCTATGAGCATGCTTCCAAGTGACCTTTAGTGAATACTCCTTGCATGTAGTCGTCCCCTCTAGATTGTATTTGCCCCTGAGCAAAGACATCAAGGCTTCTTTTTTGCCCAACCATACGCGCATCCAGTGAACCCAAGATTGTGGTGGTGTCATGTGGTCGTTTAGGCCTCTTGCCGACGTCATCCAAGCTCATTGCCTCCCTCTCGCCGATTTCATCTTCTAGTACAGGCTCTTACATGCCGCCCAAGAGGCCCACGTCTACTCTAGGTGGCTGGGGGTTTGCTTCCATATGCGAGATTTGACCTATTACAGCCTCCCCCTGCCGCATGAGAGGCCCATGCCTACTCTCGGTGGCAAGTTCTTGCTACTGTATGCAGGATATGGTTCAATACAATATACATATTTAGGGTCGTTTGATTGATGTTGTTGTGTGCAACTGTCTTGGGCGGATGACCTCCCCATTGTTTATTTGCCATGGCTCCTAACACCTTCCCTGTTTCCTCTGATGCTTCCCCTTCTACTACTAAAAGCCTTTGTCATTGACACCATGTTCCCTTGCTTCATTCAGTTGGGCATTATCACCTTCCTTGTTTGCCTCTCTTCCTATATTATTTGCATGTCTTTGGAAATTTTTGGTGTTGTACGTTACTTTTTTGGTCGAAGTCTAATAAAGCGGTCTTTAACACAATGGATTGTGTCTAGGCAAAACCTGCACCAAATTGGGAGAAAATTGAAATCTATTATGATAGTGTTTGGTACCGGTTTCCTTGTTGTTGACAACAACGTATGACTCCTACCATGCTATTGCCTGAAGAGCTAAGCAGAACCGGTAGTCTTCCGTTTTTCCCTTTTCCGCGTCAATGCCAAGGACCTTGCCGACTCCTGCCGCAACTTTGTGAGTTATCTCCACAAACTCTTTAGGTACTTGCTTCAATGTAATTTATTATGGGATTTTCATTTTGTACCCGCTTGTGGATTTGGTTCTTTGCCCTTTGAAGTCCTTGTTTAGCATGTCAAAACATGCTATCCATCGTTAAAAAATGCAATACTATCTTGTGCACGATACAATGTTAGTAGTAGCAACTTGTTAATTGTTTTAGGTGTGTCCGCTTTTACTAAGAAGAAACCTTTGCCAAAGTTTCTTCTAAGCTTTATGTTTTTGCCTACTTTCTTTTGAAGGCCTGCACACCAGCTTGAGAGGCAGAAATTGGGCGGCTTCCCTTCCACGAAACAAATAATCAAGTTGAAATTCAGAAGGTACCGTGATTTGCTACAGACAACCTCTTGGTTTACCTTAATTTTTTGCTTTAAGTCTCTTAGTAGAAGGTCGGCATAGCTGCGTTTGTGACCTTCTGGTAATTCTTCTCCTCATTGCACCTTTGTTGCATGGAAACCGCAAGCCGAGCCACCATGAGACTGTAAAACTTGCTCCAAGATTGCAATCGACTCTGGCTATTGCAACGGCATTTCCATTGTTGGCATTGTCTCCACCACTAGTACATTCTACTTCTTAAAAGCTTCAATGTATGTGGGCATTTCTGACTATTGGCTGTAAGTGCAAACTGTCAATTGCATCAGCTGCATTGATTGGATCGTGTGTTATGGATTTTCTAATGTTGTGGATCAAATTGTTCACTATGGATTTTTCTAGGATTTTCATCGAGATCTATCTGGTCTTGATCTTGGGAAGGAATATTCTCTCAAATGTTCTTTTTAAACCTTAGACTAGGGCATTGGCATTTATTCTTTAAATTCTGGGATTTTTTGCCTCGATTGCCGGCATCAATTGAGGATCGCTTGAGTGTATCTATGGACCCTTAAATCAAACTTGGTTTTTCCATTAGTTTAGTTGTTGGTTTGGTAAATGGTTTCTGTAGACCTTTATCAAGTGTTATGAGATGTCAATTCAAAATCAATTGAGAAAGGAAGAGATGAGAGAAGAGTAGGCTCTAAAATCCCTAGTGGAGAGGACTCAGGTGTTAGGCGCAAGTGCACATCACACGGTAGGAAGAGTTGTTGGGCCTCCCAACAAATCCTACTTGTGTTTGCATTGTAGCTGAAAGATGTGTTTGATAGATATAGTGTTGGCAAAACGACTCACTAGATCTGGAACTAATGTTGAAACTTTGCACGAGGTTTGAGAGAACTAGAATAGACCAGAGAGAGTAGATTTGGAGCGGGACTCTGTGTTGGACTAGATCCATACTCCAGATCTATCCCTCTTTGCAAAGTTGACACTAATCTAGACCTAGACATGGAGGTTAGAACACATATCGAACACACCAACACCTTATACTCAGAGCCATGAGTCACACAAAGAGGCATGAAGAGCACACGACACAATTATGCCATCAAAGAAGGATATCTTTGGCAATTAGACGGAGAAGCCCATGTGTGTTGATTATAAGTCAGTCAACATCAAGACCAAGGCATATCGATATTCCATGCCCACGCCAAAGGAGTTATTTGATGCGTTGGGCCACGCTAGAGTACATAGTACTCTAGATTTGTGATGTGATTATCATCAATTTCCATTGATGGTGATGATCGGAAGATTGCATCAACATGGAAGAGATCAACTCTACCATTAGAAGTTTCTCCCATTTGGCCTCAAGAACGCTGAGTTTTAGAGGGTGATGGACCGAGTGTTGACCGATTAATCGTTTGCCCAATGCTACATTGATTATGTTATTATTTTTAGTAGCGGTCCACGAGAGCATGTGAGGCATCTTCAGGCGTTGTTCGAGAGGTTGCGGCGTGGAGATTGCGCTTGCACCATGGCAAGTGCGAGTTCTTCTACGATTGGTTGCCATATTTGGATCATATGATTGTTCCAGGGGGTCTTGGCGTACAACATGCCAAAGTGGATGCGTTGCAGAAGATTCCTGCATCAACCGATGTGTCACGGCTTTGAGCTTTTCATGACTTGGCAAATTACTATCACCGTTTTGCCAAGAAATTAAGCTTGACTACTAAGCCGTTGACTATTCTCACGGGAAATCATCAACCATGGACTTGGTCACTTTGAGACGGGAGCAACAACAAGCGTTTGTTACTTTGAAGTTGGAGCCCAGCTAAGCGCCTATGCTGCGAAGTCCAGATGCTACACAACCCTTTCAGTTGCACACAAATTGGAGTGTTGTGGGATTGGAGGCACTATTGACTCAGAAGAATGATGACGGACGGCAGTATGTTTTGGCGTTTGCTTCTAAGAGCAACAACAACGCGGAGTCCAACTATTTATCCTATGAGGGTGAGGCTTTGGCCATGGTTTAAACCATAGCCTATTTGAGGCCCTATTTGTATGGGCATCATTTTAGGTTGGTGACCGACCATCAGCCTTTGAAGTGGCTCATGGAGTCTGACAAGCTTACTGGCAAGCTCGCCAGGTGGGCTTTGTTGCTTCAGGAGCATGACTTTGAGGTTGTTCATCAGGCCGACATCACAAACTTGGGTGCGGATGGTCTATCTCGCAATCCAAGTCCTTCGAAGGAGGATTTGACTTGTGCCAGGTGGCATGGGGACTGTGACATGGAGTGAGTCTCGGAGTGGCATGCTGCGGCTTACCTCATGTTGATGTCTCGCTCCACATTGACATTGCCTAATTTGGCAACGGATAAAGAACCGGATAGGGCCCAAGTTGTTAGCCATGTGTGAGAAGATGGTCCAGTCTTGTACAAGCTACAACATGGGACACTTCCCCCAGCTCTTTTTGCTATGGGACGTGATAGAGTTGGAGACCAAAAAGTAAGGTTTCGTTGGGAGAATGGCCTTCTATTTTGGGTGTTGCCGGATGGGGCTAGGCGCATAGTTCCGAGGCCAAATTAGAGGTCTTTATTGGTACGACAAGTACACAAAGACCTAGGACATTTTAGTGTGCGACGAACTTATTCAATGATGGGCAGCCAATATAGAAGACTGGCATGTATCACTAGGTCGCCACATATGTTTCTCGGTGTGAAATGTGTGATCAGATCAAATCTTGCTTCAACACCTTGTCACCGCAGTTGCAGTCTTTGCCATTTATGGAGCTAGGATACCGGTGGTCTTTGGACTTTGCTGGTCCACTTGTCGTGACTCCACGTGGGGCCAAATATGTCTTGGTGATGGTGGAGAATTTCAGCAAGTGGATTGAGCTTGTAGCTCTTCCGCAGAATTCTTCAGAGTTGGCCGCCATGGAATTCTTCGGCCGGGTGTTGGCTTGTTTTGGAGCCCCAACTAAGGTTTTGAATGACTAGGGGCGTGAGTTCCTTGGAGCTTTCAAAGCTTTGTGTACCAAGGCTTGATTGACCATCATACCACTTCTCGGGATCATCTGGAAGCTGACGATTTGGCGGAGCGTGTGGTTCACACCATGAAGCAAGGCCTAAGGACGTACAGATTTTTTCAGGATGGCCACCGTGATTGGGATTTGATGATACCATGGATTGCCATGGAATATCAATTTAGCCGGCAGGATGTATTGGCAGATTTCAATCCGTATCAATTATTGTACGGGCAAGAGCCAATTTTACAAGGTTTCATTTGGAAAAAAATGGCTCTGGTTGTGGATTTGGACAATCCAGAGGTGTGGGCCCAATGTCTATGAGATCGAGCGGAGTTCTTCAAGCCGGCCATGTCTATGGCCATGGAGAACTTATCCATTGTTGAGCGTTGTGACACCTTACGGTACGCTCGCATTCGTAGTGGTGTATACCGACCTGAGTTGCGATGTTTTTTCACGGGGATTACGTTTATCTACAACGTGAGGCGCCCACGACGTTGGATATCAAGGTAGGACGCACTATTTTTTGCATGAAGGATGTGTTACCCAGTGGCACTTTGATGTTGGAAGACAAGGATGGCCGAAAGTGTCGGGAGCACTCTCAAAATTGTGCTTCCTGCCATTTATCCATTGATGGCTTCGTTCATCCGGAGTTGGTCATTGTGCCAGACGATCTTTTGTGTTTTGTGTGGTGAGAAGAAGGGCGCGGCTGCCATATTACTTTGTGACCATTGCAAGTGTGGTTGGCATATGGCTTGCTTGACGCCGCCTCTACCATCCGGGGATTGGACTTGCCCTTGTTGTCGGAGGTCTTCAAGCCACGTTTCACCCAATGAAACAACTTGAATTCCTTGTGGACTTGTCACTCTGTGGTACGTTGTTTCCAATTGAAGTTCCTAGTTTTGATTTAGGGATAGGCTTTGTGAAGATTGAGCAAGGAATTGGCAACAAAGTTGCCTAAGGCGATTAAAGATGGAGCTCATATTGGACTCGGCCTACATTTTCTTAGTTATTTTTTCATATGCTTATTGATTCAGCAACGGACGGCATCTTCAACTCGATGTGTACAGTTGATGGAGCGACATCACCCTGGCGTTTAGTCTTGTTAGTGCTATTTGGTCCTAGCTGAATAGAGGGTCTCTTTTTCCGCTACGGGGCACTTGAGGGTGTACCACGTATACTTGTTTTAGTGTATGTTTTTTGTTTAATGATGTTGGTAAGGACTTTTGATCTGTTGTGGTTATTGATCTTTCTTTATACAACAACTCTCACGGGACGTGGGATTAAGGGCCTCTCCGCATTGTAGCCATTTAGCGTAGATTAGTTTGTTACTAATTTACAGATTTTAAGGATGTACGGAGGTGCACCACATTCATCCGTGGATGATTTCCATCCACTTAGAGTTTTGTGTGTGTGCGTATAGCGTTGCACACGTCCTTGATTTGACGTCTTTGTCAAGTCAAGCTTTGTGAGTGAATTAGAGAGTGTTTAGTGATTACCTTTGCTTGTATGTGATTGTTTATCAATAGTAAAGGCTCCGCATACTCTAATACTACTTGCACTCGTTGATTCTCCCTTTGTGGAGTGCAACACGCTTGACCACTCTTGTGATTTATTAGTTATTCCTTAAGGGTGTACTAAGTATACCTAAATTAGTGTATGTTTTTTGTTTATTTGATGTTACTTAGGACTCTTGATCTGTTGTAGTTATCGATCTTTCTTTACACAACAAGATGGACACGTCAAACTAAGAACATCAAACAACGCTACAATCAAATACAATATAGTATTTATATATATACTAATTTATATATTGAAAACAATATACAGAAAAATATAAGAATACATTTTAAAATGAAGGAAAACATACCATAGAATACTTATATAATACAAGATCAAACAAATACAAAAACAACAACTATAACAACTATAACAAATACAAAACCAACAACAACAACAACAATAACCACCACCACTACAGACTTCTACTCCTACTTGGAAGTGAGATTGAAATATACCTCGGCCCCATGTCCAACTTAGTAAAGACAAACCTAACGACACACAAAAAAAGAGCAAAAATGTACTTCATTTAGAGTACCATAAAACTCCACCTGAAATACCAACACATCTTGAAAACATTTGCACCACTTTTAGAAAGTATGCACACACTACATAACACACATATCATCGCATTCCTACATATTGCCCACTACATCCAACAAAACATAGAACACCCCCCATCACACATACTATATACTTTAATAATTACCACTCACCCTCTCCAAAATATGCAACTGTCTCCTATCTCCACCACACTTAGAGGTAACACAATGGACTAACACTCTACTAAATAAATTAGCCACCCTATACAATCAACCCGAACGACACATACGCATAAAACACCCATATACAAAATTCATTGAAGAAAATCAAGACATTATACATCATAAAGAATCAAGTCATTATACATAAAAAACTACATGACTTCAATCAATAACAAAAATCCACGCCCTACACAACACATAATACAACAACACTTCCCATTTCTCCCCAATGAACTAAAAAAAGAATCACTGAGATGCTTCGAACCTATAGCAGAATACTCACACCCGCCTCCACCAACCCCACACATCCCCCTCCTAAATTTGAACACAAACACAATAAATAATGTCACATGTATTCTAACATAGAACGCTTCATCCCTCAACATTGCCCTCCCATGCATTCAAAACCTCAACACTGCCTTCCCACACATTCAAAACTTCACCACACATAACAACACCTCCCTTGCTATAATCACCATTCAAGAAACTAAACTCACAGCCACAAAACCTATTAAATACATACAACAATTTTTTCTAACTATAAACTTATCTTTAATAAAACCCATGCACTCACTTTTAATGAAACCCATGCACTCACACATTGTATCAAACAATGCCACCCATATACACCCATCAGTGGAGGCCTTCTCACATTTGAACACAAATTCTACGCATTCCCTCACAATATTGCCAATATTCCCACACCAATGCACATATCCCCATATCTACAAATTCTAAAAATTAATGACCAACTCCTTTAATCATGGCTTATACTTCACATTTACACGCCATCTCACCCAGAAGACATCAGATTCATCACAAATATCAAAATACCATTACTACTCAAATTAACTATCACTTAAACCACACATACTTACTATGTGGAAATTTTAATAGAGACGTCGCATTAATTGGGAGACAATACGGAGATCGCTATTCCCCACCACAACTTATTGATCATCAATGGCATAACTTCACCGACAACCTAAATTTTAAGTATATTCCTACAGACACAACACACTCTAGACAAAGCTGATATGACTGTAAAGACCTAAGTTTAATAGACGGCTTTTACATACTTAATTCCAATTATGCACAATACACTTGCACAACAAAAATAAAAATCATTCTAAAATCAGACCACTCATCAATCCAATTAAATATCCTACAAAACTCACTTATCAGCAGAGCACCAAAAACACCAAAACACGACCATGTTCAAATACTTAATTCCATTCCAAAAACCAATGCACAAGGTTTCAACACAATGTGTTTTGAAGAAAAATCTATACAAATTGACTCCCTTGTTAAATATCTAAAAAACAATGACCAACTCTCTCAAACTCAATGGCTTGAAACTTGCAACGCCCTAGACACCATAATAAATAATATCTCTAACATCCTAGAGAAATCCTGTAAAGCTCCACCCATATCCCATCCAACAATTAGAACATCCAAACAAGGAGGCTACCTACTACATAAACTCTTAAACAACACCTAAACACCTATTATATCATTGAGAAAACAATTAGAAATGTAAAAAATAACCCACAATGGTTTATCCACCCTATTTGCCAAGATATACAATCCCTCCAACATACCCAAATCTCGCCCCCACCACCCCTCCACGCATCACTAGATAAATGGTTACTTGATATCGCATTAATCGCAAAAGAGGCTAACAAACAAGCCAGAAAAATTACTACCAAGTGTACCAAAGAAAATATCAAAAAATCCATCTCTACATACAGACAATTATATGAAATGAGCCCAAAGAAAATCAATTGAAGAGTCTTCAAAACAATGAACCCTCACTAATGCCCCTTAGATTCCATGAACTTCTATACCTATTCTTTTCTCACTACTACAAACAAAAACAAATTCCCGCATCCTGGAAAACTAGTTTTACAATACTACTTTATAAAATGGGTGACCCCTCAAAGCTTCCCAACCATAAACCAATTGCCCTAGCCAACACTATCTATAAACTCTTCACAAGTACATTGATATCTATATTATCCTCATATGGTGGAAAACACCAAATCTTACACGATAGCCAAGAAGGCTTTTGTGCGGAGAGAAGTACCGCTAGACAACTTTAAAAATTACTTTGATAGTAGCCAACTGAGTAGGTACATGCTGGTCGTGGTGTCCCATAGCCGTGGTGTGTTAGTCATGGTGTCCACGGTCCCATAGCCCTAGTCATGGTGTCCCATCGGCATGCTTTGTCTATGCCTAAGCCTGGGTATACCATGCCCAGTACTCGGGTACCTGGGTAGCTGGCCTTGGGTAGGCCAAGTTAGGGCTCGTAATCCTGGTCGCCGCCAAGGAATCCTTGGCGGCCGCTCCCATGATCTCTCGGCTGATAGTTGTCGGTAGCTCCTGGCAAAGCCTACGAGGAACCTAAAGGTGCCGCCCAAAATCCAAAAACCACCGCCGCCCAATTGTTGGAGTCCGTTGCCGCCACCATACACAATATCCAATGCTCCTTGACCTTCGCTCGACCTCCCTAATTGTCATCCTTGACCTTGTATGCCGTTGTGACCCCATATCACTCCTCTTTGGTTTCCACCACGTCAAGGTCCTTGTCTATGACATTGGATGGAAAACGCCTCATCATGCCCTCGCCTTTGGTCACGTAAGTTCGTCATGTGCGATTTTGTAAGTAGTTTTCCCATCACAATATCAAATGAGGGATTAGTACAATAAGTGATTCCTTGTGTAATCATCTCGTAACTTGGAGGTAACCCATTGAGAGTAGATTGATCAATGCTTTGTCTGCAACTTCTTCTCCATAACTCTTGAGCTCATTTCACAAGTCCATGGCGTACGTAAGATAGGTGTTGATATCTTTGCCCTCCCGCATTGTCATCCCGTAAAGCCTGTTCATGAGCATCTGAATCTGTTGTTGATCTCGAGCTAAAACATAATTTGCCTTCAACATTCCCCATGTGTCTGTTCAGTCTTCGTGTTAATTGACTTTGCCAAGTAAGGTCACCTACAGGCATAGTAAGTCTCATCTGTGCACGTTGTTTTGCCTTTTTCAACTTCTTTTCATCGTATGGTGTTCCTCCAACATTAACTGGATATACTGATGTGCTACACTTAGCTTTTACCAATGGCCAATGGCCGTCTCTCTTCAATACAACAGTCATATTGATCTACTATACATGGTAATTAAGAAGTCCTACTAGTTTGTTAGGGTCTCCAACGTCACAATTGTTGTTTTTGCTACTTTCTACCATCTTCTACTCCTAGACCTGGATCTCACTTCCTACACTCTTGATTTTACACAAAGTTGGTTCACTTGTCTCTGCGCTCACTTGTCTCTGCTAGATCTCATACTCTAGATCTACATCAAGGAGCAATGTTCACTAGTCTCCTCTAATTCCTAGCTCTGATACCATGTTGAAACACTATGGTGTAAGTTGCTTGATTGATAGTGACCATACGCCATAATATATACAGTGTCTAGCAAAATTGAGTCAAGTTTTGGTAATTCGAAATTCAATTACCAATGTAGAAAAACTGGCAATAGATTTGCACAAATCATAAATTGTACAAGATAGCAATTTTAGTGGGCTACAACTTGATGCAAAAGAAAGTTCTTCTTACATTCATATGTACAAGAAAATTACATTCGAAGGAAACTGTGTCTCTTGACTCAGTTTTGCATCATCAACCAAAAAAAAAACTTAATATTTTGTCCACTTGCCTTTGGCAGCTAAAACAGCTTGGATTCGTCGTGGCATGCTTTTGTACAACCTCCTACACTCCTCTGGTTTTATAGAAGCCCAACACTCCTCAATACGTTCTGACAACTCTAAAATTCCTTTTGGAGCACTTTCATACTGGTTAAGACGACGTTTCAACCTTACCCAAAGATGTTCAATTGGATTTAGGTCAGGAGATTGTGCAGGCCACTTAAGAACATCAAAGTTTTGTGATTTTAGCCATTGGCGAACACTTTTTGCTGTATGTTTGGGATCATTGTCATGCTAAAATATCAAATTCGAAGGATCAAGATCATATGCCATCACCGTGTACATTAAATCTCTTTGCAAAATTTCTTTGTATTGATGTTGATCCATTCTTCCTTCAATTCTACAAAACATGCCTGGGCCTTGAAATGTCATACAACCCCACAACATGACAGAACCACCACCAAACTTTACAGTTTGTTTCACTTCTTTTAAATCAGAAGACCGTTCATTGCGAATCCAACACCAACTGCGACCATCGGAGCAAAATTGATTTACCTTTGTCTCATCAGAGAAGATGATGTGCTCCCAATCATGAATGGTCTAATGTTCATGGCACCTAGCAAATTTAAGTCGATCCTTGATGTGTCTTTGGTTCAATTTCGGTTTCTTCTACTTCACTTTTGATCTCAGTCCTCCTACATGTAAGACCCTTCTCACCGTATTAACACTTACAGTAACTTGGCATTCCTCACGTACATGCTGGGTAGCACATGTTGCAGTTTCAAATCCTCCTGATGTGACAGCTCTAATGCATGTTCTCTTTTGAGCATCTGTTAATACTTGTGGTCTACCACCACTGCTAGTAGGAATATCAAACAATCTCTTCTTTCTAAGTCTTGCAACATGACTTTGAGACACCTGCAACTCACTTGCTACATCCCTTGTGGATCTACCACCTTGCAACTTCACCAAAATAGAGTTATCAAGGTCTATACAAGCGCTTGCAGAAAGCTCCTTCAAGTACACCATGTTGAGTAATAAAAGTATACTAACAATGTGCATGGAGTATTGCAACATTGTAGTATAACATGCCCAAGCCAATTTGAGCTCATACATCCTCAATGCATTTGTGGCATGCAAAACACATGTCTTGGCTCATGAGTCCTCAATGGCATGCAAAACTGAGTCAAGAGACACAGTTTCCTTCGAATGTAATTTTCTTGTACATATGAATGTAAGAATAACTTTCTTTTGCATCAAATTGTAGCCCACTGAAATTGCTATCTTATACAATTTATGATTTGTGCAAATCTATTGCCATTTTTCCTACATTGGTAATTGAATTTCGAACTACCAGAACTTGACTCAGTTTTGCTAGACACTGTACAAGTGAAAGGAGGCTTCAGCTGTCCTTGTCATCAATGACTAGGGCTACGTTACTGTTGTGTAGTACGTGGCTACAATGAAGTGCGAGATCAAACAAGGGAGACACAATGTGGTTTGTGATACTCCAACAGGTCTGTGCTAATGTTTTGGAAGAGGCTCTCCAGACATGATCCAGCAGTTGCAAGAGCATGTCCAAAGTGGCCGACAATTTACACTTCTCGACTGATAACTATGTGATACAATTCTGATACCCTCTTATACTCGATACTGAGGCGCTAGTTTTGTGAAGGCGAAAAAAACAACGTTGTAAACCTGTGGAGGGTGGTTGTTGCTGCTGCAGGATGTTTCAGATGGTTTGACCATGGTGGTCAAGTAGTGTTCATTGATCAGTTTGTTGCTTGTCATTGGATTTTGCTTGATGAGCTCTTCAGTTTCGAAGTCTGACATCGAGGAAGGTGGTTCGGTGTTGGAATGTTCAGGAAAGTTAATATCCATCATTCACACAGTCAGACATTTAGACTAAAATCAAATAACGACACGAGCACGGAAAGAGATTGGTTATGGCACGTTCTATTTGTCAGGACGGCTCTCTCATTGACATAGTGGGCAAAACATCTTGATAGGTGATCAACAACACGGGGCTACAGCATACGTATATCAGTCAATCAACTTTTTATCAGAATGATTTAACGTACTGCACGCAAATACCGCTCCATGATCACATACCTGTTGCCAGTGCGAGCAAAACATTCATTCACGACAAGTAGTCCATGATGTGCAGATTACGATGTGCGGTTCGCGGATGATGTTTAGGTGATACTCATCTGTTACTATGGTGATGCTCGGGTGATGCTGCCAGGACGGTCATGGACAAAGAAACAACATTGTAAGTAGTATGCCACTTTCATGTAGACTAGGGCTGTCTGCAAAAATGAAATTACAATCCAAGGTGAAATCAGGCACAGGACTAAAAACGATCATCATTTCCATTTCAAGGCTAGGTCCTTGGAGTGAATTCCCTTTGCATATGAGCCAAACCTAATGTCTAGTGAAGTTCTGCATCTCCTGAAGGAACGTCTCCAATCGAGAAGTCTGCCAACGCTCCTCAAGAGCGAATTTAGGTTGGTACATTTTCAAAGTGACATATTAAACTTCACATATGCAACAGTGGAGAACTCCAGAACATTATGATCAACCTGAACCTTAAAATTGTGTAGGAAAACATGTGAAATAAGCATTATTCACTTTCTTCGAATAATGCTAATCCACAAAAAATAATATTCAAACAGAATTATACCTGATTCCAAGCTTACATCACTTCAAGACGAAACATCAAACCTCCACCACCGTGGCTACGACATCACGACCGCAGTGCAGCAGCTCACTCCACACATTACCTAACACCAGGTTGAAAGAGGAGAGAATGCCGCCGCCGCCGGTGGAGTAGGTTAAGATCCTAAAGTGAGC
Organism: Bryoerythrophyllum caledonicum; assembly: GCA_963971425.1. Lineage (NCBI taxonomy): Eukaryota > Viridiplantae > Streptophyta > Bryopsida > Pottiales > Pottiaceae > Bryoerythrophyllum > Bryoerythrophyllum caledonicum. The sequence continues at coordinate 30,832,991 of OZ020517.1, read as the reverse complement.
TCTGACTCGCCGTAGTAATGAAGGGCAAGCTGGATGCGAACCTTGCAGGCAACTATGGCCGAAGGTAGGAGGCGAAGGCAACTTGAAAATCAACAGAATGTTCAATTGCAAGAGCAGAAATGTACACGCGAAGCAAGGTGTGATGGCTCATCACGCGGTCACGCATATCCCGGGCGGCCACGCGCTGGCAGACACGCTGGCTTTTCCCAGATGTGGATCCCTCTAAAAAAAACATCGCTGGCACATGCTGATGATGAATGACACATTATTGCGTGGATCTCGCAAGCCTCTGCTTTCACGCTGAATTTGGCTGCGCTTTCAGATGAGGCTCCCGAATTCCTCCTGTCCGTCGCATCCCGCCCGCGCAGTGTGCGCAGGTTGACAAGTCGCCACTACAAATGCCAGCGATGTATTCCGTTTCGGATTTGATCTGTGTGTAGGGTAGAGGTCATGACCAGCGCGTGATTGAATTTGGGGTGCGGCCGCAAGTGAGTTTGATTAGATTGAGGGCTGCGCGCGGAGAACTGGAGCTCCTGACGGCTTGCTTCCGGGCGGTGGCAGCGTTGGAGGAGCTGTACTTTGAGACTGATCATACGGTGACGTCTAGAACATATTTCCGGGTAAATGGTGAGGTGGCAGATGAGGAAACGGTCGCGGTGGTCGTGTTGCCCCCGGTCTCGCTTAGTGCGGCTGAACTTCGGCTCGTCCTTCAGAGCTACTTCGCGAGGTATTTGTTTTTCCAGAACTCGCCCTATTCTTTTTTTTCCTTTTTTGTCTTGGCGTTGCGTGTATGGGCTGCGTCTTTTTTGATGCGGAGCGAGACGATTGAGAGAATTTTCTTTTTCCTCCGACTCTGTTGCGTCTTTGAGCAACTATACGTTGCTGGGAAATACCGAATAACACTCTAGTACTTGGCTAGTTTTGGTTTCACCAAGACGTTATCAGGCCATTCTTTAATTCTCACTCTGTTGGAGTTTGGCATTCTTTGCTTCAAATTCTGACTTGGAGAGAACTGGCATCGCCATGAGTAGATGGTCTGTCTATCAGGACTGTTAGATGGTCCTGTCTACTCGTTGGACTGTCTAACAGGGACTAATATTTTTGCTTCTGTTTCTGCTCTCAAACTTGGTAAACAAGGTTTTTGCGCGTAATAATGCACCGAAAGTGACTCCGTTTGAAGCGAAGAAATGGATGCTGCTGATCAGTCCTTTCTCGAGTCTAACAGTCCTTGTGAACTGAATCAGGGACAAGCTCTATGAACTCTTGTCAGCACGAAGAGCTTTGTCTGGAAGAAACCTTCAAGTGGCCCACTTTGGTAGCAGTACTGAGAGTTGTGTCCATTCTTGAACACCTTCAAAGTACCATGGGCTATATTCAGAATCGCCTTATTGCAGGAAGGCGCGCTCGGAACTTGGTCGCCCTGTCCAGGTTCTTCGACACCTGCGAGATCAAACCTACCATCAAAGACAGACCCTACACGGTTTCCTACGGCCATGCCTTCCAAGCGCGACGCAACGAGGACTTCGTTGTCGCAAAGACCAAGTGCCAACGAGTCCCGGGAGACCACGGATCCTCCACCTATGACGCCTTTGCAGTGAGCTCCTCCTCATCCAATACCTCACATCTTGCAAATACTTCGGAAGCATTGTCATGGAGTCTTGGCTGCCAAGCGTGATGCCTCCGTATTTGTAACTCGGATAGATATGTGTGCAGATCTTGGACGGTCATAATGGGACTGCCGCTGCTGTGTTTACGAAAGAGAACCTGCTCAACAACGTCACGGGTGCAGTCCCGTCCGGTCTCAGCAGGGACGAGTGGTTGGCAGCTCTGCCTCGAGCTATGGTTGCAGGGTTCGTGAAGACTGACAAGGACTGGCAACGAAGAGGCACTCCGTATGGTACACTAAGAGGTAAGCTGTAACTTTACACACCTTCTCACACTTATACAATCGTGGAGGTAGTCACTATTCTAGCAGTTTTGGAGCCCTTTCTAAACATGTATGCCTAGACTCATAATCTCAGTTCTCCAAAGGAAAGTTATTTCCCTACTAACTTAATCTGGTGTGCACTCTCTCGTGAAAACATGGTGTTTGCAGGGAAATTTTCAGGGACGACGGCGACTCTAGTGATAGTGGATGGATTGACCGTTACCGCGGCTTGCGTTGGAGACTCGAGGTGTATTCTCGACGCCGAAGGGACTGTGATAACTCTGACGATTGATCATAGACTGGAAACGAACGAAGAAGAGTGCGTGCCTTTCTCACATGAAATTGAGACCTTCTGTGGGATGCTGTAAGATCATGTTCGCAGTTGTGGTACTAAGTATATGTCTTTCTTTTGTTCAGGAGAGAACGGGTAGTAGCAAGTGGAGGTCAAGTTGCCAGGCTTCATCCCTATGGTGGGCGTGAGGTATGTTTTCTAGTCTTTTTTTTTTAAATGAGAGATTTGCACACCAAGTCATCAATTTACTCTTGTGTTTTGATTGGAGTAACTGAATGTTGGTAATTTCCTGTGCAGGTTGGGCCTTTGAGAGCTTGGCCAGGTGGTATATGTCTGTCGAGGTCAATTGGAGATCTTGATGCTGGTGAATATATTGTGCCTGTACCTCATGTGAAGCAAATTAAGGTGAGCAGGCTTCTTTGCAAATAACGTTTCTAGCAGCAGATAGGGAATTTTTCAGAGTAATTTAACTCGTGTGAGTGGGTGTTTAGCTTTCACCTGGAGGGGGCAGGCTCATCATCGCCTCAGACGGAGTTTGGGATGGTCTCAGCTCAGAGAAAGTTGCGAAGCTCTGCCGCGGCGAAAAGCATCCAGAAACTGCTGCAAAAAACGTAGTCAAGGTTTGAGCTTCAAGTGTCTCTCATTTCACAAATTGGGTGCTCAGTTTCCAAACAAGTAGCTCCGCCATGGGATCCATTTTCAGAGCATCGACATGACATGATGAATTGTATGTTCAGGAGGCAGTAAGGATCCAGGGTTTGCGTGATGACACAACGTGTCTGGTTGTGGACATCGTCCCCCCGGGCCGAGCCTCTCGTTTCTTTGCTCCAGCAGTCCGAAAGCAATTGACGTTAATGAGATTCCTGCGGTTTTCACGGTGCAAGAACAAGAGTGTCACTCAAGCCCCTGCCATGGAAGAGCTTTTCGAGGAGACATCTGCAACACTTGCTGATAGGTATGCACACAACTTTAGTGGGAAAAAGACCAACGATCAGCACGGATTTTGCTTTTCAGTTCAAAGGCCTGAAGTTGGATTGAGATCATTTAGATTGATTCTTCTCACCTCCTCTTCTGTTTGCTCTTGTTCCAGATTGGGGCCAGTGCCATGAGGGAATGCTTTTCTCTTTCTCACTGCAATCGTCATTGCAGTCTCAAGTCTGCTGCCGGCACATTTTTTGTATACCCGCTGTATAATACTTGTAGAAATTGTTCGGCTCGAGCGATTGAACTCACTCAACGCGCCAATTGATGGAGAAGAATTTCTACGCATTGGGCATCTTTCAAGGTTTAGAAGTAGCATGTATAGACAGGTACAACATATAAAGGTCCTTCAAGTTTAGGCATTCATTGAAGCCAATCACTATTCTATTGATGTGATGCACAGATGGGGGATTCATACATTTCGAAACCCTAGCATAGTCAGCACAAACAACTGCAGGGTCACACCCAATTATATTCAGATGAATTTGCAAATCCTCATTTTTACTTGAGGAAATATTCACAGCAGTGTCGTCATGGTCAGTTTTCTTTCACGGAGAGAACATTTCTCCGGGCAAGCTTATGACTGACGTACAACTATCTGACGGATTGAAATGATTAGAGGGCCAGAGTTGACAGGAAAAGAAAAGAGAGCTATATAATAATCACTGAGCCATGTGATGCACCTGCAGTCGTTGATGAGCTCTCCGAACCAACCGCACTGCCATCCGGAGCTTGCTACAGTACTGGCCTCATCAACCACATCGCCACAGAAGACCTCGAGCGGTGTAAAGTCGAGGTGGATATATCTACCCGCCTCTCTTCAATCAACCAATCAATCAACCAATCACCAATCAATGCATCCATGTTCAGATTCATTGCTGATGACGCAGAGTTGCAGGTGCGTGACGCAGGGTTTTTGGATCTGGCGGGCTCGTCGCCTTGTGGCTTAAAGGCTGTCACTCAAATTGCCGTAGAAGCTCCCTGAGAAGTGGCTCATGGAAACAAAACTCGTGTGGGAGGACGTCACCGGAGTGTCCAAGCTGCCTGAGTTGGGCACTGGCATGATGCCTTCCAGAATGCGCCGCACCTCGGACATGGACGGCCGGAGCTCAGGCTGAATGCGAGTGCACAATAGTACGATCTGCGCACACAAGCTTACTTCGTGTTTGTCGAAGTTGCCCTCCAAGCGTGGATCCACGAGCTCAGACAGCTCGGCTTTCGCCAGAAGCTGCATCCACGTGAGCAGCTGGGGTTTGCCTGCAAAATGGTCGAACGATCAACCGAAGCACTAGAGCGACGTATCCAAATCCAGGTAGAAAACCTTCATCCAGAATCTCTTACCTGATGGCTGAGACTCCAACATACGCCTCCCACTCACAAGAACCAACAACAGCATGCCATAGCTGAACACATCGCTCTTCTCCGTCAGCTTCCCGGTCACGCCATACTCCGGATCCACAAAGCCAAGCGTCGAAACGACAGCTCGTTGCGACACCTTCGCGACCCGCACAGATCCGAAATGCCCAACTCGCGCTGTGTAATCTCTGTAACCAAACATAAGCATCCAATATCAGATCAATTCAGACGCTTCTGAGATCATATCGTGTGGATTGTTTTCATACCTGTCGAGGAGGATGTTGCTGGGTTTGAGGTTTCCGTGGATGATTGAGGGCGTGCAGTGTTCGTGGAGATACTCCAACCCAAGAGCTGCGCCGTGGGCGATGCTGTACCGGCGCGGCCACCGCAGGGGCGTCGTGTCGCTGAGGAGCGCGTCGAGAACGGAGTTGTTGGGCATGAACTCGCACACGAGCATTGGGTCGCTACCGCCGATGCCTTTGAAGAAGCCGCGCAGCGTAACGACGTTCGGGTGCTGGATGGCGCCGCGCGCCTTGACTTCGTTCCAGAACTCGTCGTTGATGAGCATTCCGGAGTTCCGCGTGTCGAGCTGCTTCACGGCGACCGCGGTGCCATCGTCGAGCTTCCCCTTAAACACGAACCCTGTCGTGCCCGCGCCCAGGAGCGCGCTCTGGTGGAAGCCGTTGGTCGCGGAGTCCAGCTCCTGATACGAGAACTGCCTGAACACGTTGCGCTGCGACCCCGCTTGCTGGGGCTCCTCCATGTCTGCTCCTCTCATGGACGATCGGAGCTGCCAAAAGTGCGCAGCGTGCAGCGATCGGCTCCGCCAGTAGTAGATTGCGACTGCAGACGCCGCTGTGATCATGACGATCACGGGGCATACGAGCACCACCACGATGAGGAGCAGCAGGTGCGACCGCGTCCACGAAACGCACGGCTGCAGCTGCAGCGAGGTCATCTGCCTGCACTCCGCCACCGTCCGCATCTGCGGCGCAAGATGGCACGAGTTCTCCGACGACGAGAAGCAATTCTTCGACCATGTGTCGTACTCGAACGACGCGTACCGCGCCCGCGGAATCGTCCCCGTGAAATAGTTCAATGACAGGTCCAGGAACGACAGCCTCGGAAAGCTGTCCAGCAGCTCCCGCGTCACTCCCCCATTCAACAAATTCCCCCGCAAATCCCTAATACGCAGCACATCATGCGTCAAATCATACACGAAAACCCGAGATTACCAACTCAAACAGTCATGCACATTGGGGGAGTCACATCTCTTACAAGTGCTGCAGGTTCGACAGCCCCGCAAGAATGAGTGGAATCTCGCCAGTAAGGTTCCCATTGGGAATTTTCCTGCCTCAAAAATTCACACATTAGTGATTCGTCTCTCTCAGTGTCTGAAAATTAGGACATGTTTTTGGACGACGCCGCGCTTGCTTACAGAGTGACGACGGTGCAGGTGGAGTTGAGCGCAAAGCAGGGCGTTTGCACCGCCGGGTTGTCAATCAGTGCGCATCCGATGCCCGGCCACGGTCCGTGGCAAGCGTCTACCGCTTCCACCCACAGCTTGACCACACTGGGCGCCGCCTTCCACATATCCCGCAGCTGCGCCAACACAGCCGCTGCATGCAATTTCCGTCGAGCACGATCAGAACTAGGTCGAGCAAAGCAAGCGACATGCATTCAGCTTTGCCGGTCTCGAAACTTTACCTTCGGAGGGCGTGGCCGAAATGGGGCGGCAAACCATGACTAGCGCCACGAGGAGAGTGAAATGTTGCAGCCGCCATGGCATGGTGCGTGCGCCAGTGATTCTCCTGATCGAGCTCACGTCATGCATATATATTCAAGGCGGTGTCATGTGGATGAAACCATGTTCGGCGACTCTCGGTGGTCATGATGCACATGGATTCCAACAACTTCTGACGCCATGCATGATGAAGTTCGAAAACCAGCGTGATCGTGAACCAAAAAGAACACCACCTCCCTGCGTCTGATTAGGGCTGTCATGCAGCACGACGTCGTACCCACACAATTCACATTCAGCGGCCACGAGAGCGCCACGAACAGACACAACATCAATACACTCCAACCACTATCGACGCAGTCATCATCGCTAGAATGTACCACCTGGTGCAGCGTAGATTGATTGGCTCTGAAACAACATCGCACAGCACAGAATCAGCAGCGCAACACTCGCATGCGATTATGACTTTGGAGTGTGAAAAGCAATGATCATCATGACTGGGGAAGCGAGGAGTACTCTGCTGCGACATGGAAGCGCTCATTCAATACTAGGAGTCTCGGCACATGTGCAAACGGCTTTTGTTTCTAGTCGATAAGTGTTCGACCTTTCAAGTGTGCATCTGACTAGAAACCAGGTGCGAGAGCTCTGCTAATTCAGTTGGCTCGCGTTTGCGTCATGACTACTGCCTCGTGTTTGGAACGGGGCGGAAGCTGGAATTGAACGCGGGGCGATTGACTGCAATTGAAGCGGTATTTTATCGATCGCGCTGCACTTGTACTTCAGCTGCTGCATGCATTGATTGCGAGCCTTTTGCTAGCTGTGGCTAATTGTAGCTCACATTAAAAGCGTGGAAATCAGAGGCACTCGCGCCATCTGATCAGAATGCAGATTTGTTTCGCAGGTCCTGCCAGTCTGATTTCCGCCCTACCGTGTCCTTTCTCGACCTCCACCACGAGACCCCAAAGTTAATTCGAAAATACTTTTCTTACAAATTCGGAAATAACGAAAATATTATCAGTAATAGTGGTGGTATTATGCTCTTTGTAGGAGCGGCCTTTGTAAATAAGCTCGGAACAGAATATATAGTTTGGCTGTAAATTGTAGATACAAGGCAAATTTGAGTATCTAAGAACCATTGCTGTAACTTTGAATGTGCATGGTGTTACGAATACTTTGTAATTTTATCACATGGGCATCATCAAGCATTAAGCAACAAAGAATTAAGGTAAGCCCCCCTAAAACCAACAAGTTAATGAATGTGCATATATGGAGAGAGGAGATAATTATACTATCATTTTTCAGTGATAGCCAATAGAATTACAATTCCCACCCAAGTGATTTCATATTTTTTTGATGAAAACTGAATTAGTTATGAATTTTCAAACTATGCAGTTATGTTTAGTGGGTGGCCAGTAGTAGGTCCTCCCCATAACCAACCACCAAAAGTAAGGGTCTTGACTAATAGCAAACCTCTATTTGGAGCTGAGTTGGTGGTAATGGGATGGAAGAGGGTTGGATATGTACCCCAATTTTATAGGCGTTGGCTATGGGTTTTTGTTGGTTATGGAGGGGCTTACCTTAGACTTCAAGCCACTTAGGGATATCTCTACTCATGCCTTCAATCTAATTTAAATGAGCCAATTTGGGACTAGAATATAATACTACACCCATGCCCTACATCTACCTACATTCATGGGCATTTCTAGAATTAATAGAGTTCACTTCAACCTTTGGTTGAGATTCACCTTAACATAGTACAGTACCCTCACACAAGTATACTTACTTTTTGCTTTTGTACGTTTCCACACTACACTGCTGCCAACTTTGGCATCGTCCTGAAGGCTAAAAAAATGTCAATACCATGAAATTTTGGCACAAGATCACTTCTATGTTGAAAACATATGTGCCAAATTTCAAGGCGAGAAGATTTATACAAAATAAGATATCCAAGATTTACCAACATGGGGTAGCTGTAAGAAAAGCTTCACAGCTGCCAACTTTGACACCCTTCCAAGGATTCAAAGAAATCTTTTTGCCCATGTAATTTTTAGCATGAGACGACCTCTATGTTGATTATATGTGTGAAAAATTTCAAGTCCAAAAGATCCACACAATTAAAACTACATCAAGAGCTAGCAACATGTGTAGTTGTGAGAAACATTTCACTCCTAGCCGACTTTGACACACTCCCAAGGATTGGATTTTTTGGTATTTTCCCATGAAATTTTTGACATGAGACTATCTCCATGTTGATCACATGCGTGCCAAATTTGAAGGCCAAAATATCTACATATCAAAAGATTTTTGAAATCTACCAACATGTATAGTTGTGAGAAACATTTGACTGTTGCCAACTTTGACACCCTCCTAAGGATTCTATTTTTTATTTTTTTCCCATGATATTCTGTTCATAAGACCACATCTATGTTGGTTGTACATGTGCTTAATTTCAAGTCCAAAAGACTCACAAAAGAAAAGAAACAAATCTAAATCTACCAACATGTGTAGTTGTGAGAAACAATCAGCGAAAACCATTTCACTATTGTCAACTTTGGCACCCTCCCTAGGTCGGAAAAATTGTTAATTCACTATTGCAAACTTTGGCACCCTCCCTTGGTCGAAAAAATTGTTAATTGACCATGAAATTTTTGGCACAAGATCACCTTCATGTTGATAACATGTGTGCCAAAATTCAAGGCCAGAAGATGAATACAAAAAACCATCTTCAAAATCTACCAAAATATGTAGCTACGAGAAACAATTTTGAATATCCTTTTTTCTATTCATCATGTGGCCTTGGAATTTGGCACACTTATTATAAACATAGAGGTGCTCTCATGCTAAAAATTCCATGGGCAAAAAAAATTCTTTCAATCCTTGGGAGGGTGTCAAAGTTGGTTAGCTGTGAATGGCTCACAACTACACATCTTGGTAGATTTTGAATATCTTTTTTCGTATTCATCTTCTGGCTTTGAAATCTAGCACACATGTTGTTAACGTAAAGGTGATCTTGTGCCAAAAATTTTATGGTAAATTGACAATTTTTCAGCCCTTAGGAGGGTGCCAAAGTTGGCAGCAATGTAGTGTGAAAACGTACAAAATCAAAAAAGTACGTATACTTGTGTGAGGGTACTGTACAGTACTTGATGGTCCCTAAATTCTACAACGCTAAAAGCATAATACATCTACAATGAAGTTGATAGTTTGAATTAAACCTTGAAATAGCAAGCAAAATTGGTCCAACTCGCAGCAACACCATAGAATCCCTAGTAACCTTTCAGGAAATGTTTGGGAAACTTACATGAAAGTAATAATATTACAAAGTATTTATATACTTTGAAATTTTGTTACATGTACATGTTTGGGAAACTTACATGAAAGTAATGCTATTAGTTTCATTTTTCATGCTCTATCTACATATTAGCATGTACTGTCAGCAGACTGTCAATTGTAACTCCGGGAGCTGACATCAGGCTGAAGACTTGCCCAGAGTTTCTCAAGGTTTTCTAATGTCTACTGATGCTTAAGTATTGATTTAAACTGTGACGATAGTCAGCAGAAACCAATTTGCAAATTAAGCATCTCAGAGTACCATCCACTATATTTTAATGTAGTTAATTTGCAAATATTGGGTTCAATAATGCTGGTCAGAGCTGGATTTGCAGCCTCACAATTAAGCTGTAGCCATATTAGATTATTAAATTCTAAATGCACTGAATACATACCATGTTGGATCATTAAACTTAAATGCAGGATCTACTTACCACAATGGCACAATCCCGGCGCATGAAAAGTGAAACCATCTTACCACATGGTTCAAGGCAAAGGAAGACTCATCAGCCTGGCCATGTTTGAATTTTTGGAAAAGTCCACCATCACGGAGAAAACAATTGAATGCTGCAAATTTCTGAGACTCTCTGCCACTGACTTCAAATCAGATCTGAGTAACTTACCAATTTCCATATACAGTCCATACAGTGCATCAAGTGCGCTGTATGTGTCTTTCTATATGTGTATGTGTACACATTAGTACTGTAATAACTAAGCACAACCATATATTGCCACTTTGCTCGCTTTGAAGGAGATGTCAAACAATTTCATGGCATACCAGGACGATGGCCTGTATGGTAGAGGCACCCAATTCCGATCAGTAGAGTATGCATGGCATGGTGCATGAAAATGGTAAATGCATGAATTGGTGCATGAAGTGACCCAAAATCGATAACTCAAAACCTGAAAATCCCACTCATTATGGGCATTGGGTCATGAAGTGTGCAATTTTGGGTTGCTCCACCTCAGGCCCACTTTACATTAGAAACGAGAAGCCTCCGGCCAAACTCCACTTGGGCCATGGCACATTCTTGAGAGGCCAATCCTTGAGAAGCCACGGCCTTTGGGTGTGGTGTAAAGTGAGAGAAGGCCAAAAGCTCCAATGTTGAGCTTTTTCAAAATTCATCTTTAAATATATTAAATGATTGGTTGTGAGGTTTTTGGCCAATGGCCCCCCGGATTTATAGTTAAGCCCACCTCTTGAGGTAGGCCTAACTATAATTCCGGGGGCCCTCATTATTATGCACTTTTGTTGCCACGGAGGACAAAAGTGTTTTCCATGTCATTTTCTCCTCTTTCGTCCCTTGGGCTGAAAAAATCGGGTGTAAAGTGACATTCTTTGGTCTTCTCAATTTCTACGTCTCCCATTGGGTGAAATTTCTCTCCTCGCGGCCTCTCGCCTCTAGTGTAAAGAGGCCCTCAGTTGAGCTCTCATTTGTGGCCTTGCCTCAAAAGTCGAACAAGGCCGATTGGCATTGGGTACCCTTGATGAGTTGGTTATTCATGGCATGTCTTCTCTCTTTTACTCACTCTCACTTATTGGCATTGGGCAAAGGAGGCCACCAAATCTCACCTACTCTATAGTTTGAGTATGGGCTTTTATGGTTTTTGGGCTTCAAAATTCTATATCAATTCCAAATCTTTGTGATCAAATTTGAAAAAATATTTGTTGAGTTTCATTCCTAATTCCGCATCTTTCTACATAAATGTTATTGACATACAATGTCTTTTGAGTCCCCAACTCGCTTAAGTGATCGGAATTGGGTGCCTCTACCTTAATATATTGGGTCCAATTTTCAACATGTTGAATCCTAGTTCTTACTTGTCATCTTTTCTTAATCTTAAATTGACATATTTCCATCATTGAACACCATATTCATTATATTGGGAGATTTTGAGGACTTTGAAAGGTATGAGTGGTGTTCCCAATAGTAATTGTTTGTGCACTTTCAGGTTGACTCAAGCTGAATATTTACCCATTTTGTAAATATTAGACAAATCACATTGTGCAAATTTACTAAACTTTTGCATGATTAGGTCAATTCAAGCTTCAAATATTATTTTGGGAGGATTCCAATCTTCCAATATAATGAATATGGTGTTGCTGGTGAAATAGAGAGTGAAAGTGTCCGGATCATGGTAATCATCCCATGTAACCATTGTCACAATCTGAGGACTAATGCAATTGATACTTTATCTTGTGAGAACTCAGTTCAAATTGCAAATTTGAAACATGCTCGCAGGCTTTGAAGGATGCTTCAACCCTTTAGCACCCAGGCCATGTTTATCCAAAACCAAGAAATACGGCGGTTTTTTCCTTTGAACCAACTTTGATGGAAATATAATGCCTAATTTTAGTATCCAATCTTACAAAATTGAACTTAATCCATGACAAAAACTTTGGAGAAAATTTGTACAACATCTAATGGTTGATGAATTAGATTATAGTGTTTAAAGCTATCCTTTATAGTAATGATTATTGTGGACTTTGGAGGGTATACTACTTTAACCACCAATAGATTCCTGCAAGAATTTTTGTACTTTGAATAAAAGAGGTTCACATGTGCACTAGGTTGATAGCTTTGCATTGACATATCACATGGGAAGAAAACATTTATACATGATTATTGATGAATTTTTTAAATTTTTGTCTACTTGATTGTATACAAAAATGTTCCAAACTTATGCAAATTAAAACAGAAGTTTTGTATGCGATGAGAGACCTCAACAATCACGAAACAATGAGGAATCTTTAAAAGACAAATTTCAGTCAAAATTCAAGACCAAAATCATTTTTGCATGTGTACAACATAGTATGCGGCATGGTATTTGTTGTATTTTAATGTATTTGATGTATTTTGTGTTGTACTCCTGGCTTTTTCATGAGTTCTGTAACTCCAAATCATGATCTGGTTTTTGAAAAGTCTCCATGTAGTGTGTGCACAAATCTGAACTTCACATTTCACAACCTAATTCCTCATGGATTTATCATTTCATGCAAATTGAGTTTTGTCGGCACTAAAGGGTTAGCCCTTAAACATCTGTCGAGAACTGTATATATAAGCACGTATTTTATTCTACATAAAAAGATATGTGCATGTTTTTATGATTCCCAGCTGATGTTTAAGGGTTAGCTCTTCTGTGACCATGTGACCAATTTTTGGTCTTTGAATTTGTTAAATGTAAATTTGCATGAAATCTGTGAAGAACTACTAGGTTGTGAACTCCAAAGTTCAGACTTGCACACATATTGTATGCACACTTTTTGAAATTCGGATCATGAATTGAGTTGTAGAACTCTTGGAATACCTTGAAATTCATTCCTAAACACACCATGTACACTCAAACACAATAAATACCCACATGTACAATTCCACATTCTAAGCTGGAATTCATGTGCATGGAAAATGATTTTGGTCTAAAATCTAAGTGAAATTCGTCTCTAAGAGTCTCTCCAATGTTTTGTGAATGTCGATCTCCATAATTACATACACAACTTATATATTTATTTGTACAAGTTTTTAAACATCTCCTAATCTTTGTATGCAATCTAGTAGACAATATATGAAACTCATTAAAAATCATGCATGAATGTTACTTCACGTATTGTATGTCAATGTGAAGCTATCAACATAGTGCACATTTGAACCTAGCTCATTCTCTCAATGAGCTTCTTTTGCAAGATTCTGATGATTGGTAAAGTAGTACACCCTCCAAAATCCACAACCTTTACTACCAATATATATTGATTTTAAACACAATAACCAATTTCCATCAACAACCAAATGTTGTGCAAATTTTCTACAAAGATAAGATCATGGAAACTTAAGATCATGGATTGACTCTTAAAGGTCTGAGAAGCCACATTTGGGTTGCAACATGATGTTTTTTGTGTATTTGACATACAAGGTGTAGGAATTGATGTATATAGTAATTCCAAAAGTTTGTATTTGCATTGAGCCCAATCCAATGACACATAACGGTTCTAATTTAGATTATTATTGCACCTGCTACAAGCTTGAGAAGTTGCAAAATGGTCATGTATTCTATACGTATGGTGTCGTATTTGAGCATGATAAGGTTCAGATATTGAAATGACCTCCAAATGAAAGATGTTAGTTGAAGATTCTTCAATCCAATGGTGTATGTCTTGCTTAATTTTAGTACATTTTTGTATGATAAGAGTAAAATACGTGACTGTATATATGGTCCTCCGTTGACCTTTGAAGATTAAGTTCATGGGTTAAGATTGTGGCTTAAGTTCTCCAAAGACAAGATCATGAATAAGATCATGGATTAAGTTTTGTTTTGTTAGGTTAGATACTAAAATTAGGAATTCTAGTTCCATGAGAAGCAACACAAGAGAAAAAAAGCAACGCAGTCCTAGAGATTGCGGGAAAAAGTCCGAGGCCACTAAGAGATTAATCCTTAAATTGTGGGACAATGGACCATAGTAGTCCTTGTGATATCTTTGTATAAGGTCAGCCCCCCCTCATAACCAACCAAAATCCATAGCCATCGCCTATAAAATTGGGGTATATCCAACCCTCTTCCATCCCATTACCACCAGCTCACCTCCAAATGGAGGTTTGCTATCAATCAACACCCTTACTTTTGGTCATTGGTTATGGGGGGTACCTACTGTCGGCCACACACGAAACATGGTTTCAAAATGCACAGTTTGAAAATTCATACCTAATTCAGCTTTCATAAAAAAAAAAAAATGAAATCACTTGGGTTGGAATTGTAATTCTATTGGCTATCACTGGAAAATAATAGTATAATTATCTCCTCTCTCCATACATGCAATCCCACTTATTTAGTCCCTGTACATTGGACTGAGGTAAATCTCATTTGTGCAGCCTCAGGTCACATGAAAAGTCTGAAGCCGTACTCTTTAGAAGTATGATAGTATGAAGTTGTACTCTTTAGATGTTTGAGTACTAAATGGCAGTAAGTTGTTTGTAGCCCAGTACATCAGGAATTTAACTTCAAGTGAAACCCAGATGAGAGTGAGACAAATGATGAAGACAGTGAATGAATGAAGCAGCCAGTCTTCACAGAGACGAGATCTGTGTGGGAATCACGTTGAGGAGTCAAAATGACCCATTTTTTTTTATCACTAGGTGCCAAGAGAGTGTGGCTGCTTGCAAGTCATATTAAGGTGTAAGATGAGAAACTAACTCAACTTAGAACTGTTAGCAACTAGAAAAGCTGTCCTGGTACCTGCATAAGAGTTGTTGGTTGAGAAGAAAGTCCAAGGGAATCCATCTTTTCAGTTAACAAAGCTGTCGCACTGAGAAAGCGTACAAGTGCACAGAGAGTCTCCTTTCTGCATCGCAGATAATGTCGTCAACAAGCACCAGAGACACATGCATGACCTTGAAGCGTGTAATGCCATAGAGAACATAAACCAGAAAATGACGCAACTGGGCTCACTCTACTGCTCAACGGATTCCACCACCGATTTCCCACTTCATCTGTACAAGAGAGACAAGACAAGCTTGCCTAATTGACAGTTCATGCACTTGAGTTAACCCTCTTGAAGAGCTTCGTTTCTTGTCAGAAACATTAACATGCATTTCAGAAGTTGGAAGCTGCAAAATTTCAACTTGTGGTTGCAGTTCTCCGAAGGCAATGAACCTGTAAAGTTGCTATAAAGTATATAATACTATAGTGAGGTTTGTAAGCGCTGTAGCAGTGACTACTTTTATTATTTGCATTTACGCTGCATTGAGAGGAACAGGAGGTACGTACAAAAAAATGTGCACAGAATGCTTGAATTACCACTGGTCATTCTAATGAGTCATCGTCTTTGATAGCGTATGGTAAAAGCTCCTCCTTGAATTCTAGCAACAGAGAAGTTTCCCTTCTCGATGCCGCCACTACAAACACGCCGAAGAGAAGAGATGGAACCAGATAGAGAAGAGCTGGCTGTGCAGCACCGGATAAGGAATTTGCCACTGCAGAAGCCAGACAGTGACAACCAAGTTACATCCAAAAAATGACACCAAAAATATCCTCACCAAGCGCAATATAAAGATACGGACTTACAACGGCTAACAGACCTATGGCAAAGACATTGCAAAGTTGACCACATTGAACATGCACAAACTCTATGTGACGATTCTTAAAGGAAAAATTCGTGGTTTTCAGTGAAAAATAACAGAATACTCACCAACTGTAACGGTGAGTCCAAAAATGTATGAGGAGATGCAAGTGATGAAATAAGTTTTGTCAGCTGGTAACTGCTGGTCGTCAGTTTCACCATCAGCTCCTGCGAGACTTTTAGACCGGGAGCGGTCGAACCGTAGCATCAGGGCGATCAGTAATCCAGGCACAGCGATGTCGCCCAGTCCTAAGATAGAGTAAGGATTTGGAGAATTTGCCTGGCATCCAGAACGAATCCAACACCAGTAAACTCAGTTGTCAAGCAGGGTACAAAAACGTTTTACAACACCTAAAACTCTCTGCCTAGGACACCTAAAATTGTTCTTCAAAAATGTTTTACAACGTCTAGAATTGCTCCACATTGGCACATATGGTCGAAACTTGGAGCTGCCTAAGTTGTCGAAACCATGTCGTCAAAAATTGTGCATGAAAGCAAGAATTACTTACAACTAAATTAGGAAAGATCAGTTTCATGGGTCCGTCGAAAGCAGGAGATGTCGCCACCTGCACAATCAGTACACTAAATGAGCTGCAACGAAATGATATAGAATAGCAAGGAAATGGCACTGTACATATCCCGAGGTTGCGCAAATGTGAGCAGAATGAAGAATAGATACTTAAACAGATGCAATTTAATGTCTCTTACAGTCACCATGACATTGTCGCCGAATACATGTGAAGAGCCAAACACCCAGAACACATCATACAGAAGCAGCCCAGAGAGCATGGCAGCAGCTGTCGCAAAACTGCACAAGAACACAAATTCCTTAAGATGACAGCTCCTTAAAACCCGTAGGTTGAAAGTGAAGACAAATGTTTTAATAGCATTTTGGTGTGAACACTATGTTTAAAATAAACTACAATCTCATAAAAGTGTCACTTCATTATTATCAACAAGGAGAATACCTTCCAATCGACAGCAGTTGCAGGAGTTCAGTTACAATACAAACAGCAATGAAGTTGTTCAACGTGAATGGAGCTCCAGCTTGTTTACTTGCAATCGCCGCCGCAATTCCCACTGTTGGAACCAATTCAATTGACATTCAACTTCGGTGCAATCCTTGTGTTATACAATCCGTCAGCATCTTGTTTACGTTTACAAAGGCTTCAAAAGTCACCACCAAATCGGCTTTCTACTCTGAACTAGTGCAACAATCTCTCAGAATTATACAGCAATAACTGGCAGAAGTGATGTACCAATGGTCGCCACTAAATCAGCCGAAGTAAGAGTAACGTGAACAGGTTCACCCTCATCCACAACCAACCACTTTGGAAAATCTGCCATTCCAAAGCACGTCCATCAGAAGACACATCTTTGGTCGTGCCCTGCAGAGGCTGACAATAGTTTCGTCCTTAGTTGGTGGAAAATAAACCACTAGGCTGAAGGTGGAGAAAATGTGAACATGGGCAGAACAAAGCAAATACCACAAACTTTTCAAAAGTCTACCCTCATGCGTGACCATAGTAAGTGGAAGAGTTCCAAACTGGGATACAGCTCACAAAATTGATCAGTAGAGCCATACCAATGCGCCATGCCGTCTTGCCGTCGTTTGGGAGGATGGAACGAAGGGGAGGTGCGAGATTACTGGCAACAGCGACAACACCAGCCACACCCAGGTAAGCCGAGATGAAAGTGCGAATGTCAAGGTTGGGGAAGAAGCGCAGCAAGCTGTAAAATCCGAAGAGCGAAGCTGAAGCCAGCAGGGGCGCTGCAAGTCCTTGCTTGAAACTGACGCTCTGAGGGGGTTTCTTCCCTAAGCTGTAATCAAAGCCCACCAAATAACAGTACTCTTATTGCATTGCTCTCGTAGAGTTGCTGAATTGTCTCTTGAGCCTAAATTTTAAGTAATATCTTAAAATAAGGTTATTCAGTTACTGGCAGTATCTCCCAACTTTGGCAGTTTACGAAGGCCTCTCTAAACATGAATATGAAGTGTATTTTGAACTCAGAATCTAATTTCGACAAGCCCGAAATAATGAATATCTTGCATAGTCACCACTTCGTGTGCATAATTGGTTAACATAATTGGTTAACCCTCTGTGAACATTGTCAATGCCTGGTTAGAGTTAGGGAGGTAGACCCCACCTGCGATGGCTGCCGACGTAGACAGTCCACACGGCGAGAAATAGGAAGTAGAATGCGCCCGACCACTGATACCCAACCAGCGGCAGAATCGTCCCAACAGGCACGGCTGCAAGCAGAAGAGAGTACGCTATCTGCACTCAAACGCACAAAACTGCAACACTCAGGTCCCAACAGCAGACATGAAACCCTAAAAAATCTGCCCCATCATTACCAGCTCTTGGTTCGTCTTGGTCCACTGCCACCCATCCCTCACGACGTCGATCTCCAGCTCTTCCTTCACAATCTCCACAACCTTGTCGTCACTCGACACCGGCTCCCGCCCGGCCCGACATTGCCAAACCGCCCTCCTGCGCTCGGCAACGGTCCCCAAACCAGAACGTCCAACCGTTTCACATCCCAATTCAACTCGACCATCCTTGCGGCTCCGAACCACCAGCGGTCGAAAAGCTACCGAAGCGCCACGACGCAACCTGCTAACGGATTCCATCTTGTGCCGAGACGCGCTCCGCAGCTGACTGCAGAACGCAGTGCTACCCGCAGGTAACAGCGCCAATGGGTTGTACGTGAACGACTTCATAATCAATCCCCACAACCAACAAACAATCCTCCAATATGTTGATAGCACAGTTACTTCAATTCCCAACACTCGCGCATGGATGGACGTCGGCCCAACTAAGGCCACCACCCTGATATCTCAATCACTTCATCGCACTCCAACCCTCAGTTCATCAAGCACAGACTGGAATCGAACCTCCTCAAGCAAGAATCGACTCAGAGGAGGATACAACCGCGACCTCCAGCTGCGACGGTTGTCGACATAATTCAGCAATTTGGGATTATTACAACGATGTGAGTATGCGATGAAGGTGAGCATGGGATTCGAGCGCGAGGCTGATTTGCGAAGAGTACTATCCTGACGAATTGCTGGAGGTTGCGGGCATGCTCGGCAGCCATCTCGCCAGCAAGCTTGTCCACTGATGCGCAGCCTCATCCGAGCGCGCTGGGCTCCGGCGTGGGCTTGCGCGCGCCCTTGGATGGAAGATCGGACGGCTCTTGTCTAGATTCTGGGCTTTGCTGCCAAGTCACAGTGTCTCGACATTCACCTCGTCATTCAGAATATCCAAAGGTAGAAGATGAACTCAGAATATCTCGAGCTACAGTGGATTCTTTTTTTGTACAGGGGTATTCTACGGTGCCGTATTTGAACCTGGTTCTGATATTGAAATGACTCCCAAATGAAAGATGTTAAGGTAAGCTACCCTGAGATCGATAAGTTAAGGAATGAGCATTTATGGAGAGAGGAGATAATTACACTATTATTTTTCAGTGATAGCCGATAGAATTAGAATTCCAACCCAAGTGATTTCATGTTTTTTCGATGAAAATTGAATTAGTTATGAATTTTCAAACTGTGGGTGGGTGGCCAATAGTAGGTCCCCCTGTAACCAACGACCAAAAGTAAGGGTCTTGACTGATAGCAAACCTCCATTTGGAGGTGAGTTGGTGGTAATGGGATGGAAGAGGGTTGGATATACCCCAATTTTGTAGGCGTTGGCTATGGGTTTTGGTTGGTTATGGGGGGGGCTTACCTTAGTTGAAGATTCTTCAATCCAAAGGTGTAAGTCTTGCTAGACTTTAATACATTTTTTGTGTTCTATAGAGTAAGATACGGTCATGTATGTACGGTTCCCGACTGACGTTTGAGGGTTAGCTCTTAAACGCCGGACCTATGGCCATAGATACATCATGGCCATAAAAACTTTTTATATGTTCAATTTCACATTCAAGTTTATGAAATTGATTATTCATATTTTTTCTCCTGAATAAAGCTTTAGAGTTTCTATGTGAAGAAAAACTCTCATTTTATTTTTTTGCAAAGAATCCAAAGTTATTCTAATTTTGTAAAAGTGAAAACCTAAGAAAATTGATGTAAATTAGAAAATTACATTAAAGAAGCAATTTTTCCCACATACTCTTGACTTTCTATGAAGATTATTATGGTGGGTGGAAATCATCTATGTCTTTGAAATTAGTAGAAAATATTGTCACATGGTGATAGGTACTGAACTTGCATCAACTAGAAATTAATCGATTTTATTTATTTCAAAAATTATAGTAAAAGTTGGAGTCAAAGTTTGACTTAATAAACTTTATTTTATTGATAAAGCTTAAATGCATCAAAGATTATCTTCATGGTTTAAACAAAATCTTGGTAAACTTTCCAAAAGTTTTTTTTTTTTTTTTTTGGCACAAAAACAAAACGAATTTTGAATTGCAAAAAGAAAACAGTGAAACCAACGCACAAGAGGAAGCATGCCAAGGCCGGCAGCGCAGAGCCAAAGAACCTAATGAAACTCCCTAACCCACCTAACCTGATTCCCCTGCCTCAAACACAAAGCCTTGTTGCTACCCCACTTGGAATCGAAATTGGTCGCAGCTTTGGCCCTGTTCATCTCCGAGTTCGCCATTCTAATCCTGTCCCACGCGATCCTGCCATAGTTAGTGAGGCCTTGCCAGATCACATTCTCAATTCTGTACGGAGTCCACCGGTGTTGATTGAACACCCAGTCGTTGCGAGTAGTCCAAAGGATCCGGATGGTGATGCCCCGAAGCAGCAACCAGAACCTACTAAGCTTCCCGAATTTCCTGGGAAGGCGAGAGGCAAACAAGGCCTGCTGGAGGGTGGGAAGACCCAATCTCTGGATGGGGGAACTGCTAATATGTTGAAGGATCTTAACCACGTAGAACCAGGTGGAGCGCGCTTGAGTGCAGGCCCAAAATCTGTGCACGATGCTCTCAGTCTCCCCACGGTCGCAGACACTACAACTAGCATCAATATTAGGCAAAATACGGCTTCTCCATTCATTAACCGCAATAGCCTGGTGCCAAAGTTGCCAGATCAGGCCTGCTTCTTTACCGATTCTCTCCGAGTCCCAAACGTTCTTCCACTTAAGCTTGAAGCTAGGCGTAAGGACCTGATTGCACTTCGTGGTGACAACATTTGGAGGAGGCCTCCTAGCTCGAAGGAGTTGTCTACCAAACTTAGTGGTCTAGGCAAGAAGAGGCTCACCGTTGGTCCACTTGACTCTGTTGGGGTCCCAGGTGAGGAGGCTAGTCATCCCAAAGAAGAGAAGGACACCAACCTTGCGCTCCCTTTTAAGAGAGGTAACCCTCACCCTCTCAAGCCTCCCGTGGATGATGATGGTACTTGGATTCCCGTCAATAGGTTTCCGAAGAAGGATACGTGCTTGGGCGGCCACCGTAAAGAGACCTCCATGTTCTCTTAACGACCAGTCTCCTTGTTTGCCAATTTCACGCCTACCGGTGAGGGCTTCCCCCGTGAACACGCACTGAACTTTCCAAAAGTTTCGAAATACACTATATTGAAATCCATTTTTGTTACGTATTCTTCTACCATGGTCCAAAACTAAGTTTAAAATTGCCCTACACAACAAATAAAGTGTTGTACCGACAATGCTTATAAATTCAGCTAATTGTCAATTTTGAATTATGCCATTTGAACACAACGTTAACAAATACTACGCCTAAGCTAACCCCATGCCATTGCAAGTGGATGTTTTATTCCCTTTCATTATTATTGCACAAGCATCAACAACTTCAAAATTTTATCATATAAAAATCATACAATTGTTTAGTGGGTGAAAATGAATGATTTTGTGGATTACATAAACCTACAGTGTTTCCAATGTATCAACTATAAGTGCTCTAACAATATCTATCTCTCAAGTCTTGGCCTCACCCGCCTCCCATTCTCTGTTTTCCCTTCCTCTACAACAAGTGTTGCGTAGTCTCTCTCCTTTCCACCCACCACGACATCCAATGGGTGACCCCAACGATTCTACTTAGGTGGCTAAAACGGATAACGAGGGTCTAATGGCTATGCTAGAGGTACAAAATCCCAATCACGCCAATACTTCAACACCAAGCTAATCCTATACCATAGTGCTATGCCGGTACCAGGCCAATCTTTGCCTAGATCTTATGTAAGACTATGAGTCTTCTCTATCAGCTCAAACAGGCGTCCTAGGTCAACAATTGTAAGAATCTCTAGAGGGTAATCAATTATCTAGGCATGCAGATAAAGACCAACATGTTGTGTTGTAGAAGCTCCGTGATGTTGACCAAAGACTCCGGAGTCCAATCTTGTCTCTCCCACCCCAGAGTTACTTTACCATTTGTTTTTATGGTTTTGACAAGCTTCTCCACTCTCCGTGACGACTTTATATAAATGGGCATACATATTTAGATGTGCCTTGCACGCACAAAGTGGGAGATTATAGTATTTCAAGGGATACAAACAACACATTTGTTCCTACCCCAGGAGCAGAACTTTGACTTCGTTTTGTATCAAAATACTACAACTGAAAACGTTAATAACATTGTGAATACCAATGTTTTCTTAAGTCAATGTAATGATCAAAATGTTTTGAGACAAAAAAACTTTACATCTTGTGAAACCATGTGCACAAATAACATAAAACTAAATTCACATAGTTCAAGAGTAAAAAATCCTAAGAAATACATATGGGCCATGGAAATTTACAATTAAAAAAATTAAAAGATTTATAAAAATTCGTGCATTAAATTTACAAAACAAGAAACGGCATCAAACTTCATTAGACATCAAAATTTATATGTTATACAATGCATCTCGTGTTTGTAAAAAATAGTGTTCATGGATCTTTTATGAATATGTACAATAGGGTGACATTCAAATTGGCCGTTTAGTAGTTCCAGGGATAGTGTCCTACACTGCTGCCAACTTTGACACCCTCCCCAAAGCTGAGAAATTGTTATTTTACCATGAAAATTTGGGGACAGCATCATCTTTATGTTGAAAACATGCATACCAAATTTCAAGTCCAGGACACTTATACAAAAAAACTTATGCAAGATCTACCAACATGGGATAGCTGTGAGAAAAGTGTCACAGCTGCCAACTTTGACACCCTCCCAAGAATTGAGGAAATTTTTTTTGCCCATGAAATTTTTGGAGCAAAAACATTTTTATGTTGTTTGCATGTGTGGAAAATTTCAAGTCCAAAAGACCCATACAAAAAATAATATTCCAAATCTACCAACATGTGTAGTTTTGAGAAACAAAGGGGAAAACCATTTTACTACTTCCAACTTTGACGCCCTCCTTAGGATTGAGTTTTTGCTGATACATAATGAAATTTTTGGCACAAGATCATCTCTACGCTGGTAACATGTGGGATAAATTTCAAAGCCAAAAGATGTACATAAAAAAAGTTATTCCATATCTATCAACATGTGTAACTATGATAAACAATTTGAAGGTCATATTGAAAATGTCAAAATATCTTTGACACCTCATGCTTTTTCATTGAACTCAATCATGTGTGTAAGCCACCAAACATAAATGCTTCTCAAAAAGATCAATAACATCTAAATGAAGAAGTGAAGAGGTGTTCCATGCAGAAGAATCCACTTGGCCATAAAGTGTGCATTAGACACATGACAAATTTTTTCTTCTAAATATCTATTGAACACTATGTAAAGGGAATGGTGTGTGTGATTTGTGATAGACTGAATGTTGAGACAATCCTCTAAAACAGAGAGTGTTGTATTGTGGGATGCATGAGTGTTGATTCACATTGGGCATACATGATGAGTGATTAAGAGCAAAACGATTTTTCATGTATGCATATGGGCTTGTGTTTTGGCGACCCTTCTCTCTCCTCTCTGCTCCAGCGCCTTGGCTCCCTTCTCTCCCCCTTGCTCTGCTCCAACCCTGTTCTCCTTCGTCTGCCAATTGTCACGTATCAATCCTGCAACCCCTTTTGCTCTGCTCTAGCCCGTTGGCCCCCTTCTCTCCCCCTTGCTCTGCTCTAACCCCTACTCTACTGTTGTAGCTAGCATCACGCACTCTATAAGTTTATGATGGCAATTTCAGATGAAATTCGTGCTCGCATCATAGGTTTGAGTGAAGGAGGATTTACAGGAGTTCAAATTGCAGCTACTATTGGAGTTCCTATTAGAACAGTTACAAGGTTAGTAAAAACATTTAAAGAAGATGGAACCTACAAGCGCAAACCTTGCGGTGGAAGTCACGCTAAAAAGCTTAGTGATAGAGACGTTTGTAGTATTGTGCATTACTCAAAAATTCATCGTTGCTCTTCACTCTTAGAGATTACCAATGCATGTCCTACTCAAGTGTGTAGACGTACTATTCAAAGGGTCTTACATAAAAATGGCATTTTTAGTCGAATTGCAGTCAAAAAAACTTTTTTGACACCTCGTCACATGTCTCAACGATTAGCTTTTGCTCAGAAGTACCGTGGATGGAGTGCAAAAGAGTGGGAACATGTTGTTTGGACAAATGAATCTACTTTTGAAATTGGAAAAAATTCTCGGCAAATTCATGTTTGGAGAAGTGCATACGAGCGTTATTCATCAAGTTGTCTAGCTCCTACTTTTAAAAGTGGAAAGACTTCTTTAATGATTTGGGGCGCATTTGCCAGAGGACAAAAGTCAGAACTTGTCTTTATGCCTAAAGGTCAACGTTCTGCTAAGGATTTTATAGAAGTGGTTTACGATGCCAAATTGGTTCATTTCATGGATCAAATTCTATTAAGAGTGCTTATGGAAGATGGGGCACCCGTCCATAGGAGCAAAATATGTGAAGAATGGAGACAAAGCCACCTTCTCGAAAAGCTCAATTGGCCTGCAAACTCTCCTGATCTCAATCCAATCGAGAACGTTTGGAGGATGTGAAAAGATGTTGTGCAACATGGCAAACAATGCCCTAGAAGCTTAGATGTGTTGAAGGTAGTTCTTGAAAGAGAGTGGAAGTTAGTCAATGGTACAAAGCTCCTTCAACTATGTCATTCTATGCCCTCTAGGTTACTAGCAGTGATTGACGCTAATGGAGGACATACACGTTGGTAGATATGGAATAACTTTTTTTGTGTACATCTTTTGGCTTTGAAATTTATCTCACATGTTACCAGCGTAGAGATGATCTTGTGCCAAAAATTTCATTACGTATCAGCAAAAACTCAATCCTAAGGAGGGCGTCAAAGTTGGAAGTAGTAAAATGGTTTTCCCCTTTGTTTCTCAAAACTACACATGTTGGTAGATTTGGAATATTATTTTTTGTATGGGTCTTTTGGACTTGAAATTTTCCACACATGCAGACAACATAAAAATGTTTTTGCTCCAAAAATTTCATGGGCAAAAAAAATTTCCTCAATTCTTGGGAGGGTGTCAAAGTTGGCAGCTGTGACACTTTTCTCACAGCTATCCCATGTTGGTAGATCTTGCATAAGTTTTTTTGTATAAGTGTCCTGGACTTGAAATTTGGTATGCATGTTTTCAACATAAAGATGATGCTGTCCCCAAATTTTCATGGTAAAATAACAATTTCTCAGCTTTGGGGAGGGTGTCAAAGTTGGCAGCAGTGTAGGACACTATCCCTGGAACTACTAAACGGCCAATTTGAATGTCACCCTATTGTACAATAAACAATGAAATTATTCAATGAATATCCAAATCAAATCTCGAATAATTACTATCATTTTTTATATTAGCTTATCTAAATGGAAATGAATTAAAAATAAAAAATTAGAATTTTTTTTTGGATAGGTGACATTAAATTTTGAAAACGCCAATATTATCTTAGAATCACAGATAAATTTGAAATTACCCACGGTTCCGTGACATACTATAATGAATAGAAGGTTGAAATACAAAAAAACACTACACCTTTGAAATAGACACTATATTAATTTAGACTCCCAAATTTTGAGGATTGGGTCTCAACTTTTAAGATTATGTACAATAACAAATTAAAACATAAAATATCAATGTTTTGATACAAACATGGCAATGGAAAAAAAAAGCAAAAAAATAATAATGACACCTTTATTATCTTCATTTCTAGAGCAAACAACATTATTTTAGAATGAAAGTAATTATTGTCTATAGGAATGTTTTCATGACATATTGTATTGAAAACAAAATTTAAAGAAATACCTCACATCATTGAAACCATATACACAAATACAATACAGTAATAACCACATAGAATCAAAGTCAAAAAATCCAACAATCAGATCCATGGATTCAGAAAAAAAATTAAAAATTCAGAAGAAACCATGGATATAAAATAATTATAAAAATTCCATTGTTATCATATTTATAATTATGATTATTATTACAATTTAATAACAAACAACAGAAGGAATATTATGATCCACTTAAATCAATGAATTTTGGCATTTTTGTGAAACAAATATAAAAAATTGCCTTCCAAACTTAGATAATCTGCTATGAAAAATAATAATTTCTTTTTGAACAAATGATTATCTGAAACGGCTCATTACTCCTTTTTCTTTTTATAATTTTGGCCCTTTGATTCTTGTCTAATTTCAACATCTACCATAAAATACTACCTAGGAATATCTTTGACAACCGCCAAATGGCGGACACTAGCAACGTCACAGCATCCGCTTATGCATGACTGCACCATAAAGCAAAACCAAATTTTGTCTTCCATCCATTTTTTATTTTTTCACAAGATACTACCTTCAATAATAATAATGTTTAATATTGCCTCCCTACCACTTCAGACGTAATCCATCACCCTTAATATTTTTCTTTTTACATGTATTATCCATTCATTTTTTTCTATATGGTTTTTCTATGAAAACTCTCTACCCCTTTCTCTTTCAAATGATAAAGCTAAATTAGATGTTTTCTGCTCCTTTACATATATATATATATATATATATATATATATATAGCTCCCATACTTTATTTTAATAATTTTTTTTCCTTCTTTTTCTTTTGTACTCTGTCTTTTGCCATTTTTTCCCCTTTGAAAAAACATTTGTCCAATATGTTCATTTAATCTTACCGTTTCTTCCAAATTATCATTTTTTTAAAAAATTATTCACGTGTGATAAAATATTAGGTTTTTTTTATCACTATGTTTTTTTTGTCACATTTATTTTCTTCCCTTCTTGTTTCCCTCTTTGAAATACTAGGTGAAATAGATATTTTAACTCAAACATTGTTTCCAAACCAGTTATTACTCCCAAAATTTATTTTGATTTCATTGATATTTGCTGCCATGTATTTCAATTCTCCTTTCAACTCTACTTTAAACCACTGCTAAATTAGTGGATGCATTTCCACATTCCTTTCCTCTAATTCTCTTAAATACCTCCATTACAAAAGTTTAGTCTCAATTACATCTCATGCCAACAAATGTAATTTCTATCACATTTGATGATTTTTTTTTTGTAAATTAGTGGGAGTTGTACACTATGATGACAAAAGTAACCTATCAACTAACCCCATGCCATATATTTTATGAATTACATCTCATGCCATCATATGTAAGTCCACCAACTCTGCAGTACTTTTCACATGGTTTTCTAAAAAAAAATTGCAACTATTAGAAATAATAGTATTACAAATAGGTAGTCCATGACGAACATTGTAGACAATAAGTCTGCCTTACTGTCACAATAACAATTCAACGTAGTCCAGATTCTTTGTACATTCATTTACTTCTTGTTCACCTTCAATTTTTTTTTGTCACCATCGAAAAGAGCTAATGATGTCTCTTCAATTGGCTCAGGGTTTAATTCAAAATTATTCACCATCCTTTGCCACCATTGTCTTCTCTCTACTACATCCTTGTCGTCAAGGCCCTCATTTAATGCAACATCCATAAGGTTTTGTCGTCCTTCATTGGATTTGTATTCTTCTTTGACAACCACATCTTGCCCTTCCATGTAATACTCTTTAGATTCACTACAAGAAGACGGCTCCCCAATCACGTTGTTTAACTTCTCAAAAGAATTAGTTTTATATACTAGCCTCTTTTGCACCTCGGCATCCACTGTAATTTTTCAATGGTCATGCAATTTATCATTAACAAAACAAACTTGGTTACAATTGTCCAAGTAAACAAAGGATTCATGCCTTGGGACATCAAAGTTCATAAACTTTCTAGCAAGTACTCTCTTAAATTGCATCCAACACACCCCTTTGTCCTGAGCGTCTAAACAATGATAAAATTCCGCTATCATCCTATGCATACTCATATTTTCGTCTCCAATTTTCTAATTCGGAAAAATTAGCAATGGGCAAAAGTTGTGAAGAACATTGTGCCAATCGTGGATCTTAATCTCCACTATTTTGTCATCTTGAAACTTTTGAGCCATAGATGAGCCATAATTTACTTGGAGTCTTCATTTCCGTAGTACTTGAACTCATATATATATTGATAGCCAACTAGTGCTTAATTGTCCATATGGAATATTCACAAAAATATCAAATAGAAGTATCATTTTCCCATGAGCATAACCTCAAATTAAAGGAGTTTGATGTTTCCAAATTAGATTGAGCTTTGTATATAACTTTGTGCTTGTCTATAGAAAAGTAATGTTTTCTTCTCCATTACTTACTCTATTTTGTGTTCTTTGCTTATTTTGAATTCTTGATTTTACTTACTTACTTGTTTTTTGTATTTGGATTTGTCTATTTCATGTTTGATTCGTTGTATTTTTGAAATCCAAAGGTTTTTTGAAGGATTAAGGTAGTTTTGTCTTTCTATTCCTATTTTCTTTGTTAATAATGTCATTTCTAAGGTTATTTGGTTGAACCTACTTGTATTATTTTTAAGTTTATTTATAGAAGTAGATGCAAGATTGCTTAATAATTGTTTACAAGTTCTTAAGAAGATTTTTTAAACTTATGTTGTTGATTCTTATTTTACACTACTTACTTGTACTCATATTGTTCTATATTTTCTCTCAATTGTGCGGCATTGCTCTCAAGCTGTTCCAGAATGAGTCGATTAGCTTGCAAATCTTCCATGGAAATTGCAGGTTATGACAAGTTGATATCTTTCAATAGCTTGTCAAATGTTGCAAAGAGTTGAGCAATCAGGTTCAATCCAAGGTAGTAAATTTGCACCTCTCATGGTTGCTTCATTCCATTTTGCTATAATCAATGCTCACAGTTGTCTGATCAAGTTTTACAAAACTGCTCTTATTATTTGTTGTTAGTGGTCCAATCATTAGGATGGTTAAAAAAAAAACAAACAAAACAAAAAGTTTGACTACATCACTACTACTTTTTCGGAGACATTGTTTCCACTCAATCGTTTTCTCTTAAAGTCCATGTTCAACACATGCAACCTTGAAAATATCAATGACAACGTGTTCAAAAGTATGCAGTTCTTGAAAGGATGTTGGCCTCTTCACTACCGTCAAAACTGTTTGGAGGATGTATCCCTCGCCCGTTGATGGACTAATAAAGTAGAGAGGCCCTATTGTAAATCCCTTCTATTGGATTGTCCCTTTATCCTTTGGATGCCATGTGAAGCGGGAAGAAAAGTCCATGTAAGATGTCTTCTTGGCATGCAAAATTGTCCAATTTGCCTTGAACCATATCACAAAAGTTGAATTTCTGGCTCGATTTGTGTTAAGAATATCCGACAAATTCCCATCTTCATTAAACATTACACATTTGTCCATTGTATAGATGGATCTGCAGACGCTGAATTCCTAAAGAACCATCATGCATTGGAAATTAAAATAGCTCCATACTACCTGAGATGTAGAGATGTAGCGAGCATTGATGTATTGTTGAATCTCATTGGCATTTTCAGGACCACAATTTCACAATCGCGGGCTTTATACACGCATTAAAAAAATTAATTCACAAGGGTGATTGACAAACATAGGTGGTGGCCAAAATGGAATCTATTGGTTTAATTCTTAAACAATAATGCACAACAATGCACAAATGGTTCAAAAGATTTATCTCAATGTGTTGTACTTTATGTTATGTAATTAGATCCAATGGTTGTCAACAAAGCTAAAGCATCGTCATCTCTCCTCATGTACAGGCAATAATCATTCCTATTGCGCAAGTTTCTTTGGAGAAGTCGCATAGGTATTGCTTGAAATATTTACCATCTCCACCAAGGAGAGTTTGGATCATGCACACTGTAGAGGTTGTGTCAAATTTGTTTTACATGCCTTAGAGTGAGCGATTGAATTCAAAGGTTTGGCGAAATATTTGTTGAGTTCATAGTCCTTACTTCTGACTACTTGTCACGAATCAGCATGCGGTAGACCTTGCTTTTGAAATTCAATCATTCAAATGTTCCCATCACCTTGCCAAATACTTTACGGGGTATAAGTACACTACGATATTCCACTTTTGATGTGATAATGTCCCATATTTGGAACAAATTTATTTTAAATAAAAATATTTTAATAGGACTAGACATTCAAACATGCACACAATAGCCATGATGTCTTAATAGTAATGATTCATTTGCTCATGCCTCCCAAAAAAATGATGGCAAGTTGAACTTGTGGTCAATTTGTGTCAGATCATGGTCGTCAACATTTAGGGTATCTACAACTCCATTGTAAAGTTTCCGTTGGAGGTCCTTTTAATTATCATTGATGAACTTCAACAAGTTCTATTATACGCACGCTCATGCGTCCAACAAGTACTCTTGTAACAAGCGGACAACATAGAATACGTGGTTGGTGCAAATACAATTTTGAAACATGTATGCATAAAACTGCATTTGCGTCATTTCAATCGATCTGCCCTTTGCCTTTGAGAGCATTTGGATCTACTTCCGCAAACTTCAAGCCTTCATATATATTTTAAATCTCTTAATGGTATGTTTAAAGGTCATCCTTAATGCCCGTCCAAACAAAGGATCACGTAATGCAATGTTTTATATGTAGGTTGTAAAGCTAAGAGGTCCATTCACCCTCTTAAAAACAAGCTTCATACTAGACTTATTGCCATCATAGCCATCGCCAACCATGATCGCACCAATCTTGTCTACTATGGAGATATTGTACCTTTGTCAATCATTAAATTGCATAGCCAATTGACAGAGTTCCACGTTCACTGCCAATTGCTTTATTAATCATTTACAAATACTTTTAAGAAGTTGTGCATAAAGGTTATGTTTCAATAACATGTTTTGAAGTGGTTCTATTATAGTGCAACCTAGACTTCAAAGGTTTACATTTGTCCAATATTTGTTTATATTGGTCATAAGAAATAATGCATAGCTTATTAGTGGAAATCATATAAGACAGTGTATAAAGTTTCAAAATGAGTTTTCACATAGTTCAAAGGCACTCTATTAGAATACAAATGTTATTAGTGCACTTAATATTTTAAAAGCTACCTTTATCACAATTTATACAACAATTATCAATGGGCACCATTGTATCAACCCATCCCATGCATGTAATTAAAAAGTTTCTTACCCATTTAAAAAAAAATCTGATGTGAGGTCTTAAATTGATTTAAGTCCTGTATTGGTCATAAAAAAACATAATTTATTAACATAAATCATATAAGATCGTAGGTAATGTTTCAATATTCATTTTTCACACAGTTTAAAGGCACTATGTAGAAGTGTAAACTTTGGTAGTGCACTTTGCATCTTAAAAACTAACTTAAACTAAAATTTTACAAAAATTAAAAATGGGCACCATTGGGTCACCACCTCCTATGCATGAAAGAAAAGAAGTCTTTTATTCATATTAAAAAAAATTGTGTGAAGTTTTAAATAAAATTAAGTCTTACATTAGTCATAAAGAAATAAATCATGTTCTGTTGATGGAAATCATTTAAAGATGTCTCAAAATTAAGTTTTCACATAGTTTTGAAGCATTACATAAAATTGCAATCCATAGTAGTGCACTCTCTATCTTAAAATCAACTTAATTATGAATTATACAACAATTATAAATGAACACTGTTGTGTCATCCTCGCTCGTGCATTTAAAAGATCCCAATTCAATAACAATGGTTGGGCAATATTGTTCATCTTCATGCGGATGGGAAAAATTATAATTTGAGCAATGTCAAGGTGCGTTTTATGCGGAAATCTTACAACAATCTTGATGTTCTCAACTATAATACCTATCACATGGCCGTTAATAACAACATTTTTGCTTATCTTCCATATTGTTAATTGAGCAACAATCATCACCCTATCGCTCTCAACATTGGTCAAATGGATTTTCCGCACAACATTGTTGCCACCATCCATTGGATAGCAACAAGTGCGTTGGGCAAAAGAAGGTAGAGAGGCTACAAAAGGAAGAGAGGTTGAAGAAGGAATGCGCACACCAAAAGGAAAAGAATACCCATCTTTGAAAAATATGAAGTGAGGTTTTCATAAATATTAAAATTTATATTATTTATAAAAATGGTAGTTGAACTAACTGGATTGGATTATTTAAATTATATGTCGTGAGTACCACAACATACCCAATATGCACCTCCACAGACCTAGACACATGGCTACACATACTCCTCAAATGTCAAAATCATCACATCCACTGCTTAATCATCAATAGGCACAACAAACCACTATGGAAAATTTGAAAACCAATTATTTCCTCAAACAAATCCCGGTGCTTTATACTTATGAACGCTAGAAACTTCTTTAACAATCCACAAGAAAACACCGCCCCTACATGGCTACTTCCATGTACATGTGGAACCCAAAGATGCCATTGTAATGCCATGTTTAAGCTAGACATACTATGTGTCAAAGGACTACCATATAAAGACCCCCCACTGGACCACATAAATACAAACCTTACTATGCAATTTATCAAATTCAAATATTGTAATGACAAATTTGCCCAAGAGCAATCGAAAGCAAAATTATTAAATACCAACCACATATTAATGACATTGCAATTCTTTGATGGAAAGTTGACCCCCCCCATTGTCATCACCGCTAGAACTAGAGCTACTACATTTATTCTCTTTATGAAAAGTCTCGAAGAAACATTCAATACCCCGATAAACCCAATTAAAAAGACATTCACAAAAATCAACACCATTGCTATCCAACATGGGATGTCCGTACTTCTACACAAATGAAAACTTGAAAATAATCAATCTCTCCCAGAATTATATGATACCCCTTTAAAACCTCTCCAAAGGAAAGAAGCACACTAGCCTTACTCACTTCTGGGCAAAAATGGAGATAAAAATTTGAAAAAAACGTTTTTAACATTTTGGTTGGTTAGTGGTATAAGTTAACTTGGTTATTCACAAAGACCTATTTTTTTGTTATTTAATTCCTTCTACAAGGATTTTTTAGAAACGCTAAATTTGAGAGGATGGACAATGTGACAATAAAAATTCCTAATTTTGAGTTTACAGTTATTTCAACAACGAACTAATTAAAAACAATTAGACCTACATGTACAATCTTGTTCATTGAATCTTCCAATCAATAGAAGTGCAAAAAAAATTAATTTTGATTTTTTATGAAATTCCTTGTTTTTTGGTGATTATAGTGAATAAAACCAAATTTCAATTACTAAGGGCGAATTTTCCTTAGACCCTAGGATCCATTGGTAATTTCAATCATTCTTCTATATTCAATAATGTCATTTTTTTCATTTCTGTACCCTTAAAAGAAATAAGCAGTGTTTTTTTTTTCAGATTTTGTAACACTGTGACACCAAAAATAGTATACCTTAGTGTGCTTCACCTAAGACACACACTTATCCTTACTCTTCAACTCTTGGAATTGAGCCCTATGGCGCTGGTTGGTCCTTGGTTACTGGTTACATAGTGCCTACCCTGAAGCAGGTAGAGTAGTTCCATATTACTAAACCTATGTCCGGTAGACATGGATTTAGTGGTGGAACAAACAAACACTTCATTCACTCCAATCCCTTCAGAGACTAGAGTTCTTCTTCTTCTTCTTATGTCGTGAGTAGGGATTGTGGTGGTAGGAATACTCGTTGAGGAAATGGATAGCTAAAACGCTCCACGTTTTCAGGTGAGGGGGACTGAGGAGTTAGTCGCAGAAACAAACATTAGAGTTGCCAAGAGGTGTTGGGCTTGGTGAATGTCCTCTCTTTTGTATTGTTTCCGTGTATGTGGAGATTCTGAAACGCCCGTGTGTTGAATGGACAAAAAAGATATAGATCTGAGTTGAGTTATGCGCTAAGTGATCACATTGTGAGTAGATCGTTAGAGGTACACTGAAAAGGCATGGAACCTATGTGTTGGCTATCCAGATCCGTCACCACTGTACTCACTATGCACACACGCTAGCCAGATCCAATCTCGGGAGTTGGATTAAGGCAGCACAGATCTACCCACTCCTACCTCCTCTACTCCCTGGAACCCTAGAAAACATCACAATGGTAGTCCGAAAAAATCCAGCGCAGCTGCGCTATACTAGAAGATCGATAGCAAAAACAAAAAGTAGGCACAACACTAGATCCACCATACACAATCACGCACAACACTTACAAACATGTAGACACAACATTCACTACAAGTAAGACACCGGACATAGCTCGTGACTCCCAAGATCTGTTGAGGCAACTTGCTCCGCCGAAGCCAGCTCGTGACACCGCAGACCTGCTCCGACAAACTGCCCCGCCGCACCAAACTGCCCCGCCGGAGCCGGCGCGACCCCCTCCAAATCAGCTCCACCAACTTGACCAGCCGCAGCCACAGGGAACAGAGGAAGCGACACCAGGCGCTGATGAAGCAAGCACGCCACAGAGACAAGAGAAGCACACCCCTAGGACATAACTGAAGGACAAAGAAATCTCCAAAATTAGGCTCACTCTAAACCTAATCACTCTACTTTATCTCATTTCGTCTTCTCTTTACATTTGCTGCTGCTTTCACCACCACTCACATGCTCCACACATTTTGCACCACCACACCGCACGACACAACGAACTAGAGAGAATACCCTACACCACACGAACTCCAAGAGTAGAATTAGAAAATAGAACAGTATCACTTAACCAACACATACATTGCACTAAAAGTGTGAAATCTCATACCTCGTGGAAGCGTTATGTGCCCCTTGCAGAAACCGAAACAAGAATCGAGGAAACAGCCTCCAACAGACAAATCCATCCACACAGTCTTACAAAAGATCAGCTTCACGGCATCACCTACCACACGCAAGTAACACAAACTACAACAGGAGCAAAACGAGGCCAAAGGAACTGGGCCAGCACGCTCCACACGAAGACCAACTACCAGGCTTGCTCCTCTCCCAAAACTCGTCCTGTTTTAATACATTGCATTCCCACTCTTAATAACTTCTTAAACAATCACGTAGATAGCACACATAAAGCTACAAGAAAACAAACTAATAAATTTAGTGAGGGTATAGCGAAATTACTTGATACAGGTTACCCCCAAGAGCGGAAGCGCTGGAGAAATCCTCACGGGATTTATGACGACATAACCCCGCGGAGCGGCATTCACAACTCCAACAAGAGAAGAAAACAAAAGACATACGTACACAGGGACCTATAGCAGGGAGATATAGCTCAACACCATCAACCAGGAGCGAGACGCCCCTCCCTAGCGATACCCTCCACCGACTGCAGCCAACACGCTTTCAGCACCAAGCAACAACCCGCTACCAAACAGAAGCTCTCCGACACCTCCAGTAGGGTACCCCAAGACGAGCACAACAGGAGCACGAGGAACCAACATCCAATCCGTGAACCGCCCACCCTTGCAAGAGTACCGCTCGGAGTAGGTAGAGAAGCTAGAAGAGGAGTGCGCCTCTCCAAAAAGGAAGAACACCACATGAGGAAGGCACAACCTGCAGCAGACGCCGCAAGGAGTCAGACTGAAGTAACCCTGAGTAGTCACAAGAGATATCTCCTCCATAACAAGACCACACCAACACCGACCTGTTATCCCTCCCACCTAAACCCACATGCCCGACAACACACAGGAAGAAACCAACCTATATAAGACGGACCCAGGAACGCACGCATGAGATTGGAACCCGAACAGATTCTCCCGACAAAGAAGAAAATCCTCTGGACAAACCCTGGGACTTCCTCACCAACCACAATAGCCCCGGAGCCTCCCAGAAGACGAACAAGCCCAAAGACAAAGCACTACACAGTCACCACAACAAGAACAAGTAGAAGACTTACAGAACATAGACTAACAAGGCGACTGGAGACACCCCCGACAAGCCCACCAACACAGCCAACCGATCATCAACCTCCCTCTCGAACAAAGCACCCCAAGCTGAAGAAGAAGACCCAACTCCCCGACTCGACACAGGCACACAGCAGGCACCAACTTTCGCCCCTCCTCGAGCCTCGAGACAAGAAAACTGCCGCTCCCCGCCTACTCCGACCGAAGAAGACGACCTCCCTAGAACCCCAGCCATCGCCCCCCCCCCCCCGAGCTTCACAACAGAAGTGCCGCCCCCCCAGCCGACTCCGACTGGAAGAAAAGGCCCAGCCATCGCCCCTCCCCAAGCCCGGTAGAAAGAATGCGGCTCCCCACCGCCTACTCCGGCTGAGGAGGAAGATACACACAGAACCCCGGCCATCGCCCCCTCCCAAGCCTTGCAGCAAGGACGTTGTTTCTCCCCGCTCACTCCGGCCGAAGAGAAAGGCAGAGCCCGAACCCCAGCCATCTCCCCCCTCCAAGCTCCGTAAGAGGAACGTTGCTCCGCCCCGCCGGCTCCTCATACAGTTGAACTCTGACTCTAACTCGGAGCTATCCCCCCTGGTCACATCAGACGTGAAGGGACATGCACTGACTCTGACTTGCAACTGGCCCCCCCTGGTCACATCAGAAGTGAGGGAAGAGATACTACAGGCGATACATCACTCGAGAAGATGTCGAACAACTTACCCCAAGCATCACAGGCAACCCGCAGAGACTTCTCCAACACCTAGCTCAAGCTTATCCAAGAATCCAGAGAAGTAGACATGGAGGTGGAGAGTACTTCAGAAACTTCCAAGAGGTCCACAGAAGCAAAGAAGGACAGTCCCTCCATTGGAGAAGCCCCAACCCCCACAAAGAAAGCCACATGTAACTCAACACCCTTCCTTCAAGTCTCTATTCCAGACTTCTTCTCCTTTTGTTTTTGGTTGGGTTTCTCCACCATGGAGAAACTCGCAATAGATGAGGGGCAAGAGCCTTTGTTTAGTGGAGAAAGCGTTATGGACATGATTACTCGAGGAATGCCCAAGGAAAAAGTAGAGGAAGCTATTGGCCTCAACGTGGCGTATCCAAGAGTCCCACAACTCTTCTACTCCCCTATACGGAGTGACAACATCGCGGGACAATATTATAATCTGACACAGGTACCATTTGACATCCCCACCTCCCCTGAGACTGGTCTCTCCTTTGATTTTCAAATAGCAATACACTTTGAACTACCACAGCACCCTTTATATCATGAGGAAGTGAGGAAGCTCACCATTGCTAGACTCGAACACATGAAGATACCCCTTGGCAAGAGTTTCATAGACCCAATTGCAATCCTATATAAGGGAGTAAAAAAGCATGGCAAAAGCATATGGTCAGGAATTATCAAGCTCCACCTCCTCAGTCCAGAGGTGGATGCCATTGCATTATTCAGGGGCACGAGGTATTTCATTTTGCATTTAGACCCATTAGGACCAGCCTCCTAGGGGAAGGTATGCAAGACTTTTCATGCAGTAGCAAGGAAGAACTTGTCCGTAAAAATCAAGAGTGACAATCTTAAGGGGGTGACTGCACACTCCCCCTTCCAAGATGTAGTTACTAATGGTTTTTCAAGGAAGTTAGAGTTTGAGGTTACAGACTTACAGAAAAACCCAAACGAATCCCATGCCTTTATTGTGGCCCCTACTCCACAACAGGCCAAGAAGTTTGAAGTTCATAGCATCACCACACGACATGAGATATTATCATCAAAAGCTTCGAGCTCTGACACCCTATCAACTATCGATAGACCAAAGAAAGACGCCCTCACCGTCATACTCTCTCACCTCCCCATATTAACTAGTGTGGCAGAAACCACAGAAGCCATACAGAAAGTATTTGGGGAGAAATTGGTGTCATTATGGTTCCATAAGCAGGAAGGGAGGAAACACAACGGAGGAGCCAACGTACAACTCCAAAATCCCATCACTTATAGACAATTCTTGAACAAAACCTTCATCATAGGAAGGCACCACGTAGAGATCTCACCTCACCGTCGTAGTCTGGATGGCCCGGACCCCCCGTCCCCCACCAAGGTAGAGAAATGGGGATTTAACGACATTAACAAGGCCCTTGTGAATACGGTGGCCTCCATCCAAGCTACCCCCGTCCCCTCTAGCATCACTCGATCGGAGATAGCCTCCATTATGGAAGCAGGAAACCAGAGATTGAGACAGGAGCTCACCACCTTCCGCGAAGACATCATCAGAGAAACTAGAGCCTACACTGACAACAACACTCGCGAACTCCAAGACAAGCTTGCCAACGTGGAGAGCTTGATGACCTCCACATTACTTGCAATGCAAGACATCACAAGTTCCAAAGCCCCAACACTTGGAGACTCGACAAACGTGGATTGACCACGGAATATAGACAAACCTCTCAAAGCCATGGAGTTCCATGGGTGAGTAACGATGACTACCCTATCTCAACTAGGATTACTTTAACTACATCACATCATCACAAAAGTATAGATGCACCTCCTACTCTCATAGTACACCTCGCCCATCCTCCCATCTCTTTTTATTTTCCCCCCAATCTCCTAGTATACTTCCTATCCACACTAACGCACACATTTCCACTCACCTCACCCTACTACAATACTGTAGTCGAGACCTCCTGTAGCATAGTAAATTTTGTTCACCTCCCACCCTATATTTGTTTTTATTACAAGTTTATACTACCTTATTCACTAAGATACATGTTGTCAAATATTTCTACTACTATACGAATACCTATCTACTCCTACACATATTGCACTACCCCATTCTATATCTCACTAAACATCTATTGCCTAAATATCTTGAATAGAGTAATTATATTCCTCTCATCTCTAAAACCTCAAATTGCTATTAGACACTTTACTAACCACATATTTGCTACAAACACATCTAGAAACAAGCTAAGAGAGGCACATATTACTCACAATCTATGGATTAATGTACACCTCCACTGTTTAGGCTATGACACTACAATTACGTACATGTATGCCTCTTACAAAAACTCTTGGAACACACACTTCCTTCGGGAGAATACATACCAATTACATAAACCACAGACCAATATAAGACAAACACATAGAATCTGGAAAGATATCTCTACTTCAAGCATATACAATATAAACAAAAAATCATACCACTCCACATTTACCAACAACATACAACCACTTACATCTCCTTTGCTACAAACAAATCCCTCTACAAAAAAATAAAAAATAAAAAAATATATATATACACACACAAACATGCACAATGACATACAAAAACCCACCGACCCAAAATACCACACACACAAATACACCACAAATGCATACAAAACTCGAGATAATTGCAACATAACCACTAAAACAATAATAAACATAACAAATAACAAAAAATTTACTATCCACATACAAAACACAAACATCCACCCCCCCCCCTAAACAAAGAAGATGATAATAACACAATAAAGCCCCCAAAAAATACACAAATTACAAACACTTTAAAATACAATACTAAACATACAAATCACAAACTATTACTACTCCTAGGAGGAGACATCGAAACCAACCCAGGACCCATGCCTAATATATTTAAAAGACACCCTACATCACATAAGAAAAATGCCAAAATATACTTCATACCGAATACCATAAAACTCCAACCGGAATATACACACATTACAAAATCCTTCGCACCTCTCCTCAAAAACACACATACATTACACCATATACAAAACACTACATACCCAAACATTGCCCAATACATACAACAAAAAAATATGCACCCACTACCTCACATCCTATATGCCCTAGTAGTCACTACTCATCCACACATAGATGAATGCAACCGTCTCCTAAATCCACAAAACGATACAATCACATGGACAAATACACTACTACAAACCCTACTAAACTTACAAAACCCACCAGAACGATACATTCACACTACGCACCCTTATATAAAGTTTCTTAAAGACAACCAAAACATTATAAACCATAAGAACTCAATACACAAGACCCTATATGACTTCTTACATAGTCAACTCATGCCTCCCTCTAATGAAACAATAAAACTTAAATTCCCTTACCTCCCTAACAATAAAAACTCATCTTTAACAATACACATGCATTTACAAGATGCATTTAACAACGGAGGCCATACACACCGGGCCGAGGTGGCCTACTTACACTAATATACAAGAAATATGCCTTCCCGGGCAACATCAACAAAATCCCCACCCCAATGCACATATCACCTTATATTTCAAATAATAAAAATCACTAACCACCCACTACAACCATGGCTAATCTTCCACATGTATATGCCATCCCATCCTGAAGACATTAGATATGTCATTGACATACAAAACACTATTACATCTCAAATTAATAATAACCCCAACCACACATACCTATTATGTGGAGACTTCAACAGAGACATAGCACTAATTGGTCACCAAAATGGAAATCATAACACCCCACCTCAAAACATTGATTACCAATGGCGCCGCTTCATAGATAACCTAAACTTCACTTACATCAATACTGATACACAATTCTCTAGGCAAGGAGGCTATAATTACGGTGATTGGAGCCTAATAGATGGATTCTATATAAATACAAACAAAAATACACAATACACCTCCACAACAAACAAAGATGATATTCTCAACTCAGACCATTCACCTATATGATTGCACATCCCTAACAACACATTAATTAATAGAACTCCCACACTACCAAACAATGACACCATACGCATACTCAATCCTATACCAAAAGATAATATAGAAAATTTCAACACAAAATTCTTTGAAGAAAACTCCATACAAATAGACTCCCTCACAAACACTCTTGAAAATAATAATCAACTATCACAAATACAATGGCAAGAAGCATGCCACACCCTAGACAAACTCATCAATAAAATCTCTAACACAAAAGAAAAAACCTGTAAAGCCCACCCAATACCTCAAATGGCAAATAGAACTTCTCAACAAGGTGGTTATTCACCCTGCAAACTTTCTAAAACTTGGAAACAACACCTAACTACATACCATATAATACGGAAAACCATCAGAATTGTAAAAAATAACCCTCAATGGCGTAATCACCCCATATGCAACGAACTACTAACTATACAACACACCCAAATCCCTAATCCACCACCTCCGGACCTACCTCACCATACATGGATAAAAGATATAGCACTAATTGCAAAAAATGCCAACATACAAGCCCGCAAAATTACCTCAAAACACACCAAAGATAACATTAAAAAAGCCATTTCAAAATATAGACAACTATACAAAATTAGCCCCAAAAAAATTAACAGGAAAGTCTTTAAAAACCTTGAATCCCCACCACTAGATTGTATCAAAGATCAATACAACAATATTCTAACTAGCCCAGAAGACATTGTGAATGAAATATTCAACCAACAAACAAAAAGTAATAGACCAACAGTACCAACATGTAATTACCAACCACAACACTCATCTGAATGTACATGTGCAATACGCCAATATCCATGGCATGACCTTGATGGAATCACCCTTGACAAACGAGGCGAGCCAGAAATCTCACTACATAAATACTTTAATACAACCACATACGATACATGTCTTCGCAACCTTGGTAACAACAAAGCCCCAGGCCCTGACCACATCCCAAACTCAATACTCAAAAACATGCCCCCAAGATTCCATAAACTATTATTCCTATTCTTCTCTCACTGTTACAAACAAAAACAAATACCTACATCATGGAAATCAAGTACAACAATTCTACTATACAAAAAAGGCGATCCATCTATACTACCCAACCATAGGCCAATTGCACTAGCTAACACAGTATACAAACTCTTCACTAGTACACTCACCTCTATACTATCCTCATACGGTGAAAAATTCAAAACCCTACATGATAGCCAAGAAAGATTTAGAGCAGAAAGAAGTACCGCTAGACAAATACAAA
Source organism: Bryoerythrophyllum caledonicum (assembly GCA_963971425.1). Classification (NCBI taxonomy): domain Eukaryota; kingdom Viridiplantae; phylum Streptophyta; class Bryopsida; order Pottiales; family Pottiaceae; genus Bryoerythrophyllum; species Bryoerythrophyllum caledonicum. The sequence goes on along the minus strand of OZ020517.1, from coordinate 30,791,091 downwards.
CTATAATAGCCGCACTAGAAGAGGCAAGATTTACAAACCAAGATATAAACATACTATACGTCGACTTAAAAAACGCCTTGGCTCATTAGACCATGCCTGACTACTAGCAATAATAATGGACCTTGGTTACCCAAAAGATGGCCGGTCACTATAGTCAATCCGGGTTCGCGGTGTCAGGGCCCGATTTTAGGCCTGACACCGCGAAGAGCGGCCCTTCTCCCCAAGCGCCTTTTCGCCTCTATGCGCCCTTCTTTCCACGATAACGTCCACTTTCGCCCACATTTTTTTCGCGCTGCCCGTATCCCTTATCGGCATTCTGGCCGATAGCCCCTTCTCCCCCCGTCTTCTTCGGATCACCGAAAGCCCCTTCTTGCCCCGACACGTGTCCTCTAGAATGACCCGTCCTTCTCGGCGGTTGCCGACGCGAAGTGTCATCCACATCGTTTGCGTTTGGCGCCATCTTTCGCACGATCTATTGTGCCGTGTAGTACCTTGCCGGAAGGGGAGTGCTTGTCTCCGCGTGAATGGAGTTTCTCGATCGCAATGTCCCCATACAGGACAGTCCGAATGGGAATTCTAGCAAAACGGTGCCACCAACCGTTGCCGATAACGAGGCAGCAGGGAGGAAATGGAGGCGTCAAGGGAGAAAGAAACCGGCTGACGTGCGTGAGAAGGGGGTGGAGGACCTTGATGCCACGTTCCAGGAAGGCCCGCATGCAGACTACCTGAAGAAACATGGTGACAAGGTTCTTCGGATGCGCGATTCATTACAGAACCCTCCTCCAGGAATTTTGACATGGAAATGTCTTAGGTGGAACATGGAGGCCGAGAATGATACGAGGTTTGTAGAGGATCCGCAATTATCGAAGAGGAAGCAGTCCAAGCTTATCGCCTATATTCCCTGGGATAGGGTCTTGGATTTCGCGGAGGGTGAGCATTCTCGCCGAAAGGATGTAGAGACTACCTTTGTCCGCGGCAAGAACGACCCCACAAACGTCGGCGAGAAGATGCACTATCGGTAGAACTGCCACATCGAGTACCAACGGTTAGTGAATCTCAACCTCTGATATCACGATATGTATGGTAGATCATATTATCGGTTGTGCCGTAATATCTCTTCAGTACTGCACGTATCTCTAATGGTCATAGCCGATAAGCAAATGGCGTTGTCAATACGGTCCCGAAGACAACAGGGACAAGATCCAAGCTATCACGCCTGAAATGACACCAACGCCATCAAAATACAATCACAAAGGGAAACAACTTACTTCCGGCGCTGGCCAGAAAGGCCCTCGTGCCACCGATGCGAAGGAGGAGGGGTCTATGAAAGTGGGCTGCCAATGTCAATTCTACGTAAAGAGGTACTATTTTCTCACATATATCGCCGAGATAGGGTACTCCTGCTCGGAACATATCGACATACAGGGCCTCATCATCCACGATAAGGACAATGTGCAGAGGGAAAGCTCCGCTCTCGGAAGTACTTGTCGGAGGAAGTAAGGCTTTGGGTTCTCAGCCAATTTGAGGAGCAAGTTCCGATGGCAGCTATAATACAGAAGCACCAGAAGCTGGTACTGAAGGCACGCGATGAGGGCACTCTTACGCCTTCTCGGGATTGTTTCTTTAGCATGGAGGACATCCGCAACATATGCGGAGTCCGTGCGCAGGAACTATACAAGAAACATGACAACGACGCTGAGAGTGTGAGAATGTGGGAAAGAGAAAACCAAGGTACGGTTTTTTACTACCAAGACCCGGGCAGCAAGGTTGACAGAGTACTGAATGCCGATTACGTACCCTTCGTAATTGGGATTCAAACCCCATTTCAGACGCACATGATGCTGAAATACAGTCATGAAAACATTATTGCTATAGACGGGACATTCGCAACGAACAACAAAAAGGTACACATACCTATACCGTGGTCCATGTAGGGTCCGTCTAGAAATTAGGAGCACTCACTCCCATACCGCTTAATTTCTTGCTTGCTTGTCCAGTATCTGCTCTTCACGATGATGGTATTCGACGAGTGGAGAAACAGGGTTCCAGTGGCTTTCGTGATCACTGCGAAATCCAAACAAATAGATCTCGTGCCTTGGATGCGCTCTCTGAAGCAAAAGTTGGTGTAGATAAGGACGGACTGGAGACCTACTGCCTTTGTACTTGATGACGCCGATAATGAGATCAACTCTCTTCGGTAAGCGATTTAGTATTCTTACGTTATCGGGTGACGGGCCTTCGGCTAGTTGTACTTATCGGCACGTTGGGTTATCGCAGGGAGGTTTGGCCGCACTCGCATCTATTTCTATGTCTCTGGCATGTTCGTCGAGCGTGGCAGAAGAATGCATGTGCTAAGTTGAAAGACATGGAGACGAGGGCCGGAGCCTTGCAAAATGTGGGCTCACTTATGTACGTATCGGAGACACCAAGTGACTTCCAAGACCCTTCGACGAGAGCTTCCGGCGATAAGGTGTGGAATTTGGTAGAGTCGGTGCAGCATGTCTACGGCGAAGCTAAGGCTCTCTTACCAGCCGCTGATGCATACTGGAAGTACTTCGACAAGGAATGGCTCCCGAAAATCAAAATGTGGACTGTAGGAGGCTGGAAAATCCCCCATGCTAGCTAGGACACCACTACAGTTATCGAATTATACCATTCTAACGTAAAAGCAGTGCTCCGGCATTCCAAAAGAAAGCTTATCGGCCGAAGGATGGACTGGCTTATTTATGAGCTCACTGGAAATGTCATCGAGAAGTATGATTATAGTAACTCGTGTAAGCTGAACGGTTTTAAAAAGAAGAAGAGGCAGCGACAGATCATGGTCAATGCAATCAACCAAGCAAATACAATTCCCGATAATGTGGTCACCTTGCCCGAGTGGTCGGGAGGTCCTACATACGTTAAATCCTCGAATAGGAGACACCTTATGTATGCGGTATACAATCCATGCACCGAATGGGCCGTCTGTCATTGTGTTCATTCCCAGAAAGGTAACATCTGTAAGCACCAAGTTAAGGTCCTGAAAATGACAAGACTTGACCTGGCGGAGGGAAAAATTGCTAGATATCTAAGCTCCCTTTGTGGTACAATCCAAGGTGGAATGACGAATCTCCTCCCCGAGACAATGGTCGACATCCAAATACCGAGGGCTTCCCCGATAATGGTGTCCTCTCCAATACCGAAACCAGAGATGTAATCCCAGTGGCTTCCAACCTTCGAGAATTAGGCGAGACATGAGTATGTGACTTTGATCGTATGCATCAACTTGTCCTGAAGCTACTCGACAAGGCTTATCGGCAACCGTTGTTGGCAAGGCACTTGGATGTAGCTTTGCGCAACACCGACGCCACCCTCTCAAGGTTGGAGGCTGAAATCGAAGCCGGAATGCTTCATCCACTCAAGAAGATAGTTGCGCCGCTCCCCACAAATGAAGACGGTCTTGGAATGAGGCTCCGAAGGTTGCTTGACTTCCTGGATTCCAGAGGTTTTTGGGTGAGGTCCGTTCGAGCTAGCGAAAGACTAACTCAAGAAACGACTTAGGTTATCGGCTCCGATGTGGTTGAGTATAAAGGGCAGAGGATTTTAGCTGCTAATCTGTGCCGATAACCATTAGTAATCTTATTGGTGGAATACTACCGATAAGATGCTCTTAGATTAAGTTCCATGCATCTCCAGAAATTTCCAGTGAAGTGATATTTCTTTAGTTATGAAGTTAAAACTCAACATTCAATATAATCGGCAAAGGCTGGATTTTAAGTTCCGTTTACAGGCCTCAAGTGGGTCTCAAATTCCGTTTATATATGCTATCAAAAAATTTGTCATTTACAATGAATGAAATGTACAACATCGGCATCCTATTAATCTGTACAAATTCCTGGAGTCTATCGGCTGTGTACAACACCCCCCCTTATCGCCTACTTCTTCGTCTTGGTGGTGCCCTTCGGTTTTCTCGGTTTTTTCGGGCTTTTTGGCGATATTGCCTTCTTCCGCCTTCCTCGAGTCACTGGTGGGTTTGTGAGCACGTTGAAGCCCTGAAGTTCACGTTTCCCCACTGTCTCCGAAATACCGAGAATTGGGACTTCCTTCTTCTTTGCCGTCTCTATACCGGCTTCCACGAAAACTACGTCCGGACTTCCGCTTCTGAACTCCACCATATCCTGTCCACATAGATTAAGAGCATCGTGGAACGGAAGCGGTGCGACAATCTCTGTGTACAGCACTTGCATGAACCATCGGTACGCCTTCTTTCCGTCCCAGTCCAAATATTTTGTCCCCATTGTCACGGTCTTCTCCTCCGCCTCTTTGCGCCCACCATGTGCGATAAGGTACTGCCAGAAGGCCAAGCCTGCCATGAAACCACACTCCCAGCTTCCTCGCTCATTAGGCAGAGGCAACCTTATTGGCTCTCGACTCTACCATTCTCGCCAACTACGAGATCCGATCTTCACGCCCTTCGCGTTTGCCCATCCCATGTGCACAAGGAAGATAAAGTTGTCCACTTCCCGACCCTTGTGCATACCTTTCGTTGGGTCCAGGTGATACGTTCGCCTTTGCTCCAGGACAAAAACGCTCCAGTGACCCTTATCGTGGTAAGGGACGATAAGGGTATTTGGCGAATTGGAGGTCGTACGAAACGAGCGGCTGAGAAAGCTCACGATGTCATCCCAGTCCTTCTTACAGTCCGCCAGATAGCATTGCAGCGTCGCCGATAACCAGTTGTGCGTGTGATGATACTGGATTCAAACATGCTCCTTCGCACGGTAGACGAAATGCCTAAGGAGGAAATCCAGAAATGTGCCTTCCATTTCCCGCTTGTCCTTTAGCACGCAATGCCAGTCCTGTAGCGCAATCGAGACATCCACTGCTTGCCGAAGGTCTCGACCGAAAAACCTCATAGCTCCAGTCAGGTCTTTCGGGTGAATAAACGAGGCCTGCAATTCAAAAGAAAGGGGATGTTAGACAACAGGTGCCGATAAACAACAGGTGTTGGAGAACACGATAACATAGACGATGACACTCACCTCAGTTTTAGGACCTCCACAATAATACCGAGGTTCTTCTCTATGATGGATGGGTCATGCTCCTCGGCTTTGTAGTAGAGCGAGGGCTCTTTCTCCCAGGATACACAGTCTAACGTACATACTCCGCCATTCTCCTCCAACATACACATATATGCCGCCTTCTGTCCTTCCCTTCCGTTCTGAACACGCTCTTCGAGTATAGAATAAACCCAAATACTGGTCAAGCGAGATTCTTGTGCTTCCTTGATCAAGCGCAATGCCAGTCTGATCTCCTCGGGGTCCATCTCCTTTGGAGCAGGGCTATCGGGCTCTGGCAGAGGAGCAGGCTTAACGGATTCTGGCGGAGGAGCAGGGTTATCGGGCTCTGGTGGAGGAGCAGGGTTATCGGGCTCTGGTGGAGGAGCAGGGTTATCGGGCTCTGGCGGAGGAGCTTAGTTATCGGGCTCTGGTAGAGGAGCATGGTTATCGGGCTCTGGCGGAGGAACATGGTTATCGGGCTTAGAAATTAGAGCAGGGCTATCAGGATCTGGCGGAGGAGCAGGCTTAACGGGTTCTGGCAGACTCGCATGATTATGGGACTCTGGCAGAGGAGCAGGGTTATTGGGCACTAGCGGAGGAGCAGGGTTATTGGGTCTTGGCGGAGAAGCGTAATCGGACTCCAAAGAGGGAGGATTCTCGGGGATTGAATGAGTTTCCAAAGATGCCACGCAAGGCTCTTCGGGAACAACCGAGGGACTGTCAGTAGAGTCCAGGTTTTCAATACCTTGACTCGACAGAAGGAACAATAGACGGTGGGATTTTATGCCGGGTTCCGTCTCCCCCGTACCCCCAAACACAACATGATGACGAGGGGTCTCGAATTGAGATAGCCCCACCGGCGACTCTGAAGACTCCGCAATGCCGAGGGTAGGGTCATTCATTGCTTGTGTCCACGAAAATTTTATGTGAGATGGATTATCGGCGGGACTCATCGGTGACTTCACCGTTGTAGTAGCAGGCTCTTCCTAGAGGCTATTGGGAACACCTCCCTGACGTATTTCATCGCTAGGCCTCTCTTGTGCTTCCTCCGTAACTTCGTCCAACGACTTATCGGAGAATCCTTCGTCGTCGATACTCCTCGGGTACCGATTCTGGACGCGGAATTCATTTGAGGTTCCCTCGTCCATGTGAAGAAGGGCATCTACACCCTCGAGGTCCCTTGTTCGGATAGATGTCTCCCGCCGTATTTCGTCCAGGGAAGTCACTGGATGCCCTTCTCGTCGACCCCACTCCGTCGTCACCAGATGTGACACAACATTCTGGCAATCTGCCTCTGCAAGTTCCCTTTCGCATGCCCCAGTAGGATCTACAATGCCTACACAAGGGTTATCGTTTAGTCACAAGAAATAACAGAGATACCAAGAATGAGGAAGCGTATCAGTTAGATGAATGACGGGATTATCGGCTAAATCTTACGTGGAACGAAGCCGGCATACATGAAGTCCAGATCCTCCCTTGCCAAGCAGTTCTCGTCCAGGGTATCCCAGTGTTCGTAGGTGCCCTTATCGACAGCACACCACTGTCAAACGAAATCCTCTGGGTGACTCCTTGCCGTGTCCACGACAGTGCAAGCATGGACGTTTGCGATGAAGCGTAACACTGAATCTCATCCGTCGTGCTTATTATCGTGGAGCCGCGAGAACGCTTGCGATATGGGGAAGTACTGTTCGGATGCGTTCCTTCCAAAGAGGAAGGGACTCAGGACTTCGTACATTAGAGACGGCCCATCCCAAGTTGTCTCTGGACCGTCCACGTACACTGCAATGCTGGTAGGCCCGGAGATTACGCTAGGTGTGGGAGTCTAAAACTCCCACTTAGTCGCCCCTACCAAAAAAATTAGTTAAAATAGGGTTTTTAGTATTAGTTAACTAGAAAAATAGTTAGTATTGTGTGAAATTAGATTAGATAGCCAATAGAGAAAATAGGGAAATGCTTAAGTAGTTAATTAGGTTTATAGTGGTGATAAAACCAGGTCTTAAATCCACTAATTTAAGTCCCGGAAAACAATTTCAAAAGAGTCCCGGGAGATATCCCGGGACGTAAGTCTAAAATCACCACTTAAATCTAAATTAACTAGTTGAGTTTAGAAGGTAGTTAGAAGTAGTTGAGTTGTTCTAGATACTAATTCTTGTTTGAATTAGTAGTAGTGGTAGAGAAAAGAAAAGAAAAGACAAAAAAGAAAAAGATAAAAGAAAAAAAAAAAAAGGAAAAAGATTCTTTTAAAAAAAAAATTAAAAAAAAAAAAAATACATACCCGGGTATCAACCTGGGTATGAACTAGCCCGGGTACCAACCCGAGTATGGGCTGATACGCGGGTACCCAGGTATCACCCGGGCAGTAGCCCGGGTATCTCCAGCCGTCATGGTCGGCCTCTCTCTCCCCGAAATTTGACCTGTCCTCTCCAGAAACTCTTTCCCCCTTCCAGAACTTTTCACTCCTCCCCCTCCTTCTCTAAAAATCTTCCCCCCCCCTCAAATTTTCTCCTCTATCTCCCTATCTAGTTCTCTCTCTCTCATAGGTTCTCTCTCTCTCTATTTTATCTTTTTGGAGTTGGGGTTTGAAGAAGTAGTTGAAGAAATGAAAAGAAGGAGATGCAACTAGGGTTTCAAGAAGAGGAGGTTTCAAGAGGAAGTAGCACAAGAGGTTTGAAGAAGAGGTGCGCGGGCTAGGCTTTGGTGGAAGAGGTGCGCGGACTAGGGTTTGGTGGAAGAGGTGTGCGAGTTAAGGTTTGGTGGAAGAGGTGCGTGAGCTAGGGTTTGGTGGAGATTTTAGGGTTTGCGGAGGTGGAGGAGATTTGTGGCCGAAGCGAGAAGATAAAAGAGACAAAGGAAGGAGGTTGCGGGTGCAACAACAAATGTGACTCTTGCCCATGTTGGGTTTCTTTTATTTGTGAGAATTTCTTGTTTGTGAGTCTTTTCCTCTCTTGTCTACCGGGGTGACTTCCCGATAATATCCTCCCCGGTCTAGAGAAAAAGTCCCCCCCGGGAACTTCATCTAGACCTCATTGTGTTGTTTACATGTGTAGTTGTTGTCGATTGTCCTAGCCTTGCGGCAAGTTGTTATCTTGAGTTGTCTCCCTCCTCATATCATTTTAGGTCTTGGCCACAATTCCTATCTTTTTCCCAGTCTTCCCGGTCAACCGGGAAGAAGGGTGAAAGCATGCTACACCCACCCCATTTTGGGCAAAGACCATGGTATATTTTTAGTATATTTTGGTATATTTTTAGTATATTTTAAATTTAACTTTCAAAAAAAGGATATTAATTTAATTTTTTTTTAAAAAGCCACCATATGCCGACCTAGGGTTATATATGAAGCACTGTTTTTGACAAAAATCCATTCAAGAAACGACCCAATCCTTAGTCATTTTGAACCATGTACGATTGGCATGTTTACTACCAATTGGATTTGAAAATTTGTTTTTTTTTTATCGGATAGTCCATTCACAGCACCCTATCTATGTGCATACAAATTTTCATCATCATATGTATCACAGATCACTCAAAATCAGTATATTTGTACAAATCTAGTATTTTGTGACAAGTATATTTCTCCCACAAATTCAGTCATAGAGATGAAACCATTGATCGGCTTACCAAATTTTTAGCGTTTATTTAATGCCATTCAAGTTGGGAACAACATTCCATCATCAAAAATGTGAAAACAAAGGTACATCTTGTTTGGTAGGCGAAAGAATGTTCGTTACTCCTACAAAAACAACTTGTGACACGTTTTTTATACCGGTGTAGCTTGCTTTTACCCAGAACTCCTTTCTAAGTCCTTGTCTCCAAAGTCTTCTCCTCGTTATCATTATATGTGACCTTGTCTTGTTAGTATGCTGCTAGACGTGCGAGACACCCATATCCACATACTCTAGTAAAGTGTTCCGGAGTTGTCTACCGGCTGACCGGTAGACTTGTGTTTCCGGGCCGGACCGGAGTTTCTGACAAGTTAATAGGGAGATTGGTGGAAGTACAGGCATTTTGAGGAATTTGTCCGCCCGGGACTACATGGCTCTCCGGTGAGTCGGGTGGATTTCCCATCCTCCAATGACTGGGACTTCAAGGTCTATGAGAGAAAAAGAAGCCTCCCGGTAGCTTCTACCAGGAAGGAACCGGTAGACCTCTCTTCCTCAACCTCGGAGTCCTTGGTGGAGTCCTCAGCGGCTATATTAATCGAGCTTAAAGAGACTCCGCATGTATCTATAGATACACCCGACCTTCCGGTGGATACCGCCAATCCACCGGTAGACCTCCCGGTTGAGACATCCGACCTCTCGGGGAATTCTCTTGACCATGTTGGTACTTCCAGACGTGGTGACAATCTCTATACGTCTCAACCAGAAGAGTCTTCCGATTGAATCTTCATTATATGTTATGTGTTGGTTCACCTCACAGGTTGGTGAGATGTCGTTTTAAGTTGCTAGAATTACACACTAGGGTGAGAGTAGTGATGTCGATGGGGCCCCATTGCGCACCCGGTCACTATCACTTGAGTGGTTTCTCCGGCTACTTATTTTTGTTAGGAAAAGGTTCACCGGTCCCGGGACCGCCGGACCGGAAGTCTTCCTGTTTACCGGTCTACCGATAATCCGCCGGTGACTAGGCTACCCTTGATTTTAGGATCTAGATGTTATTTTGTCTTTTAGTGGAGCTACTTTTTGAGGGTAGCTATTGACTTTAGTGCACCTTCTAGATGCCGTTTCGTCTTTTTGCGGTCTAGTTTTGGAGCGTAGCTACTGACTTTAGTGCACTTTTTAGATGCCATTTCCACCTTTTGGGGATCTAGTTTTGAAGGGTAGCTGGTGGCCTTTGTGTACTTAAGGGCCTTGGGCTCTTGTGTTATGTACTCTTCTCTTTGTTGATCTCCTCGTGTCTTGCCTTCATTGCTTGTGTCTAGAATCTTTGATGAGCTTGTGTGAGTGGACCGGGAGAGAGTTGAGTCCTCCTAGTGTATCTTTGCTAGGTGTGCAAGGTTGTGACTTGTTGTGTGTTAAGTGATTGAGTGTAAGTAGATACATCCCGAGGGGCTAGGATATCCGGGTTAGATAGGTAGAGTGAGGTCCGGGACTTGTGCTCTAGACTTTTCATCGGTGGGACCGGGAAGAGTTGCTTATCGGATGGGATCCGGGAAGCCCACGGCTATTTATGATAGCCTCCCTTAAGTGGGAAGTGTTTGGATTGGTCGGGAGTAGGGGGTGACATCCCCTTCTCTCGGTACACCGGGAGACATCCCGGCTAAGCCTGAGTCCGGTGAATTCCGGGATTATTACCCTTGCAGTGGATGAGTTCCGACGATCCCCGTGGAAGGTTGTTTTGCTCATATGATTTGCTTAGTACTAACTTGTTGTGAGTCTTGTATCTTCTTGCTTTGATTCATTGGGTGTGGTTGTAGTTGGAACCCGGGCTTGCGTGACCAGTTTACCGGGACAAGTTCCCGGTAGATTGTGAAGACCGGTTAACCGGCTGCGACCTTTTTAACTCTTTCAAGGTGTAGGGTTAGATTGTGGATATTGTGGCCTCTGGACTGCGAGAACGGAGGGCAGTGACTTTCCGGGCACTGTAAAAACTTACCGGAAATCTACTCTGACGCTCAACAGAGTTTAACTGAAACACATATGGTTACTTGTTACCAGTTACTAAGGTACCGGGGAAGCCATCCTCCAGGATGTGCCGAGGTATAATGTGTGATTTGTTGTTAAGATTTAAAGAGTTTGATGCACGATAAAAATCAGAGTTATTCGGCCGTCCGGTAGTGTCCGTCCGTCCGGATGTCCGTCCGATAGAGGCTGTTGTCCGTCCGATAAGGGTCAACCCTAGTTTGACCATGACTCGAGGTAAATCAATTTACCGACTGCCATGAAGGCGACTACGTGGCTGACACGTCGTCAACAGGGTTGTGCGCGTGCGGACAGGAACAGGCGCGTGAAGGGGTCGGACGCGTACGGAGATGGCTCGGGCGCATACTAAAGGGGCCGGGCGCGTGCGGATATGGGCTGGGCGCGCACTGAAGGGGCCATGCGCATACAGGGGAGGACCGGGCG
>OZ020517.1:30584934-30779787 GCA_963971425.1 Bryoerythrophyllum caledonicum | reverse complement strand
ATATAGGGGCGACCAATTGAAAAGTTTTAATCCGTAAAGGTTGAACCATTGAATGTAGTCCAAGTGTGCACCGATAATGCTTCAAACATGTTGGGGGCAATGAAGAAGGTCAACGATGAGTACCCACACATATATACTCAAGGATGTTGTGCACATATTTTGGACCTCCTCCTTGAGGACCGGGGGAAGGAAGGCATGTTTGCAGAACCTCGTCCAGAAGGCGAAACAGATTGCATTGTATATCCGGAACCACCATGTGCCCATGGTCCTTTTTTCGTCGATTTTTGCCACAATTGTGTCTGTTGTGGCCAGCAGCAACAAGGTTTGCATGCAATTACATAATGATCCATCGTCTATTGGAAGTAAAGAATGCCCTGGAGATGGTTGTGATAGACCCAACATGGATATCCTACGTATCCTCTCTTTTTGATAGGCAAAACGGGCACCGTGCCCATGCGAAGGCATCGCAGGTGCGAGCCACCGTTCTAGACGAGACTTTCTGGCATCGGTGCAGTAACTTTGAATTTGTAGTGGCACCAATACTAAAGGCATTGCGGACTTTTGATGGTGACACTCCGGCAATGGGAATTGCTTGGGTGACGATGAACAAGCTAAAGGAGCATGTGCTCAAGCTGCGCAATGCGCCATTCAACATGCTTGACAGGAATTGCAACTCGCCTTGAAGGATCATTCCTACGGCGTTGGGAGATGATGACAACAGATCTCCATTATGCAGGGGCTTTATTGAATCCTTATCTAGCCAATAACTTGCAAATTCAAAACAATGGTGAGGCCCAAAGGGCCCTAAACAAGGTTGTTATGACTCTCTGTGGTCCACTCGGAGTGTCTTTTTCGGCAGTAATGCTCGAAATCACTGGAGTATGAAGAATTGCGAGGCCCATATTCACCGGGGGAAGCTGGGGAAATTGAAAACAATAACCTCTTGCCTCACCAATGGTGGAACCGCGTGGGCGGGCAATCATTGCCTATCATTGCGAAGCGTATACTAGGCACAAACCTGCTCGGCCTCGTCATTGTGAGCGTAATTGGAGCATGTATTCGTTCGTGCATAGTAAGAGCCGAAATCACTTGGGAGTGCAGAAAGCGGAAGATTTGGTTTACATCTACACGAATAGTCGATTGCTCCAAGAACGTCCTCGTCCTGACCCGATTCGATGGTATGAGGAGAATGTGCATTCGGAGGAGTCTGATCCAGATGGGGGACTTCCTTCAAACACAGAGGACGAGGGCTTGGAGTCGGATGATGAGGGTTATAACTGGATGGGCGGCGATTGGGAAGACCTTGCCGGTGACAACAACCCTGTGTCTGATCATAGCCCACCTAGGGACAACTCTGCAAACAACGAGCACGGTGGGAGATGCACTACATGACCATTTTCACAATGGTCCACGGTGACCCAATGGATCCTTTTGTGTTTGATGATGTCAACGAGCGGCAGTCCATACTATAATAGAATTATCGGGTGAAGACTGTGCCCAAGAAGCTAGGGCAGGCGAAGATGGGTCGGCATTGGGGGGCAATCTTGATGGAGATGACAACATCTCGGAGAATCAGTCTATGAACTCAAACGGCTCTAGCCGCCTCGGGCCCTTCTAGTGGCGAGTGGCCCTGAACTCGACGATCATGGCATTGGCATTGCAGCAAACGATACATTTCCTCACGATGGAAACGAAGTGAGCAGTGGTGGAAACGATAATGAATCCCATGAGCCAATGGCCACCACGGGGTCATTGAAGTTGTGAGAAGCTCTCCGGTTTTGCCTCAAGCAATAGAACCGGAACTCAGAGGAAGACATGCACTACAAGATTTGTTTCGCGGCCCCGTGATCAAAATACCGCATCGATCGGAAGAACTCTTTTACGTGTAAAGAAAAAGACCTCTTCAACAATAGTTCGGCCACCCGTCCACCGTAGCGCACTCGGCCCAAATGGTGGTGTGGAGCGTGCCTACTAACCCCAAAACTTCCCTCCGCGAGGGTTGGGTCCTCTACTATGAGCAGCCATTTAGGGACACGGATGGGCGAGAACAATGGTACCTCCCTTTCTTCACGGACCTTGGCGAAGTGGAACCTCGGAGAGAGTCATTGGGGCCAGGACAGCAACCGCTCCAAAAACATGGATGGAGTAACAGACAAAAGGAAGAATATCCGAGTAAAACGACTTGTGAACGCCGCATCAACTACTGGAGCGAGGACTACAATTACGAAACTTGGCCTCGGAGATTGAGGAGTACGTGGCACCAGTCTTGGAAAATGCAGCGGAGAACTTCTCATCATCGGGCGATGATGCAGACATGAGGATTGCGATGAGGTACCTGGCGACAATATGGTGGTGCTTCGCGGGCTTTCTCTTCCCCTAAATGTTCGCCGATCAAAACGAAAGCGAAAAACACAATGAAGAATCCTCAAGCTCAGATGATTAAAAGATGACGGATATGAGGTACTACAAGTTAAAAGTGACTTTAGTGGTGTGGTGATAGCATGGTGCAATAGCACCGTGGTTTTAAACTATGTACTTGTGTTGAGAGTGCCCATGTCATGAAAGCACCACATTGAAATAAAATAATTTTAATGTTAGAGCACCCTGGTACAATTGAATTCTTTCACATTCTCTAACCCTCAGCCTTTTGAGGGACAGACGCAGTGTCGATCGCGCGCGCCCGGCCCCTAATCGGGCGTGCCCGATAGGCAGGTGCGCGCGCGACCTACAATGGAACGCGCCAGACCCGTAACGCTGCGCGCCCGGCCCCTAACGGTACGCGCCCGACCTTGACGGTACGCGCCCGGCCCTGAGTGCAACGCGCCCGGCCCTGACGCGTACGCGCCCGCCCTGAAATGCACGCGCGAGGCCCTTAGAGGTATGCGCCCGGCCCTGTATGCACGCGCCCGGCCCTAAATCGTACGCGCCCGGCCCTAATTGGAACGCGCCCGGCCCCCAACTGCTGCGCGTGCGGTCCGAAGGCACGCGCCCGCCCCTTGATGTGACGTGGAATGCCGTCTGACGTGTCGTGCACACGTGTTTTACCAGGGGGTAAGTTGAAAATTAGATTTAGGGTTTGTAATTTTTTTTTACACGCAACTGTCTGCCAAAAAGTGTTGTCTGTCCTGTCCGTCCGTCCTACTGTCCGTCCGTCCGCTGTCTTTGGGCCCCTGTCCGTCTATGTAGACAACCCTGATAAAAATCCCTGGAAACGATCTGGTAAAGGTGGACTTGCTTAAAGTTAATTTCGGTTAATTTTGAGAATAACGAACCCTAGACTACGACACTAGGGTTGCACATATTCCGCCCCCTGAATAATAACAGAGTCACGTCAGCCGATAAGGGACGATAAGGGACGATAAGGGACGATAAGGGACGAGAAGAGACAATAAGGGACAAGTCTGTGGCGAGAAGGAAAAACTTACACCCGAGAAAGCCCGTTGCAAACGAAGTAACACTTCAACAGCATAGCTCGAGCCGGCGACGGGACACTCTCGATTCTGATCCGCGCTAGACGGTGCACGACCTCTCGAGCCTCGTCAATGTTGTGCGTCCATGGCAGTGGATGCAGCAATGGTCAAAGAATATCGTTCATCGCGCAATACCCGAAGAGGTTGTTGAAGTCCCATCGAATAGCCTCTTTCTCCACCGCCCTTTCGGCATCAAATTTACGAATCTCGACCTCGACTAGTTTCTCCCTTAACCACTTTGTGCTCTCCACATCGGGTGTCGTCCTAGCTACAAACTCGACGCACTCCTTCTCGTGCGTCATATATGCCCACGTTCCTATCACTGCCTCTTTCCAAACCTCTTGTGCACTACCGCCATCAGGATTCTTTGCGAGATTGCAAAGGGTTGTCAGTTGTGGAAGCTGCACCTCGTTATCGGCGAAGCCGTCCCCTTCGGAAATGCACGCATCGAAAGCCTGGTGAAACCTATCCTGGTGGCCTCCGGACTCCACCATACACAAGACACACTTCAACAGGTCATCTTCGGACTTTAAATTGTCCATCGTGATACTGTCGAGCAGACCATGCTTGAGGAGTAGGTACAGCGGCGTTATCGGTACCTTCTTTTCGGGGGAGAGCACCCTCCGAAGCGGGAAAATGCGCTCAGCATCCTCCTGCGCCTATCGTATCATTTCGGCCCTCTCCAATTCCAAACCTTGCTCCCTGCTACCTTTGTCCAGCAGAATGAGGCGGTTATCGAGATTTGCACCTTCATCAGAGCCTGCCCGAAGTATTGTGGCCATTGTCAACGGCTGTCAAAATTCCATCTGGGCCGAGGCCGGGAGGCATTTGCCCGAGGTTATGAGCGGGCCAATGTCAGAGTCGGAGGATCTCTCGGCAATACTCGTCTCTCTCAACCGTTGTAAAGACGGCGGGGCTCGAGGCCTTCTCGCCATATCGGTCTCTTCTACAAACATTCCTGTAAGCCTTTTCGCCATTCCTGGGGGATTGAGAGCTTTTGTCTTCTTCGTGGACTCTTCAAATCTTGCCTTCTTCGTGGCCTCTTCAGCTTTTGCCACCTTCTTCTTCGATATAGCCTGCTTCGTAGGCTTGGTCTTTCGGAGCATGATGGAGGAATTGCTCTTGAACGCCGGCGCGAGTGCGGGCTTCCAGACCGTGGATATCGGGTTCTCGGCACCGGAATCCTAGAAGCATCATCTCCGGACCGAAGACTGTCCTTCTCGCCAAAAGCAGCCAGAGTGCCTACGTTATCGGCCTCATGATCTATGTTGTGATCTCCTCCCGACTTTGCCGACAAAGAAGTATCGTCACTGGACTTCGCTTTCGGGGGCGGAGGTCTTTTCCGAGAAGGCATAGCAGTACGATTCTGTGGACGGCCCTCCTCTGCCGCCTGTGCCACCCTCTTGCCGTGCTTAATTGGGACTAGACTGATCGATTCCTCCTCATAATCGGCAGCCTTCCGAGGCCTCCTCTTCGTGGCTATTGGCTCTATGGTGCCGAAAACCTCAATGGCTTCTTCCTCCGACCCGCAATC
The DNA here is from genome assembly GCA_963971425.1 of Bryoerythrophyllum caledonicum. Taxonomy (NCBI): domain Eukaryota; kingdom Viridiplantae; phylum Streptophyta; class Bryopsida; order Pottiales; family Pottiaceae; genus Bryoerythrophyllum; species Bryoerythrophyllum caledonicum. Next base: position 30,774,783 of record OZ020517.1, on the reverse strand, counting down.
CCGAAGTCGTGCCACAAAGTTTGCCGCATCCCTGACGCCCAAATTGGGATACGACGGCATCTTCACGCCCACCTTCCCCTATCCTTCGCACAATGCATGGTTGCAGCGGAGGTTGAACTTGTGCTTCTGGTGCGTCGTGTTGCAATGTATGCACAGTATCTACTTGGGGCCGGTTTGTCCAACCGATACGATGGACGAGTCCGGTCCATGCAGCTCCAGGATAAGGGCCCTCGCCTCCATCACCTCTCAGCTATCGCGCCAAATGTGGTCCTTCGCAATGACAAATAGTTGCTTGATCCTCCCCGTTTCCTCGTTGTAGGTGGGCGGAATCCTTTTCCTGTTCTCCACCGGGATCTCATCAAATAGTGCCTTGCAGAAACACCCCGTCCGCTTTGGCATTTTTACGGTCCTGTGAGGGAGGACATAGCCGAACATGAAAACTTATCACCCAAAACGATTATCGGGAACCCTAAAACTCTGAAACCCTAAACCTGGACGCTTTGCAAAATTTCCTACATCTTCGCGAAGAGCTTACTTTCCAACGCCCCACATTTGAAATGTAATGAAAGAAGGACAGGGAACTTACCAAAAAGAAATGGAAAGAAAGAATGACAGAGAACTTACCGAAATGGAATGAAATAGAAAGAAAGAGAGGCAGGGAACTTACCGAAAAGATCAGTCGGCGATTTCAAGGTTTTTGAAGCAGCGATTGCTGACGCACAGCTTGAACTTCCTAGATATGTCGCTAGACGACAAAAAACACAATTCAAAAGTGCGGGAAATGGTGCCACAACAGAAAACTTTGCCATGACTGTATTAGGGTTTCACGTTGATGGTGATGATGAACTCCTAACCTACCCTAAACCGAGTAGCCTCCTCCTTCTATCCCTGAGAATGTAGGCGATAAGCTTGGATTGCTTCCTCTTCGAATCGCGCATCCGAAGAACCTTGTGACCGTGTTTCTTCAGGTAGTCTGTATGCGGGCCTACCCTAAACGCGGCATCAAGGTCCTCCACCCCCTTCTCATGCACGCCAGCCGGTTTCTTTCTCCCTTGACGCCTCCATGTTTTCCCTGCTGCCCCGTTATCGACAACGGTTGGTGGCGCCGTCTCCCTAGAATTTCCATCAGACATGTCCTATATGGGGAGATTGAGATTGAGGAATTCCATTCACGCGGAGACAAGCACTCCCCTCCTCGCACAATGATGGTGCGAAAGACGGCGCCGTACGAAACGATGTGGATGGCACTTTGCAGCCGCCGAGAAGGACGGGTCATTCTGGAGGACACGTGTCGGGGCGAGAAGGGACTTTCGGTGATCCGAAGAAGGCGGGGGGAGAAGGGGCTATCGGCGAGAATGCCGATAAGGGATACGGGCAGCGCAAAAAAAATGTGGGCGAAAGTGGACGTTATCATAAGAAGAAGAGCGCATGGAGGCAAAAAGGCGCTTGGGGAGAAGGGCCGCTCTTTGCGGTGTCAGGCCTAAAACCGGGCTCTGACACCGTGAACCCGGATTGACTATAGTGACCAGGCAAAAGATGCAACTACACTTGTTGGAAACATATACTCTCAATCATCTACTTGCTATGCCGGTGAACACTTCGGGAAAATAAAACCTATACCCATCCAAATAGGAACTATACAAGGGGATACCCTTAGCCCATACCTATTCATTATATTCTTAGAACCACTACTCAGATGGCTAGAATGAGGCAACAATGGATACACTTTTGGCACATCACAAGTTACAATAAACTTTGCCGCATACGCGGATGACCTCGCCACCATAACTAACAAAATTAAATCTATTCAAATACAACTCAACAAAATTGATAGATATTGCAAATGGACCGGAATGGATGTAGGTGTCCCAAAATGTGCCGCTATCGGATGTCCAAACAAATCCAAACTGAACCCTACCACTTTCAAAGCCCTAATGCAAACTTCCAACATCAATTACCGCAATCAACCGATCCCCATACTACACCAAAATGAACCATACATATACTTAGTTACAAATCTTGTTCCCTCACTAAAATGGAAAATCCAAATCCACACCACAACAACGAAACTCATCAAACAATGCAATGAACTAACAACATGCCCGGCCACCATGAAACAAAAAATAAAAATGGTTGATACAGTACTACGCTCAGCTGTGGCATATAGTTTCTACGGTGTACCATACTCTATGCCTGCTATCAAAAAACTTGATAAAAAAATAATAGCCATACAAAAAACCATATGTGGATTACCAAAATGTATGTCAAATGCAATAACCCAACTCCCACATAACCTATTCAGGCTAGAAGCTTTCTCCCTCAAAAACGCATACCTCCGATGTACAGGTGAACAACTACAAAATGCCTTAAATGATAAAGGTAGACTTGGGAAAATATATAATGGACTAACTCATTATGTCCTTGCCCAATTCGGTGGCACCGAAAACATTCCAAGAATTAAAACAAGTGACTACATAAGATCACTGATAACAAGAACATTCTTCTTATTAAAACACATAGCTAAAATCCACCTTAAAAGTACACTCCCAAACTTCTTCATCAATCCTACACCACTAGAAATGTTATGGCGCCAAGAAACACTAAATCACAACACACTCAATGCCCATCTCTCCCAAAAACTTCTACAAAAACTCCTCTCAAAAAACATCTTTGAACTAAACCAAATTACTTTACCTAACGGCACACACATCATGAACAATGAGGATTTCAAAGCCCACCACTTCACCCCATCCAAACTAGTAAAGAGTGCTCTAAATATTGCTAAACAATGTTTTTGCCACCCAACATGCCCCACCACATGCCAGACCCCTTGTAACATACACTCATCCTCCAATATACTTCAAGATTCATACATCACCATCAACAACATCACTCCTAGAAATATTCCCCTACAAAGCTACCCCCATAATCCCCCACATCCACACCACCTTCGTCCCCCAACATACATCCCCAAAAGCCCTACCACATATCCCATTAATAACATCATACACCATAAACATATCCAACACACAGACAAAAATAATATACAAAATACCTACACAAAATACCTATAATCATCATCACACCAAACAACAATTGGTACCAAAACAACAACCAATACTCATACCCATTTCCAGATTCCCATATCATTGCAATATTTGAGGCACACTCAATACCATACAAAGAACCTACGATCCCACCCGAGCTAAAAAAACCCCGAATCGAGCCATCTACATTACAAATATTATATATCCATCACCAGAACCAAACCATTGGCACCCAAGAGCAACTCGTTGAACTTACCTCCTTATCGTACAATTTAAACATACACAGATTATACACAAAACCGGCCCAACCGACACCTATACAAACCCCCGTAAATCAAAGTAAAAACTGGTCAAAACTAAAATATGTCAATAATACACTAAACTACTTTATCACACCGCCTCCTCTCCCAAATTACCCAAATCATACCACACCAAAATCTAATCCTGCACATAGCTATTACACCGATGGCTCCTTTAAACCACCAAAACAAATCAGCCCAGGATCTTGGCGCAGAGAAAAAGCTGGCTATGGCATTTATAATTCTACCAAGGAAATTAAGCTAGCCATAAGACTCCATGGACTACAAAATATCCTTAGAGAAGAACTCATGGCCATTCACAAAACGCTACAAATCATCACAACAAAATACAATAATGAACCCGCACATTTATTCACCGATTGTATAAATGCACTCCACCTACTAAACACTCAAATAACACTTCCTACTCTTCACAATAGTCACCCCGACCAAACCATTTTAATGTCAATGGTCCAAATGTTACAAAACCGAACACAAATCACAACCCTCCACAAAGTGCGAGCCCATGCCAATATTGATGGCAACGAACAAGCAGACAAACTAGCAAAAGAAGGCGGAGAAAAAGCACACAAAAATGCCAAAGACCCACACGAACATGCCCTTGCCACCCCATACTACTTTCAAAAAGAAGATTGGCCTTCCAAAGAAGATACCCCCGACAAAGGCCCGATTAGATTTCTGGACAAATACCTCAAAAAACAAGACCTCTACAACAACCTTGACACAATCTCAAAAAATATTCCTAACAAAGAAAAATGGACTAACAATAACAACATAGACAATGAACTCTCTACAAACTTTTGGAAAAACCCCATCATCTCAGACTCACAAATAACATGCCTCATCAAATTCCGTACTGGTCAGTATATGGGAAATGCTCGCAAACAACTCTTCTTTGGAATAGAAAGATTCCCATCCATAACATGCCCCTTATGCCCCTCAACGGACCCCGACACATGGCTTCATGTCCTACTCAAATGCCAAAACCACCACATACACTCTCTAATTGTTAAAAGACATAATAAAGTGGTATGGGAAGTCCGGAAATTAATCACCTCCTACAATAAATCGAGATGTTTTATACTAATGAATGCCGGCACTTTTAATAACAATCCACAAGAAAATACGGTCCTTCCTTGGCTACTCCCATGCTCATGTATGACCCAAAGATGTCATTGCAACGCTCGGCTCAAACCGGACATCCTTTGTGTTAAAGGTTTACCATATAATGACCCACCACCCGATAACATCAATCAAGACTACACCATTCAATTCACATATTGCAACGATAGATTTTCCCCGGAAACAATCCAAAATAAAATAGATAAATACCAACCCCTTATTGACGACATTATTGCCCTCGGATGGAATGTGGATCCCCTTATTGTAATCACATCCGACGCTCATGCCACCACCTTTATCTCATCTATGAAAACTCTAGAAGATACCTTCAAAATACCCATTGAAACAATTAAAACCACTTTTGAAAACATTAACACCATCGCTACTCAATATACCATGTCCATTTTACTACACAAACGCAAAATTGAAAACAACCAAGCCCTTCCCGATACACAAGACCCCCCTTAATTTCTTCCCCCGTGTTGATTTATCTTGATTGGTTGGTTTTGTGGTTCTTGGCTACTTGTTTGGTTGGTTTGTGGTTTTTGGCTACTTGCTTGGTTAGTTGGCTAGGTAGTTGGTTGGGTGTTTGCTTGGCGGGCTTCTGGCTACCCGTTACATAGTGTCTACCCTCGAAAGGGGGAAGTAGTTCCAACTTACTAATTCCTTGTCCAGTGGCCATGGTCTTAGTAGTGGAACGAACAGACACTTTATTCACGCCGGTCCCCTCCGGGAACCGGCGTTCTTCTTTCGTAAGTAGGTAGATTATAAATCATTTGAGGTAAACATTACACACGGCATACTTGCAATCATTTACTCTACCTAAAAATAGATAATGTATGGAAAGTATGAGATGTCTCCATGCCAAAGTTGTGGTGTGGAGTAGATTGAGTTACTTCACCATTGATGTGATGCAAGTTCATTCCAAAAGACCTTGTGCAAAATATTTTCTATGATTATATGTATATATATATATATCTACCTATATAAAAGGCGTCAGTCTGTCTGTCCACCGCTCCCGGTCACGTGACCTCTCCTTCTTGATTTTGACCTCTTGATGTGAAGGGTTTTCTACTCCTATATTAGGAAAGTGATACTTCTGTGCACAAAGGGTCAATCAAAATGCAAATGTAAAGCAAAAGTACTTTATTTTTGGAGTGGATTTAAACTAGGATAATGTTTACATGCACTCCAAAAATATAAGTACTTTTCCGTTTAGATTTAATTTGAGCTTATTGATTTTAAAATACAAAACATACAAACGTAAATTTAACACACCACCCTCCGCTCTCCCCGTCGGGAGGATAGGTACCAACCCTAGTATATATATATATATATATATATATATATATATATATATATATATATATCTATAGGATCTTCTTTTTTAAACATGTAATAATGGTGTAAAGTTTAATAAAGCACTTTTAATTTTAAAACCAACTTAATCACAATATATGCAACAATAGTCAACGGGCACCATTATTTTACCACATTCCAAGCATGTAATAAAATAAGTCTCTTACCAATTTTCAAAAATTTAATGTGAATTTTCAACATAAACTTAAGTCTTATATCGGTCATAAAAAATAAAGCATAGTTTCTTTGCTCAAATCATACAAGATCGTAGATAATGTTTCAAAATTTAGTTATCACATAGTTTAGAGACACTACGTAAAAGTCTAAACTTTGGTAGTACACTTTGCAATTTAGAAACTAACCTTATCAAGATTTAAACAACAATTATCAAAAGACACCATTGTATCATCATCTCTTGTGCATGTGAGAAGAATTTTTTTGCCCATTTTAAAAACTTACTAATCTCTCAAGAAACACTCCAAAATTGACACAATCTGAAAGTGATAAGAAAATCTAATTTAAAAGTAAAATTTTGGACTTTTAATCGTAAGATCTTTAAAAAGACTTCTATACGAACTTACCATATTGTTCTGGCTACAATTTACCACACGAATATGAAGGTTATAGCGTTTGAAGTCAAGAAAATGGTTCATTTTCTTCCCTGCCTCGAGTGATTCAACAAACTTTGACTTCACTTGATGTCAAATTTTGCACTATATAAGGTCTACATCCTTTACCATTGTGTTGGGCATGATGTCATTTCCTTCTACAACTATTTTTAGAGGTAGAAAAGGGGTGTAGCATATTCAAAACATGTGTGCAAGAAGTGGAGGTTCAGAATTTGCCAATTCACATTTTACTTTATTGTGAACTCAATATGTTTGAAAATGATAATCCAAACGGTCAATAAGAAGGTTTTCACCACATGTTGTTGACAAGAAAATAAAAAGTGAAATATATGAAGGTCTCTAGGTTTAATGTAGAAAAGAAGAAGTTTTTATGGTACCTTGCCCAACAATGTGTAAAAATGTTTGACTTGGGTTAAAATGGTTTTTTACACTAAAGACAAGAATTTGATTGACATTTTCAACGAAGGTAATATTCTCTATATGTATGAAAAATTTCAATGTCAGTAGAAACTTCTAGCAAAAATTTTGTAGTCTCTAATTTGACTTTGAAGGCTAATAACTTTCATATTATAAATCTCAATTTAAAAAAATAAAAAAATTGCACAAAGATCTTATTGAGGACAATCTAGTATAAAAATTTCAAAAGAAAAATATTTTTTTCCAAATTTGAGAATCCTGCCCAAAATGAAAAACGTCCTCCCATGGTTAAATCAGCCTTTAGGGGTTAATCAAGATTTTTACATCAATAAGTAATGGGTGCCATTGTGTCACCACCTCCCGTGCATATGTAAAGGAGTAAACTTTGGTTGTGCGCATTGTATTTTAGGAACTAACTCAATCAAGATTTCAACAATTATCAATAGGCACCATTGTATCATCACCTCATGTGCATGTAAGAAGAGTTGTCCCTCACCCATTTTAAAAATTTGTGATGTGAATTTTTTAATAAACATAAGTCTTACACTTGTCATTAAAAAATAAAGCATATTTTGCTAGCAAAAACCATATTAAATTGTAGGTAATGTTTCAAAATAAAGCATATTTTGTTAGTAAAAATCATATTAAATCATGGGTAATGTTTCAGATTTGAATTTCACATAGTTCAAAGGCACTATGTAAAAGTACAATCTATTCTACACCATTCACTGTATATAGTGTGACTATACTATTTTAAAATACCTGCACTAATTTTAGTAAAACGCAAATTACAATTGTCCACCTCAATACTCCATCCACATTGGATCAAGTACCTCAGAAAATAGGGAGGGATGTTTCAAAATTGTTGACACAAAATTAATGTGGAATGATGGAGAGGTGGCAACGAAAGGTGGGAAATGGAAGATATTCAAAATTGAGGAGCAGTGAGGTGGCAAAGACTGGGGTGACACATGTAGAAATGTGTCCACATTAATTCTGTTCCAAAACCAGAAATGATGTGGTCCATATCATTTTCCACCGACATTACTAATGCATCTACACAATGTAGAGTGAACAATGTAGCAAACTTTCTATTCTTAAAACTAACTTATTCAAGTTTTTTACAACAATTATCAATGGGCACCATTGTGTCACCACCTCCCATGCATGTAAGAAGAGAAATCATTTTCCCATTTTTGAAAAATGGGATATGGAGTTTTTAATAAATCTAACTCTCATATTGGTCATAAAAATAAAGCATGATTTATTAATGGAAATCATAGTAGATTGTTGATAATGTTTCAAATTTTAGTTTTCATATTGTTATGAGGCACTATGTAGAAGTGTAAGCTTTGATAGTGCACATTGCATTTTAAAAACCAACTTAGTGTTGATTTTTACAACAATTATCAATAGACAGCATTGTGTCACCACCTCCTATGTATGTAAGGAGAGGTGTGAAGTTTTAAATAAACGTAAGTCTTATATAGGTCACAAGATATTTGTTCCTATTTGTCTCCAAACAATATGTTAGACAATATATGGACGGATATTAGAGCAGTGCAATTATCCGCAACATAGAGTTGCAAAAACTTGTGATTTTGCTCTTCTATTGGCAAAAGGCTATCTATTCTATGATACAACTTGCCTTGATGTTGTACAATTGAGTAGATTTCCCGGTAACTTTTTGTTTCTTTTGTGTTTCTTTGTAGCAAGGCTTGCAGTGGCTCAGGAGGTTCTATTTGCTCTAGAAGCTCAAGTTTTACTTTGTGACAACATTTAGTACATAGTAGATTGACCTTTATTGAGCCCCTTCCAATGATGTGCTCCTTTAGCAAGTGCAAAGTGTGACATGTGCCGCAATGGATAATTATTTGCTGAACTACATGGCGAATGTTGCTAGCTACACCATCAATCACACAATGCGCCTATGGAAATTTAGGACTGCAGCACGTGCTGCTTGATGTGCTTAACAATTATTCTCATGGACCACAACAATCTCTTCTTCTGTTACCTCAGTGCATCCTATGAGATGAGCATGATAACTATTCTCAGATCCACAATTGATTGTCAATCAAAAGCTCCGCTTGCCTCCTTCGACATGCTCTATTGTCTGCCTCACGTTCAATGTTTGTGCATTTAGCACAGACGTCTTGTGCCAACCAATTTTCAAGAACTTGAATTATTTTCTTTTGAATAACAAACATAATAGTTCTAAAAGGCTTATAAATGGAATGGAGAAAGAAAGGTTTTAAGCTCAGGGATTTATATATTTTCACTGATAAGAAAGTGCAATTATAATATATGTCCACATGATATTTTTTTGGTCATTTTTGCACTACTAATTTAACTATCTTATTAATGTCACATCATATCATTTTATATAGTGTTATTATGATATTATTAATTATGGCACATCTTAATCACTTGCAAGAACCAAAGTGACAATAATAATGAGTTCAAAATTTAGATAATTTCTTTTTTCAAGTGCATAGTTGAATGTTCTCAATCGTGCAGGTGCACATGTGCTAAAATTTTAGATGTTAGCACATGCAATCCTTTTGAGGTTTCAATTCTTTTTGTTTAATTGCACGCTTTTCAATTGCGTTTCACTCCTTCATCCCCCTAAACTATTTCTAAGTTATGAACAATGGAAGTTATTGAGCTTCTTTTGTACAACAAATGAAAATCAATATGATTAACATTAATAATAATGTATTGTATTGGCAGTAGAAAAATCTCTTTCTGAACATGAATAAAGGTATATTTATTACTCAAACTCTCAATGTTTTGGCAAAGAAGAAAGTGCCAATGTACTTAATAACACCATATTCGTTATAATGGGAGATTTCCATAATTTTGAAGATATATGATCTTTAAAGTATCAATATATATAGACAATTGTAGGTGCAAAGCATATCAACAATGCACCAAGAATACTATATACCACTACATGGATGGACCAAATTAGCCGAATGTCCCAAAAAATGGTAACGCTAAAAGAAGCATGTACCATTATTCCAAGCTTTATTTAAAACATCATGAAAAAAAATCACAAACAACACTCATTCACCCCGAGGCAAAACACAATCATCCTATCACTAATCAAATGGTCTACGGAGTTCCACCATAAGCTTCTATACGCGTCTTCAAAAAAGCCCTCTGACGTTGCCTTGTCCATGTTGCGCCATTCTCTTGCATTAATGGACTCTCTAGAAGACGCTGCAAACCCCGCCTACGCACCTCGTCACTGTTTGATTTGGGCAGCAAGTGCCGGCGGGTGGGGGAAGGAGAGCATTTGCCTCTAGTAGCATCCCCAGACAAAGTTCGAGGACGGAGACATTTACCGAATGGTCCCTGCACAATAGGCGCCACACACAATCCAAAGAAATACACTTTAGGTCGAATACTGCTACACAACACAGATGAAAATTTAATCATTGAAATCCATCCTAGCGCACATTAGGTCGGATGGAGCTAAAATGCAGAAGGAAAGATCCACAGAGCACATTTAACCCCCAACAAAAAAAACAAGCTTAAATGAACCAAAACTACATTAGTGCAATGTAGCTCAACAACAAACCAAAATTGTCTAGGCCAAAACATCGCAATAGTGCAATAAATTGGAGGTCATCATAACACGCACGGCAAGCGAGCGTTGGGAAGTACCATCCCTTAAACCGTCGTAGAGAATACGCTTTGCTGGAGTACAATTATCCGGATTTAAAGGCGGGGACCCAGGAACTAAACGAGGCCACTGCGGCGAAGGCGAGTTGTTCCTATCATGAATTGGCTCCCGCGCAATAGGGCTTTCAACAACTCCGTCGTCCACTGCCATGGTCGAATAATCCATGGTTGATTGCGCGGTTGCAGCAGAGTGCAACAAAAGCCCTTTACTCCGAAGAGAAAGGACGAACTCCTCTGGCCCTAGCAAGGAATCCACGGACGCCCGACAGTCACAGCCCTGTAGAAATTTCAACCACAGCGACACTGACATACCTTAGAACAATAGATGAAAATTCCAATCATTCAGAATAGCACGACATTCCATCAACAGTAGATATCCAATTCCCACAACAAACAAAGCGGTGAAACATCTCAGTTTCATTTATAAAAAAAATATACACAAAAAATGGTCCAACAAAATTTACAACATCGAGCTGCAGTCAATCGATACAATTTAGCTCTATCCGACCTAAAGTGTAAAAGGCATCTAAGCATTCCCAACGGCATTAAGAGCGGAGATTCTGAAACGCTTGGATTGCGTTCCAGACACTCGCAGACTGACCACACGTCTTTTGATCATTATAAAACATCTCCCGGCCAGAGGGATGTTCGGCCCGATACTGCGCTAGACCACCCGGAAACTGATGAAGGTCAGAGAGATATGGCAGCAATTCCTCCAACAATACAGAGTCGTCTCTCGCGCCAACATGTTTGTGCGACCATGATGGAAGAAGAAGAACGTTCTCCGGCAAATTAAGCATGTGCTTAATCGGGCTGTCGTCAATGACAAGCGTATTTGCCGGAGTATACTCACGACCCAACCTATTGAAGAGATGGCTCGATAAGGTCTTCAAGAAGATGTCCTTCTGAGTGCCAGATTCCTTCATGTAGAATGTTCTGCTACCGACTCTACGCTCGGGAACCCTATCGCAACTCTCCTGACCAAAGATCCTGAGAGGGTACGAAGAACTATGCTGAAAAAGATAATTATATATCTGACGCGTTGTAGATTCCATCATCGAACTCCAGATCGTGATGGTGGCAATCTTAGACAACTTTGTAAGGAACTCAGCACAACCAGGGCGCACTCGAACTAGTTTAGGGCCTACTTCGGCCGGCAGCAAAGCCGAGTGAATGGACGGGATAGAGTCCCTGGATCCTCTGGCCTGCCACGACGGCTCACACGTGCATAGAATCCCATTGAGGTCCAGCACAATGTTCAACCACCTGCCCTCGATATCTGAATGGACTCTAGGTATTTCTTCTAGATTATTGGCATCACTTATTGATGCCTCGCCGACCTGGTTCGCAAATGCCAGGAGAACGACCAATATTACTACAGATTCATTAACAACGACGATTCAACAATACGTAGAACGAAAGAGATAAACGGGGGAGGAGTGATGGGGGAATGAGTGGAGTTCGAAAAGAGTTAGAAGAATACCTCGAGAACTTCATCGTCCTGCAACATTTCGTCTCGGGCACCCATCGATCCCAACGAACCCTACATGCTGTCAAGGGGCCCGGAGTGCCCGACATCCATTTGGGGGCACGGTTCTGGGACAAGAAGAGGTGGCTCAGAATCATGATTGATCTCGTCTACGAGCACGGCTGAAACTTGGACGACCTCGTCTATGACTGGTTGAGCAATCGCGTCATCACCGAAACTTAGATCTGGAAAAATTCAACAACTTCACACCTATCAGCGGATGGGCACAGGGACACCGATACAAGTCACAGTGGTTAGATGTCAAGCAGTTTAGCTCGACTCGAGCTGAAGTGCTCGCCGTGCACTATAATATTAACAAAAAAATACTGGAGTACAAAATTGGACATTTACAAAATGTTCTGCCTCTATACACTCGCAACTACGTTACACTAACCTGACGATGACATGGGGACATCTGCGATAGATTCGTCCCGATCGGGCGACTTCGGAGGGGAAGAGGGGCGGGCCGACGCGGAAGGGAGAACAGGAAGCAATTGAGCCCCACTGCAGACGGGGGAGGTAACCGACGGATATGGAAGCTGCAAATCGCGAGACGGACTCGCAGACCCGCCGTCCGGCGATGCGGGAGGCTGGGGGATTGCAGCAATAATTAAAGGCGGTGATGTGGCGGAAGTAGGCAAATTAGCCGACATGAATCTCTGCATCATGAGCATCATCTCGGCATGCCTCTGATCTTGGTCTCTCTTCATTTCATCATCACGCCTCCGCTGCAGATCCCTGAGCTCCTCGTCGCGCTCCGCAAGTCGCTGCTCCATCAACCTCATCCGGGTGGCCTCCTCTTCGAGCTTCTTCTCAAGGGAGATCAACCTGCTGTCATCCTGAGCGCTGCTCGCATTAGCCAAAGGAGAGCGCGTGCTCGCGCTAGCAACCTTCCTCTTCTTGGCCGCGGGACGAGCGGTTGAAGCACCCAAGGTGGGAGCTGAATGAGGCTTGTCGGAAATCTCCAACGAATCCAACTCCGGGAAGTCCAGTCGTTGTCGCGAGGAAGCGATTGTGTCCCCTGCTTCAGATTGAGATGCACTCTGAAACTGAGGCGGAGTAGCGTCAACGAAGTCGTCCTGGGACTCATTATCCGGAGTGACGGTGCTCGAGATCGGACACGCTACCACAGCGCTCGGCTCCGCATCTTCCTCCTCATCGCCGAGGTCAATAATGGCTTTCCCCTTCCCCTTCCCAACGGCATCTCCAAGCTCGGGGAAGATCTCCGAGTTGACGTGATACGCAGAAATATCAAAATCGGCCCGATCCAACGTCAAGCCGACCTCAAAGGCATCGTCGAGATCCTGCTCATCGGTGTCGTGAGAAATGCAGAACGCTTCCAGGTCCAGCATCTGCACACCAATGGATTGAACAAGATACAATTTAGGTCGAGTCGAGCTAAACTCAATACAAACAATTGCTGGTACAAAAACTTGGCTATTATAACTTCAAATGATACGAACGAAGTTAATGACATCCATAAAATCATACAAGAAAAAGCCGACACTTTAGGTCGAGTCGAGCTAAAGTTTCACCAAACAGCATAGGCATGACCACATTGAAACTATGCACGAGTCAGAAAGGGAATAAACAGTTTAGCTCGACTCGAGCTAAACTGCAGGGATGCTTACCACACTTGCTGTCAGTAATTTCGTCCCGCCAAACAGTTGGACAACAGAATCCCCCCTCTTGCAGAACAGCTCCAGGAGCTTGACGAAGAACTCCATCCTCATCTCGTTCATGTTCATGGAGTACGCCAACTCGTTGTACTTGCGCAGCTTCGTGTACAACACATGCTCTGGAGCTGCGTAGATCTTCTTTACGGCTGGGATCACCGTAAGCTCCTTCTTGAAGAGAAAGAGGAGCCGAACCGGGTCTAGAGCGTTGTTGGTCTTCGGCGCGAATCCTCCGAGGCGCTCGTTCTCGGAGGGAAGATACTTCGACTGCAGCACATCGTATGCATGGCACAACGACGGGCCCTCAGCAAACGCTGTCACTTGAAGGTGTGACTGCTCGTTGCCGCAAATGAAGAGCCAGGCTGGAAGATCGGTGAGGGGAGGCTGTCCTTTCAATGCGAACATCGTCATGAACTCGTCGAAGAAGGGCCTCTCCAACGACGATGACGACGTCCCAGAGAACCCAGGGATGTTCCGGAAGTCGATGATGCCGAGCTTCACATTGCAGCCCAGGTTGCGCCATGAATCCGAAGGCCACGTCCCGAGCGAATTCGTTGCCGCCTTGTAAGAACGGAAGTGCAGGGCTCCCACTGGTGAAACGAACCGCGACCGCACAACGATGAAGACTCTGAAGAACTCCTTCGCGTACGGAGAGAGATCTTCACATTTGTAGTTGCGAAACTGCGTCTGCCTCGAGTTGGCGTAGTACGAATCCGGTGGACCCCAATCCAAGAGGGCACGCTTTGAGGCCTTGCTGATGTTGTAGTTCTTCTTGAACGTCCGCCAGTTTGAACGTCTGTACGCTCTAGTGCTGTTGAAGAAGGCCAGCTCCGGCCTGATCAGTTGAAGCTCCATCCGAGCGACCTCCTTCCTCTTCCTCCGATCCACCCAGTCCCGGGCTGTATAGCAATCCTCCAGCGCAGAATTCGGCAGCTTGATGACTACCTTAGGGTAGGGCAGTTTCCGAGATGGCCCTGATCGATTGAGAATGTGCTTGCACATTTTCCCGTGATCGGCTTCGGTCATATTGCCGAGAAACTTGAAGAACTCGCGCGTCAGAACCCCATCCTTCTCAGGAACCCAAGACTTCGCGTCCTTGAACTTTGCCAAGGGCGTCGAAGTTGAATCGACGTTGATGAGGTCGCCATGCGCCGCAAAAGAGATGACATCGGACCACAGCTCGAAGGTCTCATCTGTCGCGGTGATTATCTTCACCTCGTTCGTAATTGAAAGCTCCTTCGCCTTCCCGGCTTTCTTGAGCGCAGCCTGGCTCTTCGCAACGTCGATCATTGCGAAGCGCTCACGAACCGCGTTGAGAAATGGCTGGGCGGAACATAAAAGGGTCGTTCAAGTATACAATAAAGCAGGAATATTATCATGTCTAGTAGGGTCCAAAACACTGCAAGTTAGCTCGAGTTGAGCTAACTTGCAACGCAAAAGCAGACAATGAAAGCGATTTCAATCAATACACATGACTATACAGATACAGAGCGAACTTGCACTTTAGCTCGAGTGGAGCTAAAGTGCATGACCTTGGTTAAGATATATTACCTCAAACCTCTTGTCATTGGCCATTTCAACTGCAGTTCTCCGACCTGACTTGTGAGACCCGCGAACGCCTGTGGCAGAGTGCTTCGGCATTGGTCTCCCAGCTTGGATCCACAAAGCACGGGAGCCGAGGATATTTGTTGCCCACGTCGGCTTGAACTGGACCAAATGATTCACGCGATTATAATACGCGGAAATCTTCCTCAGCTTCTCCGGATCTTGCATCCAGACAATATAACATTGCCATGTTCGAAAGTGCCTTCTCATCACCTCCGGAACGTTGCCGTTAATCATCTCCTTTGAGGCAGCAACGCTGTGCTGGCCGTTGATGATGTAGAAGTCGCAGTCGCTGAGCTCCTCCACAGTCGTCGGCATAGTGTCGAGCTTCGGCATGACGCAGAGAGTCTGCTTCTGCGTCTTGTCTGGCATTTGGAGGTAGTAATGCTTCAACTCCTCCATGCCCCGAGGCTCGAACGCACGGATAGTCCACTCCGGCGGTGCATTATGCAACCTCATCACGTCAAGCTCGATCTTCATCTCTCTGTCGCCTTTGAAAAAACAGCTCTGACACTCCGTCCAGAATTTCTGGTAAATCTGTTGGACGTTGTTGTAGTCGATTGTCTCTCCGTATCCGAGCGCCTTGGGGAGCTCCGAGAGTGCAGAGGCCATCGAATTGGCTTGCTCCTCCTCCGATACGAGCTTCGACTTCTTTCTTGAAGAGGTCTCCGGCTTCTTGGCAGCTGAGCGCTTCTTGACGGGGGAAGCAGACAGCGTGTTGCGCAGAGTGCTTCGACTTGTTCTTGCACCTGGAGTTCTAACCGGTACCGACGCCTGACTCATGTCCTGGCTACCGGTCACGGCCCCCGAAACCGTTGAAAGTTTTATCGGCCGTCTTGCCGCAATATTCTTCGCCTTATCTAGAGCGACAAAGGTACTCATTCTAGAGAGAATGACGCGCAGTTTATTAGCTATAGCCTTTGCTTTCAGTGGCTGTCCGCTACTAGTCTCCCATTTCTTAAGGGAGATCTCATGCTCGACCTGAGTCACTATTTCCTCAAATTTGGATGACCTAAGAGAATCGACCAAATCCAAGATATAGAAGGGAGATGAACTATTGTTTACTATAATAGTAAAGAAATACGGATCTAAGGACTCAGAGGTCGTCTCACACGACAACTTAACGTGATCGTTAACTTCGTGGACTACATCAGTAACTTTGGTCTTGAAGTCGATGTGCTGGGGATCGACGATAGCACCAGCGAAGGTCTGACCAAACACTAAATGATCCGTATAGGTCGCCCACAGAAGCGTCCACTTCAGTGTCATCGATGGGTCCTTGAGCTCCCAGCAGTCCAAGTGGTTGTTGTCGTCTCCATCGTCATCGTCAAGGTCGACAGGCTTTGGCTGGAAGAAGTGCTGAACTTCGACACCATCCTGTCCCTCTCAGATCTGCACAAACACAAAATAGAGCAAAGATATTAGATTGCTTCAATGATCAACCGATTAGGACGGCGAGGTCACACATTAGCTCGACTCGAGCTAAAGTGTACCGTTATTCAAGTATGTGAGTAATACTCTGCAAGAAAATCTAGTTAATTTGACCGTTCGCTTAGACGCTTACAATCAACTCATGCCTGCTTCTCGTTCAACTCTCAGAACTGTGAAAGAGCTTCAGGTCACACTCAAATCACTCACGAACCTCACTCTTTGAGGTTCTCAAGTGGTTGAAGCGGGACTGAAGCTCTTGCACGATTTATGAGAGGTGAACGAAAAGTAGACGTGAGTTGAGTTAGGAGACTGCAATTACACCAATGTATCAATGTTGTATTCAAGTTTTAGCTGCATCTTTAGCTCGACTCGAGCTAAAGTGCTCATGCATGGAATGCATAGCTGAACAATTCTGACACTTACAATATTCATTCAAACGACTTTCCTATACATTTTAATTCAAATCATGGCTACTTCTCATTTAACTCTCAGAACTGTGAAAGAACTTCAGTTCACCCTTAAATCACTCACGAACCTCACTCTTTGAGGTTCTCAAGTGGTTGAAGCGTGACTGAAGTTCTTGCACGCATGTGAGAATTTAATGAGAAGTGGACATGAGTTGGGTCGTCGGTATCATTGGATTACTATACATTTGGAATGTTTAAAGTCCGAATAGTGTTGTGTTCGGGTTGTTGTTTATGTTCATTCTCTCACACTTTAGCTCGATTCGAGGTAAAGTGTGTAGGCTTTATAGAGAGGCCATGTTTTATTTTAAACCCAGTGTTTAAGAGTTGATATTAAGATTTTATTTCGAGTAGTCTCTTTTAGCGCAACCGAAGACGTACGAAGTCGTACATTTTATCTCGAGTCGAGATATTATGTGACCTCGATAGTGTATTATCGTCCACAATTTAGCTCGACTTGAGCTAAATTGGGACTTTTCTGTGCACATTTGGCACACTTACGCTCTTGTTGCGCCAAAGTGCAACTTTGTGTTTGCTTCATTGATCAAACTTTACCTCGAGTCGAGTTAAAGTGTGGCCAAATGTTCACAGAAAAGGTCCACTTTAGCTCGACTTGAGCTAAAGTATGGCCAAAGATGCACAGAAAAGGTCCACTTTAGCTCGACTCGAGCTAAAGTGTGGCCAAAGATGCACAGAAAAGGTTCACTTTAGCTCGACTCGAGCTAAAGTGTGGCCTTATGTGCACAGAAAAGGCCCACTTTAGCTCGAGTCGAGCAAATGTGTGGATATTAGTGCACAGTGGGGGCACACTTTAGCTCGACTTGAGCTAAAGTGTGGACAATAGTGCAAATATGGATTTCCCACATTAGCTCGACTCGAGCTAAACTGTGTTCAATGAATAGCGTATTTATCGCAGATTGTACAGATTCGTCATTCGTTATATGATACTGAAGGCGTAGGGTTCAGGGCTCCTGGGTGAGAGTATGGATTTTACCTTTCAGCCATTGCTTATGAACCTTAATCCCAGACAAATTCTGCTGGAACTAGACTTCCTGCAACAACAATTACAAACCCACACACAAAATCAATCAAAGTAGCACATGGAAACCAAAACATTGAAATCTTTCACATTGAAATCAACACTTTGAAATGGGCAAATTGAAATTCAGCACTTTGAAATAAATACATTGAATTCAGCACATTGAAACAATGACATTGAAACCAGCACATTCAAACTAGCAGAAAGTAGCACACTTACACCAGTTCAAACCAACACATTTAAACTAGCACAGACCACCACAAATATCCACAAACCACCACAAAACCACCACATTCAAATCACCACATTCAAACCAGCACATTGAAACCAATATACACTCTCATCTACGTGCTGACACATACATCAAAAGCAATGCTACACATATATTATGTTTCAACACATCATATCAAAAGCAAAACTACACAAATATCAAAAGAAATGCAAGACTGAATGAGTGCACTTACCTTTAGAACTGAGAAATCCGACTGGAAAAGCTGGAAGTCTTGTTACTTGATCACGTCAATCCTCCACGCACGGCCGTTTCAGACTCTACGTGCTCACAGAAACTCACAGAAACTCACACACACTCACAGAAACTCACACACGCTCATAGAAACTCACACACACTCACAGAAATTCACACACACTCACACAAACTCACACACACTCACACAAACTCACACACGCTCACAGAAACTCACACACTCGCAGAAACTCACACACTCGCAGAAACTCACACAAACTCCCACAAACTCCCACAAACTCACACAAACTCACACAAACTCTCACAAACTCACACAAACTCTCACAAACTCACACAATCTCACGCAAACAGCCCTAAACTCTGGCGCTGTAGTGTACACGAAGCCACACAACAACAAATCGCACGTCCTACAAACCCTATGCGCATGAAACCCTAGACTCCAATAAATTGCACACGGAAGCCTATACGCACTGCTACAGTGTACACAAACATAACAATCCTTGTAGATAACGAAACTAACACAAACCAACGCATCAACTCACAAAACTCAGAAAACAACAACGTCTGGAAGTACACGGAAAACCTGGACTGCAACGAAAAGAATAGAAAAATGGCTCGCGCCACGACTTCGTGGGGAAGTTTCTGGGCCACCTATAGCCGTGAGGGTCGAAACCCTGTGGCCGTTTGGTGGTCCCGAGATACCCTCGGGATACCCTTTGCGATATTGGGGTGTAACTCCCGGGTATTATGCCGGATGCTCCACAAATCTTTCACCTTCGTTACTGATACTCGGACTTTTAAGAAGCCAATTTAATTTTACCAGAATAAGTTCAAGATATTACGCGCCTGTAGTATTTGTGTACTCGTAAATTTCCAACACAATTTTTCGGAGCCACTAACACTACAATTTTGGATATTTTGGGGCAACGAACATGTAGCAAAAGGAAAGTTATTATTTCCAATCTCTTTCGTATGATCTCAATTAAAACTTCTAAATTGACATTTTCTCAATAATACACAAATTTAAATTGGACGAAAGTGAACGTTTATAGTATTTAGTGTTTAGTTTTCTTTCATGGTTTTAGTGGATCAGCTGGCTTTCACTTCACTCGATTTCAATTTTTGCATTACACAAGGAGTAAATTCATTACCATCGATATATATAAGTTCCTCCTGCACCAATTATTAGGTCAAGCACACTTAAGAGAGTTTTAAAGCTACGATTTTAAGATTCTATTACTTTGAATTCAAGTTTTGTTTTTTTATGAGTTTGATATTATTTTCTATGACAATCGAATAGACAATAAGTATGTTAAGACCACATCTTGCAATTGTATAATTATAAAATAAATGCCAGTGGACACTGTAGCTCTAATGGAGCTAAAGTGTGCGTATTAGCTTTATAGTTCCCTACATTTACTGATGGTGTACACTTTAGCTCTAACAGAGCTAAATTGTGAATTTTTTCTGTACTTTTCACTTCATTTTGCTTTTACTGTAACGATACAAATACAGTTGTTAGAGCATCTCCCCCACTGACGGAGAATTTTCCACGCCAGCGGGAAGGTGCCCAAGTTTGAGATGAAGTGGGGGGGTCACCCTTTTCCCCCCGCACCGTCCCCGAATTGGCCACTATGAGGGAACGCCAACGCCCAGCACTAACTCTATAGTAGGCTAATTTTTTTGGAGGTTTTTATTGATTTCTTTTAATTCCCTCGTGTAATTTCATGCTTGAACACATGCTCTCGGGGAATTTTGGTGTCCCCTGTACTTTTTGTAAATTTACTATTTAGAGGAACCGGCGCCGCCACTGCAGTGGGCTGGTACACCGGCCTAGGCCTCATGGAGCGGCTTTACCGTGTTTATTCTTGCATTCCGGTCACTCGGTCCCGGTGGAGATTATCTTTTTCTAGTACACTATTTGTCAACAAGTTGGCAACTAGTTTTAGCCACCATTGTCCTGAATATTATCCCTCATTCGTTCACCTACTACAGTTCATTTCGTAATAGCCCTCTATCAAAACTCTTCCCTAGCACACAATTTTGATACTTGATAAATAGTATAAGCTCAAAGTCTTTAGCCTACCGGTCGCCATGCATTCATTCTTCGTCTCATCTTCAACCTCAATTTCTTATCCTCTTATCCACAACTATTCTCATTCCCATCTCTTGCATTTTCTTTACATTATTTAATATTATCTAATGAATATTTAATGTGTAATCAAATATTTAGCCAATAACTAATGTCTTTGTAATGATTTTTTAGAGGATAATTCATGTATATTGGTATATCTGTAACTTTTATGCACAATTAAAGAATATTGGAATTTTATTTATTGAATGTTGGAAGTTTTAAAAGTATATTTATGATAGTTTATTAATATTTATATATTTAATGATTATTTAAAGAGTATTTAATGCACTATTAATGAATAGTTAATGAATAGTGCATAAATTTCTAATGTAAAATTAATGTGTATTTGAATATTTAATGAGTATTTAATTAATATTTACTGAATATGTAATGCACATTGAATGCGTATTATGTGATGGATATCTAATGAGTATTTTACTTGTATTCCTATATTTATTGTATGTTTAAGTTTTTTCCTTTTCCAATATTCCATTCTTTTCTCATTTTCGTTTCCAGAAGAATGTTCTTATATTTCCAGTCTTCTACTTGTAGTTTCATTTTCCCTCCATATTTTACATTCTACTTTGTCCAAATTTTTATATTTTCCTTTTGCTCCATACCTACGTCCGCTTATTTCCAAGCTCTTTCTTGCAAATTCTTCCTTTTCTACATGCACTCAACCCTTCTTTACTATGATGCTCAAGATGTAATCAAATCATGATTAAGGTTCCCTACAGTAATTGTCGACAAGTAAAAACTTTATGTTCTACTATTTACTAGGATTGACATTTAGTGAAGTAGTTGGCATTTAGTGTAATATAGTTTTGTCACTACACTTATTGTAAATTTTACAATTACTGTGTGCATTCCTATTTAGTTTCCACTTCTCTAGAAGCCATCTTCTGTATACTTGAGCTACATAGTGCATTTTTGCTTTCTAATCCACTCCATTTAGTGATGGTGCACAATTTAGCTCTAGGAGAGCTAATCTGTGCATATTATCTTTTTAGTTCACTGCACCTAGTGATGAGGCACACGTTAGCACGAGTGGAGCTAAAGTGTGTGCGCACACTCCTTTTAGTTCACTGCATGTAGTGATGGTGCACACCTCTGCTAAAAACCGATCTGATGTATGTGCAATGTGTATTTCCACTTCTACAAACAATCATTTTGAACTCTGTACTTCTCCTTATGGATAAGTATTTCACAAGTGGAATAGTTATCTTTTGAATTTTAAAAGGATTTTCATAATATGTGGATCTAAATCTCCAATAGTAATATTAAAAAACAAAAAAATATGACGATCCCCTAGTTTTTAGTGGATATGAAGTCTAAGTATTCTTGGTACCCTAAATCAATAATATGTGACAATGTGAAAAATAGATGAATGAATATGTAATCTTATTTTTCACTAGAAAAATAACATATTTTTTCACAATATCATTTGTTCTAATATTACTTCTATGAATTGAAAATACCACATTCCATACTGTGTCATAGCAAAAGGTTTTTTAGGTTGCTCGATGTGCCGGCAATCGAGAAGTTTCTCTTTTGGCTCGCATAACTTTTAATGAAGACGTTCATTGAGAAAATAAATTACTTATAAATATGCCTCTCATTGAGAAAATACATTACTTATAAATATGCCTCATTACTTTTATCATCCTTCTACAAGATTTTGAGAATTTTAAATATAATTTGCGACCACTAGAACGTGCTCAAAAACTAATTATTCCATTTTTGCATGTATAAATAAATTCAAAATTACTTACATTACGAACATTAAATTATGCCTGATGCACTAAGTGATACACTTTGTATTAGTTATATTTTATATTTTGATTATCCTTTTTTTGTCATGAGGAGGTCTCTCCGTTTCTTATTTAAATCTTTTAATATTGTTCCACTCTCTATGTTTTACAAATGACAAAGTCTTCAATTTCACGTCAAAACATGAAATAAATTGTATATGGTCAAGAATTCTTCCATCTTTTATGTCATGCTTAGATTGCCACACCCTAAAGTCATGAAAATACAATGTGAACTCAAATGTAAGATATTTCAATCCAAAATTAATATTACTTTGCGCATATTTCAAGTCTTTGAGTACCTCTAAGTGGAAAGTAACCAATTTCAATTGCAAATCCAGACCATGGGGACATTGGGATTCTTGCCAAAGAATGCACATTCTAAATTGATGACGAAATAGTTACATGACGAACATTTTTAAAACCCCAAAGAAATGATGTCCAAAGCATGTTTGAATACATTTGTTTTGGCTAAAAATACACGTGCACATATAATATGTTTTTTTGTTTTTTAAAATGCTACTCGTCTGTTAAGGTCTTTGATTTAAACATAATAGATAAGTCCTATTTGGATTGTAATAAAAACTATTTCTAATCATCTCAATATCTTCTCTACATTTCCCTATACCTTAGTTGAATTGTCAATATCATGAATCTTCAAAGTATTATTATATTGAAATGAATTGACATCAAAAGATATCACCTAAATCAAGGATTCTAAACCGTGAACCCTAAACCTGAACCTAAATTCCAAACCCTAAACCCGAAACTCCAAACCCTAAACCCGAAACTACAAACCCTAAACCCTAACCCTAAACCCAAAACCTAAACCTATCCAAAACCCTGAGCGTTACCCTAAAACCGTGTATATAACTCGCATGTGCGAGTATATTCGAGGTATTGACCTTTCCTTATTTTAGTCAACCGGGAAATAGTTGATTCAGTTTCCCGCTAAGATTTCGAATTTGCACTTTTTAGGGGCTGTGAAAAAGTCCCCCCCCGCCAATTCTGAAGTTTCATCCCGCCAATTCTGAAACGGTCGTGTGTCCGTGAGTGACCTCGCCGATACTCGAAAACTTTCTTCATTTGTTTCCTTCTCACTTTGATTGTTGTGCAAGGTTGTTGTGGAGAGGCTTGGAGGTAGTACGACTGTCGGAGCTTGAAGAGGGCTACACCTATAGGTTGCGCACGGTTGAGCACGTAAGGCAACAACGTACCGGTTGTCTTCTTCATAAGGTACACAATGTATACTTCTTGGATTCTCTGTGCATAGTCTCTAGCAATTAGGATGTGACAGTGTGTAGGGTTATTGCGCTGGTTCCAGCTGCTACTGTGATTTTGAAGCATCAGTGAGAGTTTCTTGACGACTAACGGAAAGATTTGGGTTGTAGTATACAGAGAGTCAGATTCATAGGCGGAAGAGTTTTCCCATACGAATCCCGACAAAGGCGCCGAGAATCACGGAAGGACAGTTTAACTCGACTCGAGCTAATCTGTCTTACGTTCTTTCGAAAGACAGTTTAGCTCGACTCGAGCTAAACTGTCGGTCAATATCATTATTGTCAGTTTAGCTCGAGTCGAGCTAAACTGTCCTTCGATCGAAGGTAAGACAGTTTAGCTCGAGTCGAGCTAAACTGTCGATTCAATATTGTAGGACAGTGCAGCTCGTATGTAGCTAAACTGTCCTACTATAATGTTTCGACAGTTTAGCTCGACTCGAGCTAAACTGTCTTACCTTCTTTCGAAGGACAGTTTATCTCGACTCGAGCTAAACTGATCTACCCTATTTTCTATGCCTTTTTATCTCGACTCGGGATAAAATTAGATTACGTCTTATAGTCATTAAATCAGGTCGGATCGGGCCAAATTGTCACTGTCGAGGGTGAGATTATTTCATATTCGGATAAAAACTAATCGCATGAAATTTTCCACTTGTCATATAATACCTCATCAGTTTACCTCGAGTCGAGCTAAATTTGCCTGTTCTTCAATGTCAATTCACTTGTATCAAATGTATTTTCAAGCGCCAGACTTTACCTCTTCATATGCTTCTTCAATGATGTCTATTCCTACAAGATATTCACCTATTATTATTTGGCAGGGTTATTTAATGTTTACCTCATTGGAATGCAGAATGTCGTCTTCGGAGGGCGACGATGTTCATGTTGACGCTCCCGTGAACCCTGACCTTCGTGAGTTTGATGTTATTCCTCGCCGTCTCTGGGTCGGGATGACTGTTTCGCTTCACAATGGTTCGGGTGTTCGCGTTGCGGAGGGGTTGGTTCGCAATGTCCGGTCCAGTGCAATTCTAGGTTCCTCTGGTCCTCTTGGGGATTCGAATGTTGTAGTACAGGTGTCCAGTACTTTTGTTCTGGAGGAAGCTCCTGATGAGTGGAGGTACTCGTTTAAGTCCTGGCCTATTCAACAAGTTTTCTTAAACGGTGTGAGTCTCTTCCATCATTGCCTTAGGGACGTTTACAATGTCTGGTTGGTTGAGCGTAACAGACCTCTAGGTGGGAGCTCCCGTTCTTACGACAATTCCTCAAGGAATACTCGTCCAACAGTGTCCAGGAATGCTGAATTTCTCATGACCCCTCTTTCCATTAACGCAGTTGCGAGCAATAGTTGTTGCAGTGAGAACTGTGTACAACACTATCCTAGAGATAAAATAAAAGTCCTTCGGATGCGCTTGTACTGTGAGACCATTGTGCAGTTTAGAAATCATATCAAACTCGACGTTCATAGACAGTTTCATAGAAACTCTTCGGGTAGGAAGGTTGTGACCCTAGAGGGTGTCGACGTTTGTGCCCATGCTTGGATGAAAATCATGGGTGTAAGTTCGAGTACTTTCTATCGGAATGCGAAGGACGCTGCCGCTGGTCATGCGACTCAACACCATGGGAATACCGGTTTGCGTAAGCCTAGAGGTCATACGGTTGTGGCTACTGCCGCTCTTGGAGCCATTCTCGATAGACATGCGGACCACATGCCTCACAAGTCCCGTGTTCTCCCATCTGGTGAGAAGGCTGTGGCAAAGGTCCTTCCTGCAAGTTTTAAGTGGAAGGATCAGATACCGCTTCTTGATGATCATCTCGCTGATTGTGGATTGCCGCCAATCTCAACCTCAAGCTTGAGTAAGATTCGGAGAGTGAGCTTTCCTGAGTACTATGCCAAGAGAGGTGGGGACAACTTCGCCCGTTGTTCTACATGTGACAAATACCAGGATCAGAAGAAGCTTACTCAACCTGGAACACAAGCATCGCTGCTATGGCAAAAGAAGATGCAGGTTCACATCGATTCTGCCTTCTCACATCGGGACTTGTACTACCTGAACCGATTTCGATCAAAGTCGTCGCCCCAGGAGGTTCTTACCATCATGCATGATAAGATGGATCACTCAAAGACCGCGTCCCCGGTTTTTTCACATAAAACAAAGCACTTAGATGGGCTTATGAAGTTGCCTCTTGCAATCACAGGCATGCTTGCCCATGGTCATGTGGACCAGCGTTACGCCCATTACGGCCTTGATTTATACTCCCATGATGCCAATTACACGGTTGGGTCGTTCGCAAAACTATTGCGTGACTTGGAGGCGCCTCCGAAGTCATCGTCCCGGCAACTCTTTCCTAAATCTTGCTCTCATCCATTGTATGCGGCCGTGTTACGGGGTGCAGAGATGTGTTTGGATCCATTAGGGCAGATTCCTGATATCCCAGTTCCTGGGAGGCCTTTGCCACCAATATTGAACGTGCAAATGGACAATGCTGTTGGTGATAACAAAAATAGATTTGTTTTCTGTTTTTGGTCTCTTCTTGTTGCAAAACGCATCTTCCGCGAGGTATATGTTAACTTTATGCTAGTTGGTCATACACATGATGATATAGATGCATTATTTGGACGTTGGAGTATGACACTGAGGAAGGAGAGTTTTCCAACCATTCCTTTGCTCATGAAGTCATTCATGAAAAATGAGAGTGTTCCCACAATCCCGCATCTCATTCAAGAGGTTCCTGACTTTAAGAAGTTCATTGGGGATATGATTGCGGACGGTGATGAAGCTTTGCAGGGTCATACGAAGGCTCATCAGTTCAAGTTTTATGTGGACTCAAGTGGTTGTCCAGTAATGAAGTATAAAATCCTTTGCCATGATGAGGATTGGCTTCCTAAGGGAGGAGAAGGTAGTGGCATCAAATTGTGGAAGGAGGATTGTGAAGGGAGGTCTTTATGGCCTCGCGGAGAACCTGATGCATTGAAGCCTTCTACGATG
Organism: Bryoerythrophyllum caledonicum; assembly: GCA_963971425.1. Taxonomy (NCBI): domain Eukaryota; kingdom Viridiplantae; phylum Streptophyta; class Bryopsida; order Pottiales; family Pottiaceae; genus Bryoerythrophyllum; species Bryoerythrophyllum caledonicum. The sequence continues at coordinate 30,747,766 of OZ020517.1, read as the reverse complement.
CGGCATCTCCATGAGGTGGTGAAGGGACTTTCAGGATTCATCGATCACTGGGAGCAATCATCGCGGGAGTCTGTTGAAGCCCGTTCGCGTTTTGAGCCGCTATCGTATTATTGGCGCGATGTTAGAGATGCTCTGATACTTCCAATGGATACACCGATATCATTGGAAGACGGCTTTTGGCCAACGACGCGAATTGCCCATGCCATTGAAGATGAGTTCTCAGCGGAAGGTGAGGTTCGTGAGGAGTACCGTGAAGATGAGCATTTTGTTGGCCAGAGACGCGATCGTCCACCTCCTTCTTTTAGAGTTGGGCGTGATCTTTTTGCTGGCTATTTTGTTGCATTGCGGCCTTGTGATGGGGACGAGCGCCCATTTTGGATTGCTCAAGCGATTTCAGATCCTAATTCTAATCCGGATATGCCAAACACGGTGCGTATCCAATTCTACCGCCCTATATCGCACGATCGGGATGTTGTGAAGTTCTACAAAGATTGGGATACTGATAGCAACCTTCGTTGGACAATTGAAAAGGGGATAGCCATAACGTGGGAGAGTACCGATTCAATCTTGACAGCATGGAAACCTAGGTCTTCAAAGAGGGATGGAGGTCATGTGCAAGATTCAACTACAAAAATTCCGAAGGGGCAAGTAGCGATTATCAAGGCCTCTTTAGAAGCACTTGCCAGGTCCGAGTCGTAGTGGACTTAGATCAATGGACTTTCCTTTTCCAAGATTTTGGATTCTGATGCGTAATACTTCATGTAGTATGGTTAGATCCATTGGTGCTGAGATTATAGACATTTGTATGACTATTATATGTGATGCCAATGATTGCTATGAAATATTCTCTCCATTATTTTTGCGTTTCGGTGATATTTTGCAGTATGTTTTATTTTCTTTTTAAAATAACAATATGATAAATTGCTTCTAATCTTGAAACCAATAATACCAGTAATTGTCTTCATGGTGAATGATAGAAAGTAGATGTTGAGTCGCACTTTAACTCTAGTGGAGCTAAAGTGTGAGCAAATCTTCTTATTTAGTTCATTGTACTTAGTAATGGTTCGCACTTTAGGTCAAGTGGAGCTAAAGTGTGTGGAATTGCCTTTTTGAGTTCATTGCACCTCTAAGTGATGGAGACACTTTAGTTCGAAGAGAGGTAGTGTGTATGCAATTTTTTTCCCACTTCTGAGCACCATTATTTGAAACTCGTTATATATTTTTAGCCAATGTGTATTCCACAAGGAGAATTGAAATTCTTTTAAATAAAAAAAGGCTCATCAAAATGTGTTTAGCTAATTCTCTTACAAGTGGATATTTGTCCGTCATTTTAGCTCACTTTTAGCTAAATTGGAGCATGGTGTTAATCCGGGTTAATAGGATCGAGTGTGAATATTTAGCTATTCATATTCAATGAACACATGTGGTATAAAAGAAGTGTCGACTAATGTGTTCTTCTTTTCAATATTATAGTTAGATTCGTAATGCAATGTTATCCGTAGTACTTATTTTACTAGGGGTTTTTGTAGAAAACATGACCTCCCAATTTAATGGAAACTCATATCCCTCCATATTGTAGAAATTAGATGTGCACTTTAGCTCTTATGATCTACATGTGTTAATTTGGGAGTTGCTAAATCTCCCAATATAACGAATATGGTGTTTAATACTACCAAAAGCTCACAAGCACATTCACCAAGTAAAGTTTGTCACTACACCTTTGAAGTAGTGAGCGGAAATTATGAGGATCTACATGTTTTTTACTTTCTTTTCCCACAACATTATGTGGTGTGAACCTCCTTGTTGACCACTTTATTTATCATTCTAAAATATATTAAGTTCAATTTATTTTTTTAGTGTAAATTGGCAAAATTGAACCTCCACTCCTTGCACAATTGTTTTAAATATGCTACACCCCTTCTCTATCTCTAAAAATTGGTGTACAAGGAACTTATATCATGCATAACATGATGGTGATAAATATAGGCCTTGTGTAGTGCAAAATTTGACATTAGGTGAAGTCAAAGTCTGTTGATCCACTCAAGGCAAGGAAGAAAATGAACGGTTTTTACAACTTGAAAAGTATCATCTTCAAGCCGTAGTAACTTGAAAAGTAACCATCTTCAGTGTTCAAGTGTTTAAGTGTTTAAGTGTTTAAATGACGTATTTTAACTAAAACTAGACTATGCAAAGTTTAGAAATCAGGATTGTTGATCACATCTCCCGATGATTTGAGAAATCTCCAGATGATTCTAATGTAATTCAACTAGAGATCTCCCGATGGTGCGTTTAGTCCAAAGTCTAGAATTCACTGAATTTTCCAGATTTAGCTAAATGTTGCATTTAACCTTTAAACGTCAAAAGGTGGCACTGGTGGCCATAGTATTCTATATGTATGGTGTGGTATTTGAACATGATAAGGTTCAGATATCAAAATGACCTCCAAACAAAAGATGTTAGTCAAAGAATTCTCAGTCAAAAGGTGCAAGGCTTACTAAAATTTAATACGTTTTTCTGTATTCAATGTAGTAAAACATGTGCATATATACACGATTCTTGTTTGACATTTACGGGATAAATTTTTATCTTCAATTGAACAGTGAACTAAATTCCTTTTAACTAGATTTTGCCACAAGAGAAGGATGATTATGGATCAAATTTACCCTACATAGTGGTCACTTTTGTAAATAAATGATTCACAATCAATGATGGGGAATGTCCAAAATGTTCGGAAATTCTAGAGATTTATCTAGGTGATACCCATGTAATGCTAAGGTGATATCTATGTAATCCCTATGTGATATCCATGTAATGCCTAGGTGATACCCATTGTGTCCAAATGACGGCCTTCTGAAAAAATAATTATTTCAGCACTGAAAGTGACCACTGTATACGGCAGAACATATTTTGAGACACCCAAAAAACTGGTTATATATATAATATTTTTGACATGCGTCATGCTTTTTTGAAAATATTGTAAATATACCTAATTCTCACCTTAAATTTCATAATTAAGCATTTAGATGGGTACATTCTAGTCTTCAGTGTCTGCTAAATTCCCAAGATTTTAGAGACTTGTTACTGCCCTTGCACAAGAAACAGACATGCACTGGGACAGGTATCCACTGCAATTCCTGAGCACTCTTTCCAAGGAAAAGAAAAGCTGCAACTTTATGTCCCAAATGCTGGACTTGTTTGGAGGTTTACATCTACTGAATGATCATTCACCTACCTGATCATTGAGAGGTGACACTAGGAGATGTTCCCACATAATCCATGCAAAGAAATAGAGAGGAACACAGACAGTATGCAAGTACATGACTCAGGGAGTCTTGGAGCAGCTACAGGACGTACATGTCACCCTTGAAATGCATCAGGAACTCTAAACTCTAATAAAATGTCGGTCATGAGTGAAGGTACTCTAGCAAGAGAATTCAAGGAAATGCACTACGGACAAACAACAAAGCAACAGATTTTGTACTGAAGCGCACAGTAACGGGGTCACTGGTTGGACGGAACTTGCTTTGGGACCTGTGCATAGGGCTTTTAGAGAGTAGCTCAATCATGTCTTGACTCTTCAGAAGTTCAGCTGTCGTCTAAGCAGCGTCAATGTACATTGGGATGAAGGAATATCCCAGTGTCCTTGTGCTCCTTGCTTGCGTAATACAAGTAGGTCACGTCATAACTTGCATGGCATGCTTTCATGCTCAGTAAAGCCTGGAACTTGGCACACTTTTCCTTCCTGACCGAGTTGGAGTTTTAGGGTATATATGCACCCTTCAAATCTTCAAAATCTTGAGGAATCTAAGTATTTCAAAGGGTAGGGCACTCTTCAATGTAAACCACTCAAAGTCCAACGGTGAGATTCCCTGCCATTGTGCTCAAGTTCATTAATGTTGCAAAAAAGTAATGGCTTCGAATTACGTTGCAAAGTCATGTCATTGTGACACCAATGGTATGTACAGCACGTACCGCTCTTTGTTGCACTAAAATATACCCAGACGAGGCTGACCGTTCTATCGATTGCAGTCGAAAGATTCCATGATCTAGAAAGTCAATACACAATAATACATGGGAAGGCGCCTGTATGCAATGGACATTCATGAATGTCACGAGGATTACAGCGCATCGAGTACTGATATACCTGGAGTGAGATTAATGAAATAATTACGTCATTCATGATGGTCACTATGGGATACAAAAAAGTGGTGAAGTCAAGCGGATCTGGTACATCATTTACTGTCCTGAAGCTCTCGAGGGAATTGATGTGCCGATACTCACAGACAAACGCTTCATTCCAACCGTGGAGAGGAGGCTTCCTTTACTACAAAGGATTCATACAATGCCCAGGGCATCAAAGTTACTGTAGTAGTGATAACCGAGAGGACATAATTCAAGCCTGAATCATGACGCGCTACAGGAACGTCCATGTTGTTGGACCATTTGAACCCGGGTAGGGCCTATGGGTGGCCACCACGTGCACTATTCCTTTATTAGTATACAAGGGTGCAGCCTGTAATATTGTCTCGAGGTACAACCCAATTCAATGCGTTGGACCACCACGTAGTCCTTACCAGTATAGAATCCCATACCTTCACGCTACTCCTTCTCTTATTGACCGCCTGCTCCTGCACCACCGTTGGTGCGGCCTGCCCTGGAGCTCCTACACTCCACACTCAACATGAGTATGGGATCATGCTCGTTCCGGACCTATTTTTCTTAGTGTTCTAATTGCAGCTGTGTAACATGCGACCACGCCAGATTCAAACGACCACCAGCTTTTCAGACTTGTGCGCTTATCGCAGTCTTCTCCTCGAGTAGATAGGAAGTGCAGCGGGTCTGTGCCTAGCTGGGTCAATATACTCAAGACTAGTAGTCCCTCTTGGAGACGGGTATCGAGAGTATGAATTAACCTAGTACGTCCTTGAGGCCGTTGCAGCGAGAGGAAGCGCGTAGGATAGTTCGGCCCTAACTGTGCTAGACTGAGGGCGTCTAATAGAGGCAAGCTGCTGGGCCGGTTGATGGCATGTCAGAAATACGTAGAGCAAAGAGCTTTGTGCTCTTGAAGCGTTCGACTTAAAACCTAGGAGGTAGTTGTCTAGAGACTTGGGTGGAATCAAGCTGATGCGACTCTAATTTGGATGTTACCAAATCGCGGACTCACCAGGTCGCGCTCATTCCAACCTCACATCACACCGTCACTAGTCCCATAGAGCACGAACTTTTACACACACACACTCCAGAGCAAGATCGGATCAAACTCAGACTTACCACTTAGGCATCGAGGCTCTAGAATAGAACCATCAGTGCCATCGTCCGATCCAACAAGAACCTAGATTCACACATGACCAGTAGCATTTTCATCAGTAGAGCTTCCTCCACTCCATCCGAATTCTGGTGCACAACAGACGGTCACTAGAAGTTTCATGAAGATTCACCATGTGAGTGATTCGATGGGAAAACATTTTAGACCCCATACGTGTCGTATAGTGTGATGGATAAACATTTTTCGAGAACGTGTAATGTTCACGGCTCGAGATCATTCAAGCGTCCAGTGCCAATTGAGAAAAACCACAACTTGCAAATGATGGAGTTGTCTAACCGAGATGAAGAGCGCCACTAGAAGGAGGGAATCATTGCTGGCTGGATTATGATCTGAACCATACATACGCATGGTAGGAAGTTGAAGGCCGGCGACTGTCATTAAGCGCACGCAGTGCCTAAAAAATTGGATGATTCATACCCGTTCCAGCGGCTTGAAGGTACGTGAGAACATGCGTTGAGAATTGGAATTGTAGATCTCTCAGATGCTCTGCCGAGCTCATCAGGATACCTCACTAGTGAAATCATCAAGGTTGCCCGATCGATTCCTATGGAAAAAATTGGATCTTAGCAGCATTCAATCGATCAGCTTTGATCTGGGTAGGTGGCCGAGTGCAACTCGTCTGGGAAACTGTTCATCATGGCACAAGCTGATGGTGATCTCAGCCCTGGAAACCCTTACTTTCCGTTCGCTCAACATCAGTACGGTACAGCTACAGGCAGTGATTCCGAAACCAGTGCCTCGAAATCAGCGACAAGTTTTGGCCGAGGCGAATCTCCCGCGACGTGCTCAGTGCAAAGCGTACTACCTCCAACTGTTCGACTGCAATACTCGTGGGCGCAAGCGCTTCTTATGGATTGCGCACGAGCAGTAGCGGCGGACGACGCTCCTCGCATCCAAAGCATCATGTGGATTCTGAACGAGAGCGCGTCGCCCTACGGCGACTCTGACCAACGAATCGCCTCCTACTTCGTCCAAGCCCTCTTCTGCAAGATCACCGGCACTGGCCCCCGCTGCCAACACAGCCTCAGCGCTGCCGCTGAGAAGACGTACTCCTTCGAGTCCATGCGGAACATGATCCTCCAGTTCCAGGTACTAGTAACTGGTCTGTGAAGCCTCATCAACATACTGATGGTAATTTGGAGATAATCATTTCTTCGGCAGTCTTAACTGAGAGTTTGAGGTTCAAGATACGCTACATGTTAAGAGAAACTGTCAATATGGTGAATAACTCCATGTTGAGTTTATTGTGGAGAAGGAACTCATGGTTAATTTGATGATCAGGATGCAAGCCCTTGGACGACATTTGGGCATGTTGCAGGGAACGGAGCGCTGATGGAGGCGATGGAGGGGGAGGCGAAGATCCACATAATCGACATCAGTACCACGTTCTGCACGCAGTGGCCCACCTTTCTCGAAGCGCTGGCGACGCAGACGAAGGACACGCCGACTCTCCGCCTGACCACCATCGTCATCTCTCCGGACGAGTCCGCCCTGACGGTGATGAAGCAGGTGATGACCCGTCTAGACCGCTTCGCCAGGCTCATGGGCGTGCCCTTCGAGAGCACCGTCCTGCAGCAGCCTGCTCTGGAGGATCTCGACCTCGCGGAGCTCAACTTGCGAGAGGACGAAGCTCTTGCCATCAACTGCATCCAGACTTTACACCACACCTCCGAGGAAACATCTCACAACTCACCGTCATGCTCCAGCCCTCGCGACAAACTCATGTCGACGTTCCGAAAAGCGAAGCCCAAGGTAACGTGTGCATGGGAGTGAGATCTCGATACAGTATAAATTTTGGTTGTATATTCTCTGATGGACGGTACTTTTTCCTGGTGTAGATACTGATCATCATGGAGGATGAGGTTAACCTGGTCCAGTGGCAAGACTTCGTGGGCTGCTTTGGCGAGGCGCTCAGATTCTACTCGCTCTTCTTTGAGTCGTTGGATGAAAGCTTCCCTAGAGCCAGCAATGAGCGCCTCATGCTAGAGCGCAACTGCGGCAGGAAGTTGGTAAATTTGCTCGGTTGTGATCCTTCGGATTGCACCGAGCGACAGGAAACTGGATTTCACTGGAGCTCCCGTCTCCGGCAAGCAGGCTTCGAACCTGCTCCTTTCAGCGCTGACGTTATCGACGACGTTCAAGCCCTTCTCAAAAGGTAACGTCATGTCCAAGTCCGACGTCTTGGCTTGCGTGCATCATGATTGGTACCAGTCATTGCCATGATAGAAGAATTTAAACACAGTGTTTCAATGGATTACAGAATACGCCGTCTTCATGATAACAGACATTAGTACGTGAGATATATACAGTAGAATACGAAGAGTCCAGGACAGTCTTCAATATTTGGGTACAACGTTATACCTAAATAAGGTAAATTAACAACGACGCCAATATGGATATAGCTTTTCGGACTAGTTCATTGGGAACTGATAACCTAGAAGCTGGTTGAAAGAGCTGCAAACCGGTGGAAATTTATAGCAAATATGCGCTATTCAGAAGAAGAATATGTGCTTAAACATAATTTGGGAATTTTTTCAAGCACTGTATGAAGGTAGTTGGGTATAATAATTTGTGATAGACATCCCCTTAATGTGAAAGTCTCTTCAGATTTCGTCGAAATCAAACGCTGCAGTTCATTTTGCACTTTGCAGTACTTACCCAATAATCGCTGCTTCACAGGAATCTATTTGGAATTAGACCCCTATATTCTACTTTACAGAACCAAATTAAATTAAATTTTCCGGTTATTTACTAGGTATTCGCTTCAACTCACAACTGGAGTTGTCTGTTCTCGTCTTAAGATGCTCTGGTGCTGATCAGCACATGTCTTGAAGGGAGCAACCTAGGTTCTGTATTAATCAACGTACGTTCAAAGCAGACTGTGATTATGACCATTTCATTAACTTTGTATCTCATCTGTCAAAGCTTTTCAGCAATTTCTGGCAGAGATTAATAATATGAACCTGGATCATGTGGCTAACTATTGAATGGCGTGTGCTTGGCAGATACAAGAAGGGATGGGGCCTTGACATTGTCAACAACAGACTTTACCTCACCTGGAAGGAGCACATGGTTATCTGCAGCACTGCTTGGAAGCTCATCACAGACCCGTCACCTTAGAAATGGCATTGGAGGGTTAATTCCTTGTCATATGTTGACTGCAACTGTTACTTACTAGGCTGAATGTTAGCATCTAGCACTCTTGAAACCGTGACTGAATACTCAGCTAGATTCTTTATTTTCTGTCTCGGTTGATTTTCTTTCCATGTAGGATTTCGACAACATTTATCTCACGTTCATACTTCATCAAAGAATTAGTGGTGAAACACTTGACTGGTCTTCCAGGCAAGTAATTGCTCGCCCCAAAGCGAATGAATGCAACCAAGTGATCGAGGCCATAGTCAACTACAATTAGGTCCCCTGTCAAGGCAGGAATTAGTTCCATCTGAGACGACGTAATTAGCTGGCGCATGCGAACTCTGGAGCCTCTGATTATCTATCAAACCAAGAATTTAATAATGTTGCACTGGTATTTAGCTCAATTACTACACCCCTTGAATAGTCTAATACAATCTGGTATGTACACTCAATATTACTTAATACACGTCTGGCCTCAATTGATGAGGTTCTCCATTTGGTTGGACCTGGCTCTTGCCAATTAATGCGATAGGTCGAAGCGAGGTATGCATGCGACCACTGCAAAAGTGTGAAGGAAGAGAAACTACAATGATCCCACTGACAGATCAAGTCCACCGAGCTGCAACGTTCTCTTCACTTATGACTAAATTGAATTCTGATAGATTTGTGGAGAGAGTGAAAATTATGGCATGAGTGCCTTCTTCTATCAATTGACATGTTCGCCTCTGTCCCATAATTTACGTATGTATTCGAAGTGTTCTATGAGGATTGGGACGCTAAGATTATGAGTTAATGCTTTAACTATTCTACTGGACGCTCTCCGTTCCTACCGTTGATGACGTTGATACCACTTTACTTGGTTCTCGTATGAGGATCTTAGCTGCCGGCCAACGTGAAATTAATTAAGGTAAGCCCCTCTAAAACCGACAAGTTAAGGAATGTGCATATATGGAGAGAGGAGATAATTATACTTTTATTTTTTTAGTGATAGCTAATAGAGTTACAATTCCAACCCAAGTGATTTCATATTTTTTTGATGAAAACTGAATTTGTTATGAATTTTCAAACTGTGCAGCCATGTTTAGTGGGTGGCCAGCAGTAGGTACCCTAAGTTTAGGCTTTACGGGGTAGGGTTTAGGGTTAAGCCCTAAATTCAAGTTAATCCTTTAACGTTGGGTTGGCTATGGGGTGACCACCATCTACAAGAGTAATAGATTCTAGAGAGCATCATCTACAACACTCGTAGACTGATGGTTGTCCCATAGCCAGTCAGCATTTAAGGGTTAAGGTAGAGAACGTTACATTCAAAAATTTAGGAAAATCTCATGTTCCAAAATAAGCTCAATAATTGTTTTCTAATAAATTATTGAAGTAAAATTGTGAATAGAGTACTCCATTCATGCACTTATACTCTCCACTAATTGCTTGCCAACATTGTGGTGATGTTTTGATCCATAATCAAGTACAAGGAAACTAAATTAGAAGTTAGGTATTAGGAATTGGTCCCACAATGTGGAGCCATCTAGCATTTTGAACTATAGCTTTCCATCAAACTTGCCAGAAGTTTTGATGGAAAAGGTTTGACAAGTCACTTGTACGTCCAAAGTCTTCATTCTAATTTTATTATATACTAGTATTGGTACCCGTCGTTCCGACCGGGGAAGGTTTTTATTAGTGCTCCTCAGAATAAAATTTGTTCGACGTATTGTATTTTAGATTGCAATTTGCATCCCTCGGAATGTCGTGCGTTGATCCGCGAAACGTCGTCATTCCGTGCGGCAAGGATGGCACGACCGCTGAAGTACTCGCGTGCATTTGCTTCGACGTCAGCAATTCCTCCATAGACGGCATTGATCAAGTCGTTCAAGGTGTAATTGCTGACAATCATCGCCCGTGGACACCATGTCATCCTTCACCTTCTCCAGCATGTCCTCTCCCAACGCTAGGAGCCACTCTGGAAATGTACGGTTGCCCAAATCAACACGGCGTTCACCAATTATAGCACGCATGTTCCGGCAAAATCTTAGGTTAAGGGTTTAGGATTTTAGGGTTTTTAGGGAATTTTAAGATTTTAGGATTTTAGGGGGTTTTAGGGGATTTTAGGGTTTTCAGGGTTTTTAGGGCTTTTAGGGCTAGGGTTAGGGAGCGGCGGACATACAGACTGTCGCCTATTATATAGGTAGATTGTGCACATGCTTTGTTATGTAAAATGAATTTGTCAAAGTTTCAATAATTAAAAGGCTAAATTAGTTTATTTGAGATCATGTACATTAGTGAGGCTTAAATTTACATTTTATATAATTTTGGATTGTAACACACGTTTACAATATGTAAGTTAAGGAATGGAGAGAGACCCAACCAGTATCAAGTACTTGCCATCTCCCATTGAGAAGCCCTTTAAATATTGACGGGCTAGATTTTTTATTTTCTACACCAAAGTAGCCCATCTTCCAAGAAAATGACAAGGATAGGCTTACATGGAAACAAGTTCTTCAATATAAGGTGCTCATGCCCATGACCATCATCTTTCTATAATTGCCACTCTATAAATGATCCCCTTTTTGCCCCATTTCCACCCCATTTTAATCATTCATAGCTCTAAATTAAGGATGAATGCTATTGCTCGGAACCCCTTACTTTTGGGAGCACTTGTGGAAGGTACCTAGTGGCAAAAATGAGCTAAGCATGGCAAAACACTTTGAAAAGACATAATCAATGCACATTTTAATGGAAAAGTATGAAATCACTCGGGTAGAAATTGTAAAACTTCGTACTATCACCACAAAACAATCTTATTATTTTGTATCCCCTCCAAATATATATACACTACTTATTTAGGTGGTTATAGGACAACTTACCTTATTTTGTGTGGGACCCCTACAAGTCCCACACAAAATTAGTATCCTCCATCTTACCCTCGTCTAATATGTGCATGCTCACTTCAAAGCATTACAGTGAGAGATCTCTTAACAGAAAACAAAAAGAAATCTAGAATCACGCTCCAGAAGAAACCGAGATGGCAACCATCCTCGAAGCGAGTGGAAAAAGTGGTTTCAGAGATGGCCTACAATGTTGAAGCTTCCAACTCCACTAAGTGTTAAATTGAGACATTTCACAAAGTTTGAGACTTCCACCCCTACTATTGTCGAGTTCAAAGTCACTCAATTGAGGCTCTGAAATGTCTCAATTTAATGAATGTGAGGTGTGGAAGGAAGAGTTCAGGTCCTTGTTCAGCAACTTTCGCCAAGGTTGGGGTGAGGGAGGAGTACTCCGTGTTGGAGATTATGATTCATGGATATGGCACCCTGGAAAAAATGCATCACAACATACATTCATTTGCATTGATAATGTGATGTGGGGGTGTATCAACTGCCAGTTAGACATGTGAAACAATGCTCAAGCATACTTCTTGAAACAATGCTCCTGACTACCTCCTTATCTTATTCCTTCTCTTAAGAGGGGGACATGAGACTTCTTGAATTCACTTGCACTGTAAACATAGGCCTTCTTCCTCAGAAATGCGCTTCAGAGATGGCCTGTGCCATACATTGCACTAGGGTACAGCAAGTTTCCGATGCCATCCTTCATGAAAGAGCATAAATTAATCTATTTTTAACGCTTTCGTAGCAAGAATGCCCCGAAAATAATGTATCGTCAAACATGATCTGAGCGAATTAGAAGATGAAAATACAATATAGCACAGAAAAACCAAGCCATGCAGCAACTGAAACACCAGCAGCTTAAAGGGCGTAGAACAACATGAGCTGGTGGTGTAGACAGAAAAGCCAGAAGAAGAACGGCGAAATAGTTACATACGCAAAGAGGCAGAACCTTTGTTCGACCATCAAACACATGGAATTAGCAGACTCCAAACCAACAACGTCACCAACATGATCGGTGCCATTGTAGAACTTATAAATACTCATCGACTGCAAAGGCTGTTACCGAGACCCTACTATTCATCTTCTCAATGGAAATATCTCGAGAGCTATCGTGATAAAATAAGCCCATCCTGCTAATAAATTAGGCTTTCTAAGCGTCGTTTCAACTTTCAAGGTACTCACTAGTACAACACTGGGGAACATCGATCAAAACTGAGTTAAGCCTGGTGGTACAGATCATATACATGTATGGTACAGGGACAAGCTGCTGCAAATTAACACTCTATGGACAACTGTAAATTCAGTAGTGGATGGCTTTCGTACCCTCGGAGTCAGGATTGCAGGGGTCCTGCACCCAGAGTTTGTGCAGCACCTTGAGGAGTTGCGAAGCCTTCCGCTTGGCGCGCGCGGTGCAGTCGCTCTGGATGAGCAGCAGAAGTTTCGTAGGCGCGCCGTGCGCCACAGCCGCCTCTCGCATGGCCACGGAGTCGCTGCACATAGAGCTCAACGTCCCGGCTGCGTACTCCGTCCCGCGGTCGGACACTCTCAGGATGAGCTCCACCAGCACCGGTACCGCCAATGCGTGGTCGATGATGGCTGCTTTCCCTTCCTCGATGGTGCCTAGAAGCTCCAGTGTTGCTAACGCTTTCTCGGCTGTTGCTGACCTAGCTCGCGGGAGCATCTCGAGAAGCGACGCCACCGCACCGACCTCCACAGCACTTCATTAAAAAAAAAAAACAGAGCAAATGATGAGTTAAAAAATTTTGTCCATTCCACTCATGCTTTAGACTGCCTGATCGAATTAAGCTGTCAGTGCACAGATTTGAACCATTTCATGTACTTTTCGTCTTCAAAAATAACTCAGCGACATGATCTTTGGGAATAGATCAGTGAACACACCGAAGAACGAAGGATCAGGGATGTGTAGAGACATACCGACGTCGATTGTCGCGAAGCAAGCAGAGAGCGAGCAATGTCCGGGTGGCGACCTTGACGAGCTTGAGATGGTTTTCATCACATAGCAAATCGTTCAAAGCCTCCATGACGCCGGGGGTGGAGCCCATAGTGGCCTTGAAGCTCTCTTCGAGGGAGAGCTTCTCGAGAAGAATGCACGCGCTCTCGCGCGCCGCCTTCCGTCCCTTGCTCACAAACCACACCGCCACAGCCAAGAATTCCGGGGTCGCCATCGCCCTGGCGTCGTCGTCCTCCACCAGCACCGCCAACGCGTGGAGCGCCTCCTCCTGCCGCTCAGAGTCACCCAGGCCTGCGCTCCGCCCGAGCACCAACAGAGCAATGAGCGCCTCCGCCACCCCCGACGACCGCACAAGCTCCCTGGTCGCGGCGCAATCCTTCCCCAGCTTCCCGATGAGCCCCGAAATCGCCCCCTTGGTCGCATTCCCGGCCTTGATCTCCGCCAGGACGTCCTCCAGCGACGAGTCGGACGAAGTGGACACTTCGGACGCGATCGACGAGCGCGCGTCCGTCCGGTCCGACGACGACGCGTTGTCGGCGGACGACGTCGGCGACCCGGACCGCGGCATATCCACGTCCACGATCTTCCCCTCCTCCTCGTTCGCCGTCCACACGAACGCCGCCTTCTGCGCGAACTCAGGCATCCCCGGCGGAGTGCGCGGGCTCAGCACCGAGCTCGCGCAATTCCCAAACATCCCACATATGAAAAGCTGCCCGCGCGCCTGCTGCAGCCGCGTATTCTGCTTCTGGTTGCGCATCTCGCCCGCCTCTCTCTCTCTCCCCCTCTCACCCCACCTCACACCACACCCACAACCAACCAGCAGCTGTATGTTCTCATAGAAAAAACTGCTGTTGTGGGAGAGAATCGATTAAGAAGAGAATTCAAAGGAAGGTTGGCGGAGCCGCGTGCGGTGCTGGTACTGCGAGAGGAGCTCTAAGGGGATTTTTGTGTTGGTCTCGCCTTGTCTGTTGACTGGCTGCAGCTGTGAGTGGGTGTCTGTCTGTGTGGGGGTCTGCGCCCCACCGCGAAGCGTGGCGTCTGGCGCCTCTGCTGTCAGTGGGGAGGCCTGCTCATAATTTCCTTTTAATTTAAACAATTGACCAACTTTTTTGACGTCTGAGGCTTTATTGTGGAGAGCTCTTTTACTCTTCAGTGAATTAGCCTCTTTTTTGCACCCTTGCTTTCGTTACTTCAGTACGAGAAAGAGGATTCTAAAGTACTTTTTGGATACTGTATGAGTAGGTATGCTTCATTTCATGTTTAGGTTATGTACATCTATTTGCAGTATCTATTCATTCTCTATGGTTTTTTAGGTGAAAGGGGTGCAGGTGAAAGTTACTTGAGTTGTTTGTGTTATGGTCTTTGGGGGTGGTGGTTTTCATTTCAGGGTCGCGGCAGGTGTGATTCATCATTCCTGTCATACAATATTGCTGGGATGAATATCCGAGGGTGGTCGCGAACATGCTGGGCGCGGTGCTTGATTGACTGGTCAAACTTCAGGTTGGTCGTAAAGTGGGGAGGAAGCTTTGAGCAAGTTGGTTGATAATTATTGGTGTTGCTTTCGGGCGTGATATAGACTCCTGCTCAAGTTGTTGCTGCGTGCCTCCATGGAATTCGCGATGCTGGTGGGACCTATTGCTGGTCAAACGTCAAGTCAGAGAGTGTCAACCCAAAGTCATGGGGAATGGTTTGGATGGATTGTCCATTCCTGCACTGATTTGGTGCACAGCACTCAAGGAGAGCCATCTTTCTAGAAACACCCTCACATCAAGTGACGATTGTACTGCACAATGTTATGTTCTTTCAGGAGTCACACTAACTTAATATGTTCAAACCTTGGGTTTGAATGAGCTTGTAATTCTCTGGAAAATAGACCATGTTTAGGTACCATCTGGCCTATGCCAGTTGGGAACATATGTGGGGTCACATCTGTAAGTGTGCATAATTGAATGGTTCCCAAAGTGCCTAACATCAGTGTAGGTGATAAAAGTCGAGAAAGAGTTACTAGGTTAAGAATCATACTCCACTCCACCAGCTCCTTTTTTTTCTTTTTTTCCTTTTTCTTTAAGTGGTTTGGATCCAAAAGGCAAGGGAAACAAATCCAAAAGAGGAATATTCTCCCAAAAAGTGGAGATTATATCATTATATATCGCCAAAATTTCATTAATGGCCATTGTCATATTACTACTACTAAACACCCAAAACTCCATCCTGACAAAGAAAGGATGTACAAATCTATGTTTATGGAAAAAATTTGCTTGTGTATGGTTTCGTGAGAAACTTTATGTCGCCAAATGTGTGGGTCTTGAAAAACTTTGTGTCGCCACTGTGGCTAAATCCATAAAATAAAAATTATAAAAATTTATTAAAAAAAGTTGTACTCCAGCATTGCTACAACTGCCAGAGATAAAATGAGATAATTGAGTCATACTTAGTCTGCAAGCTTAGTCAAGTCAAACCAGCCCAGCTTGGGTTCAGCGGACTACAGAGCAAGCCAATTTGCCCAGCTCCAACAAATTTCATTTATGGCATTGATGCTGTACCACTAATCAATCAATTTACAAGGCTTTGAAGAAGCAGCAATCTGATCTAAGATAGAAGAAATTCAAACTTTGCACAAGCTACTTCACTGCCTACAGATGAATATCTCAGATTCTTAGCCGACTACTGTAATATTGAACCAATGGCTGCTGTAGAAACTCCTACTGCAATATGGTGTAAGATTGAGCCTGAATTCATAAATTCCAACTCAAATTTGATTACTCAAGTATCCCTTCAACTGACAAATCCATCATCCATGTAGTATTGAAGTCCAATCCTAAAAGTCTATGTGCTCCAGTCCAAACTCTTTATATGTTACAGGTCAGGAACAAAAAAAAAACAGTAACACATGTAGAGTTATAACATGTAACACTTCAAAAACTTGATCTCAATAATTAGTAATTTTTTATATTTTCATCTATAATGTCAATTTTCATCCAATATGCTAGTTTTCATTCAAAATAGTCACCCTAAACCCTAAATTTCATTTTACCGAGCCAATTTTACTACCTTCCACAATGTTCCATTGCCCCATTTACTACCCCACAATTTCTCCAATTTTCCAACTTTTACACTAATTGAAGTAAAATTAATGAAGTAAGGAGCGAGACATGTCATAACACTTATCTAAGAGTTTTGGAGTATGTTTGCACTTGGTGTTAGGAACTTTGTTGTTAGCAAATGAATCTAGTCTAATGTTGCACATGAATCCATTGTGCTAACACCGCTCTAACACCAAGTGCGAACAAACCCTAAGTGAGGTCCAAATTACGATAACGTGTGTCAATCCATCACCACTTACCTTTCCGTTACCAGCCACTTGAATATTCTTAGATTTCAATCCTTAATTCTTAAGAGGGATAAAGAAGTGGACGGCAATGAAAAGGGGGTGGAAATGGGTTGATTGACCTTAACCCTGTAACGCCGAGTTGGCTATGGAGCGACCATCATCTACAAGCGTGATAGATTCTGAAACGCGACATCTGCTACACTCATAGATCGATGGTCGCGCCATATCTAGCCTGCCGTTAACAGGTCAATGGAAGACCAAACCAGAATAGAAGGGCCCTATCGAAAAGAAAAAATTGTGGAATCCATCATATCACCCACTTTTCTTGTGTTTAGAGGCGCACAATTACAACACTTGTTGAACATTTTTTGAGGATAAATTTTTGAAGTGATTTTTGAAGTCAATAGTCAAGGAACTTGGAGCAGGCCTTTTGGGAGTTGGTGGGGCTGGATACTGTCAAAAATTGATGCGTGTAAGCGTTGGCTGGAGTTAGTGAAGTAAATCTGAGGGAATGTCAGATGCAAGATTGTGCATCAAGGCTGGCATGCTTTGGGAGTTGAAGATTCAAGCGAGCAACGAAAGAAAGCATCTGCATGTGAATTACAAATGCCTAGGTTAACTTACATGCTGAACCCTGAGTGGTCGTCAAACTGATTTGTACCCTAAAGTCCACACAGCGATTTAAAATGATCTACTCTGAATGTAATCATTACTGCCAGGGCCCAGGTCCATCCCTGTACACTTTCTCAGCTAATTTGTTACATTTCATTTCCAGCTTTGTATGCAAAACTTGTCCCGAGTAGTAACTTGCTATTAAGTAAGTAATGTATTTACTAAGGGTTTCAGGAGCTCTCTTTATACAAGCATCTGATACAACAACAATCTTGTTAGAACATTCAGCTCGGATCAAATCCAATCTTCTCTCTTCATAACAGCAACAGTTGGTGTACATTCATTACCCTTCCCCCTTCCATTATAATAGCAGCTCAATATAGCAGAATCTATATATAGCAGGAAGAACAAACGATGATGTTGTAATGGGAGCTCGAGAATACCCGATACTGTGCTCCTTGGCTACTTTGTTTGAATTTTTGTCTTTCATTTTTTTTCTTCATGGACAAGCTGACCTCACTTAACACCTTGCATAAGCTTCTTGCATTTTAGGTGGTAAGTCTATTTTGGTGAGATATCCTAGGTGGCCACTATTTCAATAGATTCAAAATAGTCAATATTTTTTCAATGTAAGAACACTTATCATTTGAGGAAAAGGACGATGTGTTTGAGTTTTTTCTTTGAGTGATGTAACAGATGTTTTCTGTTTCGTGCATTTAACTTGTAATTTTAACCAGCCGTGAAGAATTCCTACACAAAAAAGTAGATGGAATAATCATGGTAGGAATGCATGGGGTTCTATAAAGGATATGTGGTAATAAGTTTGAAAATAGACTATGAAATACAATAGTGTGGTATAATCTTGAAATATATCACCTTCTTGTCCTTTCAACTCTTTAGCGCCGATGAGCTCCAGAAGGCTTGGAAGAATCCAGGAGTGTAATAGATCATGCACAACAACATCTACACATAGCGTACATTTCATCATGATCCCACTTTGCAAAAATCGTCATAGCTCGCCAATGCTTGCACCGATACGCCCAAAAATTATTCCATTTCAAGCGTATGAACTGTGCCAAACACGTCACAAGCGGAAGAAGTGCATCCAAGTGACACTCAACAAAATACACCCGGAAAACATCAAGAATCAGCCCTATTTTGACCAGCCCGGCGATAAAGGTTTAAACAAAAGTAGTGATTGCTTGGCAAGAGTAACAGAATGCAACCACTCAAGTGGCAAGCAACCTGGGAGTAAAGGTCGTACCAGGCTCACTGTAAGGTTACAGATCCATTGAAAGAGTCAATTGCGAAAGATTGAAATAATTGCAGATGATGACAAAAACCCATTGTCAGTTTTACGTTGCATCACCAAAGTCTATCTTGTGTGGGAAAATAAAAAGGGTGTCATCACACAATAAACTTCGAGGAATTGATAGCCTTTCCTCATCATCATCATGCCTCTCCACGACCAAGCATATGGTCAAAATGTTGGCCGAAGCTTCAAGCATCAATAGCTTCTATTTCCCGGTATCATCTAGAAGAAACTCCTCATCACTTGATGAAGCAGGGAATTCTACACGCCCATTGTGTGGGTTGTTCATCATTTCGAGGACATGAAGACAAAACTTCTTTGACTCAACACTACTTGAGTGAGTTGATAGTTTCTCATCCTTTTGTTCCAGCCCCACTCATAACATTACAAAGCCCCGAGGACTTAACCAAGAGTGAAAAGAGTTTGGAGGAAATCAAAAAAGTAAAATTAATAAACATATATTCATTGTTTCTTGCAACTCAACATCTTTGCTTTGTCTCAACTAACTCTAGTGCATATTAGCTACATTGTCTCGAGTGAGTGTGTTTGATCTTATTGTGCTTGTGGTCCTACAATAATTACGGTTGCGAGCTGAAAGATGTGTAATGTTTTACAGTGCAAAACATTTTTCTTTTTTTGAATGTTAAAATGTGAAAAGAATGATAAGTAATAGAGTTGTTTTAAAGGTTATAAATTGGAAGGTATGAGCTATAAATTGCATCTAATCTCTTTCAAAGTCACAAGGAACAATGAGTAGCACTTTATTTAATTTTCTACATACAAAGGTACCATGATACTATTACAAACCCAAAATATACCATAATATATCTTTAAAAGAAAAAGCGAGAAAATTCATAAATTCACCTTTTACATCCATGAGGTTGGCAGTCATTTATCCACATTCTACACACCTAAAATATGCCATAATTCTTTTATAACAAACTTGGTGTTGTGAATATGGTGTGAACTTTGTGGAAACATGATAGTTTGTTGGTCAAAACAAAGGTAGTGATAGTCATTTTTTAAAAATAGATAATAAGTTGTATGTGGTGGGAAATTTTAAATTCAAACAAGCATTTTAAAGAAAGTGAGAAAAAGTTTTATAATTTGCAAATAATTTTGCAGTGATAAAAGTTTTTAAATTTACATCCAACCTTATATCCTGTAAAACCAAAGTTGCTCGAGGATGTAGAGGTGGCCATAGGCATGTCGGTGGTGAGGCTGGAAGGTGGATTAATTGGACTGTTGAGATGACTGAGACTGGCTGGCTAAGGCTTCAAGAAAGGGTGGGTTGGATGAGCATTCACATCACGCATTGCATGTGTCCACGTTCCGTAAATCACTACGATACACACCAAATTCTACAAACCCCCACTTCCTTTTTTTTATCGTTTTAGTGGGATAGCCACAGTGGCCACAGTGGCTGCAGAGGCCAGGGAGTGGATGCCCTTCTGGCTTTCTCCTTAAACCATGCATAACCAAATTTTCTCCATGAATATCCATTTTCGAAAATTTATCTTCAATAATATAGAATTGTATAGTACATCCTTTTTTGCAATAGGATAGAGTCTCGGATATTCAAATTTGGTGGAAATATGGCGATATAGAAACGGCCATCAATGAAGTTTTGACGACATTAAATCACGTTTTTCCCACTTTTGGGGGAATATTCCTTTTTGGGGGGAAAATTTGGGCTCCAGATTGACAAAAACAAATAAGGCTTGTTTGGATTTGTCCCAATCTCATTGACTTGCTTCCAATATGATTAGCTTATACAAACGGGGGGTAGATGTGAACATAATCTCACTCCTTAGATGATTCAAATAAAGGTCACCTTCTTTTTTTTTGGGTGAAATTAAAATCTAAATTCTTCTATTAAAACATTAATAAAATGTTTAAACACCTCTTAGATAGGACAAGTTTTGGTACCCGTCGTTCCGACCGGGGAAGGTTTTTTATTAGTGCTCCTCAGAATAAATTGAGGTATTATATTTTAGATTGCAATTTGCATCCCTTGGAGTTCAACATTTTACATCACAGGACCCATTGATCTTATGTACTTCCACACAATTCGCCTTCGATCTCCACTGCTACTTCCACACAATTCGCCTCCTTGTGCAACACCTGACACACCAACACGATCCACATGAACTCCACCACACTACCCACAGTGCGAATAATACCAACATAGCTCCCCGAATCCCACAAAGAAAGACAGGTAAAAAAAACCTGATTACATGTCCGTCTCGCTCACCGGCTCCCGAGCAAACAATTCTCTCTGCTTCAAACAGTCTCGACCGACACAATCGTCACATTCAATGGGCAATCAGCTATCGCTACTCCTTCTCTCTTAAAACCCTAACATCATACCATCCATGCAAAAACCACGACCAAAAAAAAAACACAATACAATTTTTGCAAGAGCTAATCCTAAACGCAATTAGCTCTAAATTTTTGCAAGAGCTAATCCTAAATTTTTGTAAATCGCGTCAAGAGAGCGAGAGCAAAACATTACCAAATTTCGTCCAGCGAGTCTCCTGGAGCAAATACTGCACAAAAATGTGCAAAATCAAGCTCGCTCGAAGCCGGGCGAGGTCGCTAGCGGCGGAGACGATGGTGCGAGGCTGTCCATGGGCGTCGAGGATGCGCAGAAACGCCAGCCGCAACGCACGGCGGAGCTTTACATCTTCTTCTTCGTCTTCTTCGTCGTCATCTTCTGCTTCACCATATCCGTGATCGAGTTATGAACTGGAACAAAACAACCCCTGTTGATCACCATCTGTCCTGGAAAAAAAAACACGAAAAGCGAGAAAAATTTGCCATAGCAAGTCAACACACCTCCTTGCAGAACATCATAGGGTGTAGAGGGCTGCATCCTGGCCATCTCGACCAATCAATTCACGATCCACATGAACTCTACCACACTGCCCAGAGTGCAAATAATACCAACATAGCTCCCCGAATCCCACAAAGAAAGACAGGTAAAAAAAACCTAATTTTTCACAGACGCATCAGACACAAAGATAGCCGCTTTATCTTCACAATTTCTTCAGAGACTCCTTCAAATGCAAAAAACGACGACCAATAAAAAAATACAACACAATTTCTTACCTTACAAAAACCTCTCGTTACGAATCAAACCTTACATGTCACCACCTCTAGAGCGAAATTCTCACTCCGCTTCTGATTATATGTCCGTCTCGCTCACTGGCTCTTGAGCAAACAATTCTCTCTGCTTCAAACAGTCTCCACCGACACAATCGTCACATTCAACGCGCAATCAGCCATTGCTCCTCCTTCTCTCTCAAAACCCTAACATCATACCATCCATGCAAAAACCACGACCAAAAAAAAAACACAACACAATTTTTGCAAGAGCTAATCCTAAACGCGATTAGCTCTAAATTTTTGCAAGAGCTAATCCTAAATTTTTTGCTAATCGCGTCAAGAGAGCGAGAGCAAAACATTACCAAATTTCGTCCAGTGAGTCTTCTGGAGCAAATACTGCACCAAAAATCGCGAAATCAAGCTCGCTCGAAGCCGAGCAAGGGCGCTGGCGGCCGAGACGATGGTGCGAGGCTATCCAAGGGCGTCGAGGATGCGCAGAAATGCCAGCTGCAATGCATGGCGGAGCTTCACATCCTCTTCTTCGTCTTCTTCGTCGTCATCTTCTGGAAGAGCTAATCGCGTCTAATCCTAAATTTTTGTATTGTACCTTACAAAAACCTCTCGCATAGTTACCTGATGGCGTCGAACAGGTACCCGAAGCCACAATGAAGCGACGTAGTCCCGGAAGAGTCAGTAGTATGCAAGTCAGTCTTCTTGGTCTTCTTGGTGACTGTCTTCTTGGTCTGATAGGAGCGGCAGACGGACTGACACTGACGCCTGTTATAATAGTAGATTTTGGGTTTGTAAAAAGTGGGTTAATAAGCACATGTTTATTGGGTTGTTTCATTCATTATCCAAAATATGGACCTTAGGTCAATAAAGGATTAAAAATCATATTCATAATTATGGCCTAAAATTATATTGAAGGATGACACGTATCATAGAATCTATAACAATATTGAAGAATTGTTTGGCTCACTTAACAATTATGCGCTCTAAGTTGTCATATTGGACTAAAGAGTCCCCATTTTCAATTTCAACTTCTGCGGAAGTTTGCATAGTGTAGTGGTGGCCATAAATTTACTCAATAACACAAGTTAAAAGCTACTTATTTAAAATTTAAACTGGGCTATGTAACAACATGTTTGCTTTGTTTTGACACTTACAATACTATTATTTCTATTTGCTCTTGGCTTAGAGACACATATAGTACCTTTATCACCAAGTTGTTTAATTATAGTCATTTGTATAATCCCATAATTATGGCTTGAAGAAAAATATTTTATTTTTGTAGCTTTTAGAATCTCCAAAAGGAGATTTTAAAGAAAATATTATATATATATATATATATATATATATATATATATATATATATCTTCCTATATAATAGGCGTCAGTCCGTCTGTCCGCCGCTCCCGGTCACGTGACCTTTGGATTTGCCATTTGAATCAAATGTGCCCTTTGAATTGAATGTGAACTTTGAAAGAATCCTCCATATGTGCCCTTTGGAGGAATCCTTTATAGTGCCCTTTTATTCAAATTTGGCTTATTGAGTTTTAAAATTGTATTATGTATCAAAAATAGAAAAATAAAACCATAATTTCCAACATATTGAAACTACACAATATACTACCTCGAGTACATAAAATAAATGATAGTTATCTAAAGACAATAACACGTATATGAAATAAATAATGGGTATTTAAAGTGAATAATAGGTATATATAGTACATAATGCGTATATAATGAGCAAATTTGATTTTTGCGTTTATATACGTTTATTTAACTTGGAATTGCCCCGGCCAGTTGATGACAACGAAGGAAGTACTTTTCCATTTAGATTCAATTTGAGCTTATAGGTTTTAAAATACAAAACATACAAACGTAAATTTAACACACCCTCCGCTCTCCCTGTCGGGACGACGGGTACCAACCCTAGTATATATATAAATAATAAAAACATGTAATACCTAAATAGTCAACACCTAAGCGTGAGACTTTGCCTCTGAGCAATACCATGTCCAAACATGACACCCTGTCCCAACGCGGTGATATGCTTTCACCCTAGTGCAAGGTATTGTGTTGTAAGTGCCCTTGCCCTGTTGGGGGGCAATGATCTATTTCTCCCATTATGTGCATGATTTATTCAATGATAAGGCTTGTAATACATATTTTGTTATTCAACAAAATATGAAATTACACTTTAAACATTCCATCTTGTTCGTTCGACTTTGATGCATTTTTAAAATATAAACAATGAGATATTCATACAGTCTAACCTTGATAATATCTTATCCTCCGTTTCACCCAAAAATGTGATATTATCAAGGTGTGACAATTTTGATAATATCATGTTTGGCAATTTTAGGCAAAATGTGATATTAGCAAAAAAGAAGGCCAAAAAAATTCAAAACAAATCAGAAAATTAAACTAAATTACAAACTGTCATACACTTGATTTTCCAACCTGAATCAATCACCATCAGATGTTATAAATCACAAAAATCAAATAAATGAATGAGTGAAATCTCACATTGAGACTTAACAAACTAGTAAATCCATTGAAACCTAACATATGATTTATCTCACCTCATGTCGAATGGTCTTTGAGAAATAACATGTGACAAGGTGTAACTAGTTCACATTACACATATAGTATCATCAATTTATTGCCATTCCAGCAATGAACTTACACCCCAGCGACCTGTACTACACTAAACATGTAAAGAAACCAACCACAAGCAAACCTTGTCCTCTCCGGAGTCTCAATGCTTTTGGAGCTCAAAACCTTCGCTCTTCCTAGAACCCTCGTCTTCACCAAAATCTATTATTTGTGCACATTTTTCATTCAGGGATCACCCCCAATCGTAGATATAGTAAAACATTCCGACGAGATATACCATCATCCACACTTATTCATCCATCCATTTTTTATATTGTCACACTTACACTACAAATTTTGAAAAAAAAAGTGATATTAACAAGGGCGATAGTGATATTAACAAGGTAATTTTACACTAAGAAAATATGTTTCAACGTTTTCGGTGACAACATCAAGATGTTATATTAACAAGTGTGATATTATCAAGGTGTTACATTAACAAGTGTGATATTATCAAGGTTAGACTGTACTACAATTACCATTTTCTACAAATACACTGTACAATAGGGTGACATTCAAATTGGCCGTTTAGTAGTTCCAGGGATAGTGTCCTACACTGCTGCCAACTTTGACACCCTCCCCAAAGCTGAGAAATTGTTATTTTACCATGAAAATTTGGGAACAACATCATCTTTATGTTGAAAACATGCATACCAAATTTCAAGTCCAGGAGACTTATACAAAAAAACTTATGCAAGATCTACCAACATGGGATAGCTGTGAGAAAAGTGTCACAGCTGCCAACTTTGACACCCTCCCAAGAATTGAGGAAATTTTTTTTGCCCATGAAATTTTTGGAGCAAAAACATTTTTATGTTGTTTGCATGTGTGGAAAATTTCAAGTCCAAAAGACCCATACAAAAAATAATATTCCAAATCTACCAACATGTGTAGTTTTGAGAAACAAAGGGGAAAACCATTTTACTACTTCCAACTTTGACGCCCTCCTTAGGATTGAGTTTTTGTTGATACATAATGAAATTTTTGGCACAAGATCATCTCTACGCTGGTAACATGTGGGATAAATTTCAAAGCCAAAAGACATACATAAAAAAAGTTATTCCATATCTACCAACGTGTATGTCCTCCATTAGCGTCAATCACTGCTAGTAACCTAGAGGGCATAGAATGACATAGTTGAAGGAGCTTTGTACCATTGACTAACTTCCACTCTCTTTCAAGAACTACCTTCAACACATCTAAGCTTCTAGGGCATTGTTTGCCATGTTGCACAACATCTTTTCACATCCTCCAAACGTTCTCGATTGGATTGAGATTGGGAGAGTTTGCAGGCCAGTTGAGCTTTTCGAGAAGGTGGCTTTGTCTCCATTCTTCACATATTTTGCTCCTATGGACGGGTGCCCCATCTTCCATAAGCACTCCTTGTGGAATTTGACCCATGAAATGAACCAATTTGGCATCGTAAACCACTTCTATAAAATCCTTAGCAGAACGTTGACCTTTAGGCATAAAGACAAGTTCTGACTTTTGTCCTCCGGCAAATGCGCCCCAAATCATTAAAGAAGTCCTTCCACTTTTAAAAGTAGGAGCTAGACAACTTGATGAATAACGCTCGTATGCACTTCTCCAAACATGAATTTGCCGAGAATTTTTTCCAATTTCAAAAGTAGATTCATCTGTCCAAACAACACGCTCCCACTCTTTTGCACTCCATCCACGGTACTTCTGAGCAAAAGCTAATCGTTGAGACATGTGACGAGGTGTCAAAAAAGGTTTTTTGACTGCAATTCGACTAAAAATGCCATTTTTATGTAAGAGCCTTTGAATAGTACGTCTACACACTTGAGTAGGACATGCATTGGTAATCTCTGAGAGTGAAGAGCAACGATGAATTTTTGAGTAATGCACAATACTACGAACATCTCTATCACTAAGCTTTTTAGCGTGACTTCCACCGCAAGGTTTGCGCTTGTAGGTTCCATCTTCTCTAAATGTTTTTACTAACCTTGTAATTGTTCTAATAGGAACTCCAATAGTAGCTGCAATTTGAACTCCTGTAAATCCTCCCTCACTCAAACCTATGATGCGAGCACGAATTTCATCTGAAATTGCCATCATAAACTTATAGAGTGTGTGATGCTAGCTACAGCAGTAGAGTAGGGGTTAGAGCAGAGCAAGGAGGAGAGAAGGGGGCCAAGGGGCTAGAGCAGAGCAAAGGAGGTTGCAGGATTGACACATGACAATTGGCAGAGGAAGGAGAACAGGGCTGGAGCAGAGCAAGGGGGAGAGAAGGGAGCCAAGGCGTTGGAGCAGAGAGGAGAGAGAAGGGTCGCCAAAACACAAGCCCATATGCATACATGAAAAATCGTTTTGCTCTTAATCACTCATCATGTATGCCCAATGTGAATCAACACTCATGCATCCCACAATACAACACTCTCTGTTTTGAGGATTGTCTCAACATTCAGTCTATCACAAATCACACACACCATTCCCTTTACATAGTGTTCAATAGATATTTAGAAGAATTTTTTTGTCATGTGTCTAATGCACACTTTATGGCCAAGTGGATTCTTCTGCATGGAACACCTCTTCACTTCTTCATTTAGATGTTATTGATCTTTTTGAGAAGCATTTATGTTTGGTGGCTTACTCACATGATTGAGTTCAATGAAAAAGCATGAGGTGTCAAAGATATTTTGACATTTTCAATATGACCTTCAAATTGTTTATCATAGTTACACATGTTGATAGATATGGAATAACTTTTTTTATGTATGTCTTTTGGCTTTGAAATTTATCCCACATGTTACCAGCGTAGAGATGATCTTGTGCCAAAAATTTCATTATGTATCAACAAAAACTCAATCCTAAGGAGGGCGTCAAAGTTGGAAGTAGTAAAATGGTTTTCCCCTTTGTTTCTCAAAACTACACATGTTGGTAGATTTGGAATATTATTTTTTGTATGGGTCTTTTGGACTTGAAATTTTCCACACATGCAAACAACATAAAAATGTTTTTGCTCCAAAAATTTCATGGGCAAAAAAAATTTCCTCAATTCTTGGGAGGGTGTCAAAGTTGGCAGCTGTGACACTTTTCTCACAGCTATCCCATGTTGGTAGATCTTGCATAAGTTTTTTTGTATAAGTCTCCTGGACTTGAAATTTGGTATGCATGTTTTCAACATAAAGATGATGTTGTTCCCAAATTTTCATGGTAAAATAACAATTTCTCAGCTTTGGGGAGGGTGTCAAAGTTGGCAGCAGTGTAGGACACTATCCCTGGAACTACTAAACGGCCAATTCGAATGTCACCCTATTGTACAACGCTTTAATTGCTACAGTGGGCTCATCTATAATTACTTAGCTGAATTGTCAAACAATAATAGTATGGTGTGTAATTTTACAAAAAAACTATAAAAAATGCACAATGCCATTTGGTGGATGTCAACGTCAAAAGAGCAGGTCAATTCATGTGTGTATTCATTTTTATGACGTCGAGTACACCATAAGAGGATCGTATTATTCAATAATCCTTATACGTTAATCAGGAACGGTACATACATGCACGTAATTTTCTATTTGAAATAAAAGAAATATGTTAAATTTTAGCAAGACTTGCACCTTTGGATTGAAGATTCTTCAACTAACATCCTTCATTTGGAGGTCATTTCAATGTGTGAACCTTATCATGTTGAATACAACACCATACATTTAGATAATTGTGGCCACTACACTAAAGATGGCATTTAGTGCAATGGTACAAATAGTGTAGTTACCTTAGAGCATCTTCAGTCGGGCCCCGCCAAACGCTCCCGGCAGGGGCGTTTGCACGGAGCCCCGCGAAGGAGCGGGCACAAGCGCCGGGAAGGGGGTCTAGTGGGACGCCCGCTACCCACCTTTGGGAACGGCTTCCCCCTGCCACGCAGGCAGCCACATGGCTGGGGCGAGCCAGCAGGTCGGACACGGTGGCCCGGATTAGGGCTCGGGTTGTAAGCTGCAGCTCTCTCTGTTTTTGTTTTCTCCTGTCACAGTTCACTCCCTTCTCTTGTAATTGTTTTGATCTTTCATAGTAGTAGATATGGAGGCATGGAGGAAGGAGGTTCAGGCGTCCATTGAGAGGGCATTAGAGAGTGATGAAGATGAAGAGGAGTATGAGGAGGGTTTTTTTTCAGCTATGGTTGGAGCGGTTATGGAGGAGGTGGAAGGTGAGGCGCCAGTGAGAAGGAAACCTGGTGGTAGTACAATTGGGAGGAAGAGCATTTTTCGTGACAGGGAAGCATACCATCACCTCTTGTACCAGGATTACTTTGCGGAGAATCCTACCTATGGTCCTGTTAAATTCCGTAGGCGTTTTAGAATGAGACCTGAATTGTTCGTGTGCATTATGGATGCTGTGGCAAACTTTGATCCATGGTTTGTCCAAGGTAAGGATGCGGTTGGTAGATTGGGTTTGAGCACGTTGCAGAAATGCACTGTAGCAAATATGATGCTTGGGTATGGATTGCCTACAGATGCATGCGATGAATACTGTAGATTGGGGGAGTCTACAGCCTCTGAGTGCATGAAGGGGTTTGTGAAGGCTGTGAGGGGATGCTTTGAGTCTACCTATCTCAGACAGCCCACACGTCAAGATTTTGAGCGCGAGATGGCCATCAATGAGGCATGAGGTTTGCCTCGTATGTTTGGTAGTCTTGACTGTATGCATTGGACATGGAAGAATTGCCCGGTTGCTTGGCAAGGGCAATATCAGGACAAGGACAAGAACCGCTCTATTATCCTGGAGGCCGTAGCGGATCAGAGTTTATGGATCTGGCATGCATTTTTCGGGCTTCTCGGTGGGAATAACGACATCAATGTGTTGGATAGATCACCTCTTGTCTCCAACATCCTACGAGGAGAAGGCCGTGATCTAAGCTTCCAGGTGAATGGACATGTCTATCCTCGATTCTACCTTCTTACAGATGGTATTTACCTAGCGTGGACGTGCTTCGTGCAGCCGATTCACGAGCCAATTGGAGAGATGAAAGAGCACTACACTAAGTGCCTAGAAGGTGCCCGCAAGGATGTAGAGCGTGCCTTTGGAGTGTTGCAGGCAAGGTTTGAGATTGTCAAAAATCCTGTCCGCCAATGGGATCTTGCCACAATTGAGGACATCATGCTTGCCTGCATAATCATGCACAATATGATTATAGAGGATGAGCAAGGTCTCTCACTAGAGGCATTTGCAGATTGGGGACTTCCGATTGAGCGGGTGAGGCATCCTTTATCATTCAGAGAGTTGCAGGACGGCACAAAGGATCTTGAGAATGTTGAAGCACACTTTGCTTTGCGCAATGATCTCATGGAGCACTTGTGGAGACGGAAGGGAGGGCTGCAGATTTAGACTGATTGGAAAGGAAAATAACTTTATTGTCAATAGAATTGGGCATTCAGGTTAAAACCTGGGCCCCCATTTCTGTAATGATGCATGTGATTTTCAGTAAAGCCTCCCTGAATTGGACTTATAGCTGCCCTATGCCCTCCATACATGGAATTTGTTTGTCCAAAAGTATTTCCTGGGCTACACACATACTCAGGATGCGACATTTCTGAACTAAACACACCTCTGAAATTCCTAACCTGGCTGGGAACTACAAAGCCTAATGAATCGTTGCCTCCGAAAGTCGGATCAGGCTGTGACTCTCCGGCTTCCAGTGGGATGTCTGCGACACAATCCGTGTCCTCCCATTCCGAATTCTCCTCATCTCCTGCAAGTACAAGCAGTTTCAAGAAAGTGAGCAAAATTATAGAGAAGTGATGGCGAATTGAAAGACATCGCTGCGAAGACAATGAAGGCACCGAAGGCAGAAAAAAAAGCAGTAACTCAAACAAACAGAGCAACTACGACATGGAAAGGACCAGAGCGAGGAAAAATCAAAACAGGCAATGACATGCACAACAGCGAAGAGAAAAAAAACAATAGGTGATTTAAAAAAAAATCAGTGGAGTCCATGTAAAGCATCAAAGAGAAAAACAAATTGGAGGCAGCGAAGTGGACAAGAAGCAACGGAGGAAATCCTGTCACCACCAAACAGCTCCAGGTGAAATGAGAAAAAAAAAAACAGACGCAGCTGACAACTGTAAGCGACATCGAAACAGAGCAAAGGGAACGAACTACATCTAAGAGGAAACGAAACAGACTTCAACGACCACATACAAATTCGGCACCTACCAGGTAAAATCACCGAGGAGTTAAAGAGAAAATTAAAACAGCCAAAGCCAAAGAAAAGAATATGAGAACAAGACCATCGACAACAAAACAGAAACGAATCAGAAAGGGAGAAAACCCTAAACTGAACATACGTGGTCGACATGGACATGGTCGACATGGACCTTGTAAGCTTCGGCAACTGCAAGGAGAGACCACCGAGGAGAAAGGAACCTGCATCTGAACAGACGACGTCGACATCGACATGGTCGACATGGAGCTCGTAAGCTCCGGCAACTAAACCAAAGTTCACTAAGGGAAAACCAGAGAATGAAATGGAGCTTGTAAGCTCCGGCGACTACATCCACACATCACCGAGGACAGAAAAAATAAAAAATTGAGCTCCGAAGCTTCAGCAACGACATCGAGGACCACAGAGGAGAAAATGAAAAAAACAACTGAGCTTCGAAGCTCCAGCAACGACCTCGACACATCACTGAGGAGAAACAAAAAATTAGAATGGAGCTTGTAAGCTCCAGCAACGACCGCAACACATCACCGAGGAGCCCAAAAAAAAAAATGGAGCTTGTAAGCTCCGGCAACTACATCAGCAGATCACATCGAAACAAAACTTAACAGGAGCTTCATAGAGAGCAAGAAGTCGACGACATGAAGAAATCAATGGAGCTTGTAAGCTCCAGTAGCAACGTCGACAACATTTTTTACACAAAAAAAAACCTGACCTTCTCAGGTGCAGCAACGACATGGAGGACGAGAAAAAAAAAACAAGGAAGCTTGTAAGCTTCAACATCGACATAGATAGGGCGAGGGAAAATAAAACCGACATAGACTAGGCGAGGTGCAGCAATCTCCGAACTGTCTCACTTGCTTCGGCAGCGGCAAAGTCCAGGACGGTCGGGGAGCGTGCCGAGGGCGGAGCGGTGTCGTGTAGAGAGGGGAGCGCTTTGAGAATACGCGAGGTATCTGGCTGCGACTTCGTATAGTCTGCTACGGAGTTCTGTCAAATCTTGTGGTCTTCGGTCTTCAGTCTTCAGTCTTCAGTCTTTAGTCTTCAAACTCCTCCCCGTTGGCCTATCCTGTGGTGGCTCTAAAGGGTTAAGGGTAAAGGTGGGTGATAAAAAACCACGGCCTCGGACGAGTAAAACGGGACGGCCAGACCACAAGCTGAAACCGTCCGAAAGATTGGCTCCTAAAATTCAA
Organism: Bryoerythrophyllum caledonicum; assembly: GCA_963971425.1. NCBI lineage: Eukaryota > Viridiplantae > Streptophyta > Bryopsida > Pottiales > Pottiaceae > Bryoerythrophyllum > Bryoerythrophyllum caledonicum. The sequence goes on along the minus strand of OZ020517.1, from coordinate 30,716,053 downwards.
ACCCACGGTGACCAGTAAACGTGCCTCACCGGTGGGAACGACATAAATACGACCGTGTGGGCAATTAACCCCACTTCACCGCAACAGAGTTTACAAGAACAGAATTGAAATACTACTAGCCTCCAAAGCTGGCTTGGAATCACAAAAAAAGAAATTGGACCACAAGCCACAACACACTTGTCTCCATTTTCTCTTCTCTTCAAGCCTCAAGTCTTCAATTCCTTCATCCTTCAACTCCAAAGTCTTCAAGTGTTCAAAAACACTAAGAAACTCAAAAGAAGTGTTCAAAAACACAATGGAAAAGTTTCACCAAGGCTGTAACCTTCAAACAAGTGACACAGATGACTCAAAACTTCAAATACTAAGTGTAATAGCTCTCTAAAAAGCTAATTTAGACAACTAACACTCCTCTAAATTTCAAGTCAATCTAAACTACTGTCCGAAAGTTATACGAGTTCAAAGTTCTGCCCCTCTAGATATTCAATCGCTCATAACTTCTTCTTCAAAACTCCAAATCTCAATTGTAATAACTTTTTAAAGAGCTATGACCATTGTTCACGCACCTTCCAATTCTCAAACAATTCTAAACTACTGTCCAAAAGTTATGGACAATCAAAGTTCTGCCTACCCCTATTCATTCAGATCTCTATAACTTCTTGCTTACAACTCCAAATCTCAATTATAATATCTTTCTAGAAAGCTAAGATAGAGATGCACAGCCCCTCAAAATCTCAAACCAAATTGAGAACTACAAAAAAAGTTGTGGCTCCTCGAAACCTCTGCCCCTCAATGGATGGCCTCGGGTTTTCACAGAATTAAAACCTCAATAACTTTTTTTCTACAACTCCAAATTCAAATTTTAAAACGAGTATGGAAAGCTCTTGAAACAAGGAACAAGATCATAAATTTTCAATTCCATATCATTCAAGCTCAACGAGTTACACACAGTCAAAGTTCTGCTCTAAAACCTTGCTCTCTCTCCCGCACACACACACACTCTCACTAAGGAATCTCTTTTCCAACTTTTCCACCTCAAGTGGACGTGGGCACTCCAGCCCATGTCACCCTACCCAAAGTACCCCACAAGGTACTTCATTACTTTCTTATCCTTTCCACTTTCAACCACATAAAATCCCCTAGTCTTTTATTTATTGGAAGACTAAAAACTTAGACCTTCCAACCAACCAGATAAGTAAAACAAAAAATAACTAAATAAAAATAAAAAAATAAAAAATAAAACTTATCGTAAGATAGCTGATGGTACGGACGTATAAAGGTGTTGATTCGCACAACCTGATCGCCAAGTCGTGGACTTGGTTGGCTGGAAATGTCGTGGTCAGTGGCTGCCGCCGGTCCGGGTTCGAACCCAATCGAGCCCGTCGAGTGGTTCGGCGGCCCACGGCTTGGCTCGCTAGTGAGGCATGAAAAGTACCAGTCAACCCGCTACCTACCCCCCTGAGTAGTGACAAGAACGGTGCAACACCTATATGCTAACACCTGCCCAAATCCTCAAACTGTGGTTCTTACCACGACCAACCTCTTTTACCCCAACTCCTTACTTATTAAAATCCACACATATAAAGACTAATACTTGTATGTACATGATGGAAGAATTTCCATCAGGACAGCGGGGGTCACCACGGGCGCGGCGGATGCTGCAACGGCGGGTGCTGTAGCGGCGATGTTCTTCGATGCGGCCTTTTCGAGGTTGCGCTCTTTCAGGAGCTTCGCATGTTCCAGCTCCTCGACCTCCGCGCGCCACTTCTCCGCTTGCATGCGCCGCTCCAGCCGGTGGATCTCCTCCTGGCGACGGAGGGCAAAGTATTTTTTTGCCTCCTCGCTCATGGCGTCTTGGTCCGGCATCGTGGAAAGGGACATGGCGTACTAGTCCTGCAGCACGTTGGCCTTGTGGAGGCTTGCTTCCGCCATCGTCTCCGTCGCGCGTGGCTGTGCCTGCAGGATCTTCTCCCGCTTCTTCTGCGCCAACACATCCGCCTTCGCCGCCTTGGATCCCTGCGGCCTACTGGGTCTCTTTGGAAACCCCGTCGGACTCACCACTGCGACGTCGTCCTCGGAGGCGCTGCCGGAACCTGCACAATCTGTGGTCTCCTCCGGGGCTACTGTGGGAGGGGACTTGCGCTTCCCCATGGCTACAGCCCTCGCGCCACTCTCCACGGCAGCTGATCGCCTCTGCACATCTACGGGCAAATCCCACCACCTCGGTACATCCTTCAAAACCTGCCAACAATGCAAGTAAACAAAAGCTTGCTGCTTGGGATGTCGATCTCTGTAAAACTACAACGATTTCTGAACAACATCATCAAGCGACGTCCCAGACTCTCTAATATCAAACACTTGCTTGTATGCCCCGCAAAACTTGATAACGTCGTGCTTAATATGACCCCATTTTGTCTCTAGAGACCTAGCTGGGCGCACCTGATTTGTGCGTGGTTTGTTCTGATTGAAGTGAGTAGTGATACGATCCCAAAACGCAGAATTGCGTTGACCATTGCCACAAATTGGGTCCTGCAAAATTGCAAGAAAACTTCTCTCCTCCTCAGCACTGAAATTTCTGCCCTTGCGTGTCTTTCCCGCCTCTACGTGTGCCATGGTGGCCTCTGTCAGTACTCTACCGAGAGGACTCTTTCTCACGCCAATGACAGAAAAAGTGACGAGAGCGGGAGCTGGGTTGCATGGAGCCGCGCGGTAACAGGGGGGGGAAGCATGGCCGTTGGCCCACGCCGCGAGATCCCGCCCCCGCTAGTTACCGTTGGCGTGGGCTAGGCCGGCCCGACTGAGGATGCTCTTAGTACCCTATTTGTTAACAAGTTGGCAATTAGTGTTAGCCGCCATTGTCATGAATATCATCCCTCAATCGTCCACCTACCCTAGTACTGTTAGTATTAGCCCCCAATCAACCACCTACCCTAGTACAATTATTTTTTAATAAGTTGATAAATAGTGTTAACTCCTAATCAACCACCTACCGGGGACCATGCATTTATTCTCTCTATCTCATTCTCAAAGTCATTTCCTTATCCTCCCATTCTAAGTAATCCCATTCACATTTCTTGCATTCCTTGAAACATTTGATGAATATCTAATGAATATTTAATGTATACTTATATATTTAATGAAAATTGAATAAAAACTTAATGAAAACTTAATGAAAATTTAATGAAAATTTACTGAATGCTTAAAGAGTATTTAAAGAATCTTTAAAGAATATTTACAATATTCTCGTATATTAAAAGACAATTTAATAAATTTCTAATGTATATTTAATGTGTATTTGAATATTTAATGAATTTTAAATGAAAGTTTAATGCATATATAATGAGTATTTTAATGCACACTTCATGAGTATCTAATGAGTATTTCAAGTATATTTATATATTAATCGTATATTTACTGTCTATTCATTGTATAATTATGTTTTTTTCCTTTTCCAATATTCCTTTATTTTCTCCCATTCCTTCTAAATCGAAGTCCTTATTTTTCCAATCTTGTACTTGCAGTTTCAATTTCCCTATGTATGTACAATACGGTGACATTCAAATTGGTCGTTTAGTAGTTCCAGGGATAGTGTCCTACACTGCTGCCAACTTTGACACCCTCCCCAAAGCTGAGAAATTGTTATTTTACCATGAAAATTTGGGAACAACATCATCTTTATGTTGAAAACATGCATACCAAATTTCAAGTCCAGGAGACTTATACAAAAAAACTTATGCAAGATCTACCAACATGGGATAGCTGTGAGAAAAGTGTCACAGCTGCCAACTTTGACACCCTCCCAAGAATTGAGGAAATTTTTTTTGCCCATGAAATTTTTGGAGCAAAAACATTTTTATGTTGTTTGCATGTGTGGAAAATTTCAAGTCCAAAAGACCCATACAAAAAATAATATTCCAAATCTACCAACATGTGTAGTTTTGAGAAACAAAGGGGAAAACCATTTTACTACTTCCAACTTTGACGCCCTCCTTAGGATTGAGTTTTTGTTGATACATAATGAAATTTTTGGCACAAGATCATCTCTACGCTGGTAACATGTGGGATAAATTTCAAAGCCAAAAGACATACATAAAAAAAGTTATTCCATATCTATCAACATGTGTAACTATGATAAACAATTTGAAGGTCATATTGAAAATGTCAAAATATCTTTGACACCTCATGCTTTTTCATTGAACTCAATCATGTGAGTAAGCCACCAAACATAAATGCTTCTCAAAAAGATCAATAACATCTAAATGAAGAAGTGAAGAGGTGTTCCATGCAGAAGAATCCACTTGGCCATAAAGTGTGCATTAGACACATGACAAAAAAATTCTTCTAAATATCTATTGAACACTATGTAAAGGGAATGGTGTGTGTGATTTGTGATAGACTGAATGTTGAGACAATCCTCAAAACAGAGAGTGTTGTATTGTGGGATGCATGAGTGTTGATTCACATTGGGCATACATGATGAGTGATTAAGAGCAAAACGATTTTTCATGTATGCATATGGGCTTGTGTTTTGGCGACCCTTCTCTCTCCTCTCTGCTCCAACGCCTTGGCTCCCTTCTCTCCCCCTTGCTCTGCTCCAGCCCTGTTCTCCTTCCTCTGCCAATTGTCATGTGTCAATCCTGCAACCTCCTTTGCTCTGCTCTAGCCCCTTGGCCCCCTTCTCTCCTCCTTGCTCTGCTCTAACCCCTACTCTACTGCTGTAGCTAGCATCACACACTCTATAAGTTTATGATGGCAATTTCAGATGAAATTCGTGCTCGCATCATAGGTTTGAGTGAGGGAGGATTTACAGGAGTTCAAATTGCAGCTACTATTGGAGTTCCTATTAGAACAATTACAAGGTTAGTAAAAACATTTAGAGAAGATGGAACCTACAAGCGCAAACCTTGCGGTGGAAGTCACGCTAAAAAGCTTAGTGATAGAGATGTTCGTAGTATTGTGCATTACTCAAAAATTCATCGTTGCTCTTCACTCTCAGAGATTACCAATGCATGTCCTACTCAAGTGTGTAGACGTACTATTCAAAGGCTCTTACATAAAAATGGCATTTTTAGTCGAATTGCAGTCAAAAAACCTTTTTTGACACCTCGTCACATGTCTCAACGATTAGCTTTTGCTCAGAAGTACCGTGGATGGAGTGCAAAAGAGTGGGAGCGTGTTGTTTGGACAGATGAATCTACTTTTGAAATTGGAAAAAATTCTCGGCAAATTCATGTTTGGAGAAGTGCATACGAGCGTTATTCATCAAGTTGTCTAGCTCCTACTTTTAAAAGTGGAAGGACTTCTTTAATGATTTGGGGCGCATTTGCCGGAGGACAAAAGTCAGAACTTGTCTTTATGCCTAAAGGTCAACGTTCTGCTAAGGATTTTATAGAAGTGGTTTACGATGCCAAATTGGTTCATTTCATGGGTCAAATTCCACAAGGAGTGCTTATGGAAGATGGGGCACCCGTCCATAGGAGCAAAATATGTGAAGAATGGAGACAAAGCCACCTTCTCGAAAAGCTCAACTGGCCTGCAAACTCTCCCAATCTCAATCCAATCGAGAACGTTTGGAGGATGTGAAAAGATGTTGTGCAACATGGCAAACAATGCCCTAGAAGCTTAGATGTGTTGAAGGTAGTTCTTGAAAGAGAGTGGAAGTTAGTCAATGGTACAAAGCTCCTTCAACTATGTCATTCTATGCCCTCTAGGTTACTAGCAGTGATTGACGCTAATGGAGGACATACACGTTGGTAGATATGGAATAACTTTTTTGTGTACATCTTTTGGCTTTGAAGTTTTTCTCACATGTTACCAGCGTAGAGATGATCTTGTGCCAAAAATTTCACTATGTATCAACAAAAATTCAATCCTAAGGAGGGCGTCAAAGTTGGAAGTAGTAAAATGGTTTTCCCCTTTGTTTCTCAAAACTACACATGTTGGTAGATTTGGAATATTATTTTTTGTATGGGTCTTTTGGACTTGAAATTTTCCACACATGCAAACAACATAAAAATGTTTTTGCTCCAAAAATTTCATGGGCAAAAAAAATTTCCTCAATTCTTGGGAGGGTGTCAAAGTTGGCAGCTGTGACACTTTTCTCACAGCTATCCCATGTTGGTAGATCTTGCATAAGTTTTTTTGTATAAGTCTCCTGGACTTGAAATTTGGTATGCATGTTTTCAACATAAAGATGATGTTGTTCCCAAATTTTCATGGTAAAATAACAATTTCTCAGCTTTGGGGAGGGTGTCAAAGTTGGCAGCAGTGTAGGACACTATCCCTGGAACTACTAAACGGCCAATTTGAATGTCACCCTATTGTACATTCTTCTTTGTCCATTTTTGGGGATTTTCCTTTTGATCCATATCTACAATCTATTTTTTTCAATATTTCTCTTGCAAATTTTTGTTTTTCTACCTGCACTCAAAATCTTCTTTACTTTGATGCTTGAAATGTACACATGATCATATTTTAGATTTCATACACTAAATGTTCACAAGTAAAAAATCTTATGCTCCACTATTTACTGGAATTGACATTTAGTGTTGTAGTTGAGAGTTAGTGTATAGTTTTGCCACTACACTAAGGTAGATGCACCCAATTCGGATCGGCCACCCAATTCCGATCAGTAGAGTATGCATGGCATGGTGCATGAAAATGACAAATGCTTTAAATTGTGCATGAAGTGATTCAAAACTGATAACTCAAAATCTAAAAACACCAGTCATTATCGGCATTGGGTCATGAAGTGTGCTATTTTGGGTTGCTCACCTCAATTGAGCTCTCATTGGTGGCATTGCCTCGAAAGTCAAACAAGGCCAATCGGTATTGGATATCCTCCATGAGTTGGTTATCCATGGCATGTCTTCTCTCTTTTACTCACTCTCACTTATTGGCGTTGGGTGAAGGAGGGCACCAAATCTCACCTACTCTAGAGTTTGATTATGGGCTCCAGTGGTTATTGGGCTTCTAAATTCTATATCAATTCCAAATCTTTGTGATTAAAATTTTAAAAATATTTGTTGAGTTTCATTCCTAATTCCGCATCTTTCCACATAAATCCGCATCTTTCCACATCTTTCCACATACAATGTCATTTGAGTCCCAAACTGGCTTAAGTGATCGGAATTGGGTGCCCCCACGGTAATTGTAAACTTTACAATTAGTGTATGGTTTTGTATTTAGTGTCCACTACACTAAAAGCCATCTTTAGTGCAGTGGCACCTTCTAATGTTTAACGGTAAACCTTCTTGTTTGTGAGGATGGCAAATATACAATATAATAAAATAGACTATTTGATAACTATAGAATAAACTATTTGTAATGAGGCCCTTGTTTTTCTATTCGTTTCCTTATCAGCTCCCCATGATTGCATTTTGGACCTATGTACAACTGGTAACTAATGCTATGAGGTTAACACTTTTTGGGTCGTAAGGGTACCATAAACTTTCATCCACGTCAACTTCATATTGGATATTTAAAAAGCCAGCGTGGCAACGACATGCCCAGGTGGCGACCCGCCGCTGTCCACGTCACTTGGTCCTAAGTGCATGCTAGCCACAAACGAACTGAATCTTCATCCATCCACTCCGGCCCATTATTCATCCCTCATCCACTCTTGTGACCAGAAATTGAGAATACATATTCAAAACCGGCACTATGCCTTTAGGTTGCCCATTCTAATTTCTTCACATTTTACACTGTACAAATATATGTTCCCATTGTACTGAATTTAGTCAGCTCCATTTACAACAGCATTTGTCACAACAGCCCAAATGTTGTTTTAAAGGACTCTATCCATTTGTGTGGTAGATAATGTACAAGGGGTGGACTTGGTAGATGATGGTAAATTTGGTAAGACAAAAGGGGCTGTTGTAGAGGGTTTAGGGTGTAAAACAAATTCAATCATGATTGTGATGACAACAAATTCCCTCATAGCTTCTATGTTTCTCAAAGATAAGGGTAACAATAACAAGAAATTTAGAGACAGTTTAAATGGTATACGTGATATGAAGAGGAAGTTGTAAATATCTCTTAAATAAGTAAGGGAGAAACACCTATAATCAAAGCTTTAACGACTGGGATTTGAGATTATCATTTGGCTCTAACTCTAACCCATTAACAACAATTAAATAGATTCTACAAAAAAAAAACATCTACAAGATGAGTACATTCCATTGTTCACTTCTTTCACAAAAATCATTGTAGTTCGTTATTTTCCTCGACCAATTGGAGATAAAAAAGATGGGTTTGATGGAGGAAAGCATAGCGCACAACCGCTCCAACTAGTTCAAATCAATTCAACAGTTGAATCAACAATGGCTGCCCAAAAACTAGTCTCATCGACCACATTCTGGTTCCTTTGTTGTGAAAGGGTTAAATTCACTCACCTCTAGATTTAAGTACACCTAAACACTGAATGTAGTGTGAATTCATTATTGTTGTGAATCACCCACACTAATTTCCATCAAAACATGTGCATGCCAAGTTCTAACTGGGTATTTGTTCTCAATGCAAGTGTGTGTCAGTCAATTTTCAATTAGTGTAGGAAATTTCAAATAGTCTAGCCTACACTATATTCAGGGAACGGTGTACTGTAGTCGATGTCGGCTTTGCACACAGTGACGGTTTAGGGTCACCCTCAACCAACCCCTCAAGATTCTGAATCCGGCATCGCAAGCGCGTCGATCCAACAGTTGCAGTGAGCCTGCCCAAGTCAATCCCACACTTGATGTCTCCCTGTCCCTTCAATGTTGTTGTCGATCCGACTCAGTCGTGGACGAGAGAGGTGCTCTAGGGTTGCAGCTGGAGCTCAGGAGCAGCCATGCCTTTCTGTGTGGTGAAGAATTTGGAGGCACATGAGGACGGTGTGGCTTTGAGGGAGCCCCGCGTCGTGGAGATTTTCTACCAGCTCTACGGCGATGGGGACACAAAGGTGTTGCTCATTCCTGGTATGCTTCTTGGCCCCTGCCTCTGAGAATTATCATGTGGTAATAGAGATATCCTTAAGCTTGGCTGTGAATTCGATCATGCTTGGTGTCTCCCATGTGATGAGAATACGCGAGTCTTTTCGTGGTACAGATTCGCCTAGTTCACTATTATGTGGGTGAAGCTGAGGAGGGAGAATGATGGGGGATTGCCTGAGTTTGACAGGAGAATTAGGCTTTTTGGGAAGATGGAAGAAGGAGGGGCTCATCTGAGGAATGTGATGTGCAGGCGTGGCGGCGAATTATGAAGCGTGGGGGCCTCAGCTGGTGGAGCTCTGTGGGACTGATGTGCCCCACCTGGAGGAAGGAGTGGGGAGCAGGAGTTGTAGCCAAAGAAATGGCCAAGGTTGTGAGGAGTATGCCGAGGAGGAGGTTGAAGTGTCAGGAACTGGAATTCAAGCGTGTGCGTTCGATAATCGGGGTGTAGGTCGAAGTTCGAAGCCAGAAGACAAAAAAGATTACAGGTGAGTATTGTTCCAGGTGCTGGATTTATGTTGGTTAATTGCCTGGATCCTTGTTTAAAATATTCTGGGCTAAGAATTTTATGTGGATTTGGAATTGAGGTGTGTAATTCTTTGTGATCTTTGTGTTGGATGCTGATCAACAATGCTGAAGGGAAGGTTTGGGTTGAGGGGTTTGGATTTGTCAGTGTCTGGTGGCTGTGAGATTCTTGTTGACTCTCTATCGCGTTGTGTGCAGCACGACAGTAATGGCGAGGGATGCGCTGGCCTTGATGGATCATCTTGGATGGGATAGAGCGCATATAGTTGGACATTCTATGGGTATGCCTCAGTTGGCAATGAGATGTGGTTTTCAAAGGATTCCTTGTTCATACTTGCGGATATTATATTCTCTCTGCCCGCATTGTTTTTACGATTTGTGTGAATTTGTCAGAGCAGGGGGGATGATTGCATGTAAGTTGGCAAGCATCGCTCCAAAGCGGGTGATATCTTTGGCCATGCTTAGTACTACAGGAGGAGGGTACCAGTGTTTGCCAAAGGTTCGTTTCTACCATAAATGGGCAATAGCAGAAGTTGTGTCGGAGTTTTAATTTAAGTCTTGAATTGGGTTTTAAGGATGGTGGTTCAGCAGCATTGCTTTTTTTTTTTGCTCATGTCCACCTTTGATTTTTGGATTGGATTGGCAGGTTGACAGGGCTATGATAAAGCTTGCATATCGTTTCATGCGTGCAAAGACGCCCGAGGAACGTGCACATGTTGATCTCGACACCCATTATACGAAGGTGATTACGTTGTAACTTAAGAGGGGAGGAATGTGGGGTAACGTCACTTGAATTTGAATGTGTGAATTTTACATTCAACTGATGAGCAATGGCTGACGGTTCGTGATGATGTGTGGTGCAGGATTATCTGGACACGTTAGTCGGTGAAGAGTATAGGAGGGCTGTACTGTATAAGGTACCCTGGATCATTACGTCTTGGATGCGCTTTGATAATTGTTTCTGTTGATTTCGGAAGCTTATTATTCTGGCACTGACTTCCACCTTGTTGGCTACAGGATTATGTTAAGAATCTGTCAAACAGTGGGATGCAACCCAAGCATGGCCTTGACGGACAATTCCATGCTTGTTGGACTCATGGAGTGTCATCTCGTGAACTCGACAGAATACGAAATGCTGGCGTCAGGGTGGTTGTGATTCATGGAACGTGAGTAGTGGATAGCACGAGTGCTTCGTCGATTCATCCTGTTGCAGAGAACTCGTTGTAGATCACCTTGTACCTGAAAACATGGCTGTTAGGTTCGTTGGAGTTTGCAAGTGTTAAATTATTGAGAGCATTTGAGGAGTAAAGATCTACGTGAGAAAAACACGTCTGGGATGCATTTGACGCCTTCGGTCGTTTTCTGTTATGCAGAGGTGATATAGTTGCACAAGTAAGGCACGCCCGTAAACTTGCTGAGAAGCTGCATCCTGTGTCGCGCATGGTGGAACTTCCAGGCGGGCACATGATTACGCATCAACACACCAAAGAGGTGACCCTTTGTTTGGTTTTAGTTCTGAATCATTAACGTCAAGATCATGCTTTTAGTCGAAGCAAGGTCTAAAGCATGACGCAGAAAATGTGAAACACGTTACTGTCTGAGAAAGAGAGAATTTTCACCTGTTTTCAGGCTGGAATGAATCAAGAGTCTTTCCTTATTAGACCCTTAGCCATGCCCACCTGGAAGTACTGCCCTGTTTTGAGGGTACACACTACTGTAATGGTGCACGGCTTGTCTGATGAATCATCTTTATGCATGGGAAGGAAAGTAACCTTCGTTCATTTTGTATCTACAGGTGAATGAAGCGTTATTGGCTGCTATTAAGGACCAGTTCCCCTTACATAGTTCTTCTGAGTGGAGCGATGAACCCTTCCGAGTAAAAGGTAAAGCTGCTTTTCAACCTGCTATAAAAGTTGGCATTTATTACCTCTAGGACGTGACATTTCTGAATCATGTTCATACTATATGTTCTTTGCTAATTGTTAGCAGAGTGTAGAGATTCATGCATGGTAGGTGTGATTCTTTTCCCTCTGAATACTTCATTGCTCTCACCAGAAACGTTTTGCCACTGCTAACAGGGTGGAATATTTGGCAGACAGGAGAGGCGGACGATGGAAAGGCCACCTCCGTGTTTGGCAGCCGTGTGCGTTCTGTTGTTAGAATCTTAATCAGTTATTGGCCGCAAGTCCTCTCACTGAAGTACGCCTTCCCCAGTTTTTATTGGTTCCTCAATTGGTTGCTCAAGTATTTTCATGAATCCCCTTAATCCTGTGGTGTTGCCGAACTTGTGGAAACACAGTGATGTTTCTACTTGCCATTAATAGCCACAGAATTGCTCTGGTTCTGTTGCAAGCTCTAGAAAATAAGGCGACTTGGTTGTCTGCCGTCATTCTTTCCCAACCCGTTCAGACAAACACAATAGAATTGATGAACATCATGCCGGTATTCTAGGAACCGCAAGGGTTATATCTGCAACAATTAGTTTTAGGATCTGAAGTAGCCATGTAAATTTCTCATGTGTAAAATGAATGTCTAATATGGGCTCTGAAACGCGTCTTTTCCAAAAGACTGCGATGCTACAGAGACGTCGGTTTTGTCTTCACGCTTGACCTGTGCTTTAATTTGGCGAGACCTGTGGCCGAGAAAACCGTTCTGCAGATGAAGAGGCACTGATATCTGAAGGTCAGCTGATTAGTATATTCCGAAATACAGAGATTACTAAGGACCATAGTTCAGTGCTTACATGGCGACGCATGCTGGAAGTTAGTCTCTTGATCCGGCACCTTCACCTTCATTCTTGTAGTTAGGATCAAGATCCTGAAGTGTGTGTGATGTGGTACCCTAATCACGAATATCCAATCTTTCTGTGAACTCACGATCACCACGCGCCGGCGAGAGCCCCAGAGCACGGCTGCCAGGCGAAGTTCTTGCAATTCAGTGGTTCGAGCTTTGAATGAGACAAGATTCCTATGATGTTGCTCTCCTGATTCGTGATGATGTTGCGCTCCTGATTCGTGATGATGTTGCTCTCCTGATTCGTGATGATGTTGCAATTGATCTATTGCGGTGCGGGTTCAGCTATTTTTTTGAAGTCGTGGAGGACAACTGGGATTACTGGATTGAAAGTCCAGCACATGTAGAAAGGATTTGCAGCGGCGTGGTAGCTTACACTGGTGGCCGTGACTTTGTGGAATCATTGAAGCATCCTTCAAATTGTGCCATAAAGTTGTGGCAGAGCTCTCCTTCTATTCCCTGCCATGTGATCATGTCCTTGACCATCCGTGGAATCCAGAATCGCCAAAACCCATGTGGAATGCTGAGCATCAACCTCGCTTTCACTTACATATGGTTCCACTTCCGGTAAGAGCGTGAAATCGGAACTGTTGCTGCTGAGGATGGCCTTCGACGTGTTCAAGACATGTCCAGACTCTCTTCATATACAAGATGAAAATTACAACATGATGCTGGTATTCGCTCGTTGAGTTTGTTTGAAGGATCTCTGACATGAAGCATTGTTGAGATACAGAGAAGGTAAGCGGTTGCTATTGAAACATGGTAGAAATGGAGTACATTCGAGATCTAGTGGGGTTTCTTCGAACGCAAGCGGCGAAACTCTACGAGATGTTTCTTCCGGGAGAAATCTTCTACGACGCAGTCGCACATCCGATCGGGTTCGACGAATACTTCGGCCCGTCCCCCGACACTCCTCGGGTCGATCCCCGCAACTGGGACGTGTACTGGGTGTCGGAACCCGGCGGTCCCCTGGACGAATCACCTCCTCAGCCAGAGCTCCAGGACTCTCCCAAAGGAGACCAACCCCAAGGCTTGCTCGAAATCCCTGCCAAAGAAGACCACCTCAAATCTTCCATCAGAGCTGTGTCTAACATTCGAGACGAACCGCAACCGAAAAAGGACGTTACCGCAGAGGATCCCGAAGATCAGTCTGAGACCATCGCAAAAGATGAGCCGGACGCCGCCGCAGAAGATCGCAGAAACTCCATCGCGAATCTGAAAACTAGTGTTCCTAAGGTAGAGGCTGTCGCAGAACCACCTGTTCCTCAATCTCCAGGTTTCCTCGCCAATCTCTGGACGTTTCTCACCACTCGTCTTCCGAGTATAAAACTGCCGGAGTTGAAACTAAAGCTGCCTGAAGTGAAGCTGGGCACCGTCACGGCGCCGCAGCCTGTTGCCGAGATTGTGACGAAGAAGCCTGAGCCGCTGCACTACTCCAGGACTCCTCTTGCGACTTACGCTCGCGTGAAGTCGCGGTTGCAGGATCGGCCTCCGTTGGTGGCGGCCTTCGCTGATCAGGTTTCGGTGCTGAACCCTTCGGCTCTGGTGCCAAAGCAAGCTTCCGAGGTTGACAAGCCCGTGCATTCGTCGACGGCGTGGGACAAGCTGATGCACAACCTCGGATACTTGCTGCCAACTCCGCTTGCAGCTCTTGTTCACACTCACAAGAGTCCGCGCAGGCGATCCCTGGCGTCCATTCTCGGCGCTCGCACTGCGAGGAAGGTGGTGGCTGAAGTTGAGGTAATCTGTCTTCCATTTTTTGTAATCTATCTTCTATGATTTGTAAACAATCTGAAATCTATCGTCCAAAATTTATAAGTGATGTGGCATGGATTATGATCTATTTTTTTTTAGTGAGATACCATATCGTCCAGGTTGAGGTAAATTTCTATCTTGTTTTGTTTCCACATTGAGTCATGACATATTTGTGATTGTGGTTTGATAGCATGATCCTCTGGACGACTCAATGATCCCCCAGTATCGAAAGTGGAAGAGGATTAAGAACAAGAGGCTACACAACGCGCAGTGGGTGTGTCTGATCACTGTATGCATTTTGCTGATATGCGCTGTGCACATTCAAAGGTTGCGAGAGATCAAGTGGTGGAAGTTTGAGTTCTGGCAGTGGCTTGCGCTCGGGTTTGTTGCATTGGGAGGACGTCTCATCTCCGGTTGGTGCATTAAGGTAAATTATCACCACCTCGCTCTTTCACATAGTTAGCAAGTGATACATGACCCTACTGGAGGATGGTGGCACTGCAATTGTCAGCGTAGCTGCTGGAGATATCGATTGAGTTCAACCTCCTCTTGAAGAAGCGCATCCTCTACTTTGTCTTCGGCTTGCGCCGCTCCATGAAGAACATCATGTGGCTTGGGTTGATTCTCATCACGTGGACTGTTGTGGTGCTGCACGTTGAGGATGTGTCCGACACGATCCCCATAATCACAAAGGTAAGAGTAGATTCTCTTCCTCAGAAGTTTAATTTTTTTATTAGATTTTGAATCTTTGCTTCGAATTCGATCATTTGATCTTATGGATGCTATGGACAGCTCCTCCAATGCGGCTTCACAGGGTCGATTATCTGGGTGCTGAAGGTGCTGCTTGTGAAGATCTCAATCGACGCCTTTCACCGGGACGCATACTTCGACAGGATCCAGGACTCTTTGTTCCATCAATACGTTCTAGAGATTCTCTCGGAGCCACGGAGCCACAGATCTGCTCGGAGCGCTGGAAAAGGTGCTGATGGTAGGAGACGGCATGCACCTGTGTTTAAGGTAGTATCAAAACTTGCAATAGCAGACAGATGGACTTGCCATTCTAGTTTCTCTCTTCTTTGGTATCTTCGAAAGCCCTCTCTACAGATGAGCATGTAGCGTATTTTGAATTTAAAACTCTCATATGATAATAAGCTTCTGTCACGTCTGACCGATCATGCATTGACATTGGATGCAGCTGAGAGGAGCTCCCTCACAGAAACTGGCGCGGAGGGAGGCGAAGACGCAGGGCCGCATCGAACGTCAATACTCGCCGACGCCTTCGACATTCCATGTGGAGAAGCTGGAATCACGCACACTACAGAGGGGCACATACTCAAAAACCACCTTGAATCCTTCTGTCGGCAAAAACTCCTGGACTAATTTCAAACTGCGTTCACTTTTTCCATCTGCAAATTTCCTCACTCCGACAACCAGCTCGAGCACTCCTTCTTCACGAAAAGTACTCCGCCCTGCTATGACTCCTTTCGACGCCGCCGAAGCCGCCTTAATGAGCTCGGGCACCCCATCGGCAATGAGGGGAGGATTGGACCCATCCGACCCCCTGGAAAAAAAATCAAGCTTGACGATAGCCTCTACTGTTGACAGCCATCCGCGGGTGAAGGTGGCATTTCAGGACAAAGTGTTGGAGGAACAAAATCTCAACCAGGAAGCTGTGGAAGCTGTGGAAGATATGGAAGCCGTGGCAGTTCTGGAAGCTGTGCAAGCTTCGCGTCCACTTGCTGGTAATGTGTCCGTCTTCTCCGTTCCGTTGTTGTCCTCACACTATTAGCACTCGAGGTTGAATAAGAAACTTCTTAAGATACTACATTAGGGGTGTTCAAAGTGTACTAAGAGTTGCTCGAAACAAAGAGTCATGCTTTTGATTGAAGGAATGCCTTCTCGAATCCATCACGACGGATCAGGGGTCTTTGCTTAAGAGTACCAGCTAGAAGGAGCCTAGGATGTGTCGTGATCACCTCTAGTGTATTAAAAGAATATCTTTAGTGTGTTGAAAACACCTTTGAAATGTCATAACCAACCGCAATTTCAGATAGTCTCCTTGTCTTGTAACTGGAGCATCTATATCCAGATGTAAAGCAATTTAAGCACATGAAATGGTGCCAGGGGTAGAAGTACTGGAGGAAGTGGTCATTCCGGAACCTGGGATCACTTCACAAGCTGAAGAAGTGATTCAGCCTGGCCTGAGTTTACAAGAGAAAGAGTTTCAAGCAGAGATGGATGTACCAAAGAAAGAAGAGGTTCAAGCTGAGACAAGTTTAGCTCTAAGGCCACAAGTTGTAGCCACAGAAGCTGTGCCCGAGCCCATGTGGTCTGCAGGACCTTCAGAGCCTGTTGCAGCTCCCGGCACGAAGCCAGATTCGAAGCTCCCAAGCTTTGTGGCACCGGACATCGAACTGGAAGACGAATCAGGGCACGAGAATCACACAACCATAGCTCAAGACAAGATTCAGATTCTTACCAAGGATGTGAGTCATCGAAGCCCACATGTTGCTGTTTAATTCTCCTAAGTTCTGTACACACTGGACAATGGGATGTTGATTGAATCATCTCTGTGATGGTATGCAAGTCCCAGGATGCGTTCATCATGCAACCAAAGTTTTGTAGGTATGAAGGGAGTCTCGGAATTAAAATACTGTGATCTGAACTGGGGAATTGGTTCAGTCAGTGTCAGCGTGGACGTTGATGAGGTTAATGAAAGTGGTGCGCACTCGGAACTTGCACATGTACTCGAAGTCGTCCTTGATGGAGCCAGATTGGGAAATCGACAGCATTCCCATGGCTACCAAAGCTGCTAAATATGTTCGTCTCTCACCCCACACAATGTGTTAAATTCCTTAAAAAAAACCTTGAAGAAGAGTTAACTCATTGTCTATGACGGTTTGCAGATTTTTAAGAATGTTGCGCATAAAGGGCAACAGGAACTGTTACTCAAGAATTTCATGAGGTTTTTCCCCCCAGACAAGGCAACACAAGCGTTCTCGTCGTTTGAGGTGACTTTAAAAGGGACAATCACCAAACAGGGGCTTCTGAAATGGGTGCTTGATGTGTACAAGGAGCGAAAGTCGTTGTCACTCACCTTGAATGACAACCGCAGCGTGATTTACCAGATCAACCTGCTTCTTGATGGGGTATGAAAACTCTTTAGCAAGCAGGGAATTTTATTTCTCAAATCACTTGTTAATTAAGAGGATTGAAAGGTAAAACATTTTAGTGATTCATCTGTTTGTTCAGGTTTTGATTGCTGTAATCCTTGCTATCAGTTTTCTCATTATGAGCGTCAACAACCAAGCTTTGTTGGCGGTCACTACCATGCTACTCATGCCGGGTGTTAGCATTTTTGGCAACCTCTTCCGAAATACTTTTGAATCATTGTTATTCTTGTTTATTGTGCATCCTTTCGATGTTGGCGACAGGGTTTTCATCGAGGGCGTACCCTTAATGGTTGAGGTTCGAGCTCGGTTCCACTTCTATAAACCCCCTTGAATATTTGCTCATTACCGCGAGGAGATGCACGTTCATTAATACTGACTTGTAGTTCAAACTGGATATGGTTGCAGGAAATGAAAATCATGTCCACAGTGTTCCTCAAGTAAGGCCCATGTCCATGCTCGTCATTGAATGTGTTCCACTCACTCTTGAATGTACAAGAAACCTCTACTGTTGCTCACTAGAGTGTGGTTTATGCAAGTGCAGTAACTCCAGTGAGCATATCACGTACCCAAATTTCGTACTCATCAACAAGCCGATTGCAAACATCCACCGGAGTCCAGACCAGTGGGATGCTATTGAGTTTCAGATCCTAGCCAACACTTCCCTGGAGAAGCTATCAATCCTTAGGAACCGAATCGACCAGTACGTCCAAGCACTTCCCCAAATCTGGTACCCACGTTGGCGCCTCGTAGTTCGGGACATCGAAAACACCAACAAACTCAGACTTTTGATGACAATTCAACATCACATCAACTTCCAGGTTAGTTCAGAGTCCATCTTACGAGGAAATTTTTCAATAATTGGTGCAGTATCAGTCATCGTCGATGTTATTGTCCACGGCATTCCTTGACATGATTGGATTAAAGTGCAGGATGCAGGAGAGAGA
This sequence comes from Bryoerythrophyllum caledonicum, assembly GCA_963971425.1. Classification (NCBI taxonomy): domain Eukaryota; kingdom Viridiplantae; phylum Streptophyta; class Bryopsida; order Pottiales; family Pottiaceae; genus Bryoerythrophyllum; species Bryoerythrophyllum caledonicum. The sequence continues at coordinate 30,697,900 of OZ020517.1, read as the reverse complement.
ACACAAAGACGGGGCGACATGATTTTGCATATCCAAGGATTCATGCTGGACTTGGCGATAGGGTACCAACTGCCTCCGGGTCAAGCACTTGCATCCAAGTGGCCATAGGTGGTAGTCACTTGGATGTAGATCCAACAATTTTGCATTAGGTCCCTAGATTGCCGTACACCCCCAAGTGTAATTTGCTTGAAAATTGTACAACATTACGATGCTCTTTCTTTTTCTATTATGCATGGTTCAAAACAGGGAGTGCATTCACAGGTTTTAAGCTGCACAACGTCACAATGTGCACTCTGGGACTCACGAGAGTTATTTGTGAAGTCACCCCAAGTTTGAATAAAATACCCCTCTCTATTCAGTATAAATGATTGTAATCGCCTCTGAATTCCTCTTGATAACTTAAATAGCTCAAAGGAGAGATAAGCGACTCCCATTCAAACTCTTCTTTCACTCTCAAAGTCCACCAAACTCTATCTTGATTATAACTCAAAGATCACCAAACTTTTCTTTTGGTCTAATAGAGTGAGGAAAGGGAAGTAAAAAGAGGGGGTGTATTACTGAAACTCTGGGTGACTTTACAGAGAGCTCTATCAGAACAAACAGATAGTGATCAAACAGAAGTGCTGCCAAAGAATACGTCCGTTTGAGACGAGCTGAAGGGTAGTGATTCGATACAGATCTCGCACTCCATTAAAGAGCGGATGAGCATGGAAGTAGAATACAATACCATGAAACTTCAACAATTACCTCTACGGTGTGACCTTGCTTCCGGTGACGTGCTGCGCCACCCACCCGAGACCGTCCCAGAGGCCCTCGCCTGTCAATGCGCAGCACGCCTGGATGTGCCAGTCGTGGTTCTTAATGCTATGCAGCGACAGCGCATCGCTGATCTCGGCTGGCGACATGGCGTCTTTCAGGTCCTGTTTGTTGGCAAACACGAGCACAACGGCGCTCTGGAGGTCTTCGTGCTGAAGCAGCTTAAAGAGCTCGTCCTTGATGACAGACACCCGGGCACGGTCCGTGCTGTCCACCACCATCACCACCGCGTGGGTGCCCCGGTAATACGTCGCCCAAGAGGTGCGCAGCCGCTCCTGACCTCCTAGATCCCACACCTCGAAGCGGATGTTCTTGTACACAAGCTCCTCCACATTGCTGCCCACGGTGGGCTGCGTCACCACGACCTCCCCCAAATGCAACTTGTACAACGTCGTGGTCTTCCCCGCGTTGTCTAATCCCACCACCACTATCTTGTACTCCTTCGCTGGGAACATGTAAAACCACAACCTCGATATGATCACCCCCATCTTGGAAGAACTCCCCGAATACGCTCCACTCTCCACAAAAAGATGTCACTGCAGTCGTTCAGATCTCAACCTAAAAATCATCTGGATTTCCACTCTTCTTCACCAAACTCGGTACCATTTCCCAAAAACATCGGGTCGGTGACTGACAGATGTTCCAACAAACCCTACAAAAAAGACAATTCAACCGTTGTAAGCATACAGCAGCTGATACAAAAATCGCCCCACGGCTGACAATAACGAACATGATCATCAGGCCCATACACCTCACTCAATTCATCAAATGAAAAGTGAGAACTACGGCAATTTCAAGCCGCAATCAGCAACGGTAGAATTCTAAGTAGGACCTGGGAAGGAACCCAAATTCCAGAACACGTGTACTAAAGCACGAAAATTATAGTAAACCAAATTTAAGAAAAAAAACACTAAAATCCTTCCAGAAATGATTAGAAAAGCAACGAAATACCTGGAACTGAATACTCCTACAAACCCAACTCAAACCTCATCCCACTACTGAAAAAGAGGTGGCCCGGAACGAAGTGAAAAAGGAGCTCCGATCCTTGAACATGGGCGAGCTCCAAAAGAGGAGATTAAGCTCGATAACTCACCAGAGACGGCGACAATCATCAAGGAAGTGGAGATGATGGTGGTGAGAGTGATCCAGCAGCACAGCTGCAGCAGCGGACGCAGTGATCGCTGGAGCCTGGAACCCTAGATGTGGGTTGCGGTTGCAGTGGTTCAATGGGCGTGTTCGCCGAACAGTTCCCAAGTAGGGTGAAGTGAAAGCCCAGTCAAGGGAGCATGCGTTACTTGAAGGCACCAACTTATGTGGCTGTCACTGAAGGAGGCAGCACAGCAAGGGATCTCTATATTTTGGTGGCACGAGCTTCTGGCCCGGGGAACCTGTCCCCTATTTTATTTTGGATTTGGATGGAGGGACCTATTTAACCCTTTAAGGCACATATATGGGTCAATTCTGGACAAAAACCTTTGAAGAGAGCGCGACAGACCACCTCAAAGGAAAAAATTGACTACGACTTCGATGTGGAGGAAGATGGGCATCATTTGAGACCATCGCCACCGCAATCGGTGCAAGCATCGATGAGCTACGGTGATTTCCGTGAAACTAGATTTTTGTTCTGCAATGTAGCCATTGTGTAGATGCCATTCTGCATGATCTAGAACACATGTAGATCCTCACATGCTAAAAAAGCTCATTGGCCTTTAAGGGTTAAAGTAGATAGGGCCCTTTGAGAGTAATTTGGGGATGTGGGGCCCCAAATTTGCCCCAGAAAATTCTTTAAAAAAACCTTTAGAACCGGTGAATGAGAGGGCTAGAAAATTGAGAGGTGCCATTAAGAGGAGTGCCCACCTCCTGGAAGAAGCTTGTACCTTCAAAATATAGAGATCCCAAAGGAAGGCGGACTTGTCTCATGCTCCTTACTCACATCCGACTCATGGGAAATGGATGATAATACATGGATGATGTTTGGATGACTCTTTCTCTAGTAATATCTACAAAACGTTTATTGTTAACTGTTCAACATCAGTTGGGAACCATATTTATGGGCACGTCTTTTATTTGTAGGATACAAAAATTTATTAAAGTTTAGCAAGACTTACACCTTTGTATTGAAGATTTGTCAACCAACATCTTCATTTGGAGGTCATTTCAATATATGAATCTTATCATGTAGAATATTGTTATCTAAACTAGTCTAGGTGGATAGAACATAGATGTTTAAGTTAAACATATGATATTCTAGAATTAGTATTAGAAAGTGTTCATCTACTACATATAATAAAATAGTAAGATAAAAAAAAGGAAGGTCAGTAGTGAGTGGTTGGAGGATAGTGTCAACTATTTCTTGAAAATTTGTGTAGTACTTGGATAATAATTGCAAGCCCTTTAAAAAAAACACTAGATAGAATTTTCTAGGAATATGAATTCCAAGTTCTCTAAAGTGCCTCAACAAACTCGGCAACATTACTGAGACAAGTGGCTTCAAATGAGAGAGTAATATGCTAAAGAGAATGAGACGTAGAGAGCTATAGGAGCAGCACCTATCAAGTGGTCATGGGGTGATAGTCAACTAGAGTAGTATAAAAAACCTGTCACAAAGTGTGTAGGGCGGAAGTCACAAGCGTTCTCTTGCTCCCTAGTGCCAACTTCACTTCGATTTTGGATTTCGGATGATGGAATGTGATTATTGATTTTTTCAGCATTACAAGACTCTTGAATTCTTAGAATTTTGCCTTACGGTTCGATCAGAAAAAGTATATATGTCACTACTACATACCTATCACATGTATCTCAAATCAAACAAATATACTTCTTTTGAGAGGTTCATGAGGTAAAATACTTTGAAAATTTTAGAACTTATTCATACTATAATGTGTTTGACATACATTATGATTGAAAAACTTATATCGGAAACTTAAATTAATTTTTTCTAGAAAAAAAATAGGCTATTTCTTTACGGCTCTTAAATTAGAGATTAATGCTTGTTATTGCTCCAAATTCTTATCCGACCTTCTACACCATACAAAATTCTTTATAAACTTAATTTCCATTATTTTCTTCAAAAATTAATTTTTGGTGCCCTGATTCAACATATATATTGCGCAATATATATGGTATATTTTTAGCATTTGTAGTATGAAATATACTCTATCTTGGTTTTGAGCCGAGCCACCTACAGAAGTACACATGTTTAATCTATACAAAGTCTACAAAATTAGCACCTTGTCCAAGATATCTTTTGTTCAACTAACATTTTATTGGCGATGATTTCTTCACCTTTTCTCAATGAACCATTAACATTCAACAACAATTTTATGAAGGGATCCAAAAAAAATATACTACATAATGAATTTTTTTGGCCCAAAAGTGAGTAACCTTGGTGTACTTCTACCCATCATAAGAGATATTTGACACCATGACTGGCGGTACTACAAAGTCTTCCGTAAAATAAACTTCACAACATTAAATATATTGTATTTTTGAACGCCTGTTAAAAAATTTGATCAATTTATTTATCATTCCTCTAATTTATTATTCTTTGTTTCAATTTCAAAGAAAAAATGTGTAACTTGCCTACGTGCAATGCTAAACTTTACTTCTGTATATGTTTATGCTCAATGTAATTTCATGTTAATATGGCTTTAAATGTTACATGATTGCATATGATGTATGAATGTTCCACATGGTATTAATCAAGAGACTCACATGAGATAGGAGGAAATTCATACCTTGAGTGATGATGAGGAGTATTCTACATCAAATGTGGCTTCCATACCAGGCACTTCAACTGCTCCACTTTTTTCTCAATTGAGAGAAATAAAACAACCACATGTTACTGTGCAAGTGAACAAGAGTGCACAGAAGGGAAGGATTAACCCCTAAAAGCCCGTGACAATTTCACACCAAAAACACTTCAAAATTGTTGATTTTAGTGCAATGAGTAAGGAAGGAAATAAAACCTTATATTTATCCTTTTGATCATAAGATCTTCATAAAGACTTACTAATTAACATACTCACAAAATCTCATACACTTTGACCGCACGGATTGAAAGATTATAGTGTTTGAAGTCAAGAAAATGGTCTATTTTCTTCCTTGCGTTGAGTGGATCAACAGACTTTGACTTCATTGGTATTAAATTTTTGCACTACACAAGGTCTAAATCTCTTACCATTGTATTGAGCATGATGTTAGTTCCGTATACACAAATTTTTAGAGGTAGAGAAGGGGTGTAGCATATTCAAAACAAGTGTGCTAGGAGTGGAGGTTCAAAAATTGTCAATTCACAATTTATTTTTTTGAGAATTTAATATGTTTTAGAATGATAATCTAAATGGTCGATAAGAAGGTTTACACCACATATTGTTGCAAAAAATTAAAGTGAAAAATATGAAGATCTCTAGGTTTTATGTAGAAAAGATGAAGTTTATTTCCTCGCTTGCCTGAAATGTGTAAAAATGTTTGACTTGAGTTTAAATGTATTTTTACACAAAGACAAGAATTTCTTTTTGATATTTTCAAAGAAAAAAATATTCTCTACACGTATGGAAAATTTCAATGTCAATAGAGAATTCTAGCAAAATTTTGGAGCTGCCCAAAGTCCCCATTTCTAGATTTGAGTGGTACTAACTTTAAAACCATGAATCCAAAAAAAATAATAAAAATATCTCCATGGAGCTCTTATCAAGGAAAATCTAGTACAAGAGTTTCAAAAAAAAAAAAAAACTAAATTTAGGAACCTACCCAAAATCCAAAATGTACGCCCCATTTACACTTGGGCTCTCAGGAGTTAAGGTGTCAACACGTTCCCAAGCCATTGCATGGGCCATCAATAAATTCTCTGATTGAATCATTGAGATTGAAAAATGAAGTTGGAGTTGACTAAAGAGATTATAAATAAGATTGTAGAGAACGAGACAGAAGCTAGAGAGATGCTCTTACCGAGACAAGTATAGATGCAACATGGACAATTGTAGAGACAAAGGGAGATGCGACAAATTGTTGTATGTTTGCAAAGGCCTTGAAGGGCAAAGACCTGTGCTTACCCCTAATTTGAGTTTTATCATAAGTAGTTCCATGTAATATAAGTGATATGTAGCTGTTTTTTTTGCTGTTGTTATAAATATGGATTTTACTTCGATTTCTTTTGTGATAACCTTTATAGTGCTTAATTCATGCATGAATTCACATTTTCATATTTTTGTTAAAAGAGTTTCCTTGTCAAGTACTTAAAAGCTGCTTTTCTTTCTATATGTTATGAGAAAAATAAATTATTGCAAGAATTGATACAAATTGAACTTTAATTATCAAAATTTTGAAGGATCCATTATTGAAATAACTTCTCTCTCAAAGCTTTATCTTCAGCTTTGGCTACCTTTAGTTCTCAAACAAATAGGAGCCTAGCATTGCCAAATCTTTGCACTTGATTCCTATAACATGTTGTGATGCCCCGTGACTCTCGCAAATTGCGTAACTGACAATTATAGTCATGCAACTAACAATATGCTATAGTGATCTTTGCCACTCTATTAACTCAAGAATTGAACTTCAGTAGATTATGCCATTTGTTTATCAAAGATCCAAACACATTCTCTTCCTAAGTTCAAAACACTATCAAACCTTTTATTGTCTTCATTTTGTAGTCACTTTCAGTCCTTCTGCAAATAAGTGTCGATTGGAGAAGCAAAAATACCAATCAAGTTTAGAGTGCACATCTTTCCTCTAACATCGATAATTGGCGTTTATAAAATAGGTCAGTTATTCAAGTCTTTATATAAGCTAGAAACTTTAAACTTTCTTCCATCATAAATCCCCCCAAGCTAACCTGCACACATATTTTAGAAAGACTTGTTTACATTGTAAATTGTTTGTATAACAATAGAGTGAAACTTTTTTCCTTATGAAAAGGCACTGTGTGCAAAGGTGACTCTTTGGTTTGATCAATTAGCAAGGAGAAAGTGTGTTCCATCAATTATACTACTCACATTTGGCAATCCTTCAATTTTGTAAAGATCATCAATGATACCTTGTAAATGTTCACTTGTAGATAAGCTCGTGCATCTACTAAACAATTTTTTTGGTCAAATTCTAGCAAACTCAAATCTTTTACCTTTCAAACAATCAAGTATAGAATCAGAGGAATAATAATGTTCAAGCCTATAGAATACCACAACAACAATTTTTTTAATCTTCAATTGAGGCCTAACATGATTTATGTTTTCTGACTGCAAATAAGGTATCAGCATATCAACCAAATCATTAAATGCATTTGGGCTCATTCTTTAGAACTTTATGTTTACATGTAATGCATGTCTTTTGATGCTCTCCAAACGACATGTTGACCAATTCTAATGTGTTTCTTGTCTTGGCTCCAACCAATACATTATTGGAGCATATTCTTCTTTAAGGCTATTAAGCATAGAACAAAAAGAGAATAGAGGCCATTCATGGACTCCATCTCCTTCCACGCTCTAAACCCTTTAATGTTGAGCTAGCTATGGCTCGTGGTCAAATCTTAAAGAAGAATAAATTTTGTAGAAATTGATTTATTACAATCATAGATTCGTGGTCAGCCATAGCCAACCCGACGTTTAAGGGTTAATTCATAAATTGTAAAACTGCCCAATGTCACTAACAAAAGCATCGACACAAGCACAACCATACCATAGAAGGAAGGGTTCATTGTTGCTTAGAAGGCACTTACATTCTAAACAAGTAACAAGGCTCAATTGAAAGTTTAAGAAAAAACCACAAATCATATAAACATCTCTAAAAACATGTTCAATAGCCTAAAAAGCCTAATACGTTTGTCACGACATTTTATACATGTTTAAAAAAACAACATCCAAAAACAACATACCATGTGCACGGTACAACCACCGAAAGTTGCACCTCTCCAAAATCCTTCACCAAAAACAATTAGACAATGAAATTTTTAAAAATTAAAAAAAAATCCCACCCTCGATGCACTACAAGTATCCTCCACGTTGCTTGCAAGAAGAGTAGACAAGTTGAATTAGCCATCACTGCTAGACTGCTTGGATTGCAATGGTCACACCTATCCTAATCCAAGACCATTCACACTTCATGTTTGGGTTTGTTTTATCAACATCCCAGGCATTTTCATGAACCGCAACATGAACGCATGTGTAGCGTGCGCACAACTTTGGGGCCGCATCTAACGGCCCGCTACATGGTGAGCTCGTCCTTATCGGGATTATATTTGCTTGCGTGTCTATTTGCCAATAGAATAGGCAACCCTTTGCATACAAAAATTGCAAGTTTGCACACTTGTACATAGCAAATAATCACACCACTCTAAATGGTCAAATGAGAACTCTTGAGAATTTGGACCACAATACAATGGCTCTGGAATATGTTGCAGAAGCACAACAACTACACATTTTGACAAAAGTAGTAGTTAACAAATTTTGGCAAAACAACCAACAATGGACTTTTAATTCACTTTATCTAGATCAATAGTTTGGTTCACAATAATATCAATTTGTGCCACAAATGGAATTGTATTCTCCTTACGAAAGAGTTATGAAACAAATGTTGGTATAACCCCGGACCATATATACAGGCACATATTTTACTCTACGGAATACAAGAAAGGTAAAGGAAATTCAAGTATAGCAAGACTCACACCTTTGCACCTTTGCATTCAAGATACTCCAACTAACATCTTTCATTTGGAGGTCATTTCAACATTTGAACCAGATACAACACCATACATGTAGAATACTGTGGCCACCAGTGGCACATACTGTTAAGGACAACCAGCCACAAGCAGCATAAATAGATTCAAGTTAAGTCAAGAAATGATTCAGCAAACAGTTAGCTGAGATATCATCAACTAACACGGCTAATCAAGCAAGATAGGTCCACAAAGTGCCCCATATAAGTGCATCACAATCAGGTGTTGTCAGGATGAATCATGGCCACTTACGCTTGCAATGAGCATAAAAACCGTATTCGCTGTGTTTATGAAAACGAAACGAAGCGAGAGAGAAAGGAAACAACAAGAATGCAATCATGGTTGGAGTGGAAAGCGGAATAACCACAAAAGCAGACTGATATCTACTGCAACGCAGCGCACGTACACCAAAATTTGTACATTGTCCTTGTACTCTCTAGAGAAAACTCGAGAAGAGGAGAAACTAGTAAAGACCACCTACTAGCATGTCTAACAAGGGAGTGTTACCAATACAACATGGGCGACAAGCTCATGACATACCTTCCTGTGCGACGGCGCCTAGATACTCCGCTGGCGTCGATGCAGGGTCAAGCTCCCAAGCTCCAATCGGTACTCCGGGACTTTCACTCCCCAGCATTGCATGCTTAGGAATACAATGGGAGAAAATAGCCTGCACCTGCTTGTAAGGGATCTTATACGTCTGCTCCTCATCGGCGACAGTGAACAGCGACTTGAATCCTTCCACTTTCACCAGAGGCACGACCGCAATGCCCTCAGCGGTGGACAGCTTGGACTGAACCTTCACCAAATCGTAATCATAGTGATACTCGTCGTCGCCATCTTCCTTCTTCGCCTGCTTCTTGTCCCACTGCTTGTACAGCGCCCAAATCTCCTCCTTCTCCGGCCACAACACCACCGATTGCCTCTTGCTGTCTCTCCCGACTTGAATCATGTCTCTCCCGACTTGAATGATGTGCGAAAACGCCGGCAGGTCCTGAGTGCACTCGGATCCGAACGTGAAGTCCCCACAGGCTGCCGAGAGATGGGCGGTGGATACGAGGCCAGTGGCAGGGAGGTTGGGCTTGTGAGGCTCCAGCCACTCCACGGACACTTGGAAGGGCTCGTTTTGGACGTCAATGACGCGGCCGTAGAAGCGAGGCATGCCGTCCTGGTCGTCATACAGCGCCCAGAACTGCCCCTTTTCAAACGCTGACTCGGAGCGACTCGCATCGAAGTCGTGAAACTCCGCGTTCTGCACAGTGATGGCTCGGTCTTCCTCCGTTGCGGGCGCTGGTGGCTCCTCCTCTGGCGCTTCGTTCGGCTCTCCGTCTGAGTCGGCAGCAGCCGCCTTCACCTTCTTGCTTCGAGAGGAGGAAGAAGGCTGCTTCTTCGGCTTCGCACTGGCGCTCTTCGACGATTTCTTTGACGTTCCGGGAGACGTTCTCTTTGCCGTTGCGGGAGACGATTTCTTTGCCGTCGCGGGAGTCTTGCGCTGCGGCTTCACTGGCGTCGTCAAGGGGCTGGACACTTCGTGCAGGATGGTGTCCACACACTTGATGCCCTTCTCCACCACGTCCTCCACCTGGACGTCCAGAGAGACCTCCAAGGAAGGCTTCTTCTTGCTGGATTTCTTTTTCGTGTGTTTCTTTCCGCCGCTCTTCTTCCCGGCAGGGGCCCGCTCCTCTGCGGCGTCAGAGAGACGCTCCAGGAACGCCATCTTGGGCTGCTCATCTGAGTTCAAGCTGTCGTCGCTCACGCCGTTGTCCTTCGCCTCCACTTTGTCCAACCAGCTGGGCTCCTTAGAGGATTCGGGCTCTTCCCGCGCCTTGGGTTGTGAGTACCCCAGCTCGCTCAGGGGCGGGGGGCGCGACGCCAGGACGTGCTCCTCAAAGGAATCGAGGATGGGCAGAATTGTAGAAGCAGGCCTTTGGTAGAGTAGTGCCAACGCTGCTTTATCGGAAGGCTTAGATGCTCGCTTCCTGGATCCAGTTTCCGCGCCTGCTTTGCGTTTCCCTCGTGACGTTCCCACAGCTGCGTCTGCGTGCCCGTTCGTGGCTGGTCCCCGTCCTAGTTGGCCTTGCATCGACGTCAAGGCCAGGTCCTTAGCCGCGAGATCTCTGTCATACGCGCGAGTTTTCCTGGCGAGGTCCTCATTCAGGCGGTGGTACGCGTCCAGCAAGAACTGCACCATGTCCACGGCCACGCCCGGGCCGCTATCCACTATGGTATCCAGTCTCAGAACCAGCTCGTGGGGAAGAATCTTGGAGCAGAGGAGCTCCGGGCCGGAAGAATTCCTTCCCCATTTCAACTCATACCTGGCATTCGGCTGCTGCTTACTGAAGTAGAACTGCACGCTGTCCACATACTCTGACTCCGTCATCGCCAAATGGCTTGCCCTGTTCACAACCAAGTCCTTGGTCGCTCTCCCCGTCCACGCATCGATGCCATCGCATATCGATATGGTAAACTCGGACGGCAACCACGTCCCCTTCACATACAGAACCGGCACCTCCTGCTGGTGATGCATCCCAGACCTGGCCACATTGTCAAACCTCGCGCACGTCGAGTTTCCCACACTCGCCATGGTTCCAGCTCCAATTACCCAGATGTATCCCTCTCCTAAACCTTCACGACGGACTCCTAATTACCGTCTTCACAACATGATCGACCCTGCGAAGACGCTTTCAAATTAACACATGTCAACAACCAAAGCTCCAATAAACACCACCCGTAAGTTCAAGGGTATCTGGCATTGACCTCGTTTAAGACGTCCACTTTAACACGTCCTCATTGCAATCCAACATCATCGATCGCTCATACTAAACCGTACTCCCTCCAGAAGCTCCACAAAACCTTGCATCTAAGCTAAGCGCTCCACCAAACAGCCATCCAGAAACCACTCAACCAGCTTCCTAAAAACCTAGAGCTTAAGCCACTCCACCCACGTCCTCCGAGGCCTGCACCCACTTCAACACCACCAACAAATTAAGGCGGGTGCTAGATAAAGCTCCAAATTACCACTTCATACTACTTAGTACTATCCTCGCACACAACCCACCTCAAGCTTGTCTCACACAGAGCATCCTAGGAAACCCTTACTCTAGACTACTAGGCTGCATCCTAAAATTGGGCTGTGCTAACCTTGGACATGTGGAGACATGGAGTTTTGAGCACATAGGTGATGGTGAGACGATGAGTTTACCTTACGGTGCGGGAAAAAGAAGAGAATCCGTCCCCTTCTCGCGGTGTATATGTGGGTGTGTATGTTCTTCAAGGCAGAAGCGGTGTGGAGCTGTACAGGAATCCTGCTTCATGACCTCGTTTGGGGGGCCTTTCCGCTTCTCTCTCTGTCTCTCTCTCTGTCTCTCTCTCTCACCCTGTGTGTCTAGAGTAGCCTCTCCAGATACAGATGTGTGACGAGCGTATCATATTGGGCCGGGTTCGGCGGACCTGGAATCGGTGTTGACCTAGGTGCCTATTGCCCTTGTGGGTGGGGAGGCCTATTACCGTTTTGGGTCTTGATGACCTGTAAGGGCCGGTTTATACTTGGGGCCGGATTGAAGGCCGGCCGGAACTCTCCAAGTTCCAACCATTAGGATCTTTCAATCTCTCAAAATCCAACCCAAGAGCTTTATTCTTGGGGCCGGCTGGAACCACATTTCATCCTACGTGTCGCCTTAGGTGGCATGGTTTTGGCGCCAAACCATCCGGCCCCAAGGGAGCAATTGGGACGAGGTTTGGGGCGGCGCAAACTCCCATCTAGGGCCGGATTTGGTTCCTCCGTTGGATCCTTCAAATCACTCCGTCAATTAATTAAAAAAAAATTGTTATTTTTTATTTTTTATTTTGAAAAATAATTCTTATTTTTAAATTAAAAATAAAAAAATCGATTTTTTTTAATCATTATTTTTTTAAAAAAATTGAAAAAGTTAAAATACTCCCTCCTTTTGGATATGCACCTAAAAAAAGGGATTTGGCCAAATAAAGTAAATAAAACTCTTTTTCCAATAGTCAAAATAGGAAGAGGAATTAGAAGTTGCATATATATGAAAAAAAAACTCTCTTAGTTTAGACCTATAAAACATAAGAGAAAAGGGGAAAAATTTATGGAAATATAAAAAATACTCTTATTTATTTATTTATTTATTTATTTATTTATTTATTTACTTATTTACTTATTTTAAATGTAGTAAGGAAAGAAAACATTTAAAGTAAATATATGAAACCTATTTTTCTTTAAACTAGGAAAGAAACAAAGACAAAAGCTTGACACATGTGCTTCTATAATTTTTAGTTGAGCCTTATGAAAATCTAAAACACTTCAAACTTGGAAATTTAGCCCTAGAATCCGGCCCCAACACTTTACATTGACTAGGGCCAAGATGATGAATTTGAAATCCGGCCCTAGAATCCAGCCTCAATGCTTTACATTATTTGGGGCCGAATGGAAGAATTGGGGCCGGATTGAAGGCCGGATTGAAGGCAAATCCGGCCAGCCTTCCATCCGACCCCAGGCCTAATGTAAACCGGCCCTAAGTAAGGTAAGAGCATCTCCACCCGTGATGCCAACCCAACCACGCCGTGTCGGGTGACGCTACGGTGGAGCGTGGCACGGAGCAAGCCGTCCGGAACATATTGCCCACCCATAGCTTGGAAATGGGCATGGTGGGTCGAGATACGGCTTTTCCGTGAAGAGGGGAGCGTGTCTCGTCGTCGCCAGAGGAGAGCAAGTCTAGTTGTCACACGTGGAAGGCCTTCACTGGACAAATTGGAACGGAAGATTGTGGTGTGCGCACGAAAAATGGACGGAATTGTGGTGGACCGGGATGCTGTCCCAGGCCTCGTGGTGTGGGAAATCTGTGAACTTTGCACGCCATTCCGTGCCTTGGTGGAGATGCTCTTAGCACCCTCCACCTATTGGCAAACTTGGCGGACAACATAGGGTCCTCATCGGGACCCAGCCAACGCCGGAGTGGCTTCTGCCCACTTTGATGCCAAGAGCGCAGCAGGTTGGGGTTGGCCACTCGGTGACTGTTGATTGAGTTATTTATTTTTAATTTACTTTTTGGTGAAAGAAGCCAGAGCAACCTCTTTGTTTAAGACCGTATGTGAGCCGGGCCTCAATGGCATGGGAGACAATTAGAGCCAATGAAGGCTTTGCCAAGATGCTCTCCGGATGAGCTTATTTTAGCCTTGCCCCGCCTTCCCCTCCATAATCGGAGGGTAGGGGGTGGGGGTGGATTTGGGGTGGAGATGCTCGAAAATAGACGCATCACTTCAAATCTACATGGATCAACAAAGAAACTTTGCTTGTGTATTCAAACTACGCCATAGTGTTGGACATTTTCTTTGTTTTGTTATTATACAATTTTAATTTATCTTTTTTTGTAGGTGTTTGAAGTTTTAGCTATGCTATTTGACTCCTACACAAGCCATTAACTGTTTCACACCAAAACAACTTCAAAGTTGCCCATTTTAGTGGAAAAAGGGGAAAATATATATTTCAATTTTTGATCCTAAGATCTTCATAAGTGATCACATGTTCACAAATTTTCATAAACTTCACTTGGAGTCAAACTTTACAATGAGTCAATTGCTTGTACACTAATTTGTGGAGGTAAACGACGGGTGTGCATTATCATAAGTGTTATACAAGGAGTCAAGGTTCAAATATTTTCAATTTATATTAAGCTTTTTATAAATTGAGTTTAATATCAAATGAGAATTCAAATAGCCAATAAAAAAGTTTACACCGCATTCTGCAATAAGAAGATTTAAACTAAAAAATATTCAAATCTCAATCTATATACACCCATGTTGGTTCAGATTCAGTTGCTTCGAACCAAATATTTCCATGACTAGAATCCCACCCTTCGTATGTTTCCGGATTTACATGACGTACGGATGTAAGTTTGTAGTATTGCACTTTAATCTCGTCAGAATATTCGTGATCCGGATGCAAATTTGTCAATGCTAAGGCAATCCAAAATGGACGGAAATCCCCATCAGCAGGACGTACCGCAAGTACATAGCCTCGTGCACATCTCTACCAACCCGAAACGATAGAGGGGGACAATGACGCCGTTGTCCAATGAATGGAGGATCTTCTATGTAATCCTCCGTCAACGTCCTGCCAATCTTATATTCATCCACCATAGATGGAGCATATCTAGATAGTGGCCAAAATCCCTCTATAGGGAAGGCGATTCTTTCAATGGCACGTCAAGAGCATCCTTAACACCCGTCCAATAGTACATAATATGTTCATTCTTCCTTGTGTATTCACCTGAGAGATCCTCCTTTGCCATAGACTTTCAAAGGCTTAGAAACCCAAAGATGCCCTTTGTAACCTCATTATAATTCTCATGACGTTGCGGAATGACAGGAAACGAGACAATATCACCCTAAACCATCCGTCGTCACTTTCCATGGTTGAATTCCTTCATTCTCCTTTGGCAACCAATCTCTATCTGTACAAAGAATTTTGTACTGCAACTTTGGCAAACCATCCAAGTCCTTGTAAAACTTGAATTGTTGGCCCTTTGTATAACCTATAAGGGCCTCCTTGCCAATACACAAATACCCTTCTAAAAAACCCTTGAAGTCACGCACCTCTTCAATGAGGTATTGGCTTCTCCTCAACATCCATGAATGACTTCATCAAGAGTAGGATCGTTTGGATAGCTATTTGACTTAAGCTTGGTACTCCATCTTCCAAACATTGCATCAATATCTTTGTGAGTATGACCAACAAGCAAGAATTTACGTACACTTCACGAAAAATACCCATATGAACAAGGAGAGAGAAGAAAGCAAACAAATATCTATTCTTATTGTCCCATGTGGCTTATCCAACTGCATTTGGAGAATTGGTGGCAATTGTTTTGCAGGATCATGTTCATCTGGTGGAACAACAAGAGATCCAAGGCAGACATTAGCATCCGCAAGCACTGCCTCAAATAAAAGAGAAGCTTCCTCTCCTGCAAATAATTCACGAGAAGAATACATGGGTGGTCTGTCTACGTCCTGAAGTAACTTAGCAATGGATCCAGTAGTGTGATTCGAGTTGGTGGGAAAGATATCAAGACTATAATGCGCATAACGGGCATTTCCATGTCCATGTGCAATCATTCCAAAACTGCCACACGGAGTTTCTTAAAAGACCCTGTTGCCTTATTTTTGTGAGAAAAATGAGAAGATGTTCTTTTGTTGTGGTCCATTTTATCATGGATGATGCACTCAACCTCATCTACATTTTCCTTTGAGTTCTTTTGGTTCCCATAATATATGATACGATGAGTTTGTTGAGAGGCCTGATGTAACTGTAATTTGACTTTCCACATTTGATATACGGAGGACCCTCGCGTCGTAGCCTTTTTTAATTGCTAAAGTTGGTTGCATCTGCTTCAGTGAGCAAAGTTGTCACGAGGCTTCTTAGTGGAGTATTGTTCAAATTCAGAGCTTCAAATTCGACTAAGACCTAACAAGGATGTTGGTTTGAGGCCAAATCTTGCATTCACCTTATTCACTATGGGTAACACTGCACTCCACTGAAAGGACGACGGACGACGTTTAGAGATGACCTTCTCCACATTGCCAAGTGTAGTAGTCTTGTTAGGACTATGATCAACAACATCGTGAAGTATGTGGTGCAAAGTAGCAATTGCCTGTAGGGTATGAGTGCGGCGCTTTTTTGTACCTACATTGCCATGTGACCTTGCTCGCACTTCATCCTTTGCATCACTTTTGTACCGGTAGAATGTAGCTCGGCTGACCCCATGATAGTAAACCACGAATCTTGGCAAACATCAATTCCATGAAAGGTCACGACGCGGTTTCTTTTGGAATCCATGTGCATCTGCCTATGCAAATCAAGCAAAATATGTTTCCGGAAATAAACACCTCCAATGTCACGTTAAACTTGGAAGCGAAGTACTGAAATTGTACACCATGGAAATCGTTGCGTACAATTTCTTGGACAAGAGACGGCGCTTGCCACAGAGTTGATCGATTGTGCAGTGAGAAGTACTTCCTTCTTTAATGGGAAATGACCCTCTGTCCTCTTACAATTGCTTTTATACTTCCAAACACCAGCTCTTTGTCCGCAACAAAATACTTTAAGAGCAGCATTATAAATGCTTGTTTGCTCTTGGTCATACATACTCACATTCTGAAAGAAGACGTGTCAAATTGGCCATGCTCGGAGAGCAAACATCCAATTTCAAGGAATGTCATCCTCATTGAAGGTTTCGGCGATCAGAATCGCAACATGATCATCTCCAAGTGGCTGACCTCCAGTTTCATGAACGAAACCAAAATCAACACTCTGGCATAGTCGAATTCCAACATTAGTCCTTGATAGGTTTCTAAGGATAACGTTCTTTGAAAACCAAGATGCTTGAGGAATACCATCACATGCAGCAACACCAAGAGGCAAGGTTGGTTGCACTCGAACACTTTTATCATATGATGCATCCTCCATCTACAAAAGATAACATTTAAAGAGATCTAGGAATAGTAAACTAGTTGTACAAAAAATTGTCAGAAGACAATTTGAATGAAAAGGGAATATAAAATATAAAATACCAATTATCATCAACTCAAGGAAAATTCCAAATCAATTGTATTTGTTAATGTCTTACGAGGTCATTTAAGTATTACTCGATTCTAGGATAACATCAAACATAGAAATTGTTCTCCAAGAGAACAAGTTAAATATACATAACAACACATCAAGCATGTTGTTGTCATCATTATTCACCGCTTAAATGTTGTTGCCTAGGAATATCATAAAAATACAAAAGGTCTAAAATATATCATTTATAGTATCAAACTTCTCCCAATCAGGAGGCTTATAATTATCCTCGACTTGAGGATAATCTATAAATCATTATAACACATAGATTGGTTCAAGAATGGCATAAGCACTACACAACCTAATAAAAGAGGATTTTTGAATTTAACATTTGTCATGATTCTTGTGTTTCATAATTTTTTAGGAAGTTATCCTTGACTCGAGGATAATCACTAATTTAGATTTTTAGGGAACCCAAAGGAACTTGTTTAAATTTATCATGAGCTCCAGAATATCTCTCTATAATTTTACCAACCAGATTAGTTCAAAGATGATACAAATTGTCATCATACTTTGTGATTAAATTTGCATTCCTATGATTTTCTTCTATTTTAGAATATTGAATCTAAGCATTAAATTGAGATGAGTTATCCTCGACTCAAGAATAACTTACAATACTCAATCATCAGTTTACACTTTATTATTCAGGTGTAGTAATGTATAGTTTTACTTAAGTTTTAACCTTGAGTCGAGGATAAATCTGATTAATATCCACTATCTAGAAATTTACATACCCCTCTAATACAGTCACGTGAAATATAAATATCCTCGATCCGAAGATAATCACTTCAACAAAATACAATATCCAATGAGCTCCGCAGTGCTACTGTAATCCCGAAATTTCCGAAACAATTCGTACAAAGTTCACTCTCTGTGCACTACACACCGAAAACGGAAGTCGAAGAAGACAACTCAAATAAATATAATGGCTTCGGCCGCAACAAGGAGAGCATACAACAACCCACCCTGCAGATCAATGTCTAGTGCGACACTGGTATACCCTAGGAGAATATGAAATCCATCCAACGTACAAGAAACACAATTATACACACTAACATTTCTACATAAGAACCTTTCAACAATATCGACAAATACAGTATATTACTGCAAAGAAGAAAGAGCTTGAAGCACGAACAAGGGAGCCAAGGCGAAGTACAAAGATGTTTAGAGAGGAAAGAGTACGAAATGACTTTCTCCAACTGAAAGTATGAAAGTCATAAGCGGAGCCGTGCACAAAAACCGGAGCTAGGCAGGAAAGAGAATTTTCAATAGCAACATTATTTGGCAGGAAAAAATTTCCAAAATTATTGTCACTACTTTTGAGCTAACGAAAAGCATTTCTTGGTAGAGGGCCACACTAATTTTAGAAGGCAACCAACCCGAATGAAACAAAATAAAAAACTGCTATGAATGTTTTTCATTTGTGTCCAAACAAAATACAAAAAAACAAAGCAAAAGAAAACTTCTTCTAATAAAATAGGATCTTCTATTGAATCAAATACTCAAAATACTTTTTTTTAATTATTAAAAAAAATTCAAATCAAATTGCTAAATTAGTGTACTAAATATATTTAATTAATTTAGAAAATGACCTCAATATATGTAATTTTAAATAATTTGAATAAAGAACTTTTAGAAATTTCCATATTATAACCAAAAAAGCAATCATTTGAGTTTTGATTCAATTTGTTTTAAAATAATATTGGGGACGATTATATAACAATAATCTAGTATAAATTAAAATAATATAATCCACGAGCTATTCTTTGATTTTGTACAAATTAATACCTTTACTTTCTAAAGAAAAAATTGGATATGTGGAATTTTAAATGTCTCATTCAACTAAATTTACAACTCATCAACTTACAAATCATTTAAAATTTCCCATTGAAGATTATTATCTCAAAGAGGCCTTTGGAAAATATTATGAAAATGTGCACGTCTTTTTAATTATGTATCAAATTGATCTATTATAACAAGTTATGAAATTCTAATAAATGAATTAAACATCCATAATTTAAAGATTTGTTAGTTTTTTAATATACAACTTATTTTAATACTAAATGAAAAGAAGTGTTATATATGACCATGCTCGCTTGGTCTATTACTCATTAGATACCTTTAGCTTTATGTTTAGTATCTATATTTGTACATGTGATTGGAAAAGTAAACAAAATAAAATTTTAATTTTGTAAACAAGTTCTCTTCAAATTTTAATCAAACACTAAGTCTTCATAATAGTGTGTAAAATATAACAACCTTTTAATTTGTAGTACTAAAATGAAATCCCATCTTCTATTTCCAAGAGTAAAAACTTGCAAAACAAAGAAAAATTCTATTCAAGGTTACAAATCAATTATTTAAATGTAATTGCGGGAACAATAGTTAAAACATTTGAAATTTGTTTATCATGTTTACAGTTGAGCAAAATCAGTTTGATCAACGTCATGAACCGGTCATAATAATCTTGGACTTTCTCTCCAACCTACTAAGCAAAGGACTTTAGTTCTTGGTACACGGCTTCATCAGTGGTCTAACTCCGGTAGCGTTTTTGAAATGCTGCCTTGATGTCCGCCGATGAACAGTAAAGGTGATTCTCCAGGTATGTCTCATACCAGGCCCCAACCTTGTCTCCCAATGTGGTTCCGAACAAGTTGATGATAACTTGTTCGTCAGTTTTTCCATTGTGCCACAATGTCCTCTCAAACTGGAGTATGTGAGCATCTGGGTTACTTCCTTCCCTGTTCTTGGTATACGGTAAGGGTTTCCTATTTGGTACCACTACTAGAGGGGTTGCAGTTCTCCACATTGGAGCTGTTGCTGGAGGTTTAGCTGAATGACCTGGCGGAGGATACGTCCGGATAGGTGCTCGATAGTTTGGCTCTCCAGGTTGTAGCGGTCTATCATCTACCACTGGTGGATAACTGGAGCTTGGTTTCGGAGCCAAAGCCGGAGGTAGGCCCATTTGTACAAATTCTGATGCCCTAGATCTAGACTCTAGTATAGCGACCTGAGGTGGGTAGACCGTAGGATACGTATCCACATACGGCTGCTCCATATAGTTCACCGGTTCTAGTGCCCTTCGTAATGTTCGAGTCGGATGGACTGGACCTCCTGGACTTGCTCCCATGCCGTCGGGTCTAGGCGATGGTGTGGCTCCCATTGTCCTGGAAGGCCGCCGATCCATGTATTCCCATTCCTTCGGACCTGGTGGTCGGAATGAGTCTCCTAACTGCTCTATAGGGCCGCTCTCTGGAAAATGTCTCCATCTTTTTAACGGGTTTGATTTTGGTGCTGCCGTTGATGGTTTCGTCGCGCTCTGCCACGCTTCCCACCACTGGAAAGTCTTTTGCCAAGCTTCGTCCTTCCGCCGTTGAATGTCTTCAGCCCTCTGGTCCTCCAAGCGCCGTTGCTCTTCTTGCCATGCCTTCTCTGCCTCTTGACGTTGGGTCCACTCTTGCAGTAACCTCATAGCTTCCGAAAGTTCAGGTCCGGACCTTGTCTGGTAGCTCCACTCCCTCCAATTCTGTTGTACTTAGCCTCCTTGCGTCCTTTGGCATCTTGCCTCCTTCTCTACCCTTTGTTGAGCCTTAAAATCGTCTAGCATGCGCCTTTGTTCAGAAATAAACTCTGGATCATGGTCGAAATCCTCCTCTTCTTTGAAGTGGACTGTTGGTGTCCTTTGTACAGGTGGTAATCCTTGATTGCTCCTGTGCTGGTCTAGTCCTGGACGTCTCATCTCTGGACCATACCTCCTAAGGTATCCCTGTCCCAACCTCTGGCTCATTTCATCCAAACTAGCATCTAGATTGTCCGGAGTTTGAGCTTCATACCTTGGAGTTGGCGGTCCTTCCCATGCCCGAAAATCCATCATATTCTCTGGGTCGGGATCATGGACCCGCATACTGATATTCGTATGGACCAGCTCCCATCGGTGGTGGAGTATGCCTTCTCGAACTCCAAACTCCCTCCGGTTCATCTCTGGTGCTCTCTCTGCTTCTTTGTTGTCCTGCCTAGTCCGGATCGGGAGCTCTCCTGGATCTCCGGATCCGTCTGGCCTTCTTAGGGGCAATCTGTATGCCTCTTGTGATGAATTTTTGCCAATAAACTCCATGTCTACTAGATGTCTCCTGTTTGCCGTACTCTCCTCTGAGCTTGGATTCCGGTTCCCTGTAGTGTCCTCCGCTTCTGCTTTCTGTTCCTGGATCCTATGTGCTACTCTTCTCGTCTCTTGTTGTGCTTGGAATTTTGCTGCGATCTCCATGTCTAGTCCTTCATAGCCTCCGTCCATCTTGTAGCAGGTGCTGCCACTATATGTTGTGATTGCTCGATTGTTTCACTCCGGTAGTATGCTTCTCCAGTACTCTAGTGTCCGGTCTTCTAGTCAGTTACCTCCTCCGGTACTGCTTTTGTCACCTGCACATGTTCTAGTCTTTGCCATTGTCCCATTTTTACACCCAGATCACCCCACTCATACCAGTAGTCAATAGTACATGCTCTTCATTTAGGTTTGGCTCTTTTAGGTCCTAGTACATTTTTTTTGCCCTAAAAATTCTCTGCCAACATTCTCCCCTAGGATAACATTGGTCTAGCCAACGCTTCCCTTTTCTGGATCATTTCCCACTAGATGTTTGGTGCTTTTTTCCAGCTATACCCTTTCTCCTTACCTAATCCTTTGAGTCTTAGGTCCCATTTCTGTCCTAACTGTTCTCAATCGGTTTAGGTTCACTTCTCTTGACTTTTCGTCCTTTTGCATGCACATTTGTTGGTTTTTGTTGTTTGTTCTCCATTTTTATGGTTCTTTTTCACTTTAGTCTAGTAAATGTCCCAATTTCTTAGTTATTGTCCATTTACTATCCCGTTTCTTCACTTAGTTCGGTGTTCCGTTACTGATATTTGTTTTAACATACACGGATGACATTCTACCAGACAACATCCCCATTCCATTCCATCCAACTGTAAAATGTTTGGATCTCGAACTTACCTCAATTTCGCTAGACTATCCCCCTTTTGGCGTAGGATCACTTCTCGGATCCAAAGCTGGACGTTTGTTGGCCGCACGATGTCTCCTCTAGGATAGCGTCTCCCAGACCGTTGTTCCAAGGTTCCAATGTTAGTACCCGAGTCACGACAGGTGTCCGGGAGTCGTAGTCAGAAGTGTTGGGTGCGTCGCTATCAATTTGCTGCTGAGGTCTAGGTGCAGACACGTATGACTACAAACTTGAGAATGACCGTTCGGCGCTGTCTGCCCTTGTGTCCCTTCCTTCTTCTGTTGACACTAGAGTCACACACGGGTCTCACACAGGTATCTGCCGAGCTTCACGCCAGTAGGGTATCGCTAGGGTATCCTCCGGACTTCACTCCAGCAAGGGATCTCGCGGGTATCTGTCCAACTTCACTCCAACAGGATATCGCCAGGGTATCTGTTGGACGCCACTCCAACAGGGTATCATCGGATATCTGTTGGACTTCATTCCACTAGGATATCGCCAGGGTATCTTCCGGTCTTAATCCCAGTAGGATACTGCGTGGGTATTAAACGGACGTCACTCCAGCGGGGTATCGCCAGGGTATCTGCTGCACTTCACTCCAATAGGATATCACCAGGGTCTTTGTTGGTCGTCACTTCAGCAGAGAATCGTGCGGGTTTTTGCCGAACTTCTTCTGTCTACGGCTATCTGTGGTTGTCTGTGTCTGTCTATAGCTTGTCTATATCGTCTGCAACTGTTTGTATTGTCTACAGCCGCTTCATCAACCATTGCCTGCTACCCTCCAAAAGACTGTTGCCTTGCGCTGCGGGTCAACAAGAGCCACTTGATCCGACCTTGTGCATGGTCGCCAATGTTAAAGGGAGATTTCACCTCAAGTTCATGTGAAGAATCTGCTCTATGCTCATTCAAGCTGAAGTTCCAAGAAGTAAGATACAAGTCCACGATCTGACTTGTACAGAATCTAAAACCCCGGATTCAACCTAGATCTGAATCTAGGTCTGAATCTAGAGCTAGTTGGAACCTTGTTTCCACTGATTTTCTTAGGTTTAATTCACAGATCTAGTGTTTTCACACTGGATTGCAACAAATCAGACTATACCCACAACAAATCTGGATGTTTTCTCACTCTAATACTCTAGATTTGATTAGGGTTTAGTGAATTAGGCAGATCTGTACCAAATCTGGTGTATTTAGGCCAGATTTACAATACCCACAACCAAGTTTCACCACAAATGTTCTTCTAACAACAAGATCTACTCACACATTCACAACACAATACAAATGCACAATAAAGAGTAGCAAGTCTTGCTTTACTTCCTCAAACTTCCATAAACCACTTCCATACTCACTGCAACTACAGATTTACACGATAGTTTCACTTCCTAGCTCTCTAACCACACCTCTACTCTCTAGTTGCAACACTCAAGAGAGATCCGCACAAAAAAGAGAGAACAAGAGAGAGCCCCCAAAAATCCCAGAGAGTGGTTCTCTTACCCCTCTGAACCCTAATCCTCTATAATGGATGGAGATGTTCGAATGGATGACATCCATGCCTGGACAATTTCATCCACTGTCAGTCTGGACAATTTCATCCACTGTTTTTACTTTTTAACCATAACTACTTAGTAACTCAAAAAATAACTACCGGGATCTTATTATAAGTCCAAATCTCCGGTTAACAAGTACACCGTCCCTCTCCAACTAGGATGCGTCCTCTGATAGCTAACTTCAGAGGGAAAACTAAAGCTGATTACTGTTGCGTGTGGTTTGATATTCCCGGATCCGGATTCATAACCGAAAATAGGAAGTGAAGAGAGGCAACCCGGATAACCGGAAACATGAGTTGACCAGATTGGGCCTGATTGAATAAGAAGAATAAGAGGAAGAATAGAAGGAGTGATAACCGGATTGTCTTAATCTAGCTAGCTTCACCTGAATCCCTGGAACAATACACATGTTTATTTGAATCACTTTTTCATGTTGTCGATTACGAGTGTCTGCATTTCAATCTTGTTGTATATGCTTAATTCACAACATGTTGTTTCATATATTGCCTGTTTGCGACGTTGAACTTGAATTGTTTTCACAACATCCAGCTGGATATTTCCGGATGATGCAATCAAAATTGGGTCAACTAGCCCTTTTGATAATTTCTCCGGATGCATATATTATTAACCAACAAAAGCTTCATCCCTATTTCTGGACTTTGCAAAGTCTAGATATAGTTAAATTAGGCATCCATACTTGTTTTTGAATGTTGTGAAGTGTTTGCTATTGCTTTTGAATTGTGTGAATGTTTTCACTTGTTGAGTGAACATTTCATTCAATAAAGAATTCACATTCTTTCCTTGCAATTTGGATACATGTCCACTACTTCAATATATCCAATTAATATTGGGGTTGTTAAAGTATTATAGTACTATTGTGAATAAGTGTACAAACATTATGAAAAAATAAGCACAACTTCAAATTCACTTTTATGTCGCATAGGACATAAATTTTTCATTTAGAAAAAAATCTTGTATTTCTAATACAATAGTCTGCTGCATAAAATAAGAGCAAGTATCATAAAGATATATGGATGAAAAGAAAATTCTCTTTGAACACTCAAAACAATTACAAGCTAGTTCATGTACAATATCTAATCTATTGGGTAAATGTCATTTTCCTCTTTTGGGACCCCACTATACGTTCTCTCCAATCTTTTTTCCTTGCAATTGAATTTCCATCATGAGTACAAAGAATCTCAAAAGACCCTTAAGGATGAAAAAGTTGTTTTCTTGCAAAGTACGGATTTGATGGAGATCAACTACCACGATCGACATCATGGATTGCAAGTGCTGAAGAAGTGCATCACCATTAGAAGTAGCTTCAAGAAGTGCCTCCTCTACCAAATTCCTAATATTACGTACAATACCTTTGGTAGATCAACAGTATTCTTGGCTTTGCAAGCACCGATGT
This sequence comes from Bryoerythrophyllum caledonicum, assembly GCA_963971425.1. Taxonomy (NCBI): domain Eukaryota; kingdom Viridiplantae; phylum Streptophyta; class Bryopsida; order Pottiales; family Pottiaceae; genus Bryoerythrophyllum; species Bryoerythrophyllum caledonicum. The sequence continues at coordinate 30,672,789 of OZ020517.1, read as the reverse complement.
TCTCATTTGATTGAACATCATTAGACTCTAAAACATAAAGAGGATCCACTCCTGGTGCATTGTCACCTCTCGCTACATCATCGCCTCTCGGTGTGTCACTCTGCCCCAAAACATCATTGTCTCCCCGTACGTCTTTGTCATCACTATATTCACTATCCACATCTTGAAATGTATCACTTGGAACATTGTGAGTGAACATAGCTTTAAGCATCCCTCTAATTGAACCATAACAAGTTCCTAGATATTCTAACATAGTTTGCCAAATGATTAGTAGTATGGAGATACTTCCTCCTTTGGAAAAAAGTACTCATATAATTTTTAAAGAATACAGAATACTAATCTTTCGTATATATGTATGTGTAAATGTATAAAATTTTAAGACAACACATTGTATGTATTGGCATCGTCAAAGTTGAAGTCATTTTATTTCTCGTCATTTTTGGCCCCCCTTTGACTTCATTCTTGAACATGAATGGTGCATGTCGTTCATGTAGATTGCGATAGGACTGAAAATTGGAGAGCTTTTAACAACTCAATCCTAGTATTGTGGTTTTCAACTGAGATACTGCACATGCAACATAAGATGATAAATCGTCAACTATCCTCTGCGTCACTCATATTACACATATAATTCACATTCTGGATTGTGAAGCAGCTAAAATGTCCATGGAGCCAAAATGTGACTTCTTGGATGACTTGGAATGCATGATACTCAATGAAGAATTGCAATTTTTTGTCCAATTTGTTATTGGAGAGTTCGATGAATCTGTTAAAACTAGATTGTTATGAGACTTGCGTGTTTGGGTAATCTCAATATTTAAAAAAAGGTTGGACTTTGAAACTACTCTAATTTAGGAATCTAGTCATTAAATTTGAACTAGTCCAACGAAGGAAATGAAGCTTGTGAAGTCATGTTTCCACCCCAATTCAATATTTTAAAAATTGAATAAAATTGATAACAATCAAATAAATTTGAATAATTGATTGCAATTTGAAATTTGGGCCTATAATCATGGTTGACTGATTTTCTAGATTTTAGCAAACATGGAAGTTCCTTTTACACCCCAAATTTTGGCTCTGTTATGAACATATCATTTTGTTTTCTCTCGGATAACGGTCCTGTCATCTTCCCTTTCGGAATTGAATATAAGAAACTAGATATAATTGGTATTACGAATAAGGAAGCAACTCAACCAAGAATGAAGCAATCTACAATGACTTGGCTCATTCTAATGTCGATTTTGTGCACGAGAAGTGCATTCTAGTGGGCCTTCAGAATTGACACAGGGAAGAAGATGAAGGGGAAATTACACCCAAACTAAAAGCTGATACAGACAAGTGACAACATTTGTCATTCACAAAGCTAGTAATCAAAAGTAGATTGTAATGAAATTTACTTGTTGTCTACCCCAGAGATCAGTGTAGTTTGGTGACAGTTTTGCAGGTCACTGTATCTGTGCTGGACCCGATCAACGACAGAATACCTGCAGCCGTGGATGCAACCAAGCCTGAGTCTTGCTTTTTAAGTGTTACTTCGGCTTCAGGGTTTTTTCTCAACTCAGCACTTCAATTAGATGAATAATTCCAGGTTAAATGCTTGACTTCGACCGCTCAACATTCTAACAGAAATCGAATTGGCATCTTAGGCACTACCAGCTGCACAATGGATGCAGCCAGGCGATCATGATCACATGAATGCTTTTTTGAGCTTTCTAAAATGCAGATTTAAGCAGCTTTGAGCCAGTAACATGTAAATGCAGAAAATTTCTTGACTCTCAAGTCGGTTACTAAAGTCAATAGACTACCTCATCTGAGACAGTTCTTAGTTTTCGTTGCTAGTTTTCACGACTTCCAACTGACCACTCTGTATGGGACATACTACCTAAAGCTGCGCTGAGACAGAAATTAACTTCACATCTGTATTAAACCATCACCAAGTGATCGACAGATTGTAACGGTAAAAACCATAGAAATCTGATATAAGAGATACCCCGACGCGCTGGTCGGGTTCGTACATGATTTATTCAAAATGGAGACTGTCCAAAAAATTTGGAAAATGCAAGGGATTTGTGAGAGGAGATACCCATGTAATGTCACGGTGATACTCGTGGAATGCCACGAATATATCCGTGTGATATCTAGGCAATACTCATGGAATACCTCGGCTGAACCTATCGTGTCCAAGCCACTGTGAATTGGAAAAATAATTATTTCGGCATCGGTAGGGAGTGTCCAAACCCGACCGATGCGTACAGTACTCAGCAGATGTTCGTACTCTAGCAAAGGGAAGCATAAGGATGATACCGCCATTTCACAGGAATACCTTCCAGAAATAAACAGTTGGCTCAACGTCTCCCATGAGTGATTTCCAGGTGCATAATTGGTGGAAAAATGCACTTCTATCCGCTGGCAAGACTAGTAAACAACTAAAAGCCACGATCAGAAAATTTAGGATCAACATAATGGACACCTATACCTTCCTGCACAACTCGGTATGAAGGTAATCCCAACCAGAGAGGCCTCAAGTAGCTCAACCGGAGTATAATTGCGAATTCGAAATTTGAACTTAAGATCTTGCACATATACAATATCCACTAACAGCTCTCGACGCTTCAGGTAGCGAGCTCAGCAGATTCATAGAACAATCTAAACCTCTCAAAACCAGGTGAATGTCGGCTGATGCTCAGACTGCTCAAAGGCTCGGGACACGCTCGGCAGTTCCCTGGAGCACCGTCAGCAAGTTGTTGCCGAACGGGTCGCTCAAGTGCGCCGACAGGTTCTCCACTGGTCCCTCGCCGGTCACGTACGCCTGGACGAAGAAGCCCAGCATCGAGAACATCGCCAGCCTTCCGTTCTTGATCTCCTTCACCTTCAACAGAGCAAACTGGTCCGGGTCCTTGGCCAAGCCCAGAGGGTCGAACGCGCCACCTGGGTGAAGCCTGTCCAAGTCCTGCAGAAATTGCAGGTGACAACAAATTCAGCAAACTCATAACGGCAACTCAGGTAACTTGTCCATTTCTGACAAAAGAGCCGATCATGAGCTGTAAAGAAACGTACCGATCCCAACGGGGACTTGTTGATCGACCTGTAGTATTCAGCACCACCGACCAAGACAACCTCGGCGATCACAGCGGCGGCTAGGTTGACGGGGACGGTGGCTCCGAAGTACTGGAGAGTGTCGCCCTCAAGCAGCAATGCTCCGGTCTGATAAAAAGTGTGGTTCATAGAATATCAGATCAATAGCAAATTCATAGATTGCAAACGCGTGGTGCTGACCAATGGTCATCCTCCTCGAGAAAGCTTGACAGTACAATGATTCTTCACATCAACGGAGACACATACCTTCCACCACACGGCCTCGGGTCCGCATACAGCTCCGTACTTGTTGAATGCTTCGGGGAGGACAAACCCGGCGGCTCCCAACATAGCCCACCTGGCGTGGATAAGCTCATAAGCTTGGTACCTGCGAAGTCGAGACACTCACAAGGATGAACAAAACTGTAACAGCATGCATGCAAAGTAGGAATAAAGTAACAAGTGAGGAGGTGAAGACTGACTTGTCGAAATCCGCGGGCTTCTTGCTCAAACCAAAAGGATCGTATCCATAGCTGCAGCATAAACAACCGGAAATGTCAGGGAATCATAAACGCCTACGTGAGGTTCCGGCGCCTCATAAACATACAGGGCAACACCCATCTGACAAGAGCACGACAACTTACTCTCCGGGAACTTCTCCGGTCAAGTACTCCGGGATCTCTTCTTTCGCAAGGAGACCCTCGGGCAAGTAGATCCTCCTGTCAGGACCTGCATTAAACAAGAACAGTGAGAAATTCATAATCCACAACCAACGAAGTGATGCACATTGCCAACGGCCATGCAACTGGCCATTTCCACCCACCAAAATGTTCTCCGAGTGCTTTGCCACAGAGCACAGACAGGTTCAAAGAGCAACTTGAGCAACCTGACACGCATATTTGCATCACCTCGCATAGCCATCAAACAAGGGCATCAAATAGGGGAGATTGCAATTACTTACCATACCACTTGGCCAACTCCTCGTTGTCGGATTTGTTCACCTTGATGCTGGCCTTCTTAGCAATGTTGGCAGCCTTGGGCGCGGCCTTCTTGGCAATGTTGGCAGCCTTGGGCGCGGCCTTCTTCACCTGCTTGGTGGCCTTCGCAGCGGCCTGCTTGCCCTTGCTGAACAGAGACACGACGCGGAGCCCGCCCTGCTTCTGGGCAACGACGTCGCTCCTGGAGGCCACAACCGATTGACCCAAAAACTCAGCCTTCGCTGCTACCATGGCGGCCATCGCTCCTAACCAGATTCCTGCCAAATCGGGAGCGTACGCACTTCGATCGCGTGCTGTGAATGTGCGGAGCTGGGGAGGGGATGAGCTAGGTGAAGAAGTCGCAGACGGTGATGGGAGGCGATGGCGGGTTTGGGGGACCACGGCGTGGGAGTGGCCAATGGCGTGTGGATAAGGCGTTTCCGCAGATTTCCGAGCCCAGATTGGAGGTCGCGAGAGGATTGGAAGGCGTGGGTCCAACCTCGGGCCTAAAGGCGCGTGAAAATTGTAATCGCGCCTCCTGCCCGAAGTGAGTGGGCTGCCCGCTCGAAGGTGGGCCATCGTGCGGCCTCCTTTGTCGCCCGAGGCTGCTGTTCGCCTCTCTAAGGCCCTTCACTCTGACTGCATGGATATAGTACTGTTTCCCCCGGGTCTCGGCCATAGCAATGATCTTCGAGCAGGGAACTTCAGCGATGCAGGGACTTCAGCCCAATTAGAACAGCGCTCCAGCGAGGGAGTCCAGGCGCTCAAGGGAATTTATCTCCTTGACGAGCAAAAGATGTTTGCACTTTCACACTTAGGGGCGTTTCACACTAAGCCCAAGGGCCGAACTCCATTGAAGACCAAACTATGTCGAGGGGCCGAGTTTTGGAGTTGTAAAAAATTATTAAAATTATTTTAATGAGAAAATGTTCGGCCCCTCGGCAAGAGTTTGGGTTTCTATTGTTGTTGGACCCAAACTCTCCTCGAGGGGCCGAACTATTGGCGCCAAAATTCTCAAAAAGTGCTGCCATGTAAGCATTTTGGTGCCCTTCGGCCCTTGGCCCTTGGCCCCTAGTGTGAAGGCCCACGGGCCGATTTTCAACTCTAGGCCAATCAAATTGCTAGAATTGCTCGGCCCCTCGAGCTCGGCCCCTAGTGTGAAACCCCCCTTACTTTCACACTTTTACACAGATTGGGTCAAAATTGACAAATGTTTTATCACATCATTTCATACAAGTTTGGAAGGAGATCCTATGCCTACATTCTCAAAAAGTTAATCTTGACAATTTTTAATCAATGGAAAAGAGATTATTTTGAAATGCCTTTGTCTTGTAGGGATTAAGTTGGGTATTGAGCACTCCAAGGCCTTAAGGTTGCGCTCTTGATGTTGATTTGGTCCCAAACGCGCATCCGTTGGACACGGATTGGGCTGAACTTGCCTGACATGCTGAACCGACCAACAAGTCAAGTTTGCCTCCAAATGCCATTTGGCAGCCCTTTAAGGTCCCATGTGGGCGATCCATTTGCGTGGGGATGGTTGAGGTGTGAGATCGGTTTAGGGTTTGAGTATTGGTTACAAATAAAATGTTTTGTTGGACCAATACATATATGTGTTCAAAATGTAATTGATTTTAATGGTGTCATTTGTAAGTGAGGCAAGGGTACCATAAGTTTTAAAATCTAATTTTTGTTTTTTAATTGTTGAAATGAATTTCAATAGCTTTCAATTTTCATGAACAATAAAAAGAAGGAATAAAGAAAACGTTTTTGTTGTGGTATAATATAAGAAAACATAACAATTTTATTCCAAAGTCAAGGGAGTTTCACAATTTTTGCAAACCACATAATCATCTCCCTCTTCAGCCCTAGTATTCACCATACAAATGTGACAATGAGCTTTTAAAGGAACTTGAGGAAATACGGTTCTCTTTTGCTTAGAATGTGCTGCAAGCAGATGAGCTGGATGTTTCAAAGGTGGTTGTGGAAAAGAACCTACTCCATCTTCTAGCTTCTTCAGTTTTTTTCCATGTCTAGTTCTAGTACGCTGCACATTTTCCTATAACATAGCTATAGAACCATGTCGGGGAAGGTTAATGGTAGGGGGTCTTTGAAATGTATGTCGTACACAAACACATTGTGCAAAGATAACATCGTGCCAACAGATGAGAGCGCACAATTAGCAACAAACTTGGAGCAACGGTGATTAAACTATCACTGTTGCCTACATAAACAATGAAAACAATAGTTTACAAAAGAAACTTTCAACTACTCACCAGCCTAGGCTAGGGAAAAAGAAATAAATACCTAGACCACAACATTTAGTAATTGGTCTATAAGAACCCCTTTACTAATAAGCAAGTATATAACACTCACAAATCACAATAAGTCGAGTCCATGCCACTCTTCAAGAGTGAAAGCATGATACCGATGAAGCTAATGATGTGCAAGACGCACACACCCTCACTTCATTACATGGGAGACTCAACTTGAGAAAGATGAGTCTCTCTCAACCACACTTGGAGGGCATTTGGGGCTCCAAGTCCCAAATGAGGTATCAAAAGATACTATCGTTGACTAGCCATCACACGGCACTAACCCTATCATTAATTACTAATTATGGCAAGTTGTACGCCTTTCGGTAACTCCACAACTCCCTAGGTGGTTTCTAACCAAAAACCACCTACACAAACACCTCCATGTGCCGATCCTGACAACTTTAGTACACAAAGACATCGTGCAAAGATAACATAGTGTCAACATGTGAGAGCGCACAATTAGCAACAAACCCGGAGCAACGATGATTAAACTATCATTGTTGCGTCCATAAACAATAAAACAATAGTTTACAAAAGAAGCTATCAACTACTCAGCAACCTAGTAAGCTAGGCAAAAGAAAATAAGTACCCAGACCACAACATTTAGTAATTGGTCTACAAGGACCCCTTTACTCGCCCCCTTCGCCTGTGCTGAAGCCCCTTTTACACCGGAGAACCACACAATTAACTTAAACTGGAGGAACGACCGATCATGAAAACCTCCCAAGTCTAGAGAAATCAAATCAAGCAACAAAAATGACACGAATAGAGCGTATAGATAAAGGATAGGTCGCGTGCAATGGGAGCTCCATTGTTAATCGCCTCCAACACTATTTACAGGCTAGACCTTGTCTATGTAGACTCTCAATGTGCTAAACATTGTAGACACGACCATTCACCCAATAGTACCTCTAAAAGAGATGGGGTTAGACATTCTAGATGCCACCACGTAGAACACAAGTTACAAATGACCATTGCGGCAGCCCGTTTGGCACTACCACACAACCGACATTGCAATTTAGCAGAGATGTATGAAAGACCAGGGTATACCGTGCCATCAATGTATGGCAATGGCAAGGCGCGCAATTGCGCGTGTGGTCCTTCCATACATTACCATCACGACCCTCCAACAATAACACTCCTGAATTCTTCACCTCACAAACTCGCAAGATTACACGTCCCACCGTCACATCCAAGGTGGTGGGCGTTGATTGTTGCAAATACACACAGGCTCCAGGAGTAAAACGCCGCACTTACGGTTGGTAGCCTCCTCTCCGTATCGTAGCGTAGCGCAACGTATCCCAATGTTGAACAATGGAGAGATTCTTGAATGCCATAGGCATCACACGCTTGAATAAATCCGCACGTTGCTCACACACTTGAGCCCACGTGTCTCGATTGTCTATGTTAGCCAATACGGTGTCAACATTTGCCTGAATGGCCTTTGGTAACACCAGATGCCTTTCAAACAACAGAAGTAAGGAGAAAAAAACGCGAAGGATGCTTGCTTACTAAACCGGTAGCCCATGGCTATCCATAGTAATTACAAGTGCCAATTACCGTGATCATGTCACTTCTTCAAACTATAATTCTAAAGCCCCCATGCGCTCCGCTAATCCATCTGCTTTGGGATGATCCCTGGAAGTAGTGCGATGATCTATCATCGCTTGCTCACACAACGTTTGAAATTCACCAAAGAACTCACGTCCTTGGTTTGTGAGAACTTTCGCTAGAGTTCCAAAGCAGCTTAGAACACAATCAAGGAAAAAATAAGCGCCGCCATCACTGAACTTGTCAGGCAAGGCTATCAACCCAATCCACTTTGAAAAGTATTCAATCATCACTAACACATACTTGTTGTATTGAGGTGTCACTTGCAGTGGACATGCAAAGTCCAAGCTCTACATGTATCCTAAGCCCATAATTGGTAATGGTTGCAATTGTGGAATCGTAGCGTTAAAAGACGCTCGCACACGATCACACACCATGCCCCGAGCCACCAAAGCTTGAACTTGTAACTGCATTCCCCATAGGTATGGATGTGGCATTGGCTTCAAATGTGAAAATAGCCTGTACGAGCAACTTGGCCCATAGCGCCACTAAATCCTTATCGGTGGATGGAGCCGTCACTTTCTGCAACACCTTCAATGATGGTATGGACACCTTGCCCTCTAACATACTACTCACCAAGTGAAACACACCTGATGGTCGAAAATCCAGTTCAAAAAAGTCCGCATTGGCAAACACCAGCAACCGCAATACCTTGTACGCTAAGGAGTCTATGGCGTTTCCATGAGTGAATAAAATAAGTTGGACCAAGGTCAGACTAGGAGCGGCATGAGAAGTTGTTGCATCCCCAATGTTGAAGGAAAGAGGTAGCCAAGACTGACCAACATGGTTCGGCAAACCCGCATAACAAATACGGCTATTACCTGGCATAGTAAATGAAGGTGCCACTGTTTTTGCTGTAGAATGAGCATGCGTGGCAACCACTACCACAACTTGCACGAAAGCGCCATTCTAGTAAGGATCCATGGCTGAAGATGAGTCATGGTCTTCACCGGAGCCCATGTCTCTACTACAGGCTCAAAGAGACCATCGTGCTCATTTGCTTATTCAACTCTGCAATTTTGACCTGCATTGTTTTCACCACATATAATCCAGCACGTAAAGACCCTCCGGTCTTGATTGGGTGAAAAAAAAACAGTTTTCATCACTATGGTGTCGTGCACAACCGCATCGTGCCAAGATAACATCGTGCTAATCAGGTGAGAGTGCACAGTCAGAGACAACTCGAGAGTAATGGTGACATAACCACCACCGTTACCTCTTTTAAACAATAATACAATACACACTTACACACTTTCAGCAATCTAGACTTAGGGAAAAGAAATAAATGGCCTATAACCTCGTATACCAAGAAGTAGTAAGCGGTCTACAAGTACCCCTTTACTCGCCCCCTTCGCCTATATTGAAGCCCCTTTCACACCGGCGAACCACATAATTTATATATAAACTGAATGATAACCGTGAATGAAAACCTCTCAGACCATAGAATCAATGTAGTCGACATGAAAAGACGCTAAAAGACTCAACAAACAAAGGGTAGGCCGGGTACAAGTAGAGCCCCATCGTTAATCGCCTCAAACATATTTTTAATGCTAGACTTTGTCTACTCAGACTCTCAACGTGCTAAACTCTCAGGACAAAACCATTGACCCACTGGTACCTCCAAAAGAGGTGGAGTTAAGCATTCTAAATGCCACCCCGTAGAACATAAGTCACAAATAACCAGGGTGGCTGCCCGTTTGGCACTACCACAACCGACAACGTAATCCAGCAGAGATGTGAGAGAGACGAGGATGTACTGTCCCATCAATGTGTGGTAAGTGGCAAGGCGCACAATTACGTGTGTGATCCTTCCACATCTTGCCATCACGACCCTCCAATACTAACACCTCTGAGTCCTTCACCTCACGAACTCTCAAGATTACCCTTCCTACTGTCACATCCAAGGTCGTGGGCGTTGTTTGCTGCAAATACATATAGTCTCCAGGTGTGAAACGCCGCACCTGCGGTCGATAACCACCTCTCCGTATTGTAGCATAGCGCAACGTATCCCGATGTTGAGCAATGGAGAGGTTCTCCAATGCCATAGGCATCACCCTTTTGAACAACTCTGCACATTGCTCACACACTTGAGCCCACGTGTCTGGATTGTCCATGTTAGCCAACACGGTGTTAGCATCTGCTTGAACGGCCTTTGATAAAATCGGATGCCTTCCAAACAATAGATAGTAAGGTGAAAAAGATGCCAAGGATGTTTGTTTGCTGACCCGATAGCCCATTGCTATCCATAGTAGCTGCAAATCCCAATCCTAATGATGTCCTTTCTTCAAGCTGTACTTCCAAAGCTTCCTCTTGACGGTTTGCACCATGAACTCTACCAATCCATCTGCTTCGCGATGATCCCTCGAAGTAGTGCGATGATCAATCATCGCTTGCTCACACAACGTTTGAAATTCACCCAAGAATTCTCTACCTTGGTCTGTGAGTACCTCTGCTGGAGCTCCAAAGCGATTCAGAACACGGTCAAGAAACGAATAAACGGCCCCCTCACTGAATTTATCAGGCAATGCCACTAACTCTATCCATTTTGAGAAATGCTCGATGATTACCAATATATACTTGTTGTGTCGAGGTGTCACTCGTAATGGACCTGCAAAATCCAAGCTCCATCTATATACTAAGCCCATAATTGGCAAATGTTGTAACTGAGGCATTGGAGCGTTAAAAGACGCTCGTACCCGGTCATACACCATACGCCGGGCCACCAAAGCTTGCACTTGGGATTGCATTCCACGCCACCAATAGTGAATCTGAAGTAGACTATAAGTCCTCCGCACTCCAAAGTGTCCAAGGTCCTCATGTGTGTCCTTAATCAATTTCATTCTTTCTATTGGAGTTGGTACTACATTGTTAGTACCATCTGACCACACTCGTATAAGGTGAGTCTCTCCCACACAAACCTCTTAGCTCGTTGTGGAACCCAATCTCTCCCTTTGTAAGACCATGAAGTCACTGCCTCTCCATTTTTCAAGAACTGCATCACATTCGTGTCTTCATGGATATCTCTGGCGGTCCCAGACTCTACACCTCCTCCCTCATCTACTGTGGCCACAGTAGCTTCCCCGGTGGTGTCTCCATTCATTGTCAATATCCCCAGAAAGACCGAACAATGCCAAGTTGGTAACGGGTTGGTTACACCCTCAGTATGCCACCTAGCACCTGTATCATCCTCTTGGTTTGGAATTGGATTGCGGCGAAGGCCATCAACATCCATATTTACCAAACATGCCCTATGAACTACCTTGAAGTCATACTCCATCAACATCACCGTGCTAGTTTTCCTATCAATTTATCAGACTCCATCAACCATTTCAAACGCTGATGATCTATAACTAACATAAATTCATTCCCAAAAAGATAACACCGAAAACGAGCAATTGCCCACATGGTAGCCAAACATTTTCCTTCGTACAAGCTATACTGAGCCTCAGCGTTGTTGTTGGACCGGTTGGCATACGAAATCACAAATTCCTTGTCATCATCATCCATTTGTGTCAATACTGCACCAATCTCCAACGAGCTCCAATTTGTGTGTAGTTGGTACGTCATTCTTGATATAGGCCTCCGAAGTATTGGTGTTGATGCCAAACGGTCTTTCAATTGTTGAAAAGCGGCCTCTTGCTCATCTCCCCAGATCCAAGGTTGATCATTCCTTGTCAACATGGTTAATGGCTTGGCAATAGCACTGAAAGTTTTGACAAACTTTCTATAATAGTTACACAACCCCAGAAATGCTCTCAATCTATTAACATCTCGTGGTTTAGGAACAGACATCACTACTTCCACCTTGCTAGCTACCACATCTAATCTACTTGGATAAATCATGTGGCCTAATTATTCAATGCAATCAAAGTAGAATTTGCACTTACCAGGGTACAACTTTAATCCATGGAACCTCAATCTAGCAAAAGTCTCCATCAAGTGTAGTCTATGTTGCTTTTGATTCCTGCTAAAGACAATGGTGTCATCAATATAGCATCTCACGAAATCCAACCCCGAGAATACTCTCTCTATAACCCTTTGAAATTCTACTGGAGCATTCTTCAATTCAAACGGTAAAAACTTCCATTGAAACATGTCCTTCCCATCTTTGTCAATGCCCCAGAATGCGATTCTCTCCTTGTCTTCATCTCTCAATCCAATCTGGTGGTATCCAGAGCGTAGATCCAACGTACTAAATACTTTGGCACGGCCAATGGCCTCAAAGTTCTCCTCCGGAGTTGGCATGGTATAACGGTTTGACTTAGTGAATTTATTAATTCTCCTATAGTCACCACACATCTTTTTCTCAGTCCAATTACCATGTATGTCCTTCATGGATGGCATAACCGTTGCTGATGCATACTCACAATCTGGTGGAGCCAACTCCACCAATCCCGCAGCCATCAATTCTTCTCTACGAGCACGAATCATCTTTCGCTCGATGATGCTATACTTGTATGGCTTTCGGTAAATTGGTGCTTTGTTGGTTAAGTTAGTACGCACTTCTTGCCCCTTCAACACTCTCAAATCATGTAAACTGAAAGCAAAACAATTTAAATATTCCGCCAGGAACTTATGTTCCTCCACCTCCACTACTCCATCAGCCGGGCCTACTCTTGGTTTCCAAGTGTCCTTAGTCACCACCTCTTTTCGTTCCTTTGAAGCAGGGTTTTCCACCCTTGGTTGCTATTGAATCCCATGTGAAGGAGACTCCTCTCCTTCCCCCCCAATAACGCTCCCAAGTCCTTCCAATTGACCAAGTTTGTCAATTTCTTCCATGTGGAGAGCTGTGTGCTCTTCCAAGAAGATCTTCTCCACAACATCCTCAAAATCTATCCTCTGGTGACCCAATCTGCTCCTTTCACTCCAGTTCTTCCCTCGATAGTGAAGATCTATTGTTGTGGTCGTCGCAAAAATATTTGCGATATCCCATATGTTCCATGGATGAGGTGCAAAGGCCCTCTCGCTCCCAACCACTTTGCTTGTCACCCTGACAGAGGCAAGTGGTTCTCCTGCCGCCCGCAACTCATAATAACCCATGTAACTAGTCAAATTTGAAGCTAACCGCTTTTGTTCAGCAACCACTAACGATACAATCCAAGTCAGACAATTTAAATCCATTGCCAGACCAAGTAAAAATCGTCTCTGGGCTTTTGAAATCCTAGGCACATTGGTGGTGCCTGTGGGAAAGCCCATGGCTTTATCTCGTTCATCTACATTAGGCTCCACCATCTCCTGGGACAATGAATCTTATACAAGCCCATGCCCACGATCTTTGAAAGCATAAGACCGTGCAAAGCTAACCAACGTGGGCAAGGCCCTACGTGGTTCCCCTTTGCAGTTAACCTTCGCTAATGGTGCTTAGTCATCGTGATACACGCGCCGTGGTGTCCTGAGACGATCCAAAATATCACTCACATACGCATCTGGACGTTTAATGCAACCCACCGCGGATTGTAGCAACTCTGCTGGTGCCAGATTTGTCCACCACAAGCGTGGTCTATGTGCTCTAGACCCTACTACAGCCGCATCAATTAACACTCGCAAACCCAGAGTCTGATGGATTCTGTGCATACTCTCGAGTGTCCTGGACCTCGAACTGCTCACCACGGGCACGTTCTCTACAATATAACCAGGCACCTGCCTCTGAGAAGTTTGAAGCAACCGAAGTACTCGAATCATGTCAAAGAACTTGGAAGAACGAGAGTCCTTTAACCCATTCTGATTACTTGCCATAGACATGCCTTGGCAAGGCCATCCTGCCATGACAAGGTCCACATGACCCACACGGTGAATGTCAGCCTCTGATAGCAAGGAAATATTGTCCACAAGTGTAGAAAAAGAAGTTTTGACGGCACTAGGGCCAACAATTCTGGAAATTGTATCATCAGTCTTCGTGTGTGACGTTTGGCCACATGCCTTGCTGCTTCATCTATATCCACGTAAATGAAGCGCTTAATTTTAATCCCAGCTTATAAAACAACTACCAATCCTGTGCCAATTCCTCCAAACAGCTCCAACAACACGATCCCACCTGTTGGTGTCTTCCAATGGATGATAGCAGTGTCTAACGGAGGCCCTAAGTTGTGCTCAACTTCAGGCTCCTGTTGCATCTGTGGTAGCATAGAATGTTACCATGCTTCTTTCACTGCTAACTCCGCGGCCTCCCTCAACTGGGTGGTGTTGCTCTACGCCGCCTCAATCCCAGATTGATATCTTTCTTCCTGTCCACCACTCGTGTTGTCCATATAGACATCCACTTTCTCTGAAGTGTGGTTAACAATAGAATGATCCTCAAAACTTCCCTGAAACCATGAAGGTTTCATATTCATACATCCAGAGAAGGCAAACACGTCAGCAAAGTTACTAGTAAAAACTCGAACAAATCGAATTGGCAGCTGAGCCTTCCGCCCATCTTCTGTTTGCCATCTTGGTCTATAGCTTGCTGACTCCTCCCTGAAATCCAAGGTGAATCTCATTGGGTAAAGCACTACCGAGCCCACCAAGACATCATATGATTTGGCCTCCGTGACTATTGCCTTCACCTTTATAGAACTGGCATCTACTACATCACTTTGATTGAGTTGTAACACTGACTCAACCCTTGTGATTCGTGTAGCGTGCTCTATACCCCCCATGGATGTGCTAATGGTCTAGAAACACTTCTCCAAAGTATCTCAAGTTAAACCCAACCCTTCAATAGCGGACGCTCTAAGCATCAAAGCTTGAGCTCCTGAATCTAGAAGCACACGTCGAGGTACAAAAACCTTCCACGTAGGCCCAACGAGTTGGAAAATGCTTTGGAAATTATCAACCACTACCACACCAGGGGTAATGGATGATCTCTCAATTGCAGGTCTGGCGGCCATTGTCTTCACACGCATGACTGCTGAAAGTAGCCCCTCTACATTGTCACTATGGCTCTCCTCTGCATTGATAATCTCCGTCTTCAATACATTAACCCTGGTGGAGTTGTCCAACTCACACATTGAGACTACAATCTTGAAAACCTCTGCCACATAGAAGCCATCTTGTGACAACATCTTAGCAGAAAATAAAGAGGCTTTCCACACGGAAGTTGTTGCCTCCATAAGTGCTTCAGAACCTTCTATGAGTCCTCCAGCTTGTGGTGAGGCTCGTGTGGATGTTGCCACTGGTTGTGGTGGAGGCACCATGGACGACGTGGGCACCATCTCTTTCAACGTAAAGGATTGTGGCAACCTCGCTTGTCGGTTATCTTTTCCATGGTCAGGATCCAGAGTTGGAGTAGCTCCATATGGAATATCCTTAGAAATAAGAGTATGGCTCCGTGTGAGAGCATAGGCCTCATGTGTACCATCCTTGATTGCAAGTGCCATACCACTCAACATAAAGTCTCCAAATTCATCATCCACGGAGCTAAAACTGCCCTCAACATGAACACTCGGAGTAACTTGAGGGTTGTCACCTACCATAGAAATATTGACACTCATTGCTTCCATTTTGGCCTCCAACTCTACGAATTTGGCTTTCCAGCTCTTCTTCTCCCCCCAGTGGTCTTGGACTCCTACTCCTTGCCTCCTTTAGCTCCCTTGCTCCCGGTGGGCTTCAACTCTGGATGAAGTTTTCAGCAACTGGCCTCTGCATGCCGCTTGGCACCACAACTAGAGCAGAAACCTTCAGTCTGAAGTGTGGAAGTCATACCTTCCTTGCAATCCTTCTTCTGATGTCATGGCTTCCCACATTTGAAGCACAAGGCACCAGAGTCTGCAATATACGAAAAGATAGCCACCTTGGCCACCTTAACTTTCTCTGGGACCTTTTCTTCTCGTTTGAAAAATCTCATGGCTACCTTCTCTTCCAGTAAATTTATCTCAATCCGCTCTGAGGTCTCAAAAACAAACCGTAGTGTCGTTGGTACTCCCAATCGCAACGCCTCATTGCAAACCAAGGTTTTCAACTATTTGTCAAGAATATTGTACAAGTGTTGCACTGCTTGTTGCTCTGTAACTCCGTGAGTGGTTGAGATTAGTCTCCTTCATCTCGCATGAGCCTCTCTCAGAGACTCGTCACCTCGACGAGTGAAGGAACCAACGGCCTTCATCTTATCCGCCCTCTGTCCTTGATAGTGTCTGTGGAGTTGTACAAAAAATCCAACGGTGGGATTGAATGGAGGTGGATGATTTACCAGTCCGTTTGGCTGCATCATATCCTCCATCGTGCTCGTGCCTTCCTCCATCTTCCCCTTGGACAAGAGTGGTGATGTTACCATGGGTGCTCCACCGAATATGTCCACATAGTTTGGTACGTAGAAATCTCTCCAGGCCATAATTTCTAGGAAATGGGCCTCCTCGAACTCTCCGTAGTCCGCCAATGGAGCTCCTTCCAGACACCCAAACAATGCTCTTTACACCATGTACGGATTGAAGTTGGGATTACGAGACTTCTGGAGTGAAGAAGAAAAAGAAGAAGAACGCCGGTTCCCAAAGGAGGCCGGCGTGAATAAAGTATCTGTTCATTCACTAAGTCCATGCCCACTGGGCATAGGTTAGTAGTATGGAACTACTTCCCCCTTTCGAAGGTAGACACTATGTAACAAGTAACCAAGAACGAAGGACCGTAGGTTCCAAAAAAGTCCCAACAGGAGGGAGGGCATGTATGTTGAAGTGCAAATGTAATCTATGGAGGGGGGTTCGAATCGTCAGAAAGGTGTTGGTTGTTTTCAAGTTTTTGTTTATGCACGAGTATCGACATAGCATGTTGAATCGCAATGATGTTAATGTTTGAGAAAGTGGTTTTGATTAAAGTGATGGGGATTTTAAATGTCTCTTCGAAGGTTGTCATTGAGGGAATGAAGGTGGTGGCTCTAGCACCCGCGGTGATGACAATGAGGGGGTCTACTTTCCAACCTAGTGCTTGGATATCGTCAATTAGTGGTTGGTATTTATTTGTTTTATTAGCAATAGTGTCCGAAGAGAATCTATCATTGCAATATGTAAATTCGATAAATTGGATAGTGAGACTAGGGTCTATATGGTTTGGTGGGGGGTCTTTGTATGACAATCCTCTAACACATAGTAGGTCCGGTTTGAATCTTGCATTACAGTGGCATCTTTGAGTGCAACATATGCATGGTAATAGCCAATGAGGGACCGTGTTTTCCTGTGGGTTGTCATTAAAGGTTCCGGCATTCATGAGAATGAAGCAACGAGATTTGGTTGATGATATAATTAGTTTACGAATAGCCCATACGGCTTTGTTGTGTCTTTTGACAATTAGTGAATGTATATGGGGGTTTTGGCATTTAAGTAGTACATGTAGCCATGTGTCCGGGTCCGTGGTGTTGCAAATTGGGCATGTTATTGTAGGAAATCTTTCACTTCCGAAGAAGAGTTGTTTGCGGGCATTACCCATGTATTGTCCAGTGCGGAATTTGATTAGGCATGTGATTAGTTGATCCGTAATTATGGGGTTTTTCCAAAAATTGTTGGACAATGCGTTGTGAATGTTTGGATTGCCTGTCCATTTATCTACATTGGGGAAATTTTCTATAAGCTTTTCTAGGTTATTTACAAGATCTTGTTTTTTGAGGTATTTGTCTAAGAATCATATAGGGCCTTTATCGGGAGTTTCGCCCATAGAGGGCCATTCATTTTTATGAAAGTAGTATGGGGTGGCATGGACGTGTTCGTATGTGTGTTCGGCATTCTTGTGGGTTTTTTCTCTTCCTTCCTTTGCTAGTTTGTCGGCTTGTTCATTGCCGTCGATATTGGCATGAGCTCGGACTTTATGGAGTGTAGTGATTTGTGTGCGATTTTGGAGCATTGTAACCATAGATGTGAGGATAGTTTTGTCCGGGTGACTATTGTGTAAAGTGGGGTGTTTAATGTGTGTGTTAAGGAAATATAGTACATTTATGCAATCTGTAAAAATGTGAGCCGGCTCGTTTGGGAATTGGGTGGTGATTATTTTTAGGGTTTTGTGTATAGCCATCATTTCGGCTCTTAGAATATTTTGGAGTCCGTGTAGTCTTTTACCTAGTTTTATTTGTTTGGTTGGATTGTATACCCCATAGCCGGCTTTTTCGTGGTGCCAATGTCCCGGGCTTACTTCGGTTGGTTCTTTAAAGGAGCCGTCAGTATAGTAGCTAAAGTTGGGGTCAAATTTAAGGATGGTATTAATTTGGTAGTTGGGAAGTGGGAGGCTCAGTTCGGTAATTGGTATTGTAGAGATGTTTGTGTGGGGGGTTTTAGACCATTTTTTGTTACGATTTATACTAATTGAAATAGGTGTGGGAGGTGCAGTTGCGGTGTAAACCTTGTCAATGTTTAGGTTTTTTGCTATCAAAGTGAGATGGGTGAGGTCTTCTAGAGTACCTATCTCTCGAGTTTGGTGATGTATACATAGAATTCGTAGGGTTGCTGGTTCAAGGCGGGGTGTTTGTATTTGCGGTGGTGTAGTGGGTTCTTTGTATGTCATGGAGTCCGCTTCAAATAGTGCTATGATGTGGGAATCTGGGAATGGGCGTAGGTGTGGGTTAGAGTTATGGTACCATTGAGTGTCGGGAGTGATGATAATGGTGATGTTGTGGTTGGGATCATTGTTTGCCGCCAGGCGTGCCCAATGTATTGCTTGTTGTGTTTCTTCTGTGTTGTGAGGGTGTGCAAGGCCTATTCCACTCCACCTATAATCAAAGGCTTTTCCAAGAGAACCAAAAATTTTATCACGTTTGAATGGGGAATAAAATTTTGAAATTTTTTTGGAGCATGTAACAGGGGATGAGAAGTATGAATGTGTGATATTCAGAGATGTAATAAGGTAGTCTAAGATAGGATCGGGTATAGTGTAGTGTGCATTTGTGAGGGGGTCGTTTTTGGGTATATGGTATTTATATCTTTGGTATAGCCAGACGATTTCGGTTTCAAATGTTTGGGGTATTGGTTCAATGTTAATGTGGGTTTGTATTGCGTTGTCATATTGGTTCCACATCCATTGTAGTCTATCAAGTGGTATGGTTATTAGTTGTCTGCCATTACCTTCGTATATGTGGGCATACTCTTGTTGTATTTTGATTGTATTTGTTTGTGTGAGGATGTCCGTTTCGGGATTGCATTCGGTTGTAAAGATGTTGAGGAGGGGGATAATAAGAGGTGGCGTGACAAATCTATTATCTCGAGGTTGTGCTTGGGGGTGGTGTATTTGTGTGATATTTAGATAATAATTGTTTTGAGTTCAAAGGTAGTATTGTGTAAGGATGTTAGTGTTATGTGAGGAAGTATTTGGGTTGTGCCAAGGGAAAAGATTTCTTTGTGGGAGCCATTTGGCGTAGGTGGTGTTATTGTGGAGCCAATGACATAAGTATGACGTGTATTGTTTGCTTATGTTGTTAGAGTCAATGTACTTTCTATGTTTGTGTGCGGTTATGTTGTTTATTGGGTGTATGGAAGGATTTTTTAATATATGTGGTGGAGGGGCATATGGTCGTGGATGTGGCGGGGTTAGGGGGATTATTGGGAGGTTGACGTTGGGGAGGGTGTCATTTTGATCAATGATGTACGGGTCTTTAAGTGTGTACGGTGGGGCGTGAGTTGTGCAAGGGTTAGGGCAAATAGAGAGGCATATAGGGTGACAAAATAATTTTTTAGCAATATTTAGTGCACTTTTTATTAATTTGTGAGGCGTGCCGTAAAATGTTTTGTAGCTCTTGTCATCCATAAGGTGTGTTCCATTCGGTAGTGTAATTTGTTTTAGATCGGTAATGTTTGCCGAAAAAAGTTTTTGTAGGAGTTTGGCGGATAATTGTCGGTCAAGTCTAGGGAGATTATGTATTTCATTTGCCCAGTTTTGTTCGAGCGGCGCGGGGCCTAGTAGGAAGTTTTCTAGTGTGCTTTTTAGAAATGTTTGGCCTTCTGTTTTGAGTAGGAAAAGTGTGCGGGTAATGGGGGATCGAAGGCAATGAGATTTTTTAAGTCTTTGGAGGTATTGTGCTCCACCATAAATGGCAAGGATGTGCCGAAGAAGTCCACTGTAAATTAGTCCTAGTCGCCCCTTGTCGTTAAGTGCATTTTGGAGTTGTTCTCCAATGCATCGTAGATAGGCATTTTTGAGGGAGAAAGCTTCTAGTCCAAATAGTTCGTGGGGGAGTTGTGTTATGACATTAGGCGTACAATTAGGGAGTCCACATACTTTCTTTTGTATGGCTATGATTTTTTTAACAAGTTTGTTTATGGCGGGCATGGAATAAGGGACCGCATAAAAACTATATGCGATACCCGGACGTATGACGGTGTCAATCATTTTTATTTTTTGTTGCAATGTGGCGGGACATAGTGTAAGTTCTTTGCATTGTTTAATAAGTTTTGTAGTAGTAGCGTGAATTTGAATTTTCCATTTTAACGAGGGGACTAGGTTTATGCCAAGGTATATATAGGGTTGGTTTTGGTTGAGAACCGGAATTGGTTGGTTACGATAGTGGATATTGGTAGCTTGGATAAGGGCTTTGAAGGCGGTCGGGTTTATTTTGGATTTGTTTGGACATCCAGTTACGGCACATTTTTGGACCCCAAGTTCCATTCCGGTCCATAGACAAAATTTGTCTATTTTGTCTAATTGAATATGTAGTGATTTAAGATGTCCGGAGATGGCCACTAGATCATCGGCATATGCGGCCGAGTTTACGGTGGTTTTTAAGGTGCCAAATGTGTAGCCATTATTACCTCTTTGAAGCCATCTCAAAAGAGGTTCTAGAAAGACAATAAAAAGGTATGGGCTCAATATATCGCCTTGAATGGTGCCACGTTGGATGGGAATAGGGCGTGTGTTACCAAAGAATTCTCCAGTGTATGTGGTGGTAGATTGGGAGTATATGTTGCCAACCATTGTGACTGCATCTTCCGGGTATCCAAGGTCGTTCATAATGGCTAGCAATCGAGGATGGTCAATGGAACCGAATGCATTTTTTAAGTCAATGTAGAGTATGTAAATGTCTTTATTAGTGAGTTTTGCATCCTCAAGAGCGGCAATGAGGGTTTGAAGTTGCCGTGTGGTACTTCTCTCGGCTCTAAACCCTTCTTGACTTTCGTGTAGTATTTGGTGTTTTTCCCCATAGGCCGATAATATTGATGTTAGTGTGCTGGTGAATAACTTGTAAATAGTGTTAGCTAAGGCAATAGGTCGGTGGTTAGGTAGCACGGTGTCGTGTTGTAAATTAATATATTGTGTGAAAATATTAAAGATGTTGCCTTGGACATCAGATAGAATATGAGGAGAAAGATACAAAAGGTTGGGGTCGTGGAGAAATCCACGGTTTGGTTCAATGGGGGATAACCGGAGCTTGTTTGTATAACTTGGAAGCCTGCATCTTGTCACTGTAGCTCAGGGAAGCGTAGGTGGCCGGTTGGCTGCTTATTTCCTGCTTTCACTAGCAAGTACCAAGTTGCAACTATCCAGGCCGTTCAACGAGTTTGATAAAGCTTGAACCCGGAACCGGCAGGCAACAATCAACGGACCTTGACAGCCAACCAAGTCCGCAACTTGGCGACCATTAGTGGACTTAAGGCGGCTTTATACAACTGTTGAGGGACTGTACAATGTCGCAACCTTGTCCTTTAGCCAGATCTTTTGATGCGGGCTACTTTTAGTAAATAGAATTATTTATGGCTATTTGAGTAATTCAGTGAAGGCAAGCTTCTTAAAGAAGTTACTGAGAGATATAAAAAGGAAGATAGTTTCTTTGCCTCACATGTTTTGCTTCAAGCCAATAGCTTGGATTGCTTAGAATTGATAGTATGGATTCTCAAGACCCAGATGAGTGGGAGTTGTCGTTATCGCAATTACCGGAGGATCCGTTTCAATCTTCTCAGCCATCAACTTCCAGACGGCGAGTGCGAGATGAAGCGGGGCCTTCTGAGCGTCGTGTTCAACCACGTCCAGATCCAAGTCTGCGGCAATTTGCATTTGTGAATCTACAACCGGACGCGAGAGCTCTAGTGATTGTATTAGAGGCTGAAGCTTCATTGACGGGTGGCCGTCAGATGGTGTTTGAAGGGTGTTTTGAAAATACCAATGAAGGCCAAATGGTGAGTCGCTTTTCTAATGAGATGGGCCACCGTCTTTGGCTTCGAGGCCCGCTGACCTACTTAAGCGATGAGCGGAGAGCGAGTTATGTTTCTGCGGTGCTTCGTCAAATTCTAGAGTTTTTATTCGGTTAGATAAAGGTAGAATCCATTCAGTTGTTAATATAGGAGTTTGTTATGTGTTTATGTTTATGTTAGATCAAGATCCAAGAAAGAAAAAGAAAAGAAACTAAGAAAAGGTTTGACCATCTTAGAATTCTTTTAGAACTTCACCTTTTGAAGCCCAATGGTTGGGGTTTCTTTCCTATCTTATCTTGGTAGACTTTAGAGTGCTTTTGGAGGTTAACCAATAGGCTTTAGATGCCCATGTGGCTTAGACGTGGGCTGATGTGGAAGGATAAGGGGGGGCGATTCTCTTTTCTTCTTGGTGTGTGTTTTTGGTGTGTAGAGAGGGCTGTGAGAAAATTCCCGAGAAAGAGATCGGGCGGTGTGTACTCGTTTTTCATGAGAATGTTATGAAAGTTTGTGAAGTTGTTCCTTGTAAAGTTGCGCTTCTTTGAGCGGTGTTTTTGTTCAATTTGGAGTTCATACGCAAAAGTTATGAGAGATTGAGTGAGGAGTAGTTGGCCGCTACCCAATTAGAGGAGCAACAACTTCGGGCCTTCACCACGGCTTCGATACTTTGTGTTCGGACTTGAAATTTGAGAGAAGCATTCCTCATTGTATTAGCTTTCTAAGAAGCTATCACTCGACTCATTTAGATGCGCTATGAAAAAGTTATAGCCATCTAAGTAGAGGAGAGTTTTGCCGTCTTGGAAGTGGGGAGGCGTGAGTTTTAAGCTTACACAACTTTTAGTGAGTAGATTAGTTTGAAGTGAAATTTAGAGGAGTTATAGCTTATTAGATTAGCTTTCTATAAAGCTATTATATGTCTCATTTAGAATATTAATATAGAAGTTATAGCCGCCGAAGTTGGAGAGGGTTTGCTGCCATCGACATAAGAAGGCACAAACTTTGAACCTCCATAACTTTTAAAAGGTAGTTTAGAATAACCTGAGATTTTGGAAGGTATTAGCTTATTGCACCAGCTTTCCAAAAAGCTATAGCACTTGGCATTTGGCGGCTCAAATCATCTGTGGCATCGATCGGAAGCTCGCAGCTAGTGTGGACAAGAACTTTGGGAGGTCTTTTGTGTTTTTGAACACTTCAAGACTTGAAGATAAGAAGACATGAAGACTTGAAGATAAGAAGACTAGAAGACTCGCGTGTTGTGGCTTGTGGCTTGTTATTCCTAGCCGGATTTGGTGGCTCGTTGTCTTTATTTGTTATTCCCAGCCGGTTTTGGAGGCTAGTTGTTTTTCAATTTTGCTTCGTAAACTTTGTTGCGGCGAAGTGGGGTTAATGGCCCACACGGTCGTGTTTATGTTGTTCCCACCGGTGAGGCGCGATTGTTGGTCACCGTGGGTTTGAAGTTTAGGAGCCAATCTTTCGGACGGTCAGCTCGTGGTTTGGCCGTCCCGTTTTATCCGTCCGAGGCCGTGGTTTCTTATCACCTACCCTTACCCTTAACCCTTTAGAGCCACCACATGATAGGCCAACGGGGAGGAGTTTGAAGATTGAAGAATGAAGATTAAAGATTTGAAGACAAGAGGATTTGGTGGTCAAGACTAGAGATTTATTTGGAGACAATCTTTGTTCTCAAACAATTTCTAGCAGCAGCTAGGATCTCCGCGATTTCCCAAAGAGAAACTCTCGCTACTCGACAACGGATGGGTTGCCTTTTTTGTATAATAAGATTGTTAAACTTGTTTTCCAAGATGTGGGAATGGATTTTTGTTTGTAACAGTGAAGGAAGAATAATGATAGAAGGTCATGGAATCTAAGGGGCATGTTTTTTAGGATTGAGTAAGGTATATGGTCCGGGCCGGGGGCTTTGTTGGTTCCCAAGTTTTTTAGGCACATGTTATATGTGTCTCTGTTATAGTATGTGTGTAGAGGTGTTGTTGGTTCACCTCTTTTATCAATGGTAAATCCGTCCAAGTCATGCCACGGGTATTGCCTAACTCCACACATGCGTGTTGATGTATGTTGTGGTTGGAAGTGACATGGGGGGGTGGATGGTCTATTGTTTATGGATTGTTGGAAATGTATTTCGTTTGCTATGTCTTCTGGGCTGGTTAGGATGTTATTGTTTTGATCTAAAATACAATCTAGTGGCAGGTTTGTGTTATTTTTAAAGACGTTTCTATGAATTT
The DNA here is from genome assembly GCA_963971425.1 of Bryoerythrophyllum caledonicum. NCBI lineage: Eukaryota > Viridiplantae > Streptophyta > Bryopsida > Pottiales > Pottiaceae > Bryoerythrophyllum > Bryoerythrophyllum caledonicum. The sequence goes on along the minus strand of OZ020517.1, from coordinate 30,648,502 downwards.
TTTTGGGGCTATTTTCATATAGTTGACGATATTTAGAAATGGCTTTTTTTACACATTCTCTTGCATATTTTGAGGTAATTTTCCGAGCATCTTTGTTGGCAGTTTTTGCAATGATTGCAATGTCTTTTAGCCAGTCTTCGTGCGGGGTGTTGGGTAGTGGTACTTGGGGGATTTGAGGGTGATGAAGTTTTTGTATCTCAGAGAGTATGGGGTGGGTTCGCCAATTTTGGTTAGTTTTAGCAATATAAATTGTTTTACGAATAGTGTGGTATGTGATAAGGTGTTCTTTCCACTTTTTGGCTAGTTTTCTCGGGAGATATCCCCCTTGTTTTGAGGTTCGAGGTGTGAGTTGTGGAATTGGGGGCGCTTTACAAGTTTTTTCTAATGTTGAAGAAATTTCATTAATAATTTTGTCCAGAGTCGTGCAAGCTTCTTGCCATTGTATGTGTGTAAGGTGTTGTTGGTTCGAAAGAATATTTGTAAGGTAGTCTATTTGTAGTGAGTTTTTTTCAAAGAATGTTGTATTAAAGTTATATAGGTTTTCTTTTGGGATGGGGTTTAGTATTTTAGTTTCATTTGAGTTGTTGGTTGTGGGAGGTCTACTTATAAGGGTGTTGTGAGGTATATTAAGTTGAATTGGAAAGTGGTCTGAGTTTAAGTTTGTTGTGGTATTTGTGGTAGATGTATATCGGGTGTGGTTGGGTGTTTTGATGTAAAATCCATCTATTAGACTAGTGTGTGTGTAGTTTAGTCCACCTTGACGAGAATATTGTGTGTCGGTTGGGATTAGATATAGTTCTAGGTTGTCTGTGTAATTTTTCCATTGATAGTCTATGTCAAGTGGGGGGGAAGAAACCTCTCCGTTTTGACGTCCAATAAGGGCGATGCCTCGGTTAAAGTCTCCGCAAAGTATTATTGTATGGTTAATGTGTGTATTTATTTGTGAAGTGATGGAGTTTTGGATTTCCGGAATAAGTCTAGAGTCTTCTATGTGCGAGGGCATGTATAGATGGAGAATGAGCCATGGTTGAAGGGGTCGGTTGGTAATTTCAATAATTTGAAAATATGGTGATATATTAGCCGGGGTAGGGATTTTAGTAATATTCCCGGGGAAGGCATATGATTGATGTATGTGCATGAGTAGACCTCCTCTTGCCGGTGTATATGGCCTTTGTTGTTGGATGCATCTTGTGAGAGAATGGGTGTTGTTAAATATAAGTTTATAATCGGGGAATGTTTTTTGGATGTATTTTGTGGATTTAGTAGCGGTAAGTGTAGTTTCTTGTATTGTAATTATGGCTGGAGGTGTGTTGGTATAGGTGGTTAGATTGTGGATGCATGGTAAGGCAATGTTTAATGTTGCGGCGTTCCATGTAATTATATATGTGCATTTATTGTCTGTATTGTCGTGGTTATAAAGTGGAGGGGGAATGTAGGTGGGTGTCGGGGCGGGGCCCGTGTATGCGTGAATTGGTTCAAAGCATCTAAGAGCTTCGAGGATAAGATTTTGCGGGAAGTAGGGAAATTTTTGTTGTAGTTCATTGGGGGAAGGGGGTGGGGTTTGGCTATGAATAAAGTTGTATAGGTCATTGTGTAGAGAGTTCTTGTGTTCAAAAAGGTGTTGGTTTTCCTCTAGGAATTTGGTGTATGGGTGGAGTGTATCTATATGTCTTTCAGGGGGATTATGTAGAGAGGATAGGGTGTTTAGTAGTATATTTGTCCAATGTGTTGGATTTGTGTTGGTATAGTTTTGGTTGGTGATATTGTTGCATGTATCTATTGAGGGGTGGAGGGTGGTAATTATGGCAAATAAGATATGTGTTGATGGGTGATTGTTGATTTTTGATGTATGTATCGGGAGATGTTGGGGTAGAGGGTGGAATAAGTTTGGTGAAGTATGTGATTATTTTTTAGAAGTGGTGCAAAGGAAGATGCTAGGTGTTGATATTCGGGGTGGATTTTTATAGTATTTGGTATGAAATATATTTTAGATAATCTTTTATGTGTTTTTGGGTGATTGTGAAAGACATTTGGCATTGGGCCGGGATTAGTTTCTATGTCTCCACATAGTGTAATTAGTAGTTTGTAGTGACTAATGTTTATGTTTATTATTGGCAGGGGTGTGGGTTGTGGTTGTGGTTGTGGTTGTGGTTGTGGTTGTCGTTGTGGTTGTTGTGGTTGTTGTGGTTGTTGTGGTTGTTGTGGTTGTTGTGGTTGTTGTGGTTGTTGTTGTTGTTGTTGTTGTTGTTGTTGTTGTTGTTGTTGTTGTTGTTGTTGTTGTTGTTGTTGTTGTTGTTGTTGTTGTTGTTGTTGTTGTTGTTGTTGTTGTTGTTGTTGTTGTTGTTGTTGTTGTTGTTGTTGTTGTTGTTGTTGTTGTTGTTGTTGTTGTTGTTGTTGTTGTTGTTGTTGTTGTTGTTGTTGTTGTTGTTGTTGTTGTTGTTGTTGTTGTTGTTGTTGTTGTTGTTGTTGTTGTTGTTGTTGTTGTTGTTGTTGTTGTTGTTGTTGTTGTTGTTGTTGTTGTTGTTGTTGTTGTTGTTGTTGTTGTTGTTGTTGTTGTTGTTGTTGTTGTTGTTGTTGTTGTTGTTGTTGTTGTTGTTGTTGTTGTTGTTGTTGTTGTTGTTGTTGTTGTTGTTGTTGTTGTTGTTGTTGTTGTTGTTGTTGTTGTTGTTGTTGTTGTTGTTGTTGTTGTTGTTGTTGTTGTTGTTGTTGTTGTTGTTGTTGTTGTTGTTGTTGTTGTTGTTGTTGTTGTTGTTGTTGTTGTTGTTGTTGTTGTTGTTGTTGTTGTTGTTGTTGTTGTTGTTGTTGTTGTTGTTGTTGTTGTTGTTGTTGTTGTTGTTGTTGTTGTTGGTTTTTTTGGGTATTATTTAGTGTTTTGTTGTTAATTGTGGTTTTTACTATTATAGTATCTAGGGATACTTTATTTATTTTTGTTTTTAGTATATATATATACTTTAAGTGGTGTTTTTCCCGCCGCTACATTGGTCAATGCTAGTTTGACATGTCCATATTGCCTTCAATTTCGAGTGTATCGGGATGGTCGGCTTGAAGGGTTTCCAAGGTGATTCTCATTTGTTTTTGAAAGAGGGCTATTTGGACTCTTGAGTTCCTGTTTGATTCGGCTTGGACCTTGTCCGCATATACTTTTGCTTCCTCCACAATCTCGCTTTTGAGCAAGCTCATTTCTTTCCTTATTTCCCCCAATGTTGTTACTCCACCTTTGTTTACAGCTTCCTCAACCATTCGGTTGAGATCTGATTTGGTGAAGTTTTGTGTTGGTGCATTCTCCAAAGCTTGCACGGTATTGGCAAGGGCGGTATTCACATCAGTGAAGCCAAGCCGTGCAAGTTCCTCGGATGTTGGTGCGTTTATTCCGTCCAAACTTTTTGGATGGGGGCAAAACTCGACATATTTACCTAATATTTTTACATTTTGTTTGACAAATTTTTTGTATACGGCCGCATTGAGACATTGGATATTGCAAGACCCTATATGTTTACTATTTTCCAACCGAAAGAAAACACCCGCCACATTTTTTTCACCCATATATGCTTTGATGCCCTCTTCTAATGATGAGATGGATTTGGTTTTGTTCAGATTTTTGACAATTAAGACTACGGCGTTTTTCTTAGCCTTGTCATCTTCTGACATCTTTTCCTTGCTTGCAAATGATGCTTCCATAAGCTCATTGGAAAAGGAAATTTTTAGTGACCTTATCCTTTTTGCTTCATCCGGTGACGGTGCTTTGATCCAAGCAAAATCCGCCCCTTCATTTTTTTGGATATTGGTCACTTCAAAATCTAGACCTCTAGAGAACCCATCCATGACAACTTCCTCAAACATATTATACCACTTTTTTCCTTTCAAATTTGCACTATTTATCCTAATAGAGAGTAAGCTTGCAATGGCAATGGAATCGAAGGATTTACATACTTTTCCCCTACAAACCTTTTCATCCAATTTAAGGATGAACGGACAAAGACCTTTTAGAAGTCCTGTTCCGTCCGTTTTGGGGTTTTTAAGATGTATTTTGATTGCCCCACTCCATCTTTTAGAGCCATGGTAACACATAATTGCAATGGGTTCACCAAGTATATCCCCCACTTCAATTTTCAATGTTCATGTGTATCAATCTTGCAACAACCATGGCCATAACATCATCTTTTAATATCACAAGTTCCCCTAACTCAAAGAAGATGGCAACATGATAATCGAGTGCAAATCCATTTTCAACAATCTCAAGTTCATGTGGGAGTTGTGTTAGATTGTAATGATTTCCACCATCCTTATCATCCCTTTTGGAAGGCCATTCTTCTTGAATGACATATGGGAAGGCGGGGTTGGATTCATTACACTCTAGTGCTTCCTCATGAGACATACCCATTCTAACCATTTGGCTTACCGAGTGATTTGGCTCTATGGAGAGGGATTGATCCATGGCAAGAAGATTTAGTGCATGAAATCCCAGCCAAAAGGGAGGACGTTGAAATTCGGGAATTTCTTTGCCCTTAACCTTCTTTTGACTGGAAAGGATTTGCACACCACTAGATCTTTTCTGACTCACAACTTCTACTTCAACCATTTGACAATCAGAGAAGAGTTTCTTGGAGGCAGATGCAATACTTGACGATGACGCCATTCTGTACATAACAAGAGAAAGGTATTGGAGTTTGTATTTGTTTTTCCCATTCAAATGACTTCTTATCACCTTAACTAAAACCTCAATCCACAAATTAAGTTGTGGGCCTGTTTGAGAGTTTGTAGTTAAGAAGAAGTAATGACCGACTACCTCTTTGGTATCATACCATTCATTTACGACCATCTTATGGAAGAAGAAGGTGTTAAATGAGATACTATGTTGCTTAATATTTCTAGTACACACACACACATGGGAGGTGCCGGAAAAGAGGTCACCTCTCCAAGTGGATGAAAATTTATATGAGATTTGTGCAAAAGTCCAAGGGTTTGCAAAATAAACCCATTGATGATAAAGACTAACTACTGGGGGGAGTGAGAGAAGGTTATGACCTGATTGTCTGGATTTGGTGTTCTTGAGGCACGGGCTCACTTGCCAACAGGTTATCGCAGTCTTTCTCCCCCTTCTGTTTAAATTACCTTCTCGTATCTCCCAAATTTCGTTTGCAGATTGCCAGGTATGTACTAACTTGTGACGGCTATTCTCCCTGCTTAGTGTCCGTTGCTTCTGTTTAGGGCTCCCGCTTTTCCCTCCAAGCCTCCAGCCCACGCGAGTGGGTTCAAGATGCACACGCTGCTCGTTTCCAGCGCTCCAACGGACTCCGCCCGACCTCCAGTCTTCACTGGCAGGGTTACGACGAGCACATTCCACCGTCCTTCTAGGACAGCCTTGTTTGGTACTCCTTCTCCCGACTCTTCTCGACCTCCAGCCTACACAGGCAGGGTTATAGCGAACACAGACTACCGCCTCCCAAGAGCGGCCTTGCGTAGTCCTCCGTCCCCCAGCTTTCCCCGACCTCCAGCCTTCACATACACGATTGCGGCAGGTGCAGTTCACCGTCTTCCATGGGCGGCCTTGCTTAGTCCTCCTTCATCCTAGAGCAGATTTGTTTCGTCCTCTGTCGTGCCCTTTCCGCCTCGTAAACCCTAGCAGCACGTGCCAGAACTTCCTGCCCTCCCCCGCAGCCCGTCTGTTTTAGATGGCCCAGTTTCTTCTACCCCGCGTGCGCTGATGCGTGTGTTGGTTGGAGTTCATGTAGGGTTGTCTTTGACGACGAATGTAGGCGGTTCCGGGGCGTTGCTACAGACGACGAGTGTCGTATCCCAGATTTTTAAAAATTATTTAGTTTAGTAGTTTAGGGTGTTAAGGTTAACCAAAAAGCTTAAGTTAAGACATCAATCTAAACTAGGATTAGCCTCTAAGTAGAAATAGGGATGGATGAATAAGGGGTTATGTTAAATCCTTACTAAGGATAAAAGAGACCCCGGACCTAAACCTAGACCCAATCTTAAAAACTCACCCAGGACCAGGGATAAACCAGATCACCTCAACCGGAGGCAATCAGGCCCCAAGCTAGTAAAGGGACAGCGTAGCAAGGGCGGACATCATGGTACCCTGCAGCTACCACCGAGGCGGACCCCAGGAGCGCAAGGGCGGGCATCGAGGATCTGAGGGCGGAGGCTGTGAACACGGTCATACAGGCAAGGGCGGATCCTGGTAATACAAGGTGAGAACGCGTACTAACACAGGGCGGAAAGCTAAAGGCGGAACCCTGAGCGCACCAGCAAGGACAGGCTCGAGGCGGAATCCTAAAAACGCGTACTAACACAGGGCGGAAGGCAAAAGGCGGAACCCTGGGCGCACCAACAGGCGGACAGGCTCGAGGCGGAATCCTGGGAACGCGTACCAACACAGGGCGGAACTTCCGAGAGCTTACCAAGGAAGAAGGCGGAGGGAGGAACCCTGTTAAGTCCACCAAGGGTGGGGGTCAACCCCGGAGGAGCGCAGGTCCGGCACGGTGGACAGGAAGAAGGCGGAACTCCCAAACGCGACACCACGAAGGTGGAGGTCAACCCCGGAGGAGTTTATCAACAGGTGGACAGGCTGAGCACGAAGCCCGAAGGCGCACTAGCGACATTAGGCGGAAGAGCAGACCTCCCGAGAGCGTAGCAACATAGCCGGAACCCGGAGGGCGAAATCCCGAAGGCGGATCTCTGGGGAGTAGACCTCGTGCACACAGCCCATCCAACGAGTAGCAGTGCATTATCACGAAGGGTGGACCTCTTGAAGACAGCTGCACCAGCTAGGGCGGGACCTCGATACCCTTTGACAACTAAAAGGGCAGAGTGGAAAGCAATGGCGGCCGGTTCCTCCTCACACATGGCCATTTGCCCTGCCATCCCCAAGGATCCCCTGGAGCTCACGGAGCTCAAGGAGGACCTCCTGCGCATGGGTTGCCTCTCCCTGCTTGAGTTTTGTTGAAGTTTTTGTGTTGATTCTACAGTAGAGGAAATGCGGAGGAACCCACTACCTCAACCGGAGGGGGACAACATCTGTGTTTGTCCCGATAGGTGGACCATGGGTAGGTGGCAAGAGGTATATGAGTTTCCACGACAAGGAGGAGGATGGACCAGCTTGAGGAAGGAGGAGTACGCCAAGGGATGTTTTAGCACTAAGGATGCCAAGAATGGCTATTCATTACAGGATTGCTCAGACCCGCGGGCCAAACGGGTCTTTGCCTTCCTCGTGCCCATCCTACACCCCGAGAAGCCCTCCAGAATCACGGTTACCCTTGCCAACACCGTGTATGGAGCTTTCCTGGGGGAGAGGATGGTGAATTGGGCCATTATTGTGAGAGAAGTGGTGCTCAGGTTGGTGAAGGGCATCAACAACGCCAAGCGGTCCCCCCTCTGTCCCTTCTTGATCCATCTCTACCACCACTTCAAGGAGACCATTCCGGAGGAGGACATGGCGTATGGGACTCAGCTCATGTTAAAGAAGTTCGAGGGGACCGAGTCAGAGCCAGAGCCAGGCTCTGAGGGAGGAAGCAGTGCCCCGCAATCGGAAGAGGAGGCATTACCACCGCCTAAGCGCCGGAGACCGAGGCAGGGAGGAGCTCCTGCCACCAAGACCCGTGCAGCCATCCGTGCTGCAGCCACTGGACCAGCACAACTCGGAGGTAAGCCTTACCCAACCTCTGAATTGATCGAGGCCCTTCGAGTGTATGTGGATGACGTAGATAGGACTTTGGGACACGTTAGTGGTTTGGTGGACAACCCTCCACGGGAGGGATTGATCGCTGCGGTCAAGGAGAGAGTTGGAGGGGCGGGGGACCTTCGCCTCATGGAGCAGAGGGTACACCGGCTCACCTTGGACGTGACAAAGATGAAGAGTAGGGCGTTGGAGGCAGAGGGGGCATGCAGGGAGGCTCTCCTGCAAGCCAATGCCTCCGCGACAGCGTTACATCAGGTGGAGGACGCCTTACATTTTCCAGCTGATGCGGTTGCCAAGGCCAAGATGTTCGATGCCAAGTTGGAGAGAGATGGCCATATCTCTAGCAAACGGGTGATTGCGTTTATGGTGGAGCAGACCGTTAAGTTGGAGGAGGCGTATGCTAACATGAGGGTGTTGGTGGGCAACCTCACCCACATCCTTCCCAAGGTGGGGGAGGATCTTGACAGCTCGGGCAAGGATGCAGATTCGGAGTCCGATGCGGACTCGGGGGGGCAAGGTTTGGGGGCCCAAGGCAAGTCAAAGGAGGTGGTTGATCTTGATAGCCCAAACCTTCCACCACGAGCTCCAGTGGTGGTAGTTGCTGCATGCCCTTCCCCTTCGGAGATCACCACTCAGGCACAAACCGGTTGGAAGGAGGGCACGGGTGTCACAGGGGAGCCTTCATCCAAGGTTGGTCCCCCCACCCTCCCTCTTGGGGGCCCCGTTCGCGACGCGTCATTCGTGGCGCCCTTGCCGGGTGTATCCCAACCGGGGAGGTCCACGAGTGAGAGCTCCGCTTACTTGCACCTTCCAGTATCCGCGAAGGACAAGTCCGGACCCCTCGCTGCGGAGAAGGTCTTCACCGCGACTCCAAGCCCGGTACCTGCCTTCACGACCCGACCCGGGCTTCACCCGAGCATCACTTCCGTGTTACTCACTCCAGGTGGCCCGGAAGCCTCTTTGACCTCGAGGGAGACCCTCCCTCGTGCGTCCGGGTCCGAACCGGCTTCCTCGTTGTCCGCTGATTTGTTATTTCCCTTGGCAACTCTTGCCAAGGCCGCCTCCAAGTCGACCTCGAGCCGGACTGCGAAGAAGCGGAAGAGGAAGGAAGAGAAGACTTGAGGAGTCGACCCGGCAGTAGGGTCAGTATCTTAGTTTATATGTCACTGTTCATTCGCGGACTAGGCCCCGGTTTGACTTTGGAGTTTGACTTGTTTTGCCTTGGGAGTTGTGGTTTGGTGCCTTTTGACTTGGCGTGGAGTTGGTGGGAGGACAGCTACGCCGTCAAGAGTAGTTAATGCCGCCATGTTTAGTTAGATGGCATCTCTTGTTTTGGACGCTAGTTTGTGTTTGCTGCAGTATAAGAGGGGAGCCTCTTGGCGCCTCTCTTCACTGCTTGTTGTGTGTATTTCCTTTCAGTTTGAATTCTAAACCTATGCTCTCAGAAAACCTTGCACGGTTGGAGAGCTCGGATTGCATACGTGATTGTGAGTACCATTTCAAGTAGTCCACTCCTCAAGTCTATATTAACCACCGAAGTTGTCGTTTCCTTGTTCCATCAAGTAGAGTTAGTCGTGTGGATGGGAATAACAGGTGAGATGGTTAGGGGATTAGTCGGACGTGACTCTAACTCTAACTCGTGCAATTGTTTCCTTGTTCCATCAAGTAGGGTTAGTCCGGGTGGATGGGAATAACAGGTGAGATTGTAAGGGTTCAGGGAAGGACAAGGGGGGAGTGACCGGTGAGGGAGGAGTCTTGTTGCGCCTTGTGTGACCTATCGGTGGCGGATGTAGCCGAGTGTGAGGGCGTAGTTAGATTCCTGCTACATTAACCTTTGGTCAGATGGTTGAATCGTAAGGAGCGTTAACTTACCTTAAAACATTAAGTCTAGTTTCAGTCTTCTCCTTTGTGCGGATGTCTATTGGTAAGGACTGACCCAAAAACCATGTGTTAAGGATTGAATAGGACGTGGTTAGATCCCTTGTGCGGATGTCTATGCGGATACAACTAGGGCCTACTCTAACAGCTCGGGTTACCTTGAGGGAAGGACAGAAAGCTAACTAACCCCCCTTTGTGCGGATGTCTATTGGAGGTAAGGGAGGAAGGACGGCGTCCTCTGAAGGAAAGGAGTAGAGTCTATGGTCCCTTGTGCGGATGTCTATGTGGACCCCCTAGATAAAGCTCTTTTAGCCATTTTGAGGTAAAGGAAGGACTACTAATTCAGATGGTAGGTAGGTAACACTACGTGGCCGCCACGGGAATTATACAAGTCTTAGAGGCCACGGGCCTAAAACCCCCCCTAACGGGGGAAATACAGTGAAACCACAACCATCTCAAGTTAGAAGTAGGAGTCGATAGAATAGGAGGAAGGAAGGAAATATGGTACTTGTGTCAAAATCCCAAAATCTCTACGAGTCCACGGAGCAATCGTCCGTGGTGATATATCCCCCCTCCGGATGCTTATGATCTCCGGATGTCTATAATGTATATAGGTGTATAGTTGCTCCTCCACAAGGACTAAGTGGGTGTCCGCCGTGGGTGTCCGCCGTGGGTGTCCGCCGTGGGTATCCGCCGTGGGTGTCCGCCGTGGGTATCCGCCGTGGGTGTCCGCCGTGGGTGTCCGCCGTGGGTGTCCGCCGTGGGTGTCCGCTGTGGGTGTCCGCCGTCGGTTTCCGCCGTGGGTGTCCGCCGTGGGTTTCCGCCGTGGGTGTCCGCCGTGGGTTTCCGCCGTGGGTGTCCGCCGTGGGTGTCCTCCCCAAGGAGGAAAGCCTTTCCCCTCTGGTAACGGGGAAGGGTGGTTGTAGATAAGACTGAACCGTATGGTCTAACCTTTCTTTTCTTTCTTATTATGTATCTGTTGTGGTATGTTTAAGTGCTGTATAGCCTTAGGACTGTTGTTAGTCGTTGTAGTTCTCGGTGATTCTCTGTGGGAACGAATACCTTAAGGTATCTTTGTGTTAAGATGTGAATACTTGTCAATACGTGCTACGACAACGAGCGTAGGCGATTCCGGAGCTTTGCTTCAGACTTCGAGGGTTGGGTTCCGCCTATGGTGGAGAGGGTAGCCTTCGCGGATGAGTTCCTGCGGCCGCCTTGGTTTGTCTCCTTAAGTCTGCTTCTAGTGGGTGCTGCTGGCGGATCCTAAGAGTCAGCAGGCTTCGACAACATGGCTGCGGATCAGATCGGTTCTTGCTCAGTGTTAGGTTCGAATGCGCATGCCAGCTCTGACCAGATCTTGTTGATGTTCTTCGGTCGGTTTCTCGATCTTCTCCGTTCGTGATCTTCTGTTGTTGGGCTTGGATCTGACCTTGGGCTTCTTGTTGCAGGGCGTTTCCTACCGGTTCCCGGACGCAGGCAGCAGTTCGTGGAGTGCTTCTCTTCGTTCGCAATATCGGTTCCTAAGCGTGGGCAGCAGTTCTTGGAGTCTTTTCCTTCGTTCGTAGGTGCCACGCCTTATTAAGTAAGATCTGTTTGTTTTGATGTCGTCTGCCTAGTGCCTTGTATTCGGTCGATTCAGTTGTCCTTTTGTTGTCCCGTCTATGCCTACTCTGTACGCTTCCCTGTAAGTTTTTTAGTAGCAGTGAGATCTTGTACATACGAGGGTTACAGAAAATAATAAAATTCAAAGGTCCCGGAGGTATTGTAAGTGGTAAATCCCAATGAGGTCGGATAACAAATTTAATCTGAGTCCTAATCACATGCTGATGACACCAACATAAACAACATATACTTATATCAAATACAGATAAGAGGGTAAGAAATTCTCCACTGTGTGCAGATTTCGGAGCAGTGGTGGGGATGGTTGTGGCGTACTCCCGAGTCAGGGTGCTTGGTGTGTAATGTTGCCGTCTTGTCTTGTCGCCTGTTCGTGTGCTTGCTCGCCTTGCCAAAAAGTCCGTGTCCCTCTGCGTTGAGGGCGCTCTCACCCAGGAGAAGCAGAGTGTAGTAGCAAAGGGAGAATGCGCAGAGTGCATGAAAGAGGAAGAGGACATCTGTGGAAGAAGGTATTGTGTTATATACCTTGCTGCGAGTCTTTGAGGTGTGATGAATATGTCTGTTGACGTTGGATGCATCTTGTTTTCTTGTTGCTCGCGGCTAGGGTTGTGTAGAAGTGCTGGCCGCTCGATTAGATCTCTGAAATTTGGATCTAGACTAGGTAATTTCTACACTTGGTCTATTTTTGGGGAGACGGCACCAGGGTTTTGTCTGGTCTTGGTGCATGGGTTTTTTGAGCCGCTGGCAGCTTGCTCCTGCTATAGGTGAGGCGAATTGGTGTCCATTATGGCAGTCCTTCCTCTGCAGATGTTAGAGTACCTAGGTGGAAGAGGGGGGCACGATGAGGAGCATGGAGTTGGTGTGAGAAGACTCACCTTATGATGTACGTACCTGTTCTCTTAAATTCGATCCTGTTGTTTGCTGTGGAGCTCGAGGGGTTGTTGGTGATTCTTTGGCGTATTTGATTTTGTTGAGGTTTGTCTTGGCGATTTTTTGATCTTGGTGTGTGTGGTGCAGGCTGATTCTTGAGCATTCCTTCTCTCTTGTCTTCGGTACCTGCCTCTTATCCATTGCTGCGTTTGTAGGAGGCCTTTGTACGCGCATGTGTGGGCAAAGCGAGCTGCCTCGTCTTCGATCCTAGCATCTGTGCTGCTGATGTTTGATTCTTGTTTACCACTTCCTGCATGTGACTTCAGTTGTGGCGCCCACGTTGTTGTTGTCTTGTCGCCGACTTGGGCTCCCAGGCTGCTGTTGTTGCTGTGTGTATGGTCTTGGTACCTATGTCTTGTATTATGCTGCTCCTATGAAGAGCCGAATTTAACATGAGTGTGGTCAGAACGTGTTACCTTTGTGCTTGTCGTTGCTTTGTTTCTGCTGCATGGTCTTCGTGTGTGTACACTCCTGTAACTGTTTGTCTTGTTTGCGGTCGTGTCTTTCATGTTGCTATATTGTGGCTCCCTGCCAATGTTGTTGTTCCTACGGCGAATACTTTGCTGTTCTTGATGTCTGCACCCTGCTGCGTTCGTTGTTGCCATGTCATTTCGGTGCCATTTCGAGTTGTTGCAGTCTAGAATCTCTTTGTAAGGCCAATTGTGTTGTTCCTGCAATGGTTGTTGTTGTCCTAGTAGATGTGTGTGCCTATAGTGTGGTATGATTTGTGGCAATCTAATGGTATGGAACCTGATAGTGTAGGCATGTTCTAGGACTAGACATGTGGAGAGGGTGAGGGTTGGAGGGAACGTACCTGTGGGGTGATATCGTAGCTGTCTTGATTGCTGTCTTGATTGGTGATTCTTGTGTAGTGATTTGGACCTCTTTGTGTGTTGATAGGCGTTCTTGTGATTCGATTGTATCTTTTGTGTGTATCTTGTTGTGTCGTTTGGATGTACCTGTTTGTTAGAAAGGAAGTAATATGCAATGAGAAAATGAAGAACAATTGATAAGCAAGAGTATGGTAAAGAAAAAGTATCTCGTTGTCGTTGGTTGGGCGGCTTGAACTTGTGCAACATCTTCTTTCTGTTGAATGTGGCCCGGTTCGGATGGTTCAAGTGTAGAGTGTGTAAGTACCTTTATCCTATTCAGATCTGGATCTTGCGGTGAGTGTTGTGGATCGGTTGCTACTGATCCAGTCCAACACAGGGCCCGCTACAGATCTACCACATAGATCATAACCTCCAGTTTCCAACAACGTCTTTGCAAGATCCAATCTAATTCTAATCCAAAAAGCCCTATCCAACACATGTATGTACTCCCCACACCTTTCAACAAATTTTGACACACACAAGTGGGCTTGCCAGTAAGGACCAGCACCTCTTAGTGCCTTGTAGGACAAAATTCGTCTAACACTTTGAACCCTCCTCACCAGGAAATACGGAGCTACTCCACACCCATCCTAACTCCACTACAATTTTCAACTCTTCTGGAGTTCACACCACATGGTGTACTCCCTCTTGAAGTCATCGACTTTGATGGTGCCCGTGGCACCAAAAAATCTCCGTACCCCTCGTTCTCTACCTCCATATGATAAAATCATCTCCTCCCAATGAAAGTAGGATTGGTAGGGCTTCGTGGGTAAAACTGGGACTTGAACACTCACCTTTGGATTTTCAAGAAATTCCTCTTCTTCTACCGGTGGCAAAAAATTGTCTTCTGCCTCTTTTGATTGACCACGAATTTCAATCAAGACCCTCTCACTAGCATCTACTGAGAAGGGGGTGTTTCTACGTGTGAAACCGGGACCTTTCCAGTTATCCAGATTGCTACTTGAGTGCTCTACTCGAACAATTGCCAGGCATCATGAGTTCCTCTCATCTCTGAGGCATAGATCGTAGGTGTCACTTCCCAGTCCGACAACTTTAAGGTAAGAATATCCCACACACTCATGGCACGCTCTTGCTACATATTAACCTCCCACTGCCAGGTAGTGTGGAATAAGAAACCTTCGCTCTCAAACTCGGTGAAAATAAGGGAGAATGTGGGTAGGTAGATGCCTGAAGAGAAATCCTCTACCTCTACACCATACCTTGACCCAGAGTTTCAAAGGATCACGACCTTACCTCCAATTACCAAATCCTCCACCATGACTTGCCCACGAGCGCGGCACAAAGGTGCTGGAATTCCCTCCTTCACCCGAAGTGAGCGGATCTTCTGCACCCCACCAAGTGAAGTCCAATACTTCACCGATTCCGTGCTCAACACTTTCGTGCCTAGTTTACGCAAGTTCTAGGGCCTTGTACGAGATCTAACCATGGAAGAAAACTCAAAGTCCCCATGGCTATCACTTGCTGTAGAGGGGGAGTTTTTCACTTGTAGGCTCTGCAAACCAGTGACCAAGGTATCCAACACCTCCCCATCAATTTCCACCTTTGGCCCACTAGCCTTCTCGGATTTCTTAGCCTTATCTCTTCCCTTCATAGCCCATATTAAGTCCCAAATATCCTTGAAACACATTAAACCATGTTAACAATGTCCCTGCAATCTTCAAGCTTCAATCCTAACCTCTCTAATATTCCTTAGCACTCGTAGTAAGGGATACAACTGTGATACGATAGAATAGAACAATACAATTGTATTGATGCTGAGTACCAATACCTGTACAATACGGGTACAATATGGAATAGGTTCGGTACATTTACTGCCTAGGTATCGACCGCTACCCAGGTATCAATCGCCGCCCGGTTATCAACCGCTCTCACAGGGTATCAACCTTTCTGCCGATTAGCAATCTCACTGCAAGTTATAAACCCCCATAGCCGGTCATCAACCCGACTGCTGGGTATACAACCATTGCCGTATATACACCTACTGACCGGGTATACGTCAACTGACCGGGTACCAACCCGCTGTTAGGGTATCGATTGCGGTCCAAGGTATCAATATGATAACAGGGTATCAGCCATACCCAGGTACTAACACTAACCGGGTACCAGTAGCAAAGCCCGGATACAAACCGATATCCCGGGTATCAACTGCGGAGACCGAGTATCATCTGCGAGGACCAGGTACTACACCGTAGCTGAGTATAGATGAATAGCACGATAACAGTATCAGAACTTGGGTATCAGCTCACAGGTGGGTATCCGCTCTCAAAACCGGTTGTCGGCACTCAAATCCGGGTACTAGTAAGGTGTTGGGTAGCAGTAAGCACCCAAGTAGCAATAAGTGCCGGATAACAATAAGCCTCGGGTATATGCCGGTTCTTGTAAACGTATGTCTGCACCCATCCCCTCCGCGTCTACATGACTCCGCGTCTGTACACACAGACTCTGCGTCTTCATACGCATTTCACTTTCCTAAGTGCCTTGCTTTTAATCTGAATCCATACTCTGACCCTAGTACTCACGTCACTCCGTACTCACAAACAGAACACCTGCAGAAAATGTTAGCAATCCATGTCCGCAGTTGGAGAGACACCAACTGATGCCACTGTTGATCCTCTCAGAATGATCAGCAGTGTAAACTCTCCTCCTTAACCAGATCTTCACAGCAAGCGCGCTGCCCGAACCCAGACAATCGTACGCAATTCCGAGCTCCCTCGGTTGAACCACTTCTGTGGCCCTCTCGAATCTCGATTCGAACTTCTGCACTAGACTGTCACCTTGCGCGTCTGCACACAGCCGACGTCGTGCGCACCACCGCCTTTCTCACAGCCCGAGGTCTCCTCTCCCCCGCTCGCGTAGTCAGGCAACATCAGTGATCCCCTTTCCCGATCCACAAACCCCAATCGCGGTCATACACCTCCCATTCTCTCGCCTCACGGCCTTCAATTCCACACGAGGAAATTGTTGTCACCGCGGCGAAGACGAGGCAATAGAGCCGTTCCAGTGGACGCAATTATGAGTGCAAGTGCAAGCATCTCCTCTCCTCGCCTCTCTCGCCTCTCCTCTCCTCGGACCAGAACATGCTCTGAAACACACGCCACTGAAAAACCACCACTGTACAAACCTACGTCGTTTTTCTCCCGAGAAAGCGGATCCGAGGCAGACGACTTCGTGGCCAAATAGTGGATGAAGTATGTAGAGTCAACGTACTTTCATCCGTGATTATCAGCAAAGATAATCGTCCACCTCACCTTTCTTATCTTATCTAATGAACATCATCCATCTCTTCTAAGTATGCTTGAGCTTTTGCAACAAAAATTTCAGCACTAAAACATTGCTAAAAAACACCTCAAACACAAGATTTTGAAGGTTTTAAGTGTTAAAAATCCACTAAGACTACACTCATATCAAAGTGGTGATCTTTCTCAAGTAATAAACAAGTAGAAAATACTCATAAACTACACATAGTCAAGTCAATGCCATTCTTAAAGAATGATCGCATAATAACAATGAAGCTAAAGAAGCTCACGCACGCACGCACTCTCTCACTCCATCACGTGGGAGACTCAACTTGAGAAAGATGAGTCTCCTCCAACTACACGTGGAGGTCATTTGGACTCCAAGTCCCAAATGAGGTGTCAAAAGACACCACCAAGGCCCTAGAAGTCAAAAGACTCTAATACTAACTCTAATTAATAACTAGAGCTAGAGTCTAGGTCTTCCTTGGGCCGCTTAACCTCTTAGTTGGTTTATAACGCATAAATCAACATCCACAAACCCTCCAACGCGCCAAACCTAACAATGGCCAGACTTGCTACAGTGAGAACATAACACAGGTTCTTTCTTCTTGCCCCATGTAAAGCAAAAACTTGCTCCCTAGTTTTGGATAGCCTATTAGGCTTATTTGGAAATACTTAACATGTAAATAAAAAATTGCATTTGATGTCGATCCAAATTAAATCTAGTTTAATATCTCTAAGACTTATAATCCTTAACCATACACGCCGTTTATTTTTATTTTTATCCTGAGTTTATATTTGTACACCAAGACAAGGGTTGCTTAAATAAAATTGAGACATCACTTTATTTGAGCGACCCTTGTCTCAGTGAACAGACATGCACTGAGACAAGGGTCGCTCAAGTAAAGTAATGTGAAGGCCTGTGGACGGGGCTCCAACACATGGGGGAGTAGGCTGAGAGTGGGTTGAGCGTGGAGCACGAGTGGAGTTTCACCTAGTAGTAGGAGCAAGGAAGTGAAGAGAACGGGGAAGGGGAGGTACTGAAGTTGGAGCGAGTGGAGAGCACAATGTGGGGTAGGGGTTTGGGCAGGGGATGGGGAAACACGAGCTTGGAGGAAGGGCAAGTACTAATGCGCTTGCGCCGGTGGGAATTTGGAAATGGCGGTGAGGGGCATTGGGAGCGGGCTGTGTTGGGGCTCCTGGGCAGGGGCTGCAATTGGATAAGACTAGATGAGCCTACCGAGGGAGTTGGCCTCCCTTTGTTGACAAGCTCCTATTAACGGGGTCAATTTGCCCTAGGCATCAATAATGGAGTGGTTTACCTCACCTTGACTTCCAATTTTTTGCAAGTTAATGAAAATTATTCTTCCAATTTGTTGATATTTGTTCAGATTTTAGTGTTATTGAGGTTGTGATCCAGACATGACATTTCATTATTCACAAAATATTTTACAGTTGGTAAAGGAGCTGTCAAAATGCAATACGAGGTGAAAAGTCGTGGTTGCTTAGCCCCTAAATTTCTTTGACAATTTCACACCAAGAACACTTCAAAATTGCTTGTTTTAGTGCAATGAGTAAGGATTGAAACAAAAACCTTTTACTTCTAGGTTTAACCGTAGGATCTCAATTAGGACTTATTAAGTAACTTACCTAAATATTTTCATAAACTTTGACCACACGGATTGTAATATTATAGTGTTTGAAGTAGAGAAAAGGATCCATTTACTTCCCTGCATTTCATGGACCAACAGACTTTGACTACACTTGGCGTCAAATTTTTGCACTACACAAGGTCTAAATTCATTTCTATCATGTTAAGCATGATATTAGATCCTTGTACTCCAATTTTAGAAGGTAGAATAAGGGTGAAGCATATTCAAAAAAATCGTGCAAGGAGTGGAGGTTCAAAAATTGTCAATTTGCGTTATATTTTTTTGTGAACTTAGTATGTTTTAGAATGAGAATCCAAATGGTCAACAAGAAGGTTTACGTTACATGTTGCTGCGGAAAATTTTAAATGTAAAAAAATATGATGATCTCGAGAATATTACTTGCTAGAATTAAAAACCTCACATTCAATAGAGTGTCCGAGTAAAAGTTTTTGGAGTTGCCCGACGTGCCCGCTCTCCCCATTTGAACTTCAAAACCCTATAACTTTTTCATGAAATGTCAGATTTCGGAAAAAATTGGATTCACACAATGCTGTTCGTAATGTCCATCTACATTAAAATATCAAAGAAAATTGTTCTTTAATTACACCACAGGAACATGCCCAAACCTTCTAGTATCCCCCGAGGGGACTCTTGGAAATTTAGGAGTTAGAGATCAATGTTATATCCTCTGGTACTAATTTCAAGTGTCGCGTCTGCTATGAAACAGTAGAAATAATTAAGCACAATGGTCTTGTCGAGAATACCTGCAATGCGCTTCAAAAACAACGTTGGTTCCAGATTCACTGGTGACCTTCATCCACAACTTGGGGAGGGACAACAGGTGCGAATCAGTTCACATCTCCAACAGCAATGTGGGAGATATGTAACCGGGACATGTCATTGCTCATGGGAATCTGCTCCAATGGCCCCTACACCTTCCAATCCTCTCGCGACCTCCAATCTGGGCTCGGAAATCTGCGGAAACGCCTTATCCACACGCCATTGGCCACTCCCATGCCGTGGTCCCCCAAACCCGCCATCGCCTCCCATCACCGTCTGCATCTTCTTCACCTAGCTCATCCCCTCCCCAGCTCCGCACATTCACAGCACGCGATCGAAGTGCGTACGCTCCCGATTTGGCAGGAATCTGGTTAGGAGCGATGGCCGCCATGGTAGCAGCGAAGGCTGAGTTTCTGGGTCAATCGGTTGTGGCCTCTAAGAGCGACGTTGTTGCTCAGAAGCAGGGCGGGCTCCGCGTCGTGTCTCTGCTCAGCAAGGGCAAGCAGGCCGCTGCGAAGGCCACCAAGCAGGTGAAGAAGGCCGCGCCCAAGGCTGCCAACATTGCCAAGAAGGTCAGCATCAAGGTGAACAAACCCGACAACGAGGAGTTGGCCAAGTGGTATGGTAAGTAATTGCAATCTCCCCTGTTTGATGGCCTTGTTTGATGGCTATGCGAGGTGATGCAAGTATGCGTGTCAGGTTGCTCAAGTTGCTCTTCGAACTTGTACTGTGCTCTGTGGCAAAGCACTCGGAGAACATTCTGGTGGGTGGAAATGGCCAGTTGCATGGCCGTTGGCAATGTGCATCACTTCGTTGGTTGTGGATTATGAATTTCTCATTGTTCTTGTTTAATGCAGGTCCTGACAGGAGGATCTACTTGCCCGAGGGTCTCCTTGCGAAAGAAGAGATCCCGGAGTACTTGACCGGAGAAGTTCCCGGAGAGTAAGTTGTCGTGCTCTTGTCAGATGGGTGTTGCCCTGTATGTTTATGAGGCGCCGGAACCTCACGTAGGCGTTTATGATTCCCTGACATTTCCGGTTGTTTATGCTGCAGCTATGGATACGATCCTTTTGGTTTGAGCAAGAAGCCCGCGGATTTCGACAAGTCAGTCTTCACCTCCTCACTTGTTACTTTATTCCTACTTTGCATGCATGCTGTTACAGTTTTGTTCATCCTTGTGAGTGTCTCGACTTCGCAGGTACCAAGCTTATGAGCTTATCCACTCCAGGTGGGCTATGTTGGGAGCCGCCGGGTTTGTCCTCCCCGAAGCATTCAACAAGTACGGAGCTGTATGCGGACCCGAGGCCGTGTGGTGGAAGGTATGTGTCTCCGTTGATGTGAAGAATCATTGTACTGTCAAGCTTTCTCGAGGAGGATGACCGTTGGTCAGCACCACGCGTTTGCAATCTATGAATTTGCTATTGATCTGATATTCTATGAACCACACTTTTTATCAGACCGGAGCATTGCTGCTTGAGGGCGACACTCTCCAGTACTTCGGAGCCACCATCCCCGTCAACCTAGCCGCCGCTGTGATCGCCGAGGTTGTCTTGGTCGGTGGTGCTGAATACTACAGGTCGACCAACAAGTCCCCGTTGGGATCGGTACGTTTCTTTACAGCTCATGGTCGGCTCTTTTGTCAGAAATGGACAAGTTACCTGAGTTGCCATGATGAGTCTGCTGAATTTGTTGTCACCTTCAATTCTTGCAGGACTTGGACAGGCTTCACCCAGGTGGCGCGTTCGACCCTCTGGGCTTGGCCAAGGACCCAGACCAGTTTGCCCTGTTGAAGGTGAAGGAGATCAAGAACGGAAGGCTGGCGATGTTCTCGATGCTGGGCTTCTTCGTCCAGGCGTACGTGACCGGCGAGGGACCAGTGGAGAACCTGTCGGCCCACTTGAGCGACCCGTTCGGCAACAACTTGCTAACGGTGCTCCAGGGAACTGCCGAGCGTGTCCCGAGCCTTTGAGCAGTCTGAGCATCAGCCGACATTCACCTGGTTTTGAGAGGTTTAGATTGTTCTATGAATCTGCTAAGCTCGCTACCTGAAGCGTCGAGAGCTGTTAGTGGATATTGTATATGTGCAAGATCTAAGTTCAAATTTCGAAGTCGCAATTATACTCCTTTGAGCTACTTGAGGCCTCTCTGGTTGGGATTACCATCATACCGAGTTGTGCAGGAAGGTATAGGTGTCCATTATGTTGATCCTAAATTTTCTGATCGTGGCTTTTAGTTGTTTACTAGTCTTGTCAGCGGATAGAAGTGTATTTTTCCACCAATTATGCACCTGGAAATCACTCATGGGAGACGTTGAGCCAACTGTTTATTTCTGGAAGGTATTCCTGTGAAATGGCGGTATCATCCTTATGCTTCCCTTTGCTAGAGTACGAACATCTGCTGAGTACTGTACGCATCGGTCGGGGTTTGGACACTCCCTGCCAATGCCGAAATAATTATTTTTCCAATTCACAGTGGTTTGGACATGATAGGTACCACCTACTAGGTGTTCCATGAGTATTGCCTAGATATCACAAGGACCTAACCGTGGCATTATATGAGTATCACCGTGACATTACATGGGTATCTCCTCTCACAAATCCCTTACATTTTCCAAATTTTCTGGACAGTCTCCATTTTGAATAGATCATGTACGAACCCGTGCAACGCGTTGGGGTATCTCTTATATTAGATTTCGATGATTCTTACCGTTTCAATCTATCGAACCCTTGGTGATGGTTTGATACAGATGTGAAGTTAATTTCTGTCTCAGCGCAGCTTTAGGTAGTATGTCTGATACAGAGTGGCCAGTTGGAAGTCGTGAAAACTACACTAAACATCGCATTAAGTGTAGTCACACAAATAGTGTAATTATCCTACTGCACTACCCTACGCTATGGTCGGTTTCGTACATAATTAATTTAAAATGGGGACTTGTCCAAAATTTTGGAAATTTCAAGAGATTTGGTTAGGCGATACCTATGTAATACCAAGGTGATACCCGTGCAAGATCTAGGTGATACTTGTGCAATACCTATGTGATACATTGTGTCGTATCAATGTGACCAAAAAAAAAAATGCTTCGGCACTTGCCTACCGAAAGTGACCGTAGCGTACGATTTGCGAACAAGTTCACAATTAGTGTTAGTTGCGGCAAGCTTTTTCATACACTATACTAAAGATCACATTTAGTGTAGCACCCAGTTAATGACTTGTAAATGCTATAAGTTTTTACTTTAAGTGAATATTTTTACCAACTATGTTTATAATGATCCTCTTATTTGAATACTATCGAGAGTTGTGCTCTTGGTAAAAATTGGCATCAAGAGTAAAAACTTACCGCATTTACAAGTCATTTACTGAGCACTACACTAAATATGATCTTTAGTGTAATAGTGATTTTATTCACTGCGGCAAGTTTTTAAATACACTAATTGTGCTCAAGTACAAAAAAAAACACCCATTTTTACTGCCATTCACATATAGTGTAATATATCACATTTAGTGTAATGTTGCTAATTGTAATTTGTACATTTTGTGTAAGGGTTCGTATTTAGTGTAGACGACACTAAATGCGATGTTTAGTGTAGCAACCAAAACTAAGAACTGTTTCAGATGAGGTAGTCCATTGACTTTAGTAACTGACATTGGAGTCAAGAAATTTTCTGCATTTATATGTTACTGGCTCAAAGCTGCTTAAATCTGCATTTCAGAAAGCTCAAAAAAGCATTCATGTGATCATGATCGCCTGGTTGCATCCATTGTGCAGCTGGTAGTGCCTAAGATGCCAATTCGATTTCTGTTAGTATGTTGAGCGGTCAAAGTCAAGCATTTAACCTGGAATTATTCATCTAATTGAAGTGCTGAGTTGAGAAAAAACCCTGAAGCCGAAGTAACACTTAAAAGCAAGACTCAGGCTTGGTTGCATCCACGGCTGCAGGTATTCTGTCGTTGATCGGGTCCAGCACAGATACGGTGACCTGCAAAACTGTCACCAAACTACACTGATCTCTGGGGTAGACAATTAGTAAATTTCATTACAGTCTACTTTTGATTACTAGCTTTGTGAAGGACAAGTGTTGTCACTTGTCTGTATCAGCTTGGGTGATATTTCCCCTTCATCTTCTTCACTGTGTCAATTATGAAGGCCCACGAGAATGCACTTCTCGTGCACAAAATCGACAATGTTAGAATGAGCCAAGTCATTGTAGATTGCTTCATTCTTGGTTGAGTTGCTTCCTTATTCGTAATACCAATTATATCTAATTTCTAATTTTCAATCCCGAAAGGGAAGGTGAGAGGACCATTATCGGAGAGAAAACAAAATGATATGCTTCCCTTGGCACTTGGTGATGGACTTTTTTACAGATGTTGAACTTGGTATCACATGTCTAGAATATGTCCCAAAAATCCACATTCTAAGTTTCTTCGTGAAAGTTTGAAATTATGGTGAATTTCTGAAGAAAAAGTGAAGATAAATCATATCAATTAAAAGTATGCTTTAAAATTCTAAAAACTTCATGGAGGTGTTCATAATAGTGCCAAAGTATGGGGTGTAAAGGAAACTTCCACGTTTATCTAAAATCTAGAAAATCAGTCAACCATGGTATTAGGCCCAAATTTCAAATTGCAATCAATTATTCAAATTTATTCAATTTTTAAAATATTGGATTGGGGTGGAAACAAGACTTCATAAGCTTCATTACCTTAGTTAGAGTAGTTCAAATTCAATAACATTATTTTAATGACTAGATTTCAAAATTAGAGTAGTTTCTAAGTCCAACTTTAAAAAAAAATTTAAGATTACCCAATGAGGCAAGTCTCATAACAATTTATAACTAGTGCTAACAGATTAATCGAACTGTCCTTAAATAAATTGGACAAAAAATTGCAATTCTTCATCAAGTATCATGCATTCCAAGTCATCCAAGAAGTCACATTCTGGCTAAATGGACATTTCAGCTGCTTCGCAATCCAGAATGTGAATTTCATGTGTAATATGAGTGACGCAGATGATAGTTGACGATTTATTATCTAATGTTGCATGTGCAGTATCTCATATGAAACCTTTGAAACCTACAACACTAGCCTTGGAGCTGGTTGAAGCTCTCCAATTTTCAGTCCTAACGCGATCTGCATGAACAAGCTGCACCCTTTAAGTTGAGGAGATGAAGTCAAATGGAGGCCAAAAAATGAACACAGATAAAATGAATTCAACTTCGATAATGCCAGTACATACATTATATTATATTTTAATCATATTTATAGATATATATTCACCACCAATGAACATACTTTATTCTTGAAAAAATATTTAGTGTCTGCCGGGGGAGAAGGAAGTAATTCCATACTACTAATCCATTGTCCGGTGGGCATGGACTTGGTTGTAGAACAAACACTCTGTTAACGCTGGCCTTCACTGGAGACGGGAGTTACTCTTCTTACAATATCCAACTCCTGGACTTTCAGCATGATATTTCAGTGAATAATCAACGTCCACTATATATTCTTTCGTTGTTCAAAAGCTGTTTTGGTAGAGCGCCCACAGTGCGTCCACACTCTTGCCCGTGAGGTGGATGAAGAAGTCGTCGTTCCAGTCTTGCTGCCCCATGCGCTGGTTGAGCAGATTCACGAACCGCTTGCTCTGGGTCTTGACGATCCACGCCAAGAAGTGCGCCGTGGTATGGTACCCGTCGTACCAGGTCCCGCCCTTCACCTTCGCGCCCACGCCATAGCCAGCGGCCAGCTCCATGTACGTCGCAATGCCCTCGATCACTCCGGTGAAGTGCGCGTCGGTGCCGTAGTTGCCCCGGTTGTTCTGGAAGCTGTGGCACAGCTCGTGGAACATGAGCCCCTTGATCTCGAATCGGAGCGTCCCGGTCGCGATCCCGGCAAGGAAATTGGCGCCCACATGGATCTCGTTGTTGCTGTTGTACGCGGCAATGTCGGTGTCCTCTACGATGAAAGTCACGTGGTCCACCGGGCGGTAGCTCAGAGACAGCGCCTCCACGATAAACTTGCGCACGTCCCCGAGCATTTTGATCGTCCATGCGTCGCCCATCTCGGCCGCGTAACGCATCCCACCTGGAGTGGTTGGTGCAAGGTTCTGGGCGCTGTAGGTGGTGGCGCTCACGGTCCGCAAATGACTGACGCTGAGGAGAAACAAGGCAACGCAGAGAGTAACTCTAACCGCTCCACCGGTGGCTCCCATCTTGAAGCTCGGGTACCCACCCTGCAGCGGATCAGGTGCTGATTCAGTGAACTTGAGAGTGACCTTAGTGAAGAAGCTGGGGGTCCAGTGAAGAAGCTTGGGGTCCAGTGAAGATGGAGTGAATGAAGAGTCTGGAGTCGTTTTATACTGCCAAGATGGCAAGAGGTTTGCTTTGGGTCAACAAAACATATGAGCGGTTCAAGCCCCTCAAGTCAAAAGAATCAACTCTTGAGAAGCTCGGCCCCCAGCGTGGAGAACAGATCATCGCCAAAAGTAGTGCCTGACTTTGATTGGGACCTGGGTGCACGTATTTCTATTGAACCTACGAGTCAAGGACAGATACAGTCCTCTATGAGCATAGTCTACTCAGCGTGTACCACTTTCATATTTTAAGTGCATCTCGACACTGTTCATAGGATACTAGCCTGTCAATGAGTCGATGTTTTGACATTCTACTATGTGCTCATTAAATATATGTGGGAAATTTTTTAAGTTGAGATCATTTATCTTTTGGAACTCACAAAATCACAATTTTTATTGGTTAAAATTTGAATTTATTGTGATTTCTCTACAAACTTAAAGAGAATTCAGATCAAATTTAAAAGTATGTTTGAAAGTTCTGAAATTTTTACCAAAGGTGTACATTATATTGCAAAACTTGTGGTGGAGATGGAACTTCCATGGGCACAGTGAAGAAGATGAAGAGGAAATATCGCCCAACCTAAAAGCTAATTCAAACAAGTGGCGACACTTGGCATCCACAAAGCTTACTGAAAATATATTGTAAGGAAATTTACTAATTGTCTACCCAAACGATCAGTGTAGTTTAGTGACAGTTTTGAAGGTCACTTTGACATGTCATGTGTGATATGTGACATTGGTCAAACGTGACATAGGTCATAAGTGGCATTGGTCAAACGTGACATAGGTCATAAGTGACATTGGTCAAACGTGACATAGGTCATAAGTGACATTGGTCAAATGTGACATAGGTCATAAGTGACATAGGTCATATGTCATGGGTCATATGTGACATACTCTGTGACATTCTTTTAGCTCATCATTATTTTCAAAGCTCCCAACCCTTAACCCCTAAAGGCCGGTGACAATTTCACACCTAAAACACTTCAAAATTGTTGATTCTAGTGCAATGAGTAAAGAAGGAAATAAAACCTTATATTCATCCTTTTGATTGTAGGATCTCCATTACGACTTACTAAGTAACAGACATACAAAATTTCATACACTTTGACCATACGGATAGAAAATTTACAATGTTTGAAGTCAATAAAATGGTTCATTTTCTTCCTTGCGTTGAGTAGATCAACAGACTTTGACTTCTCTAGTGCTATCAAATTTTTGCACTACACAAGGTCTAAATCTTTTATAATTGTGTTAAGCATGATGTTAGTTCCAAATACACCTATTTTCAAGCCCAGGGCAAATTGACCCCCTCGTTGGGAGTTATCCGAGGTGGGCCCCATCTTAATTGCATGAGGTCATTTTTCTGGCCCTCTTATTTATGAGGGTCCAAAGGATTTTTTTGGATTTTTTCTGGACAAGTTTGAGGCCTACGGCCTTCATTTACTCCATAGGGCCCTCCCTTGCTATAATTAGGGCCCCATCCAAAAACAAAATAGGGGCCACGTTTGGCCCCACCACCTCGTGGCCCCCTCGAGTAACTTCCAACAAGGGAGTCAATTCGCCCTGGGCTATTTTAAGAGGTAGAGAAGGGGTGTAGCATATTCAAAACAAGTGTACAAGGAGTGGAGGTTCAAAAATTATCAATTCACAATTTTATTTTTTTGAGAATTTAATATGTTTTAGAATGATAATCTAAACTGTCAATTAAAAGGTTTACACCAGAAGAAGAAGAAGAAGAACTCCGGTCTCCGAAGGAGGCCGCCGTGAATAGAGTGTCTGTTCGTTCCACGTACTAAAACGATGCCCATTGGACAAAGGATTAGCAGGATGGAACTACACTAAACACTGAACATAGTGTAGAGGGATTATTGATGTAGATCACTCATACTAATTTCTATCAAAGCATGTGCATGCCAAGTTCTGATTGGGTATTTGTTCTCGAGCAAGTGTGTGTCAGTCAACAATTGCATGTAAATTTTCAATTAGTATAGGAAATTTCAAATAGTCTAGTCTACACTATATTCACGGAACGGTGTACTTCCCCCTTCCGAGGGTACTAGACACTATAGTGGATTATA
This sequence comes from Bryoerythrophyllum caledonicum, assembly GCA_963971425.1. NCBI lineage: Eukaryota > Viridiplantae > Streptophyta > Bryopsida > Pottiales > Pottiaceae > Bryoerythrophyllum > Bryoerythrophyllum caledonicum. Next base: position 30,621,399 of record OZ020517.1, on the reverse strand, counting down.
CCACATATTGTTCTATAGAAAATAAAAAGAGAAAAATATGAAGATCTCTAGGTTTTATGTAGAGAAGTTGAAGCTTTTTTCCCCGCTTGCCGGAAATGTGTAAAAATGTTTGACTTGAGTTAAAATGTTTTTTTACACTAAAGACAAGAATTTTTTTTGGACATTTTTTAAGAAGGTAATATTCTCCACATTGTGTGGAAAATCTCAATGTCAATAGAGACTTCTAGCAAAATTTTGGAGCTACTCGGAGTCCCTATTTCTAGCTTTGAGTGGTACTAACTTTCAAACCATGAATCCAAAAAATATATTTAAAATATCTCCATGGAGCTGTTATCTGGGACAATCTAGTATGAGAATTTTTTTTATTTATTTTTTAAATCTTTGAATTTTAGGAACCTGCCCAAAATCAAAATCGTCTCCCTAAGCAACACTTGGGCCTTTAGGGGTTAAAGTGGCACCACTTGGGTCAACTCAAATGTCACTTCAACGTGATCCTCAACCCATGACTGCCCTTTATCTGTACCTGAACTATACGCTTTTGCAGCAGGTAGACTTCAGAAATTAAGTTCTCCAGCACTAAAAAAGTCAAAACATCGACTCATTGACAGGCTAGTATCCTATGAACAGTGTCGAGATGCATTTAAAATATGAAAGTGGTACATGCCGAGTATGGTCAAGTGACCTTAAATGGCGAACTTAAGCAAAATCGCCTACTTTGGGACCAGCCAAAAATAGTCAGAGAATATGACTATATGGGTAGTTAGTTTTCATGAATATAGCAATTTTCAGCATGAAGAGAGCAATTTTATTGAATTGGTTACAAATGTTTAAAGCCCAAAGTTCATTTTCACCCAACCTTGTTCACTAGACTTTCTGAATTCCAAATAATAGAGAGTACAAAGTTGATGGTGGTGTGACCTTAATGTGTTAACCCAACAGATATTAGAGTTTTCCTGAAAGTCTGAGTTTTAAAGGGTGGCTACCTTGTGTCAGGCAAAAAGACCCGGTGCAGCATCTTTTGAGGACCTTGTGTCTTTCTCTATTCATCAAAGCAGGGTGAGATGTAAATTTGGCAATATTTGCAGGGTGAAAGTTCTCACCCTCCATATTTTATGGGCCACGCACATGATGCAAGCTAATGTAACCAAATTAGTAATTTGGAGTCACCAATGCCACCTTGCATCTTTGTTTGGACGGTGACTGTGCCTAGATGATTATCCCTGTAGCATATTGGTTGGCTGACAAAGGACCATAATTTATGGAATAAACCCAAAGTTAACCAAACCACCATGTTTCTCAAAAACATGTGGACTTTCAGGTGTACAACCAAAATCAGCGTTTTGGGGTGACAGTCAGGGTTCAAACCCTGAGTACTTTCAGGAAAACTCCATTGAATAGCTCTTGTGTTACATATTAAAGGTTTTTATTTGAAGGCCTGCGCCCACATGACCTTAAATGGCTCATGCACAGAGTCAAGATATGATCACCATCCTAAAAAACTGCTTAGAAGGTTCCAAGCTAGGCCACTAAAGGATAGTCTACCCTGTCATCTAATGTACCCGGACCAATTAAGGTCACTCGACCATATACGCTTTTGCAGCAGATAGACTTCAGAAATTAAGTTCTCCAGCACTAAAAAAGTCAAAACATCGACTCATTGACAGGCTAGTATCCTATGAACAGTGTCGAGATGCACTTAAAATATGAAAGTGGTACACGCTGAGTAGACTATGCTCATAGAGGACTGTATCTGTCCTTGACTCGTAGGTTCAATAGAAATACGTGCACCCAGGTCCCAATCAAAGTCAGGCACTACTTTTGGCGATGATCTGTTCTCCACGCTGGGGGCCGAGCTTCTCAAGAGTTGATTCTTTTGACTTGAGGGGCTTGAACCGCTCATATGTTTTGTTGACCCAAAGCAAACCTCTTGCCATCTTGGCAGTATAAAACGACTCCAGACTCTTCATTCACTCCATCTTCACTGGACCCCAAGCTTCTTCACTGGACCCCCAGCTTCTTCACTAAGGTCACTCTCAAGTTCACTGAATCAGCACCTGATCCGCTGCAGGGTGGGTACCCGAGCTTCAAGATGGGAGCCACCGGTGGAGCGGTTAGAGTTACTCTCTGCGTTGCCTTGTTTCTCCTCAGCGTCAGTCATTTGCGGACCGTGAGCGCCACCACCTACAGCGCCCAGAACCTTGCACCAACCACTCCAGGTGGGATGCGTTACGCGGCCGAGATGGGCGACGCATGGACGATCAAAATGCTCGGGGACGTGCGCAAGTTTATCGTGGAGGCGCTGTCTCTGAGCTACCGCCCGGTGGACCACGTGACTTTCATCGTAGAGGACACCGACATTGCCGCGTACAACAGCAACAACGAGATCCATGTGGGCGCCAATTTCCTTGCCGGGATCGCGACCGGGACGCTCCGATTCGAGATCAAGGGGCTCATGTTCCACGAGCTGTGCCACAGCTTCCAGAACAACCGGGGCAACTACGGCACCGACGCGCACTTCACCGGAGTGATCGAGGGCATTGCGACGTACATGGAGCTGGCCGCTGGCTATGGCGTGGGCGCGAAGGTGAAGGGCGGGACCTGGTACGACGGGTACCATACCACGGCGCACTTCTTGGCGTGGATCGTCAAGACCCAGAGCAAGCGGTTCGTGAATCTGCTCAACCAGCGCATGGGGCAGCAAGACTGGAACGACGACTTCTTCATCCACCTCACGGGCAAGAGTGTGGACGCACTGTGGGCGCTCTACCAAAACAGCTTTTGAACAACGAAAGAATATATAGTGGACGTTGATTATTCGCTGAGGTAACCTGTAGAAGGTTTGGCAGTTGGCTGATGTTTGTATTGAGATTGTCAAAGTTGAAGTCATTTTATTTCTGATAATTATTTGGCCCGCGTTTGACTTCATTCTTCTACTTGAAGGGTGGAGCAGATTCACGATTGCTTTAGGACTGAAGATTGGAGAGCTTCTAACAGCTCCAATCCTAGCACGTTGTGGTTTTTACTTGACATACTGCAGATGCAGCATAAGATAATTAATCATCATCCTGTTTCTTCACAGCAACGTATTCTTGTCAGGGTGTTAGCTGTATGATTTTATTAATAAGATGAAGGCAATTTTCCTCTGCGCCACTCGTGTTATGCATACAATTGACATTCTGGATGCTGAGGTTGCTAAGTAATTAGAAGTTTCAGCTAAACACATCTTCTCTTTACATTCAGTGACTGCCAAAACTGAGTACACACACAACATATCGAAATTCAACAAACAATGTAAGGAAATTGGATGCACCAAAAATGAAACCATAAATTGCATACTAGGACTACCATTGCAATCAATCATACTTTCATGGGGATTGAGGTCTATTACACACAAGTATGCATGTGCAAAATAAAGGTAAAGTGAAGTTCAGTCCAAAACTCAGTTTTCCTCACACTAGCTGGAACTAAGTTAACAATTTGTCCACCTACCCTTTGCAACTATAATAGCTACAATGCGCTAAGACATGCTTGTGTACAAGTTCTTAGACTCAATGGAAGTAATTGAAGCCAAACAATCCTCAACACGCTCCCACAATTCTAACATTCCTTTGAGAGGTCTCTCATATTGGTTCAGTCAACGTTTTGAAGTTGCCCACAACAGTTCGATCGGATTCAAATCCAGATTGTGTTGGCCACTTCAAAAGAGTGAATTCTTGCGAATTCAGCCAAAGGTGCACACTCTTGGATGTATGTTTCGGGTCATTATCCTGTTGAAAAATCAAATTGGCAGGATCTAAATTGTATGCGTGCAGTTTATGAATTAATTCTCGCTCTAAAATTTCTTTATACATGTATTGATCCATTCTTCCCTCAATCCTACACATCATACCACGGCCACACAGAGTCATGCAACCCAACATCATCACTCCCCCACCTCCAAACTTGACAGTTTGTTGCACCATTCCAGCTCTTCTACTATTCCCATCACGAAACCAACACCAAGTGTGACCATTAGAGAAAAATCGGTTGGTTTTTGTTTCATCAGAGAATACTACATGTAATCTCAATCATCATCAGTCCAATGGCAATGACGTCTAGCAAATTCTAATCGTCCCTTAATTTGAAGAAGTATGAGCTTTGGTTTCTTTTGCTTCACTTTACATTTCAAACGTGCTTTTTGTAACACTCTCCTCATAGTACTATCACTCATACCAACACGAAGCTCTTCTCTCAAGTAATTTCCAACTTTGTGTGCAATTTCTACGCCCCCCTACAGTGATTTCTCTCACACAAGCCCTGCAATCAGCTACATTGTACACATGTGGCCTACCACCAAAACTGTAATTCACATCACTCAACTCACTCAAATGTCACTTACAAAATTGTGCAATCCAACTTTGGGATACTTGTAAGTCTCTTGCAACATTTCTCCCCTCCTCAACTTCTCAAAAGTAGTTTCTTCTATTTGCTTTTTATCAACAACAGAGAGAGATCTCAATGAAACCATTTTGCTCAATTTGCATACACGATGTGCACTGAATTGGGACACAACTATTAATGTGAAGGCCAAGAACATGCCCATCCAAAAAAAAACCCAAAAAAATCACTTGTGCATGTCAAATTTGTAGAATTCATTGCATAATCCAAGTGTGAGCTTAACTGAGTTTTTGAGCTAATTTACTTTGATCTATATCTTTCTCAAATTATTTTGCATTGTTGGACTTGTAATTTGGTAGCCACATCATTTATCTACATGCATACTTGAGCTATCAACTGATTTGGCATTAAATGCAGTAAATTATAGAATATGAATGGCTGAAGGTAGACTAAGCTATTTGGTACTCAGTTTCAGCAGTCACTGGACATGATATAAGCTTCAGATGAACTTTAGAGCTTGCATAACACCTGACATGCCGGTGTTACAAGTGGTCTTCACCTGCTCTTGTAAGTGAAAGCCTGTAAAGTCAACTCAAATCATGAAGAATTGAAAACCAGTGACAAGCAGACATGAGACAGGCAAAACTCAACAACTTTCGCTGGATATGCACATCAAAATTGCCACAATCATATTTCAATCTTAAATCCTCTACCGAAGTAATTTGTACAAGCTATTATTCACAAGTAAACTCTGCACCACCCTCCGAAATGAATAAAATCCTGTCTAGTGCACACGCATAATCGGACTCTACTGCCTGCGAGTGGCGTTGGTGGTGCTGTTCGTGGACGGCTTGAGGTTGCTTGCGTCCCCCTTCATGCTCTCGTACGCCGTGTTCATCGCCTCCTTCGTCTGCTCCATCACGCTCCCGGCTTTGTCCGATGCAACCTGCGCAGCGTCCGACGATACCTGCTTCGTCTGCTCCCACTTCTCGCCCGCCACCTGACTCGCCTGGTCCGCGACCTGGCTCGCCTTCTCGCGCGTGGCGCCCGCCGCCTCGCTCGCTTTCTGCTGCGTGGCCCCCGCTACATTCGACGCGCCCTGCTTCGTCTGCTCCCACTTCTCCGCGGCCACGCCGCCGGCCTGGTTGGCCTTGTCCCCGGCCGCTCCCGCCGCCTCGTTCGTCTTGGCCTGGGTAGTTCCGGTCGCATCCGAAGCGCCCTGCTTCGTCTGCTCCCACTTATCGCCGGCCACGTTCCCGGCCCGGTTAGCCTTGTCCTTCGCGGCCCCCGCTACCTCGTTGGCTTTGTCCTGGGTAGCTCCGGCAGCATCCTGAAAGAATCATGCAAAGGGACGATGAATACACAACATCACATGCGCTGAACCCAAATTTTAGAACACTGCAAAGCTCAAGCACGTAGCAGTACCAGTAACTGGAGCTCAAAACTCTGTCGACCTGAGATGACTGAACTGGGTCTTACCTTGGTGGCTTGCTGCGCCTCACCGGCCTTCTGCTGGCCAAACACCTTGGTGTCCTCGGCCTTCTTGGCAGCGACGTCCTGGTTGCTGTTGTATGATGCCATGTCTAAAAATCGAAGAAAACTATCTGCTTAAAGTCCGAGTGGAAAACACCGAACTTTCAAAAAGGAGATTGCAAAGAATAGGGGGTGTTCTGCTCTAGTGCATGAATCTGAATGACACAAATGATGATCGATGTGCCGAGAGTCAGCTTCATTTATACACCGTCTAGCGAGCCACGTGTCGTTCAAGCGTTGTGGTTGAGGACACTTGGCAACCTTGTACTCCTGAGATCCTGTAGTATTTTACACGCAGAGGCGGCCCCCAACTTTCATCCATATCCAGAAGATTGCAGGTGTTCAACTTCAGGATGTCGAGCTCGTATGAATGGGATGTGATCCACAAACCAACAGTCTGGACGATAACAATTCCTTTTGAGTTTGAGCATGCTCTGTAGAAAGTTGGACCTTCCTGATGACTCATGACGTGATAGATTCTTCACTAGATTCAATCAAATCCAGAGCGTCTAAAGTCATCCTCCGAGAGAGTCGAATACCAAATTATGCGACATGTAGTACTCTGCGTTGGGCTTCAACTTGTTTGAGAACACTTGGACCACCTCCAAGATTTGCGAAGTGTGTAACTTGGTAATCAAGCCTTGTCAGAGGTTGCTTGCACATCGCCGGATATAGAGTCAATGGTTGGATCTTGTCAAGGACGTCTACAATACAGGGGCCGTGCATCATAATTTCAAAGCATTGGTGCTGCCCTTGAATTTAAATGGGAAGTACTCCACCTTGTCCTTCCTACCACCTCTACAATAACGACATAATACTCAAATGTTGTGTCACAAATGCATGCCATGTTTGTAACCAGGATATCTTACTCATCAATTTTCAGGGCAAGGAACAGAATACGTTTACAACTTGAGTTGTTCTGCAAAGTTCTCGTCTTGAAGAAGTCGGTTGCAACGGTCTGCTACAGGCTAAGACTGGGAAAATTCATAATGGTGATTATTTAAGTACCCGGACCGAGGGATAATGGCGACCAAAAATTCCAATTTAATAAATGTTTGCAAATTGATGCTCACGCTGTTGATAAAGAAATTTTGAAAGACAGACGTAGATTTGTGCAGCACCGATATTACTATTACAAGACAAATATGAACATGTGAGTTTTAAACGATGAAACATCAAAGGCACCTAGTATGAAATGTTCACAAAAATTTGCATTAGATTGCAGACCCAGCTCAACAATGAAATGTACAGGAAAGCAGTAGTCACAAATTAGGAAGTGCTCCTGCACACCCTACGATAAATCTAACACAAAGACTCTGTCTAGTGAATTCACAGATCTGAATCTACTGCCTGCGAGTGGCGTTGGTGGTGCTGTTCGTGGACGGCTTGAGGTTGCTTGCGTCCCCCTTCATGCTCTCGTACGCCGTGTTCATCGCCTCCTTCGTCTGCTCCATCACGCTCCCGGCTTTGTCCGATGCAACCTGCGCAGCGTCCGACGATACCTGCTTCGTCTGCTCCCACTTCTCGCCCGCCACCTGACTCGCCTGGTCCGCGACCTGGCTCGCCTTCTCGCGCGTGACACCCGCCGCCTCGCTCGCTTTCTGCTGCGCGGTCCCGGCTACATTCGACGCGCCCTGCTTCGTCTGCTCCCACTTCTCCGCGGCCACGCCGCCGGCCTGGTTGGCCTTGTCCCCAGCCGCTCCCGCCGCTTCGTTCGTCTTGGCCTGGGTAGTTCCGGTCGCATCCGAAGCGCCCTGCTTCGTCTGCTCCCACTTATCGCCGGCCACGTTCCCGGCCCGGTTAGCCTTGTCCTTCGCGGCCCCCGCTACCTCGTTGGCTTTGTCCTGGGTAGCTCCGGCAGCATCCTGAAAGAATCATGCAAAGGGACGATGAATACACAACATCACATGCGCTAAACCCAAATTCTAGAACACTCGAAAGCTCAAGAACGTAGCAGTACCAGTAACTGGAGCTCAAAACTCTGTCGACCTGAGATGACTGAACTGGGTCTTACCTTGGTGGCTTGTTGTGCCTCACCGGCCTTCTGCTGGCCAAACACCTTGGTGTCCTCGGCCTTCTTGGCAGCGACGTCCTGGTTGCTGTTGTATGATGCCATGTCTAAGAGATGAAAGAAATCTACTTGAGCTTACACTGCAAGAAACTGTAAGAGAAGCGATATTGTAAAGTATGTACTAGACTGAGCTGAAATATGGTCGAAAATGTGCACAAGACAACGAGAATGACTTCAGTGTTGATGGTGGACGTAGCGGCTTGCATAGGATTATATACTCGGAATTGGGGGACATGTGGCGTCTCCCTGCGATGGACAGTTGTCGCTGACTGCAAAGTTGGTTACCAAAGGATATCCATTTTAAAGACGCGGCTTCCTAGACGTGGCACTTGCAACGGAGTGGGCGTGTTGTTTAGCACGAGCGTTTTCTGGAGAGGTGTGGACAGAACGTGCCCTTACTTTTTTTTTGGTTGGGTCGGGCCACTTCTCTTCTCTCTATGTAAAAAAAAAGGGGTTCGGATGATGCCGGGTGATGACACGTGGACGAGACTCCACAAGGATTAAACTGGGATTTTACTAGGTACGTATGCAAGTGGGAGATAATCAATGGTGTTTATGAGGAGAACTAGAATTGAACCCTAGTGGCCAGGCCTTATGCTTCACCAAACCCATCCAAAAATTGCCACTTTCACATGAGATATTATTAGACTAATTAAAACATTCGTTTACTATTTGCAACCGTAGGATCTTCAAGCTAACTACTACAAGAAGACACCCAAACAATTTCTTAAAATTTGACCTTGCGGAGTGTTAGATATATACATCTGAAGAGTGCAAAATTGTTTTTTTCCACCATGCCTAGACAAGGCCAGCTTACTTTGACTCAAGATAATGGCATATTTTTCCACTACACATTGCATAAACTCAATAGATCTATGTTCTACCTTGTGTTAGGTCATTGTACCCCAAAAATCACAAGTAATGGAGGTGTTTACAATAAGAAAAATTGACTTGCAACGACTAGTGACTCCAAAAATTGAATCTATGTAAGAAACACACAACTTCAAATGACAATGCCACAAACACCAATGATCAAAATCAAAAGCTATAGAAAACAAAATTGTAGAGAATAAAGTACTATACAACATCATAATGGAAAAACAATGATTTCAATTACAACAAAGTAAAGAAAGATCTTGAAGCAAAGTATGTACATAGACTTGGTTTTTGCCCGTGTATATTCTGCAATGTAATGTACCGGTTTCTCAGGTCCTTTTGTACATTCGCTGGCAAAATGGCCCACCTCTCCACATTGTGGGCACTAAACATTGGCCCAGCTGGTTGGGACGAGCCTCGTTGGTTTCCGATTCTCCGCTAAGTTTACCCGGTTTGCCTCCAACGACTCATGGATTCCTTTCAAGACCTTCTTCGATTCTTCCTCCTCGTTCTTGATCTTCACGACCACCTTGCTTCACCCTTCCTTAGGATGTTGTAATCAGTGCGTTCCTCGCCTGAAACTCTCAGCCTCACCCCCTAAAGTTCCCGGATCAGAGCTCAAGGTTCCGGGTCCGGTTCTGGTTCTAGTTTCCGAACTATCCGTATCCAAGGTTCTCCGCCTTCTCCGATCGCTCCTCTTGACTTTCTTCTTCCGCTCTTCTCGCTCACTTCTCCTCAACGACTTCTGCAAGGATTGGGCAGAGTTTTCGTAATTTTGGGCAGCCTCCATTGCTCCTCTTAGGGTCGTCGGTCGGATCTGCCGGATCTGGAATCCCATCTCTTCGGGGTACCCCGCTACGTACCACTTCACTTGGACGCTTGGAGCAATCTCCGTGGTTAGCTTTTGGATTAAAGCCTTCACTCTTTGCATGTATCTCCTTACCGATACGTGAGGTTTTATACTTATCTTACTTAGCCTTCCGAGAGCTCTTGCTTCTCCATCGGCTTCCTGGAAGGTTCAGAGGAATAAGAGGATTACCACTTCCTAATTATCCTTCACTTAATCCGTGAGATCTTCGTACCATTTCAGGGCCTCTCCTGTTAAAAGGCCTTGGAATATTCTCCACTTTTACTCGTCTCTTTCTTCGTTTGCCAAAGCCGTAGATTTGAATTCCCCGTACCAATCATCCACATCCTGCCGCCCGTCTCCTTTAAATCTCTCGTATCTGAAACGCGTGGCAGGGGCCATATCTTCCTTGGGGGCTACCTCTTCTTGCACCCAAGAATCTTCCAAATCCGGATCTGGATTTGCGCCAACCGGACTCGCTTCTTCTTTCTGGAAGCTTACGACTCCTTCTTCTATGGTGACAACTACAAGTACCTCCTCTCGTCTGGACACAAAGGATATTGGAGAAATCAAGTTAGGACCAGGAATCCCTGATGTACTTCCTTTCCGGTTCTTTAGTCGGGCTGACCTTCTTTTCTCCAAGGTCTCAAGGTGCTTCCGGTTCATAGGATAGTGTCTTGGAAAAACTCAAGATCTACCTCCTGACTTGCAGATCTCGATCCACAATTGCAGCTTCCCGATCTCAGCTTTCCTTGAGGACTCAAACCGGAAGTCTAACCGGATTTGAAAACAATAGAATCCAGACATACATGTATTGACTCCAACCCGAATTTCCCTCTAATTAACTATTGGAATCTCCAGCAGCAGCGCCAGATGTTTTTACGTGTTGGAACACGGTTGTTGCAAGTGCATCCCCTTGAGTGTTTTAAGTGTCCAAAACACCCCAAGTGGTGACTTGTGTATCGTTCCAAGGATTCAGGTGAAGTTAGCTAGGTTAGGACAATCTGGTTATTACTCCTTCTACTCTTCCTCTTATTCTTCTTATTCAATCAGGACGAATCCGGTCACCTTACCTTTCCGGTTATCCGGGTTGCCACTCCTCACTTCTTGTTTCCGGTTATGAATCCGGATCCGGGAAAATCAAACCACACGCAACAATAATCAGCTCTAGTATTCCCTCATGACGTTAGCTATCGGAGGACGCATTCTATTTGGAGAGGGACAGTGTACAAAACTCTCCCCTTGTAGATTAGAGTAGCAAAAGACTCCACTATCAATCCTAACAACTCCTACACATAACAAACACACGCACCACGACGGTGACTACCCCCTGACAACTATAGGGACGCTGCCGGAGAGCCGGTCATGCAAGAGGTATTTCATTCCTTGCTTACTACAACGACATGATTCCTAGAGAATCGAGATTCGGTTATGACCAGTTACGGTTTCCAACCCTCTCGCGGAATCCCAAAGAACCTTGGATCCCTCACTTCTTCTTTCGATTGCAATCCAGACTTCCAAAGCTTACTCAATCATTCCCGAATGAGGTACGTCTGTGACACGACTACTTCGGAGCTCACACGAAAAGAGATAGAAAGGTGTCAAGATTAAGGACGCAAACTTAACATAAAAGTGGGCAGTGCATCTCATACAACTTGTAAGGAGCGGTGCCCCGCAGTTGGGTGCTTGCAAACCCTCTTCCTAATGCTAAGATAACGGGAACCGGATTTTAGATGCACCGGCGGCCATACAAGGCGTCTGACCTACACACCAAAATCCAAGTAGCCTGGGTCCGCAATCTTCCAATGCTCTTACAATTAGATCAACTAGCGAGACCCTAACAGCCTCACAACTAAAAACTAAATACTCTCCCTCCCGAAGCAAAATCCGGAAACCCCACGATGAGCATCGTGGACACCTCATTCCCACAATGTCCACCTATCCATCAGCAAAATGGCCCTACCACCGACCAGATCCGAAAGTTACGGATCAGATCCACCATTTCTAAAACAAGTTCTGATTCCGGGTAAAAACCCTAATTACCGGGTCACCGCCATGACCGTTTAACCCTACCTCTAGACTTCAAACTTCCTACGGCTAGTTCCCTGAGCACAAAACAGGGCTTGGCTCTAGTCCTTGTCTTCATGTTCCTGATCTTTGTCCTCCTCCAACGAATCCAAAAGCTTCACCGTTGAAATTTCAACTTGGGGCGATGCCGCTTCTTCCTCGTCATCCTTGTCCTCCGGCTTCTGCACCTCGATCCGCTTGCTCGCGGGCGTCTTCTCCACCACGTCCCGAGTGACGGTCCACGAAGCTCACCGTGTTTGCCGCATGGGGGTTGCCCTAGTATTGGAAACGGTGATGGTCCGCCTCTTGGAAACCCGAGAATCTGGAGTATCGTTCTCTACCTTGATCTTCTTCCCCTTCCGACCCTCCACCTTCACCTGAGTTACTAGTGGGAGCTTGTCCTTTCGCTTCTTGGGTTCCGCATCAGGAGTTCGGAATCCGAATTCCGGTTCCGATTCGGCAAGAACTCCCGGAAGCGCATCCGCCGGCTCCGAGTTGGGAGAGACCTTCCGCTTACCTTTCCCAATGTCATCGAAGATCCCTGCGTGGATCTTTCGGAACTCCTCCAACACCTTCTCCATCTTCATGTAGTACTCCACCAACACCCCAACGAGCTTCTTTGCTACTGAACCGGAGAGTTCATGGGCTTCGTCAAATCCCTTGTCGAATCCCTCGTCAAATCCCTCGTCAAATCCCTCGTCAAATCCCTCGTCGAACAACCTCGTCGAACAACCTCGCGTTCAGCAACACGTGGCCCGGATGTTGCACAAACTCCGTGACACGGGTCAAGGCAATCGCGGAAGCATTAGCCCTCCCCATCGTCGCGGCCACCTCTTCCTCCTTCTTCTCCATCGTCGTCTTCATCTTTCTGTTCCAATTCTCCAAGGAGACGAGACGAGCCTCCAACTTTTGCACGTTTTGGGGTTGTAGGTTCCTCTCCAGATGTCCGCACAGTTCATCTGGACCCACGTCTCCTGCAATCCGACACGCCTGAGCCAGAATCACTTCAATCCACTCATAGTTATCTTTGGCCTTCTCGTACCCTTCCGCGATGATGTCGAAAGGATCGTCGTCTTCCCTTTTCTTGCTGACCTTCTTCATGCACATCAAAGGTGTGGTGTTGCACCTCTCAGTCTTCTTCCTCCTCTTCCTCGCGCTCGCTAATGCCGGTTGAACAACGTCTTTGGAGGAATCCAAATCCGGTTCCTGTTCAGGTTCCGCATTCGGTTCCGCATCCTCCCAGTCGTGGCTGGCCAGCACCTTGGTCGTCTCGTAGGGGGTCTTCTCGTTGTCGCGCAGCAGGTCCTCGTGCTGGTAGAGGTGATATAGGAATGGGGAGATTGGGGTAGGTCGTACCTTCCCCAATCCGGTTAGAAACTTCCTACTAACTCCCCAACTATCTCACCCGACCCTACTGGTCGCTCACCCATGTACGCTCCCCATATTGTGTTGGCTAACGTGGTGGTTGTCTTGATAGGCCTATCCGGATATAGGATCGGGAGTAGGAATTCCATCACCCTCCGTACTCCCGGATCCTTACAATCCGCCATGGTCAACCCATCCTTCGGGTCTGCCTTCTACATAAACTTCCCATCTATAAAAGATTCCCTACAAGAGCACATACCTTCTCCTCGCATGGAGAACCCGTACGCGGCGCCCCAGATTGTCGTGGTCCACTTCTCCGGCCTCCTTCGGATGGTGGCCTTGAATTCATTGGAGACCCCCTCGATCGGCTCCCAAACCATAACGTTGTCCTTGAAATCCCACGAACGCTCCCTCAATCCAAAACAGCCCATCCTCATTCGGTCGCACTTGGATTCATGAATCATCAGGACCACAACCCGGAGTTTCACGATCGCCTCCGTTGCCGCCCTGCTGTTGGTTGCCTTCTTAAGCGTCATCCCTGCAACCCTCGACTGAATCCAAACCCTCGTCTTTCTCCAAGACTCGCAAACGAATCCGCACTCAAACCCTAACCCGCACACGGTAGCAAACCTGGCTACAAATACCCTCGCGCACAACTCCCAGCTTCCCATGCTCGCTCGCTTGCCACTAACCAACCCAAAACTCACTAAGAAAGATGAGAGGAAGAACCCTGGGATTAACTATTTATTCCCAGTCGGTAATCAGTACCTGAATTCGAACCTGCATCTAGTTATTGTTGTTGGACCCGGTTCCGATTTTGACCGTTAGATCCTCATTCTGGTTATAACCGTTTGAGCCCGGTTTTTGGTCACCAATGCCCAGATTCCTCCTCAGGGTTTCCGATTTTAGGCAATAAGGACTTACGATAGTTTTTAGTAAAACCATCTATGTACAATGGCGGACATTTGATCAGGAAGGTGGTTGGGGTCGAGGGTTGGGATGAGTGAGGAGTAGCTCTGTAGAACCTGGTGAGGAGGGGTTTTTGGGTATTAGGCGCAAAAAGATATGCACACTACAATGAGGGCTACTGGGCTCATTGTGATCCCGGTGTGTACATCTTTTTCTGCAGAATGGTACTTCTATGGTGTACAAAGTGTTGGAGGGATTGTTAGTCTTAGATCTTTCGTTGAAATGGTTGAATGGAGATACTACAATCTAGTGATGGTTAGAGAGAGTAGATCTGCTGCGGGGCTCTGTGTTGGCTCAGATCCAGATCTAGATTTACATCTCCCATGTCACCTCTCATCAGTTCAGATCTAGATAGGGATACCACAACTCCATAGAAACACCACACATCAATTCCCTCCCCAACCAGGACACAAGCAATAGTCAAGAGGAGAGTATAGCATCCACAACAAACTCAAAGATCGACGCCAACACACAAGACTTGATCTCAAAGCTCAACGACCATCAAAACAACTAAGTTGTCCACTTCTGCACTTGCAATGACTCAAAGTAACGTTTGTATTAATAATATGCACGCAGTAGTGAATGCTATGACAACAGAAGTTAGGCCTAACCCTCCATACAGAGTACCGAATAGTAGCAATAGGACAACAAGATTGTCCCTGCAGGACAACGAATGTTACACCCATCATAGAGCAGCAGCCCTACCCTGCACCAACAAGATCAATACAGCCATCTCCAGCTGCAACGGCAGCCACAGCTCCGGAGCGACAGGATCCAGTACCAAAGACGCAACAGGGACGAGTGCAGGCGCGGCAGGAATAGACGCCCCAGGAGCAGCGCTTACAGCAAACCATAAGAAGAAATACCGCCAACGGTACGCCGCTGGTGCACCAAAACACACGCCCACGTTGCCTGCGACAAACAAACAAATGCAACATCAACAAGCTACAATCGCCACATCTCCCCCGATTAAGGTAAATATCCTAACCCTGATTTCAAAACTCACACAACACAAATGTCTTGTATGTGGGAAAATGAGCACTTACAGCAGACGGGCAACAGCAGTAGACAAAGTAAAGCAGAGGATCAGAAGACATCAGCTGACAAAGACTGTAGCAAAAGAGCCCAAGGACCCACAAGAAAATAAGAAAGTGCGAATCATTAGGCAACACACCCCAACAAGCTATGAACACCAACACCAACTACAACCCCAAACATACCAATATCAACACGGAGTTAAACTCGCAAGACAACAAACAAAACCAAGGTATGCACACATCCAGGTAAGTGATCTCACCACTGCATTCTCTTTGCCCCTCTTTTATTGCAAACCTATGCCAAATGACAACAGGAACAACGCGAATTACACAAGAAAAAACCACCAACTCCTGCTGCATCAAAACCCTAGCCGCCGCAACATCCCAAAAAACGGAAAATTCATGAGAGACCAAGATCCAAGCGCACATCTACAACACCAAAACCGACGAAGAACATTCAAACAGCAGTCAGAAGGAGCCGACCCTAAAAGACCACAAGCCCACAAACAACAACGTTCATCGAATATAACGACATCCAAAAAACAGCAACCCACCACTAGGTATATAATGCGCTTCCATCTGACTATCAAGCCCCCTCACTTTGCTCTAATACGCAGATACGCTCTCTCTGCCATTGGAAAACAGGACCTACATGTGCAACTAGAGTGAAGGACGCATACCTGCGAGAGGACCTGCGGGTGGTGGAGTCGCCGAT
The DNA here is from genome assembly GCA_963971425.1 of Bryoerythrophyllum caledonicum. Taxonomy (NCBI): domain Eukaryota; kingdom Viridiplantae; phylum Streptophyta; class Bryopsida; order Pottiales; family Pottiaceae; genus Bryoerythrophyllum; species Bryoerythrophyllum caledonicum. The sequence goes on along the minus strand of OZ020517.1, from coordinate 30,605,542 downwards.
CCTACAGCTCACAAAGACGCACCGAATCTGTGAAGAATCACATACCCTTGTCTTTCAGAAGTTGTTGCTTTATGTCTTGATTAACCAGAAGTGGACTGACGTTAACTTGATCTGGATGCACTCTCTTCAGATAGATCGATACCTGCATAATACAGAAGAACAGCCCAGATTAGAGGACTACCTACGCATACAGCACCAGCAAAAGAAGTTGCAACGTCAAGACCGTCAGTCGACTCCAATAAAATTCAGTGTCGGCACATCACCACCACAGCAGATCATGTGATCCCCTCTACGCAGACGTGGATTGGAGTGCTCACAAGTTGAAGCAAGTTGCGGCAGCCCACCCTCAAGACGCCGATGCCTGCCTCCAAGCTGTTGCAGACTACTTCAAAGACCACAACTCACAGCAGACCAGCACCACAGGCACCAGGAACGAGACAGCAAGCAAAGCTCGGAGTTCGATTACTCCAACAGACACCCAGCCAGCAGGGCGAAGCCCGAGACAGCCCCGATTACTCCAGCGCCAGCAAGAGAAGCTTGGAGTTCAGATTGAAAGCCAGGAGTCAGAGCTCGGCGTCTGCAATTCTGGAGGAAAAGGCACCAAGATCAGTAGAAGCGCCGATAACAGAGGAAACCCTAGCTAGCAGCAACGGCGACAAGAAAAAAGACGGAGAACCTGGACCAAGATATTGGAGTCAAGCTTGGAGTGCACTACCTGCAGCCAAAGAGACGTTGAGGAGTGACGTCGTAGGCCCACCAAAAGCGAAGCACGTACGTCACCGTCCCGGAGTTTCAACAACAGCAGGCGCCAGGCTCGGTGCTGGGGACAGACACAACGTCAATATTAGCAGAAGAGGCGGAGACAACGTCAGTGCCTAGAAGCCACCTGAACCCGTGCACAACGACACAATATCCAACATTAGGTTGGACGAGCGACGAGCCTACATCGACACAAGACCGGAGTAGTGCCCAACACAGAGACGTGCCCGCAACAGCGCCCGATACAGAGAAGGGAGAGAAACAGTGCCCGAGCTTCGCCATAGTACCCGAGTCTGGCAACAGTGCCCAACACAAAGACGTGCCGGCAATAGCGCCCGATTTAGAGAAGGAAGAGGAACAGTGCCCGAGCTTTGCGACAGTGCCCGAGTCTGGCAACAGTGCCCACAACAGCGCCCAATACAAAGACGTGCATGCAACAGGGCCCAAGCACGGCTCTGCAACAGTGCTCGGCAGGGAGCCTCGCCCGCAACCAACAGCGCCATACACCACGACAACTCTGGAGAAGAGAGAGACCGTAGTTGCACGTATTTCGACCCTCACTCAAGCGGCCCCACCGCCAGCTGCCTATGTAGGTGGAATCCAAACGGCACAGGTCACAGCTCTCAACCATTCTCATAACAAATTACTAGTTTCCTTTATCACAAGGTTTATTTTGTAAACCTATGTATATGTTCACAAAGTTTAATATTAAACTCAGCTACTTGGGGAGGTGACCAATTTCATGGCACCTCCCATGTGTGTGTATGTATAATAGGCACTAAACGTCACAATCTCAACCCCTTCCACTTAGAATTACTAGAAAGTAGGAGTCAAGTCATTTGCTTGCATGATATCTACATAAATACTATATACTCCTTCTTGATCATATTAACTTCACCAAGCCCTCAATGCATGTTGAGGGGAGAAGTTAAGGACAAGGTGATAAGGTGTTATGATGTAGTAACCTTTTATATGCCTTTTAGTAACATTCTCATCCTTGGTAATTTCAGTATGGATCAAACTACGACTACGCCCTCCAAGCGACTATTTGCTGAAGTAGTAGAAGACCCATATGCTGTGAATGTACCTCAAAACTTAATTGTTGCAAATACCACCCAGAAAAAGGTGAAGGCAACAAGTTTGCCTCACACCAAATACTGGTTAGGGTTTCACACTATGAACACTCTTGCAAAGCATAGGGGCAGTCCTAAAGTACCTATTGTTGCTATAGAAGAACTAGTGAAAGAAGGTCTTAACCCCAAAGAAGCAGTTGAAAGCTACGAAGCAATGCCTTCATACTCATTTCTCCCACAATTGGAATGGCCCTCATTAAGGACCGATGGGAAGGCTGGCAACCACTTTAATCTCACCCAACTTCCAAGTGAAGTTGAGGTGGATGAAGATGGCTTTGCCCTGGATTACAAAGTTTCAATTCACTTTGAACTTGGTGATCAAATATGGTCAAAAGAGGTCGTGTTGGATATGACAAAAGCAAGGCTAAAAGACATGGGGATTCCCCTTGGCACCCAGATTGGTGAACCAATAGCCATTTTCTGTTACCATCAATCCGACAAATGGAATGGTGGTATCAAATTGCATCTAAAAAATCCGAAAAAGGATGGGAAAGGGCTATTACAAGGATTGAGACCCTTCATTCTCACTTTGAATGAAGGGATTCCACACAAAGGGAAAGTATGCAAATCCTACGACGCCCTAGCCTTTTCACACCTCTTATCAGTAAAAATATCCGGTCCTAGCCTTGTCAGTAGACAATCATATGACTTGCATGATGAGATTGTGAGAGATAGTTTTGCAAGAGGTCACGACTTTGAGGTAACGGGAGTAGAAAAGAAAGTGTTCTTTGAGTTTGCATGGATTCAAACTCCCTCCCCAGTGCAAGCGGCCAAAGTAAAAGACTACAAAGTCTCATTTGATAATGAGATCTTTTTACCGGTTGCCGCAACCCGGAAGATGGATGAGGATGAGATTGCAAAAAAGAATTGCCTAATTCTTATTGCAAAAAATCTCAATAAAACAAAAAATGAAAAAGAACTAGCTGAGGGAATCAAATCCATACTTGGGGATGGAAAATGTGGTTGATACATTCTTCAAACTCAAGCATGGGCGGCATGTAGGGACTTGCAACATTGAGTGTCTTAACGCAGCGGTCTATAAAATTTTTGTCAAACAGAGTAAAAAACTCCATGGCAAATACATCATGTTACCCCCCACCCAAAAAGCTTAGATGGTAGTAACAAACCAAGCACGGAGGAATTAACAAGACTTGGATTCACGGATGTAAACTCGGCCGTGGAAAATGCAGTGATTGCCATGGAAAATGGACCAAGCAATGGAAACAGTGTCACCCTACAACAACTTCAGAAGGAAATGAAGACCATGAAAGGAGAAATAGTGGAAGAAGCAAGACAATATGCGGACATGGTTCAAGCAAATACCGTCAAATCACTAAGGGGGGAAATGTCGACTCTCCGATCTCAACTCATTGCTACCATCATGGCAGCAAAAACACAAGCATCGGAACGAGAGCAAAGAGTGATTGAAAACAAGATGGACACGTCAAACTAATAGCGTCAAACAACGCTACAAATAACAAAAATAACATAGTATATATTTATACTAAAATATATAGTATATACCCCAAAAAAAACATAGTATATCTATATACTATTAAACAAATCATAAGCAAAACAAAAAACAAAATTTAAAAAAAAAAAAAAAAAAACAACAACAACAACAACAACAACAACAACAACAACAACAACAACAACAACAACAACAACAACAACAACAACAACAACAACAACAACAACAACAACAACAACAACAACAACAACAACAACAACAACAACAACAACAACAACAACAACAACAACAACAACAACAACAACAACAACAACAACAACAACAACAACAACAACAACAACAACAACAACAACAACAACAACAACAACAACAACAACAACAACAACAACAACAACAACAACAACAACAACAACAACAACAACAACAACAACACTCCACACTCCTCCCCCTATTAGCCATAGACATTTTTTATTACAAAACACTAATCATACTTTGCGGAGACATAGAAACTAACCCCGGCCCAATGCCAAATGTCTTCCACAACCATCCAAAAACACACAAAAGATTATCAAAAATGTATTTCATTCCGAATACTATAAAACTCCACCCCAAATATCAACACCTAGCCTCTTCCTTTGCGCCACTTCTAAAAAACAATCACATACTTTGCCAAACTTATTCCACCCTCTACCCCAACTCTAAAAAACACACATACTTCGCCAAACTTATTCCACCCTCTACCCCAACTCTAAAAAACACACATACTTCGCCAAACTTATTCCACCCTCTACCCCAACATTTTCCACTACATACAACAAAAAAAAACAACCACCCATCCACACATATCCTATTTGCCATAATCACCACCCTCCACCCTTCAATAGACGAATGCAATAATATCACCAACCAACATTCTATCAACATAAACCCAACACATTGGACAAATATACTACTAAATACCCTATCCTCTCTACACAACTCCCCTGAAAGACATATAGATACACTCCATCCATACACCAAATTCCTAGAGGAAAACCAACACCTTTTTTAACACAAAACCTCCCTACATAATGACTTACACAACTTTATTCATAACCAAACCCCACCCCCTTCCCCTAACGAATTACAACTAAAGTTTCCATACTTCCCGCACAATATTATCCTTGAAGCTCTTAGATGCTTCAAACCAATTCATGCATACACGCACCCCACCCCGACACCCGCCCACATTCCCCCTCCACTTTGTAACCACGACAATATGGACAATAGAAATACATATATGACTACATGGAACGCCTCAACGTTAAACACTGCTTTACCATGCATCCAAAATCTAACCACCCACACCAACACACCACCCGCCATAATTGCCATCCAAGAAACTAAAATAACCGCTACTAAATCCACAAAATACATCCAAAAAATATTCCCCGACTATAAACTCATATTTAACAACACTCATTCTCTCACACGATGCATCCAACAACGAAGGCCATACACACCGGCAAGAGGAGGTCTACTCATGCTCATACACCAGTCATATGCCTTCCCTGGAAATATTACTAAAATCCCTACCCCAGCTAATATATCACCTTATCTTCAAATCATTGAAATTACTAACCGACCCCTCCAACCATGGCTCATTCTTCACCTATACATGCCCTCGCACATAGAAGACTCTAGGCTTACTCCGGAGATTCAAAATTCCATCACTTCACAAATAAATACACACACTAACCATACAATAATACTTTGCGGAGACTTTAACAGAGACATCGCCCTTATTGGAAGACAAAACGGAGGGATTGTCACCCCTCCACTTGACATTGATTATCAATGGAAAAACTATACGAATAACCTAGAATTATATTTAATTCCAACCGATACACAATACTCCCGGTAAGGTGGACTTAATTACACTCACACTAGCCTAATTGATGGATTTTACATTAAAACACCTAATCATACCTGATATACATCTATCACCAATACCACAACCAACTTAAACTCGGACCACTTCCCAATCTAACTCAATATACCTCACAACACCCTTGTAAGTAGACCCTCCACAACCATCAACTCAAATGATATTAAAATACTAAACCCCATCCCAAAAGAAAACGTGGATAACTTTAATACAATATTCTTTGAAAAAAACTCACTACCAATAGACTCCCTTACAGAGATGCTCTCTAACCACCAACACCTCACACACATACAATGGCAAGAAGCTTGCATGACTCTTGACAAACTTATTAACGAAATTCCTATTACACTTGAAAAGACTTGTAAAGCGCCCCCGATCCCACAATTCACACCTAGAACCTCAAAACAAGGGGGGTACCTCCCGAGAAAACTAGCCCAAAAATGGAAACAACACCTTGTCACATACCACACTATTCGTAAAACAATCTATATTTCTAAAACCAACCAAAATTGGAGAACCCACCACATACTCTCCGAACTACAAAACCTCCATCACCCTCAAATCCCACAAGTACCACTACCCAACACCCCTCACGAAGACTGGCTAAAAGACATTGCAATCATAGCAAAAACTGCCATCAAAGAAGCTCGGAAAATTACCACAAAATATGCACGAGAATGTGTCAAAAAAGCCATTTCTAAGTATCGTCAATTATACGAAACTAGTCCAAAAAAAATTAATAGAAAAGTCTTTAGAAATAACACAAACCTGCCACTAGACTGCATTTTAGATCAAAACAATATCATTTTAACCAGCCCAGATGACATCGCAAACGAAATACACTTTTAACAATCCATAAACAATAGACCAACCACCCCCCCATGTCACTTCCAACCACAACATCACCATCATGCACGTGCAGAGTTAGACAATACCCGTGGCATGACTTAGACGGATTTACTATTGATAAAAGAGGCGAACCAACAACACCTCTCCACACATATTATAACAGAGACACATACAACATGTGCCTAAAAAATTTGGGAACCAACAAAGCCCCTGGCCCGGACCATATACCTAACTCAATTCTAAAAAACATGCCCCCAAGATTCCACGACCTCTTATCACTATTCTTCCTTCATTGTTATAAGCAAAAATCCATTCCCGCATCTTGGAAAACAAGTCTAACAATCTTATTATACAAAAAAGGCAACCCATTAATATTATCTAACCACCGACCCATTGCCTTAGCTAACACCATTTACAAATTATATACTAGTACACTTACATCAATATTATCAGCCTACGGGGAAATACACCAAATATTACACGAAAGCCAAGAAGGGTTTAGAGCCGAGAGAAGTACCACACGGCAACTTCAAACCCTCATTGCCGCCCTTGAGGATGCAAAATTCACTAATAAAGACATTTACATACTCTACATTGACTTCAAAAACGCATTTGGTTCCATTGATCACCCTCGATTGCTAACCACTATGAGCGACCTTGGGTACCCGGAAGACGCAGTCACATTGGTTGGCAAAATATACTCCCAATCTACCACTACATACACCGGAGAATTCTTTGGTAATACACGCCCTATCCCCATCCAACGTGGTACTATCCAAGGCGATACATTGAGCCCATACCTCTTTATTATTTTTCTAGAACCTCTATTGAAATGGCTTCAAAGAGGCAATAATGGCTACACATTTGGCACTTCAAAAATCACCGTAAACTCGGCCGCATATGCCGACGATCTAGCGGCCATCTCCGGTCGTCTTAAATCACTCCAAACTCAATTAGACAAAACAGACAAATTTTGTCTATGGATAGGGATGGAACTCGGAGTCCAGAAATGTGGTGTAACTGGATGCCCAAATAAATCAAAAATAAATCCGATCGCCTTCAAAGTCCTTATTCAAGCTACCAACATCCACTATCGTAACCAACCAATTCCGGTTCTCAACCAAAACCAACCCTACATATACCTAGGAATAAACCTAGTCCCATCTCTAAAATGGAAAATCCAAATTCACGCTACTACTATAAAACTTATTAAACAATGCAAGGAACTTACACTTTGTCCGGCCACATTGCAACAAAAAATAAAAATGACTGATACTGTCATACGTCCGGGTATCTCATATAGTTTCTATGCGGTTCCTTATTCCATGCCCGCCATAATCAAACTTGATAAAAAAATCATAGCCATACAAAAGAAAGTATGCGGACTCCCTAATTGTACGCCCAATGTCATAACACAACTCCCCCATGAACTATTCGGATTAGAAGCTTTTTCCCTCAAAAATGCCTACCTACGTTGCATTGGAGAACAACTCCAGAATGCACTTAACGATAAAGGACGACTAGGACTAATTTACAGTGGACTCCTTCGACACATCCTTGCCACTTATGGAGGAGCACAATACCTCCAAAGACTTTAAAAATTTGATTGTCTTCGGTCTCCCATTACCCGCACACTTTTTCTACTCAAAACAGAAGATCAAACATTTCTAAAAATCACACTAGAAGATTTCCTACTAGGCCCCGCGCCGCTCGAACAAAATTGGACAAATGAAATACATAACCTCCCTAGACGTGACCGACAATTATCCGCCAAACTCCTACAAAAACTTTTCTCTGTAAACATTATTGATCTAAAACAAATTACACTACCAAATGGAACACATCTTATGGTACCCCTCATAAATTAATAAAAAGTGCACTAAATATTGCTAAACAATTATTCTGTCACCCTTCATGTCTCCCTATCTGCCCCAACCCTTGAACCACTCACGCCTCACCGTACACACTTAAAGACTCATATATTATCAATCATAATGACATCCACCCCAACATCAACCTCCCACTAATCCCTCCAAACCCGCCACAGTCACGACCATATGCTCCTCCACCACATATACTAAAAAATCCTTCCATACACCCATTAAACAACATAACCGCGCACAAACATAGAAAGTACATTGACTCTAATAACATAAGCAAACAATATACGTCATACCTATGCCATTGGTCCCACAATAACAACACCTATGCCAAATGGCTCCCACAAAGAAATCTTTTCCCTTGGCACAACCCAAATACTTCCTTACATAACACCAAAATCCTCACACAATACTACCTTAGAACTCAAAACAATTATTACCTAAATATCATACAACTACACCACCCCCAAGCACAACCTCGAGATAGAAGATTTGTCACGCCACCTCTTATTATCCCCCTCCTTAACATCTTTACAACCGAATGCAACCCCGAAACAGACATCCTTGCACAAACAAATACAATCAAAATACAATAGGATAAGGCCCACACATATGAAGGTAATGGTAAACATCTAATAACCATACCACTCGCTAGACTACAATGGCTATGGAACCAATACCACAACGCACTACAAACCCCCATTAACATTGAACCAATACCCCAAACATTTGAAACCAAAATTGTTTGGCTATACCAAAGATATAAATACAGAATATCCAAAAATGACCCCCTTAAAAATGCACACTACACATTACCCGATCCTATCTTAGACTACCTTATTACATCTCTGAATATCACACACTCATACTTCTCATCTCCCGTTACATGCTTCACAAAAATCTCAAAATTTTACTCTCCATTGGATCGCGATAAGATTTTTGGTTCTCTTGGAAAAGCTTTTGATTATAAGTGGAGCGGAATAGGCCTTGCACACCCTCACAACGAAGAAGAAACACAACAAGCAATACATTGGGCACGCCTAGCGGCAAATAATGATTCCAAGCACAACATCACCATTATTATCACTCCCGACACTCATTGGTACCACAACCTCAACCCACACTTAGGCCCATTCCCGGACTCTCACATCATAGTACTATTTGAAGAGGACTCTATGACTTACAAAGAACCCACTACACCACCGCCTTGAACCAGCAACCCTACGTATCCTATGTATACATCAATAAACTAGAGAAATAGGTACCCTAGAAAACCTCACTCATCTCACTTTAATAGCAAAAAATCTAAACATTAACAAGGTATACATCGCAATTGCCTCTCCCACACCCACTTCAACCCGTGTAAACCGCAACAAAAAATGGTCTAAAACCCCCCACACAAACATCTCCACATCACCAATCACAGAATTAAGCCGCCCCCTCTCCTTCTACCAAACTAATACAGACCTCAAATTTGCCCCCAACTTTAGCTACTACACTGATGGCTCCTTTAAGGAACCAACCAAAGTAAGCCCGGGACATTGGCACCGAGAAAAAGCCGGTTATGGGATATACAATTCAACCAAACAAATTAAATTAGGCAAAAGACTACATGGACTTCAAAATATTCTAAGAGCCAAAATGATGGCCATACACAAAACCCTTAAGATAATCACCACTCAATACCCAAACGAACGGGCTCACATTTTTACAGATTGCATAAATGTATTATATCTCCTTAATATACACATATAACACCCTACTTTACACAACAATCACCCGGACAAAACTATCCTCACATCTATGGTTGCAATGCTCCAAAACCGTACACAGATTACTACACTCCTTAAAGTCCGAGCTCATGCTAATATCGACGGAAATGAACAAGCCGACAAACTAGCAAAGGAAGGAAGAGAAAAAATCCACAAGAATGCCGAACACCCATACGAACACGCCCATGCCACCCCATATTACTTTCATAGATATGAATGGCCCTCTATGGGTGAAACTCCCGATAAAGGCCCCATACGATTCTTGGACAAATACCTCAAAAAACATGATCTTGTAAATAACCTAGAAAAACTTACAGAAAACTTCCCCAATATTGATAAATGGACTGGCAACCCAAACATTCATAACGTATTATCCAACAATTTCTGGAAAAACCCCATTATAACGGATCCACAAATCACATGCCTAATCAAATTCCGCACCGGACAATACATGGGTAATGCCCGCAAACAATTCTTCTTTGGAATAGAAAGATTCCCTACAATTACATGTCCAATTTGCAACACCACGGACCCAGACACATGGCTACATGTCTTACTCAAGTGCCAAAACCCCCATATACACTCACTAATTGTCAAAAGATATAACAAAGGCGTATGGGCTATTCGTAAACTACTTATATCATCAACCAAAAATCCCGGTGCTTCATTCTCATGAATGCCGGAACCTTTAATGACAACCCACAAGAAAATATGGTCCCCCCTTGGCTATTACCATGCACCTGCCATATTCAAAGATGCCACTGTAATGCAAGATTCAAACCGGACCTTCTTTGTCTTAGAGGACTTTCATACAAAGACCCCCCACCAAACCACATAGATCCTAGTCTCACCATCCAATTTATTGAATTCACATATTGCAATGATAGATTCTCTCCGGACACCATTGCAAACAAAACAATAAATACCAACCACTACTTGACGAAATTCAAGCACTAGGATGGAAAGTAGACCCCCTCATTGTCATCACCGCGGGTGCTAGAGCCACCACCTTCATTCCCTCAATGACAACCCTTGAAGAAACATTTAAAATCCCCACCACTTCAATCAAAACCACTTTTTCAAATATTAACATTATTGCAATTCAACATGCTATGTCGATACTCCTACATAAACGTAAACTTGAAAATAACCAACCTCTTCCTGATGCTCCGAACCCCCCCCATAGATCTACACCTGCATTTGCACTTCACCGTACTTGCCCTCCCTCTTTTGGGACTTTTTGGGACCTCGGGTCCTTTTGATATTGGTTACTTGTTACTGGGTACATAGTGTCTACCCTCGAAAGGGGGAAGTAGTTCCATACTACTAACCCATGCCCGGTAGGCATGGACTTAGTGGTGGAATGAACGGACACTTCACTCACGCCGGCCTCCCTTCGGAGACCGGCGTTCTTCTTCTTCTTTACAATGGGGGTGTTCCCAATTTCCAAAAAACACTCCCCATTCTCCCCTTGACTTATACTAAACGACAACTTTTCAAAAACTAGGTTCCGACAACGACACCCCCTTTGTCCCTCTCCTTGTTTAAGACTTAAACAGTGAATGGAGATAGGTTCAATGACTTTCTTACCAAGGAGGATGCCCATGACTTTGAGATGATTGACAACCATTGCATAGACAGTATCATACATGATTGGGTTAGAAGGAAGCTCAAAATGAATAGCAATTTGGAAGTCCAGAGCCAAACTTGTGCCTAAATCAACAGGGATGTTTGCGGGCACTTGTATAAGGTTGTAATGTTGTCCACCAAGACCTCTTGCTCCTCTTGATCTGATGTTTGTGAGCTTCTTCCAACATGGTATGCTTCCCCAGCCTCTCCTTCCTCACAAATCTAAGATGTGTGGGGAGCTCTCACCAAGGCCAGCACCTCTTGGTGCCCACAATCTTGTTTCTGAGACTAAGTCCCACCTCCCCTAACCAGAAATTTTGGAGCTCACTCAGACTTCATTCTCACTTCTCCTACAATCTCCATCTTCCATAAGTATAGCACGTGAGACTTGGCCCATGAATTGAAGCAAATCGCCATCATAGACCAACTCCACAAAATCAATAGCTTTGCGACGAACCTTTGGCATAAACATAAGCTCTGATTTTTTGTCTCTTCCAAACCCTCCCCAAATCATGAGAGATGCCCTCCCACTCTTGAAAGTAGGGAACTACACAACTTCATGAATATCCCTCATATACCGTTCTCCAAACATGAATTTGCCTTGAAACTTTGCCAATTTCAAAAAAATATTCATTTGTCCAAGAAACACGCTCCCACTCTTTGGCACTCCATCCACAATATTGTCTTGCAAAATGTAGCCGCCGCGACATATGAATAGGTGTCAAGAAAGGCTTCTTCACCGCAATTCTACTAAAATTGTTGTGGTCATGCAAAACACGGCAAACAGTCCTACTACTCACATCCACAGGGCAAGCATTGGTGATATCTTGAAGTGATGATTGACAATGAATTTTGGAGAATAATAAAATTTGACCAACATCCCTCTCACTAAGTTTCTTGGGTCTTCCAGCGCTTGAATTTTCTTGGTAAGTTTCATGCTCTCTAAATTGCTTGATGATTCTTTGCACTGTCCTACTTGACTCTCCTACAATTCATGCAATTTTAGCACAACTCATTCCCCCCTCACTCATTCCCACTATGCGGGCACAAATTTCATCTGGAATTGTCATGATTGTCTTCAAACAAACTGATTGCAGGTTAGCAAAGAATCTAGCTTATTGAAGCAATAGAACAAATCACCAAGCCAAATTCCAAATCAACTAAGTGGCTTCTCATTGCTCAATAGGGGACAGAGTGCTCAACATCACTAGTCACCCACCAGTCACTTACTAACAGAAGCCAAGCATGTAACCTTCTTCAAATCCTCATTACCTTCATCAACTCTCTACTACACTCTTGTCTCACATTCGCAACTCAGTTCATGTTATTTTTAACAAGTTGTGTGGTTTAAACTGTAAAGGTAATGTTGCTTATGTAACCAAATTATTGTTATTTTCCAACTTACACATCAAATGTTTTTAGGACAAGTCGAAACCTTCAAATTGACAAGTGGATGATGCTTTTGTGTAATATCTATGTTAAACAAAGCATCCATAATAATATTTTAATTTTAGAAGCATGAGATGTCTAATTCTCTTCAACATTTAGAATGTACCTTCTAATTCATGTTGAAAAGGGTACTAGTTGGTAAATTAGCTATAAAACCATTTTGAAGAATTATTAGGCCACAAAACTTTGCAAACCTGTAATCAGCTTATAACATAACCCAAGTTCCAAATTTGGTAGGTAGGGGAAAATTATTGTGCCTTTGGTGCATTTTAAAAGATTGCAAGATTTTTTGTTCTGCTGGAATGCAAAAACGCCAAACTTTTCGTCCCCCTACTGTATTGTACAGTGGGGTCCAAAAATAATTAGAATTTTTTGCTTATGTATGTATCCACTACACTGCTACCAACGTTGGTGCCCTCCTGAGGGCTGAAAAATTGTCAATTTACCATGAAATTTTTGGCACAAGATCAATTCTATGTTGAAAACATGTGTGCCAAATTCAAGGCCAAGAGATTTATACAAAAAAGATATCCAAGATTTACCAACATGGGATAGTTGTAAGAAAAGTTTCACAGCTGCCAACTTTGACACCTTCCCAAGGATTGAAAGAATTGATTTTGCCCATAAATTTTTTAGCATGAGACCACTTCTATGTTGATTACATATTAGAAAAATTTCAAGTCCAAAAGATCCACACAAATAAAACTAATATAAAATCCAGCAACATGTGTAGTTGTGAGAAACATTTCACTCCTGGCCAATTTTGGCACACTCCCAAGGATTGAATTCTTTGTGTTTTCCCATGAAATGTTTGACATGAGACTGCCTCCATGTTGATCACATGCATGCCAAGTATGAAGGCCAAAATATCTACATATCAAAAGATTTTTTGACATCTACCAACATGCATAGTTGTGAGAAGCATTTCATTGCTGCCAACTTTGACACCCTCCCAAGGATTCAATTTTTTTATTTTTCCCATGATATTTTGGACATATGACCATCTCTATGTTGATTATACGTGTCTTTAATTTCAAGTCCAAAAGATCCACAAAAGAAAAGAAACAAATCTAAATCCACCAACATGTCTACTTGTGAGAAACAATTAGGGAAACCATTTCACTATTGCCAACTTTGGCACCCTCCTTAGGTAGGAAAATTTGTTAATTGACCAAGAAACTATTGGCACAAGATCATCTCCATGTTGATGACATGTGTGCAAAAATTCAAGGCCAGAAGATGAACACAAATAACCATCTTCAAAATCTACCAAAATAGGTTGTAATGAGAAACAATTTTGAATATCCTTTTTTGTATTCTTCATGTGGCCTTGGAATTTGGCACACTTATTATAAACATAGAGATGATCTTGTGCCAAAAATTTCAAGGTAAATTAAAAAATAATCAGCCCTAGGCAGGATGTCAAAGTTGGCAGCTGTGAATGGCTCACAACTACACATCTTGGTAGATTTTGAATATCTTTTTTTGTATTCATCATCTAGACTTGAAATTTGGCACACATTTTTTTAACATAGAAATTATCTTGTGCCAAAGATTTCATGGTAATTTGACAAATTTTCAGCCCTGAGGAGGGCGCCAAAGTTGGCAGCAGGGTAGTGTGGAAACGTACATAAGCAAAAAATTCGAATTATTTTTGGACCCCACTGTACAGCAACCAAATGCATGTCTAGTTTTGTGAGAGTTCATTTTCACACAAGTGTGTGTTTCTGAACAATTGCATTTGTATACCCAATTAGTGTAGAAACTAGAACTATGACTCACCATAGTTCTAAACTAATTAGATATGAGTGTAATCATCTATTATTTCTAGTCCTTTTTAAGATTTTATCAGGTATAGCTTCAAGCTTACAAACTCTTCTAACCTCGAAAATACCATTTTCTCTAAGAAATGTTTTCTATTTTGGACAAATTCCTCTGGTCTCAATTGTGATCACAAATTTTTGAATTTGTTATGACCATGTGGCATTATGGTAGTAGCTTTGTGCAAACATAATTGTTGTTTGCACCAGACCCTTTGAAAAAAAATGATGTTATTCTGAGTGCAAAATTAAGGACTCCAAGAATTTCCTCAAATTCTACTAAAAGTTTCTATTGACATTAAGGTTTCTTATACATATAAATAATATTTTTTTCTTTAATATTGTCAAAAATTAAAAATTGTCTTTAGTATGAGAAAACATTATAACTCAAGTCAAACATTTCACACATTGTCTAACAAGGTACCTTTACAACTTCTTATTTTCTACATAAAATGAGAGATAGACTTAACTTTTTTACATTTTGTTTGCCTACTACAAGATGTGGTGTAAAACTTCTTATTGAGTACTTGGATTCTAATTCCAAAACATATTGAGTTCACAATAAAATAGAATGTGCAATGGCAATCTTTAAACCTCCACTCCTTGTACCATTTTCTCCAATATACTACAACATTTTTCTACCACATGAAGAAACAACTTTCATACATGGAAAATTTATTAATTTTTTTGTTTAGAAGTGTTCAAAAAATAAAAAGCAGGAGGAAGCAATCGCTTCATGCGCTTATTAATAACTTAGTAACACTCCACAACAACTAAAAATACAAAAATGAATAAACAATTTATATATTTCATTATTACTTGTTTATTGAATTTTTTATCACAAAACATGCAAGGAACATGAATACGAAATAACCTGCAATGAAACTTAAATAAGATAACAATATTTAAAATGATAGAAAGTGAACCAAATAATCATACATTTGCAAGGAAACATAAATAAGAAATAAATGAGAACACGAAGCGATGAGTCGAGTGTGCACGAAGGTGTCGATGCTGTAAATTACAAATGAATGCGCAACCAAGAAATACATTGGTGGCTTTATTGGTACAACCATGTCTTTCATAGACGATGGGAGAATCCAGCTACCGTATTTTTAATAACAAAATAAACAAGACCATGAGAATTATGCGGCTCGCAAATAACCTAACCCTGTGGACTCTTGGGAACCTTTGATTCCCATAAATGTTCTTACATCTGAGCCAACAAAATATACTCGCATGAGCCATTGATGGAATATAAAACAATTGCAGTCCAACTAATCTAAACCGTCCATGTTGTCAATTGTGAAGCCTGACGAAAGCCGGAATCGAGTACAACACATAGAGCTGTCGATCTCATCGTGCGTCGAGGGAGAACATCTCCGAATTCTCTGCACATTCGCGCCAAAAAAAAAGAGCAATTAATTCTGTGCTACGGGAATACTAACAATATAAGCATACACTCATATCCAGGTAAATCACAAGAGGCTCACCTTCTTGTATTTTTCATCTTCCATCACCTCCCACCGCTCTTTAAACAGGCACACCGCCTCTTTCTCACCATCATCGTAGCAGATCTGTCAACCACAAATGTATGAGAAATACATTTAACAAGATAGACTCGTCGTCGTCCTATTGCTCGGAACATCGACCAGTAATTTGTACCTGATGCTTCCCCGAACTTCCATCATAACTTAAAACCTTTCCATGGTAGAACCTGCACTCAAGAACAGAGAATCATTAAAGTGTGTTGCGGGCACCATTTAACAAGAGATATATTCAGGTAAGGACTCCGTAATCTGACCGAAAGATCAGATAAATTATCTATGAACTAGTTTTTTGAAGCCACCCTCTTCTGAACAGTCATGGGCACTACGACAAACTCGCTGTGGCCTAGACTTGGGACCTCGGGACAAAGGCAGCGAAGAATGTGTGTTAACTAAAAACCGACCAGTTCTAAGCTCAATGTAAGGAGGCGGATCGTACTTTTGATCAAGCGGCCACCAGATCTTGATGTCAAGACCTACTAGTTTGGCCTCTTTCGACAGCTTAGGTTGATGAGATTGCGTCCCTGCGTATACACATGCGATTGATAATGTCATAATTCAGTAGGGGTCCATGCTCTAGATTAACTAACAAACGAATGAAAAATCAAAATAAGGAAAACAGAAACTTCCAACTTGTACCTTTACTGGTATCATGGCTTGCGGACTTTTTCTGCTGCTGCTTGCGTTTGATCTGCCATACACAAACATCAACCACTATAGGCTTCTTTAAGGAATAAATGATGCATCAAGAGATAAGTGAGAATGTACTTACCGGCGCATGTTTGAGGCTGACATTTCCACACAAACTTGACTTCTTCAAGGTCTGGGGGAGGGCAAGACTAGTGAGAGCCTCAGCAGCATCTTGCTTCGCTTTTAGCTGTTTCATTGGCTTCCCTAGTTGACCCCGGCATTTAGAGGCTCCACAATGGCAAGATTGACAGTTGGTTCCAAATTGAATGAACCTGTGAAACGAGATGTTGGTTATAGTAGGCGAATGAGAATATCCCAATGACTAGTAAACATATACTGCCTATGTGAAGCCACAAAGAGGATAGAACCGCACTGATAGTCATAAGTGACAGGGTCGCCTCGCTTAATATCCATGATTGCAAAAACACCGATCCGGGTCTTCCCATCACTATCCCTGCACGGACTCCATTGTTGACGCCATCACAAAACATGGTCGCAATTATTCTTCAACTAAACCAATAAAAGACATGCTCGTATCCAAGAGCGTTTGTCAGCTAGATTTGAGCTCAAGCTAATAGAGGACCAGCTGAAACATGTCCAGGAACTTACCACTTCTGCAACTCACTATTGGGTTGGCAACTATGATTGATGAAGCGAGAAAGGTTGCCTTTGAAGGTTGCGTCTATCACCATCTCACGATTAATTTCGCACAAGTAAAAATTCATCTCACCCTGTTTCTTCATTACCCAGAGCCTTTCCTCACACGTTTCGTCATCAATAACTGGCAAACAAAACAGACGACTGCGTTAATTGATGTCCTTTCATTTCCACAGATGCTTTGAATAGCAGCATTTAAGACCGTCCTCTACTTTTCCCCAGCCGACTTGAAACGGCTTCAAAACTAATCAACCATGTGACAATAACGGATACTACTAGGCTAAATAACACATTTCTCACCTTCTCCCACATATTCGATGAGGAATGAACCTGCCTTGATGTCTTCATCCGCTATTAATCCCCATCCACAATTTTCAGTCTACATCAACAGATTATACATCCTCCACCTTAAGAACCAATGGGTAGTAAATACATACTTGTGCTTACATTCGCAACTAAAAACACAAAAATATCACAAAGTATAATCTACTGTAATATATCAACTAGCAGGCAAGGCTTCAACAAAAATTCCTGAAGATACAGCAGATTCAGGAGACGGTTTCACCTCGAAATTAGCACAAGTGAATTGGGTTAAACATGCACCTACTCATCGTCAAAAATTACGGAATGAACCCATATTACAGCCCATGATAATAAAAACGCACCTTGACAGCTTTCATTTTACATCCGAGGAGTTTCTGAAAAGGAAGGTTGGTGCATGAGTCTCCACAACCACAGCTGCTTGAGCAGGTCGAAAAGAGGATCCTGAGCAAAACCAAGCACGTTCAGAACGAAGCAATGTGCTAAGAAAAAATGAACATCATCAAGGTCAAAACTCACCCACAGATGCAGTCCTTAGAGCAGGTCTCACTGGATCCCGGCGCGGGCTTGCACAAGCACTCCATCTTCGCATCTCGTTGACCCCGTTTCGATTTTTCAACACGGTATATATCTAACTTGAAGTTAAGTGAGCACGAAACATCTTCAGCACGGACAACAAGAAAATACATTACTATCAATCCAGATAGAGGATACTGCGCCTGATGTGGCAATAGGAAGGCGGCTTGTTCGGCATGCGGCGAACAGCCTCAAAAACAGCACCCGGAAGCTGAAAATCATGTGCAGTGTTCGGCAACGGCAACCGCTCCAACGACGTCTTGGGATCACTGACCAGTTTTGCATCCTAGAAATCCGCATCTTACAAGTCAGGCAAGACAAAATAGAGTGGTATAATACCTTGTTAGGGCATTACAACACGTACCTTATGTTCATTTTTCCACTCATCATCGTGCTTCCAGCACAGCAAGTATCCAGGGATATCTTCAAGCAAGTTGGTGCCCTCTGGTGAGCAGGACTCATGGTAGGCCACTGGACAGTGTAAACACCGGTATAGCTTTGCGTTCTTCTGAACTGACAGGCAAGCATCACAGTGATGCCGGGGACACACCAAGGGCTTTGGTGGAATTCGAATCCAGTCTCGTGTGCACTCCTTGTGGTAATACTTCCCACAGTTTCGGTGACCGCATTTCACCAGATCCTCCTCCAAAGAGCCGAAGCTCTTGCACTTGAAACACCGCACCTGCCAAGAGAGCCAAACGACTCAGGCTCAGACGTATAAGATCAGAGCATGATCCTATGACAAGAACATGTCCTCTCAGAAACCCTAACTAGACACTGCCAGTGCAGAAAATCATAACCTTCCCGTTCCCAGAGGCAAATTCCTCGATTGGCAAGGTTTAAGCTAAGTCCTCAGATCTTTCACATATCTTTCTAACCGTGCTATCTAGCAATGAAGACGACTGCCACCATCTTGGGATTCCAATCGTGAGCAGAATGATGAGGTCAAATTAGAATGATACGGAAGGGGAGATGTACATTACTCTAGTTACAATTACTTTGCAGGCTCGTCTAACTAGATTACAATTAGTGGCAAACACATAACTACTTTCTCGAACCTCACCTTGTTTTCGGAGCAGCTGGAGCACAGCCAGGGGTCGATGTCGGGGCACTCGTCAAGCCCGAGGCAAGAGAGATGGAATCCGTCGCGGCACCGCTCGCAACACAGGAGCTCCCCGAAGTCGCTGCACATGGCGCATATGAACGCAAACCCATCGTCGCTCTTGGCGCCCTTCCGCCGCCTGTCCACCTTGGGCACATCCTCCTCCTCCCCCGCAACCCGGATTTTCCTGGGCCTGCCCATCCCTCCCAAACCCCCCTCTCCTCCTAGAAACCTCCGCAACACTCACTGATGATCACCCCCGTTGCACTACCCGTCCCCACCACCTCCTCCGCCCCATCATAAAAACAACCGCGCTGTCCTCGAGAGCTCTCTTGAATCACCAACTCCAACCCATCAACCTGATCCCAGCGCATTCACCAACACGTCCAATCCTTCCATCGCCCACCCATTCTCCTCACCACGCTTGCCAATTCAACCTCCCACATTTATCAAAAGAGAAACTCCTCAGCTCTCACCTCCCCGCAGCAACTTCAACAACACCTTCACAAACAGAAAAATCCGTTTCTCAAAACCAACCCCATAAAACACCATCTCCAAGGCGGAAACCAAAATTCCAAATTCGAAAAGAAGTAGGAGCGACCTTTCGCCTAATAAACTCGGAAACCCCCGCTCTCTCTCTCTCTCTCTCTCTCTCTCTCTCTCTCTCTCTCTCTCTCTCTCTCTCTCTCTCTCTCTCTCTCTCTCTCTCTCTCTCTCTCTCTCTCTCTCTCTCTCTCTCCCTCTCTCTCTCTCTCTCTCTCTCTCTCTCTCTCTCTCTCTCTCTCTCTCTCTCTCTCTCTCTCTCTCTCTCTCTCTCTCTCTCTCTCTCTCTCTCTCTCTCTCTCTCTCTCCTCCCTCTCCTCTCTCTCTCTCTCTCTCTCTCTCTCTCTCTCTCTCTCTCTCTTCTCTCTTCCTCTCATCTCTCTTCTCTCTCTCTTCTCTCCTCTCCTCTCTCTCTCTCTCTCTCTCTCCTCTCTCTCTCTCTCTCTCTCTCTCGTCCCTTCTCCTGCCAGAATGCGAATGCAA